>OX422211.1:145602661-146253286 GCA_949130495.1 Sambucus nigra
TTGGTTGACTTATTTTTCCCGTCGATATGCTCATGTTAGATATCTCGAAATATGATGCCATTATTCGCATGGATCTCTCCGTCTATGTGTCGATTATCGAGAGTTGAATAAAGTCACGATACAGAATAAATATGTGTTGCCACAAATCAATGATTTATTCAATCAGTTAAGAGGATTTGCCTACTTCTCTAAGATAGATCTAAGATCAGGGTACCCTCAGTTGTAATTATTCGTTCATATTGTATCTGACGTAGGGATATCAGTGGATTCGAGTAAGGTGTCAGTGGTGAGGGAGTGAGGACAATCCGCGACACCGAAGGAGGTGCGCAGTTTGTTAGGGTTAGTCGAGTACTATCAATGACTTATTCAGGGTTTTTTTATGATTGAGGGTCTGTTGGACAACTTAACTTGCAAATGAGGGCCATTTATCTAGGATGAAAATGTCAGTTTGATTTTGATGAGGTTAAAGAAAAGTTTGCTTCGGCACCACTTCTCGCACTACCTAGGATGGGAGTGGAGTATCTTGTTTTGACTGACACGTCCCTACAGGACTTGAGGGTGTTCTATTGCAGGAGGACCAAGCCATAACTTATGCTTCATGTAAGCTTAAGCTTAATGAGAGGAATTACCCCACCCATGACTTGGAGTTAAAGGCAGTTGTATTTGCACTAGGGATATGGAGGCATTACCTTATGGGAGAGAAGTTTTATATATTCAAAAATCATAATTCACTAGAGTATTTATTCATTCCAAAAGAGCTGAATTTGCATCAGCGTAGGTGGATGGAATTTTTGAAGGATTATCAGTTCGACATCTAGTACCATCCAAGGAGGGCTAACGTGGTGGCAGACGCCTTGAGTCATAGGCCAGTGGGGGATGCGATAGACGTTTGGAAGGAGATGGGACACCAGGATTCAGTTTATAGATCATTCAGGTCGGTTATGATCGCCACCCTTCAGATTGTCACAAGGGTCGTACAAGCCTAGGCAACGGATTCATTTTGTCAGGATCGAATTCAGTAGCTTTTAGTCAGGGTAGCAGAGTCTTACTCCGTGAGTTTATAGTGAGGCTTATGCTTCCATGGGAGTTTTATTGTTCCAAAGGGGGAGGACTTGCGACACGCGGTGATGGTAGAGTCTCATGGTTCACGATTTGCGATATATCTAGAAGGGGATAAGATCTATGAAGATATGAGACAGTAGTATTGGTGGAGTAGAATGAAGAGAAACATTATAGAGTTTGTCTCGAGGTGTACCACTTATCATCTGGTGAAGGTGGACCATCAAAAACCTACATGGGTTTTACAGCCATTAAAGATTCCAATATGGAAATGGGAGAGCATTTCCATGAATTTCATCAATGGGTTGTCTACATAACAGAGGGGCCACGATTCCATTTGGGTGATAGTGGATCGATGCACTAAGGTGTCCTATTTTTTTTCCAGTCTGGAGGGATCATACCATGGACAGTATGCCCAGATTTTCATCACTGAGATAGTGAGACTACATGGGGTTCCACTTGATATTGTGTCCGACGGGGACAAGATCTTCGTGTCTCATTTTTAGCAAATTTTTCTGGAGGCTATGGGTACAGAGTTGTGATTGAGTATGGCCTATCACCATCATACGTATGGGTAGACAGATAGGATGAATCAAATGTTAGAAGATATGATGTGGATGTGTATCTTTGACTTTAGTGACGATTGAGAGCGGTATCTGCCACTGGTGGAGTTTGCGTATAATAACTTAAATTAGTTTACGATTGGCATGGAACCATCTGAGGCATTGTACGATAGACCTTGTCATTCAACTGCTTGTTAGTTAGAAGTGGGGGATAATAAGTTTCTTGAACCAGAGTTGATCAAGGATACTTCAGCCAAGATTGAGTTGATTCGGAGTTATGCTGATGCCAAGCGATTCTTCTTAGAGTTTAATGTGGGGAACTAGCTATTACTACGTGTATCTCCTATGAAGGGATTGATGAGGTTCAGGAAGAAAGGAAAGTTTGTACCAGGGTACGTGGGGCCATTTCCTATCATCGAGCGGATTGGGCCAATTGCATAAAGACTCGGATTGTCGGAGCACTTGCATCAGATTCATGATGTATTCCACATTTCTTCGTCGAGGTGATATTGTTTAGATGAGTTAGCACACACTCACATTGCGTTGCAGAAGATTGATTTACAAATCGATATTTGATACGAGGAGAGGCTAGTTGCTACCCTAGACCAAAGTGAGAGGAGGTTGAGGCCAAAGGTAGTTCCACTTGTACATGTTCAGTGAGGGCACCATAATACCGACGAGTCTACTTAGGACCGTGAGGATGAGATACATGATAAATGTCTAGAGTTATTTATACCTTGTATTTTTTTGAATTTCAAGAAGAAATTCCGTTATTTAAGGGAAGTATGCAACACCCCATATTTTTTAATGATTTTATATTGGAATTAATTAAATTTAAATGGGAAATTAATAGGAAATTAATCCGGATTCAAATAAATATTAATTAGAGAGACAAGGATTAATATTTATTTTTATGAATTATATTGAGTATTACATAGTGAACAAGTAACAAATTAGTAAGAATACAATATGATTAGCGTGAGTGAGAAATACGATAATTACAGTAATTTAGTCGGGACGCGTCGGGACTTAAATTCATGAGATAAAATGTGATTTACTTATGGGTCATCCAAATGGTCATTTGGAGTGTGCTAGAGTGTCCAGAAGGCTCGAAATAGTGGGAAAAGTGTACTCGGGGGTTTGGATTGGCTCCCAGGGCATTTGTAGGCCAAACTGGCACCCCAGAAGAGTATTTTGGTCTTTTGACTTTTTAAAGAAAAGGTACCAACGAAATTAATAAGGTTATATTAGCATATGGGTTGATGGTGTTAGGGTTAACAGTTATAGAAAACTGAGAGAGGCCATTAGAGGAGGAAGGTGAAGGTTTCCACAGCTCTCCACACCACTTTTGCACCACCGCCACCACTGGAGTTTAGATCGGAAGCAGAGGAAGACAGCCCCACCAATTTTCTTCACAAATCAGAGCTACAAACTCTAGGAAAGTGTTTATGTTGCAAAATTTTAGTGCATAAACTATCCACGTTAGTGTAGGATTGAATATTGTTCATGAATAAATGATTTTAGGATTTAAATTGGGGACTAAATTCATGTTTTTGGGTAAACATCATGATAGATATAATTCACTTGTGTATACAACATGAATCTGAAAATTTAGTAACATGAGAATATGGAGAAATCTGAGTTTATTGATGTTCTTGAACCAAGAAAGAATAATTTAGGGTCTTGGGGTTAAAGTGTATAATTAATCCGATTTAAATTTCTTCCCTTGATGATTTAATGATTTGGATATGTCAGAAATCATTTATATATGTTATTATATGGTTTTGTATATTTGTTTGGGAGTTGGGACGGTATAATGGACTTTTTAAAGGTTAAAAATGGTGAAAAATGCAATATCTAAAAGAAGCAGACAACTGCTACATTTCGAATCGTTTAGGTCACGGCGATCGAATCGACTCGGCCATTGGGAGAATCAATTTGGTTCATAAGAATTTTGAAATTTCCCCTATTTAAGGCTAGAACTTGTGAATAAATTTTGGGGAGAATTTTCGGACATTATTAAACTTCAATGAGAATTTAATAATTTCAGTAAACATGCGGTAGGGTTGAAGTTACCCTTGTTGAGGGGAATTAAGGCTAGGAGTTATTGGAAATATTTTAATGTTTAATGAATTCACTAGAATTATCATGGGTCATGTAGAGCATGAATGAACCTAAGTCTAAATAAGTAGTAGAGAGATGTTGTGACTTGTGAAATTATTTAAGAGGCAATTAGGATCCTTCTAGTAGTGGGAAACACTCAGGAATATACGGTGAGAAGTATAATGTTAAATTAATGATATATATATATATATATATAGGTTGTGTGAATTATTATATGTACGAACATACATACACTACCTGCTATTATGCGAGGTTTCGTGTCGTGGATAGTCTTATTCCGATGAACCCATTTGGGGGGAGTTTTAGACTTGTACCTCTGAACATAGAACTTAGGTTTGAGAACTACTTGTGTGTATAATAGTGTGAACGGTCATTTGGGTGCCTTAGGTGTGTGCGTATCCTAAAGGCTTAGAACTATATTCGCCTCCAAATTTTATGAATCGTAAATTTATGGTTCGAAAGTGATTCCAAACCAGAAGTTCTTTACTTAGTACATGATGTACTAGGACTCGATAACAGGATATGCACGCATTACAGGCTTCCACCTAGGTATACCTTATTCGTATATATGATGAGGGTGGTACAAACATATATATATATATATATATATATATATATATATATATATATATATATATATATGTGTGTGTGTGTGTGTGTGTGTGTGTGTGTGTGTGTGTGTGTGTGTGTGTGCTCATCAGTAGATAGGATAAATAGTGATTTAAAAAATAACCTAAGTATGTGGAAACTTAATACTTACTCGAGTAAGTATGCAGGGAGAGACTTAGTTTAACTACTAGGCTGGTTAGCTTAACTAGGATGGTTTAGGAAAGGCGTGCACTTTAGTTGAGAGGTGAGGATCTCAAGTGAGGGCACATGAAGTTATCATGTATACAATATCTTCTCTTACTGCATTTTAAATACTTGCAAATATTTTTCAAATGTTCTTGGGGCCTAACCCGTTCCAAATCTATTTTTGTAAAAACATTTTAGGTGCCCTTACACAAGGACGCCAAGCTTAGGAGTCCATTCTTATTTGACGTGCTGCAGCTGTTGTGGACGCTGAAGGACCTCGGTAATAAACGCTTCCAATTTTATCAGTTCATGTTCATCATTCAGTTATCTCAGTGGGGCATGTTTCCCATCTTTTGTTAGCAGATATTTTTGGGATACTGCATTTCTATTTTTATTTCTAGATATTGGATTTTGTTTTAATTATGGACTATTGTACGTGGATTTCAGTTTGGAGTATTCATTTCAGACACATCTATTTATTCAGTTGTTTCATCATTTATTGCATTGCTTGATGGAATGGTGAATGTGTTTTATTATTTTAAATTATTGCATGTTAATAAAAAGATTAAAATTTGGACACCGGGTCATTAGGGTATTTGTAATATAATTGTGTTTCGATAATGATGCTAAGAATGAAACCATTAATGATTCATGTTTAATTTAATAATAAACTCATCACCCATGATTAGAATAGGCGAGGTGTCACCGGTATTTTTATTCAGACCGAGGCCAAAATAATGGTACCATGATTGAGAGATTACAATGGTAGACATCATCTAAAAATTTGGATGAGTAGACTAATAACTGAACGAGGAACACCACGATCATCGAAGAAGGAGAGAAGATAGCTTGTGGATTAGGGAATGACAGATTAGCGATCACATTCATGATCGAACAAGATACTGGTAAAGCATCAGAACATAGATGTCACTGAATAGATGGTAAAATAATGAGCAACAGATAGCTTGAGGATAGGAAATATGGTAGATGGATACTATACTCCAGTTAACAGGGCATGCAGCTTCGTCGGATGAGAAACGTCCAACACATTTGAACTTCCAAGATTTTGTCAACATGTCGTTATTTCAAGAAAATGATACGTTCCCTATTAACATGATCATAAATCTTGGATAATAGGCAATGTGGGAATGCATAAAGAAATCAAGGAAGAACATGTGTCTTCTTCAAGTTCAAACACTTACAATATGCATGTTATGAATTAGGAGATACATTGTAAAGGCGGAATATATAAAGCCTAGAGTAATGTGGAATAAGAACGAGTTCATAATCTCTATAACTCATGGTACCCCCATTTCCAAAGTAATAAAAAATAACCCGAGACCCTTCACCTAGTGGACGTAGGTCAAGTTGCCCAAACCATGTATATTTGTTTTGCTACTTTTTTCTGATATTCTTTTACTTGATTGGCAATATAATTATAAGTTAATTGTTCCGTGTGTGTAAAATTATTTTTTCACCTCAACAATTATAATCATTTTCGACAAGTTCACATAGTTAATGGGTTGATCAGTTAAACATGATTATATAAGTGATGAACAAGACGCGAATCCACCAATTGTGATAAAAATGTGAAAACAAACCTGATACGACACGAAATAGATATCCAACTATAAATAGGTAGGGTGTGAGTGGTGTTAACCTTGATGCTAAGTGGCTAATACACTACACAATATTGATGCGCCAAGTCTCATTATCAAGGCAACCTCTCATGATTGAGCAAAACTGCATTTTATGTCAAATTTATATAATGACTTAAGTTTTCCAAAAATATGTCAAGAGGGGGCGAATTTTTTTTAGATTAATTCACACTAAACCCCCAAATTTTAGTGTCAATTGTCACATATCGTAAAATTTATGGGGCATTTTGTCCGATTTTTTACATGGATGGGGTGACATGTAAACCCAATATACACCCAGGATCTTAGTGTAATTTATTAGTATTTTTAAAGGAACATGGAAAAATAAAAATTCAATTAAAAAGCTTACAAATACTGATGTGTCATCGATTGGTGAAAATCCGGAGCTGAGGGGATCTTCATAATCACCGTTTTAACCACAATATCATTTCAAGTTCAATGTAAGAACTTCCTCTTATCATCTCCAAGTCAAAATAGGTTGAGCTATAAAATAGTAAGAGGTCAAACTCATACATTTTTACCTCTCCACTAATAAAAAAAATAACAAAAAAATTGGGGATGAAACTCATATGCCTCGAGTAAAAAAAATAATAGAGAAAAATATTAGGGCAACAAGCAAGTTGTCACCCGTGTTCGACTTGTTCTTATATTTCCAAACCCAGGATTATGAGCAAACATAGTTCAAATTTGAATTAAACATAAATAAAACGTATTCTAACATGTGTAGATTTGGTTAATATGGCAACAAATCCACCCCACTATGAAGGAAATCTGAAAGAGAAAAAGAAAACTTTATACTTGTGTAATACTTTAAACTACTATCCAAACTTTGTACTAGTCATTACTCTTTTCTTTGTAATCATTTATGTTCTTAGACCACAGTTGACATTGTGGGTCTCTTCATTTATTTTTCTTATTAATGTAATGATTAACAGTGTTAAACTATTAGGTTTGTTACACTTCTCCACCCAAACTTTCACTTCACCACCCAAACTTTCATTTTCTGAACTTAACCCCCTCAACTTTCATAAACAACTTCAAGAAACCTCTAACACTAACACGGCGAATTTTTAGGATGGAAAAGTGTGGCACCACGTAAAATTCATAAACAGATTGATCAATTCTAATATAAAAATCATGAAAAAAAAATTGTGACATTCGTAGCATAACAAAATCAATAAAAATGATTTAAGTAAATATTATACGAGATAAATAACATGTTAAATAAATTAAAACATCTTTGATACCTTCCAACTAACAATAAAATCAAACTCAAACTTTGGAATATAATATATCTCAATATCTAAATGTTCAACTCTGAATAATAAATGGATCTCATACAAATCTCTGACTTAGGAACAAATGACTGATAACTAAAATATAAATAAATACAAACAAAAATCAACACCTCAATCTTGAGAATGATAAATAGAACTCATGTTGGAGAAACTTCTCTAACGAGAATCTTAAGTCTGCAGCAGTGACAGTGACCTAAAAACTTGTAAAAATAACTCAACATTAAGGATTAAACCTAGTAAGTATACCATGCTAAATAATATTACTACATTTGGGACTTAATAATAATAACATGTTTGCCTACCATATTACCTTATTTTAAGTTATTTAAGTTACCATAACACAAACAACCTAAATAAGCATGTGGTTCTAATTAAATTATGCATGAGGCTCATGTGGTGTAATTTCATCTTTTAATTAAGTATTATTTATTTTTGAAAAATATTAGGTTTGTCTATTGAATTAATAATTGTACATTAAAATATCCCAAGTTGCGATTCTCAATATGCTTGACTAGTGCAATAGTCTTTGACATTCTCGAATCACAATTTATCATATAGAACTTTGGTATATTTTACTATATTATTATCGAGTAAAAATCTTATGGTGATGCATCGCTAGTATAAAATATGATACAGTAAAATGATCTTAAGATACATGCTAATGGAAATCAAATAATCCAAAAGATCCATGAGTATGGCCTATGAATAAGCCTCTAAATAAAAATATGAAGGCATATCCTGTAGACACCACATTTTAGGACCCGCTAAGTCTCTCCTTAGACTCCTAGCACTTTCCCTTTCCACCACGAATCTAGGTCGCACTCCGAGTATCGATCTAGAGACTATCGGAGGCCTCGGTCCCTATTTGACTCTGGTTAACTCTTTTGTCAGAGAAAAAGCTATTTGAATCTTTTAAGGGCTCCAAATACCCTTTCCAACCCCGTGTGCGACTCAACATAACGGTCTGGAAAAACGGACCAGTTCACTACCAAAAATTGATTCAAATGCCATCGGGCGCTCTCGGGCCCGAGATTGACTTCAATCAACTCCATCGTCAGAGCTAAAGATCTTTGAATCTCCAAAGTGAACTTAAACCCCTTTCCAATGGTAGGCCCCATGCACACAATGACATAACTTTTCGGAGGAACGATCAATTTTCGCTTAAAAATTGATTCAGAGGCCATCGGGAGCTCCCAGACTCCATTTGATCAAAGTCAACTCTTTATCTCGAATGAGACTTAATGAATCTATGAAGGTAACTGAATACCCTTTATAAAAATCCGCCTCTTCATAATTCTGACCTACGGTATGGATGAACGATCCATTTTACTCCGAAAGATCACCGGACGCTTTCAGGCCCCAGTTGATCAAGGTCAACTTTTCGAACCGAGCAAAACTCTTTTGAATGTCGATGTACATCTCCTAAACTTTCCATCGGTTCACCAAATACATGATTCCAACTTACCATGTGGACGAATGTTCCGTTTGCGTCCGACGAGCTCTCGTCCAAAATATTGACGTGTGTCTTCGAGCCATATTTGATACAAACTCAACTCCCGGACTCGGGAGTGGTCCAAAGGAATCTCTAAGGTCTATGAAATACCTTTCTAATGGTATACCTCGTGCGTGATTAGGATCAACGGTTTTTACTCTACAGTCATTTTTCTAGAAAAGTCCGCACGAGACTGCTAATTGTGAGGTTCGAACCCTGCCTATCGGCACAGTGTCAAGGCTGACCTGCCGATAGGTACCCCCTGGGGAAGGTCGATTGGCACCCCTTTTTTCCCTATAAATAAGGGGTATGACCTCATTATTAGGAGACAACAAGACCATCAGCATCAGTGATCTCAGCAATATTATCTCGAAATCAGTGAAGTTCCAAATGACAAATCCTATTTAAGCCTAAATACCCATCATTTTCCCACCCAATTTGGCTAATATCCTTCTCTCTCATCAACATCCATCCACATTCAAAGGATTTCATCCAAGATCCAAGATCAAGCTCCAAAGAAGGTCCGTTTCCTTCTCCCTCTCTTTCAAATCTCTTATTTTTTACATAAATTACTTTAGATTCATAATCTAGTTTAACTCTCTTTCATACATATTAACATCTACTCTTTTATTAGTATATTGTTGTAATACCCCGTATTTTCATGGCTTTAAAATTTAAGGATTTATTAAATTTAATTGAGATAAATTAATTTAATTTTAATCTGAAATGTTGTTTTAAATATTTACTAGCGTGATAAGAGTTAGTAATTATTGGGAATATATTATTTGTTTCATATTACTGGATGAGTATAGTAATATATGAGATTTATTTTTATAATATTGTCACATGTGAATAAAATGACAATTGTGGAAATTTAAATCGGGACGCACCTCTGTCGTGTCGGGACTAAATGTGGATTAATAAAAGTGAATATTTTATAGGTTGTTCGTATGGTCGTTTTGAGTGCGCCAACGCGTTCGAAAGGGTCGAGATAGTCAGAAAAGTATACCCGGGGGTTTGATTTGGGTCTCGGGGCGTTTTTAGGCCTAATTAGTACCCCGGGAGGGCATTTTAGTCATTTTGTACTTTTGGGTAATTAAACCCACGAAAATTAAAGGGGTTATATCAGATGTTTAGGTTATCTCCTAGGATTAGATAACTCAAAACACTAGAACGGTCATTGGAAAGGAGAGGAGAGAGCTCTCAAGGCATTCCAAGGCTCAAAACTCATCCGTTTACACCGCCGCCACTGCCAACGCGTAGATCGCGAGACGGGGAACGCAACTACACCAAATTCAACACCAAACCAGATTTCTCAAAATTCCAGGCAAGTGTTTATCTTTCTTATTTCGTTGATGCATCTTTCATATTGGTTTAGGAATGATTAGGATGAATTGTATGGAAGAAAAACCCAATTTGAGATAGGAAATTGCATGTAGTGATGACTTAAATGATATTCTGGAAACCCTTTGTCATGTATAGGATTAAGAGTTTGATTAAGAAAAGAGTTCTAATTAGACACAAACACTAAAAAATTTATTCTGGATGATCAAACCATTAGAATCGCTTGAAATTTTAGTATGTTGTAGCGAACAGCGAGACAGGACTGCTGACAAAAATTCAGCTTGATCGAACGGTCGAAATTCTAAAAATATTATTTTTATTAGAGAGTTTTATGTTTTGAGGACTCTTAGAGAGTTTTATATTTTGAGTACTCTTAGAGAGTTTTATATTTTGAGGACTCTTCTAAATAAATAAAAAAATTCAATTAAAACTCCATTTTAATTCCGATTTCGAAACCATTTGAAATTCTCATCTTTGAAAATAAAATTCAAAATCCTTTAATGTAAGACGAAATCTATATTTTTGGGATATTTTGCATAAGGGATAATGTAAGTATATATTAAAGGGGAGAGACACGTAAGAGAGAGTTACATTGGAACATAAATGGATATCTACTGAATTGTACATATGGAAGAATAGAGTCCATGAGGGTTACGTAGTAAGTTGGAAAAACCCTTTGAATTAAAGTGAGAAACGAACCATTATACGTGATAAATAATAATGGGAAAATAAGGATAAATGTTGTGAATGTGGGTTATGGTATAAACCTAAATTGATATAATAAAAGTGGTATATTTATATGAATGTGTGCATATATTATATACTTGTGAAAATCATGCCCGCGCTACTTGCTATCCCTGAGGTTTTCGCGCTGGGACGATCTTATCTCGTGTGCCTTATGGGGGATATTGACTCGTACCCTAGAAGATAGAAATCCTAGGTACATGCTATCTAATCGGTAGTCACGGTCCTAAGAGACATGAGGGTATGTACTGACTTCTTGGACTTGGAATCTATGCTTCGCCTCAATATTGTTTGTGTATGTATTGATACAGTTCGAGAGTGATTCCGAACTTGTATTCCCTTTAGTGCGATTGATACGGGGATTGGATAGCAGAGTATGCCCGCACCATAGTTTTTATATGGGGTACCGTTATGATATATATATTATACGAGTAGTTAATATATATATGAAATTCTGAAATCTGGAACTGCCTACTGTGATTTGATATGTAGGACATGGTTGATGACTCAAATTATAAATAATTGTTTTGAGAAAGTATAATATGACACTGGAAAACTTTATTGATTAATAAAGTTAAAAGGAGAACCTTGGTTACAAATTGAAATCTTACGTTTTAAATACTTGTGTTGTTCAGTTGTAAATCCTGCGAATAACCTAAGATAAGTAAATCATTGGGGAAAGATAGTGTGGTATATGACGAGATAGACCATTGGGAAGGTTAGTGCGATAGGAGTGCACATTAGAAGAGAGGCGAGAATTTCTCAAGAGAGTGTCGCACTAATAGGTTGTTGCATTGGCCTGTATCAATTTAAATACTTGCTAAATGAATTTTTAAATCATATACACTATCGGGCTCTGACCCGTTTCTATTTCCTTTTCTCTCTTGTATATATAGGTATGTATTACAGGTGCCCAGCCACAGGGGCGTCTTACTTAGGATCCTTTGGAAGGAACGTGCTGCAGCTTAGGTGGGAGTTGCAGGCCTGTTGTTTAGACGACTTCATCCATTTGACTCTACTCCTAGTTCAGTTTTATCCAGCAGGGGCATGTGTCTCCCTCTTTCTATTATTTATTTGGTATTGTCAGAGATCGAAATTTTTACTTTCAGTACCTTTATTTTGGGATTTATTACTGTCAGGATGTTTTTCTTTAGTGTTGCAAATGTTGGGATTTATTATTGATGATTAAATTCGTGTATGTTCAATTATATTTTTATTCTTAATGTATGACTCTTTAGATGTTAATGGTTTAAGGTTTTATAACCGGATTTAATAAAATGAGAATAAGGTTTTAAATTGTTTTGACACTTAGCTTAATTATTATGGGTGTTTAAATTGGAAAAGTATTTTTACGACAGTGATGCTAAGAATGAACCAACTGTTCACCTTGATTTTAATTTAATAACGGAGTGATCGCCCGGTATTTAATTAGGCGGGGTGTCACAGGTGGTATCAGAGCATCAGGTTCTAGTGTCCTTAGGATCTGTACGGCTTATTATGCTTTCAGCGTTGCTTTGTTTGTTATAGAGCCTTATGTTTAGGATTGTCGATTCCTTTGACGAGATTTCATTCTCCTGCTATAATGTGTATACACTAGTGAATTCTAATTTCGTTCGGATGTGTGCGTGTGCCGAGCGATGACGGATGTCAGAAGAGGACCGTTAAGCGTACATCAGGAGGCAGGGCTCAGTTGAGATTATGAAATATATCCGAGGATGATGACCGTAGTGGAGGTCACCTCCATTGTGGCACGAGAAGCCACGACTAGAAAGGCGACTAAGGTGCAGCAATGATTTTCAAATGCTGTTATAGTCAAATGAGGTGCGAGGGTAAACTTACCCAACGTATTACAAAAACGTGTAGAGACTGTTAGTGGGAAATTTTAGAAACGCAAAAATTGTATGTGTTTACCAAAAGAGGTAAAGTATCCAAAGGCTTAAATATAGGATGGAGTATGGCAAACTCAAAGTGAAAATTTAGAGAAAATTTTCTTAGCTTTCGGGACGAAATTATAATGGTTGGAGTCAGCCACCAATTTTAGAAGTGAAATGCTATGCCTATAGGAGAACCTTAGGTACAGTGTTGACCGTATGTTCCTTCCTCAACTGTTCAGGATGAGAAGCAAACGTGGTTCTGAACTCATCGCAGGAGGGCATGATTGAAGTCCAATTGTGGATATGAATCCTAATCGTTAGCAAATTTTGTATCGAAAGAGGTAGATACTGGTGGAGGAAACGACTCGAAGTGGGAGACCAACTTGTAATAATAGTTGATAATACTCGAGGAGGAAATTCTGATAGACGACCGATTCAGAGGTTGACAATGTCATATTTTGTCAATATAGATGATAACGCTTATTTGTGGGTGAAGTTAAAGGAATCGAAGAATTTAGTCGAGAATAAGACTGAATACAACGGTGGTGGTATAGTACCACAAAAGGATGTGGATACACATCAGGAAAACCATTTAAATGCTTCAGATAGTTAAATTCTTACCAAGTGATGGTAAATTCAGTAAGTACTATTATAGATAGTAACATGATCTTTATGGCCTAAAAAGCTAAGGGAAAAACCGGGATGGCTAACAGGAATCGAGTCTACTAAAGTCCGAGAGAAGGACAATCCTAACCTGGTTAGTAGAAAAGGTGATAAGTGGATTATATGTTGAGTTATTTTGGTGCGGAGTGAAATTTCTCGCGATAATATGTTCCAAAGTGAGAAAAAGGGACAAGAATACGGTGCCTAGTAAAGGACGACGATTAAAAATAATTTTGTTTTGGTTTGGGCAGACGTGTTACGTCCGAAAACCATTTGTGCAGTCAAGACGATTGCCAGGATGGCAGTATAAGTTGTATCCTTAGAGGATGCGGCGTGTTTATGTGACACGAGCGAGTCACCATATTTTGTTCATTGCTATATTAGCATGTGAGACGAGTTTAATGCATATCATTATAAATGTTACCATTATGTGAATATTTTTCCTTAGTATAGCGGGATTTTTCTTTGGTGCTATCCGCGGGGGATGAATGAGTATATTAACAGTGTTTTATACTTTATTGAGGTTACTCGTTGTAGTGATGTGATACACGAGTATGATATTATCTTTGTTAAAATGTTATAGAAATGGGTAATATGATAGTGGGCATTTATTGCAAGGCTATCGGAGTAGTTACATTAGTGCAACACGTTTTGTTTTGGCGAGGCTTTACCTGTAAGAAGGTTGGACTCACACTTATATTATCTATCCTAGATACTTCGGAGGAGATAGTGGGCTCGAGATATTCGATACCAATGTATGTATAGACTTTGTCAGTATGATTCAGTATGTACCGGGATTTATCGTTGAGAGAAAAGACTTGACTCGGTATTATGTTTAGCACTCCGGACTTAGTGATAGGAAGAGTGCAGTGTTATATTTATCCTTAAGAGATGTGGGAGTTAAGAGTTATACCCCTAATGTTAGAAAAAGGAAATTTAGAGAATTTCTATCGTATGTATCCGAGGTTTATAGAATGTAATTACTATCAACTAATACGGGACGATAGTGAAATTGGTGAAACTTTCTTTGTTAAGCATAATTACGGGAGAAATTGTAACTTTTCTGTCAAGGGACGGAATAAAGGGGTATATACTATGGACGGAGGACCTAACGGATTTCGATAACTGACAATGCTAGGTAGTAGTGTATCGGGGGGTTCCTTGTTTGGATTTCGCTTTGCGAGACATCCCACGCATGAAACTTAGCGTAAGGTTGGAAATAGGGAGACATTTGGTCACTATTCCATGAGTTCGGTACCCTGGTCGAAATGGGATCAAGTAATTATGTATGTAAGTTGGAAGTTGAATTTTGTTTTAAGGTCATTGGAGCCGGATTTTTGTGGTAGGAAAGCATTGAAAGTTAACCCCACGAGTTGAGGGGTGGAACGATGATAAGGAGAATTTAAGAATTTTGATTTCTAGGGTGATTGAGAGTACCCAAATGTCATAACCGCGTACAGAACACAAGGTGAATAAAGAGTTGGAATGATTTTTAGCATGGATTATCTGAAAAGAACTTTATATTAAATAAAAGAGATGACCTGTAATTGTTTTGATGAATAGGGCGTTAGTGATTTATTTTGGTTGTTGTACCTATTTGGGAAAATTGTTGTACTTATCTGAGGAAGGTTGAGAATTACTATTCCTCTTTTATTGTCATGGAATTTGAATGCCCTATTCCTTCTATTCCGTTGAATTTAGTTAGTCCTACAGATGAGTAGCACGCCGCTCGCTCTCCCAGGGCGGTCGGAGTGTTGCAAAAATGTGGGCATCTTAGTTAACTACAGTTAAAATAGTCTGAGTCGAAGGGACATGGTAATAGACGTGTGAAATATATGTTTATGAGACTAGTATAACGACGTGGAAGTGATAGAGTGGATTAAACGTCACATGAGGGGAGATAATCCATACATAAGTGTGCAATTAGAATAGCACGCCCTAACTTGATTGGAAGGTTGTGGGAAGCCATTCAAGAAATGGTATTCCTTGAATAGAGTAGAATTTAATTGTTATGAAGCACACCTGGAGCGGAGTTGTTATTAGTCAAGTGTGAGAGCGACTTGCGCATACAAAGAGTAATGATGTTAGTATAGTATAAGAGATCTAGAAGTGCGCTTCGTGGAGAGAAGAGCACGGGTCGGAACTTTCGGCATACTCCAAGGAAGGAAGGTAAGTATTACGTGTCCCTTAATGTGAGACATTTCAAGGGAAGAATCGATATTTAGCGAGACGTAGTGAGTAGTCTCTACATGCACTTCCCATAGGTAAGGTTTGGTTGAAATAGGAGAATCAACCAAATAATTTTGTGTTTATCGAAAATTCCTGAAATTGGAAGAGGTTGGTAAAGTCGGTAAAGTTCTTGGATGGGTTGCCATCCTCAAAACAAGATCAAGGGTTTATCCCGAACATGTGAATTAAGTCGCCGAGAAGGAAGTGATTGATATTCCTTTGGGTTGGCTTACAATATCAACTAGTATGCCCCAGACTTCCTTTGAAAGGAAGGATCGCGCCAGTGCATGGTCCGGCGCAGTATAAATTTCTAAATCAGGATGAGATTGGTGAATCCCACCTTTGATAAGGGATTTCAGGAACCAGCGGAGATAAGATTTCGTTTCAAGTAGGATGTATCACCCTTAGCCAGGGAATAAGTGCATGGTGATTAAAGATTAGTGGAGCCACGTGATGGAGATTTTGGAATCTTGGTACGATGATTTCAAGAATGCTCTGTAGAAGCACTCGTACCTGTTTGTCGTGTATGAGGTACTTATTAAGGTTTTGTTATGGAAGAACCTCGACTATTCTCCTTCCGTATCTTTAGAGGAGAGTAGATAATCAGAATTTTTGGATCGGTCGAGAAAATATCCGATAACTATGGTGGAATTCCACGACTGTTTTAGGCAGTCAAGAGTGGTCAAATGTTCGTATGATCTTCTCAGAATGGGAATTTTGTGTATGAATAAATCTGAGTAGTTGTCATGTAGTGAGGTGCGGCCTCCTAATGATAGTGAGATAATGGAATTTATAACGTATAGACGTAACCTATTCAAATGTTGTCAGTTGGGAGTGCAATGTGAAGTGTCTCCAATGAGAATGTAAAACAATGTTGCTGTGAGGAAAAAGCTATAGTGATTGAGCGCCGTACTATGTAGATAGTTTGCGTACTGACAAGGATATCCAGAATTGTGCTACTTAGTAGGCCTTATTTTCCGAATTTCGGGACGAAATTCCGTTATTAGGGGGGAAGTATGTAATACCCCGTATTTTCATGGGTTTTAAATTTAAGGATTTATTAAATTTAATTGAGATAAATTAATTTAATTTTAATTCGAAATGTTGTTTTAAATATTTACTAGCGTGACTAGAGTTAGTAATTATTGGGAATATATTATTTGTTGCATATTACTGGATGAGTATAGTAATATATGAGATTTATTTTTATAATATTGTCACGTGTGAATAAAATGACAATTGTGGAAATTTAGTTCGGGACGCGCCTGTGTCGTGTCGGGACTAAATGTGGATTAATAAAAGTTAATATTTTATAGGTTGTTCGTATGGTCGTTTTGAGTGCGCCAATGTGTTCGGAAGGGTCGAGATAGTCAGAAAAGTATACCCGAGGGTTTGATTTGGATCTCGGGGCGTTTTTAGGCCTAATTAGTACCCCGGGAGGGCATTTTAGTCATTTTGTATTTTTGAGTAATTAAACCCACGAAAATTAAAGGGGTTATATCCTAGGGTTAGATAACTCAAAACACTAGAACGGCCATTGGAGAGGAGAGGAGAGAGATCTCAAGGCATTCCAAGGCTCAAAATTCATCCGTTTACACCGCCGCCACCGCCAATGCGTAGATCGCGAGACGGGGAACGCAACCACACCAAATTCAACACCAAACCAGATTTCTCAAAATTCCAGGCAAGTGTTTATCTTGCTTATTTCTTTGATGCATCTTTCATATTGGTTTAGGAATGATTAGGATGAATTGTATGGAAGAAAAACCCAATTTGAGATATGAAATTACATGTAGTGATGACTTAAATGATATTCTGGAAACCCTTTGTCATGTAAAGGATTAAGAGTTTGATTAAGAAAAGACTTCTAATTAGATACAAACAATAAAAAATTTATTCTGGATGATCGGACCATTGGAATCGCTTGAAATTTTAGTATATTGTAACGAACGGCGAGACAGGACTGCTGACAAAAATTTGGCTTGATCGAACGGTGGGATTTCTAAAAATATTATTTTTACTACAGAGTTTTATGTTTTGAGGACTCTTAGAGAGTTTTATATTTTGAGGACTCTTAGAGAGTTTTATATTTTGAGGACTCTTTTAAATAAAAAAAATCAATTAAAACTCCATTTTAATTCCGATTTCGAAACCATTTGAAATTCTCATCTTGAAAATAAAATTCAAAATCCTTTAATGTAAGGTGAAATCTATATTTTTGGGATATTTTTCATAAGGGATAATGTAAGTATATATTAAAGGGGAGAGACACGTAAGAGAGAGTTACATTGGAACATAAATGGATATCTACTGAATTGTACATTTGGAAGAATAGAGTCCATGAGGGTTACGTAGTAAGTTGGAAAAACCCTTCGAATTAAAGTGAGAAACGAACCATTATACGTGATAAATAATAATGGGAAAATAAGGATAAATGTTGTGAATGTGGGTTATGGTATAAACCTAAATTGATATAATAAAAGTGGTATATTTATATGATTGTGTATGCATATATTATATACTTGTGAAAATCATTCCCGCGCTACTTGCTATCCCTGAGGTTTCCGCACAGGGACGATCTTATCTCGTGTGCCTTATGGGGGATATTGACTCGTACCCTAGAGATAGAAATCCTAAGTACAGGCGATCGAATCGGTAGTCACGGTCCTAAGAGACATGAGGGTATGTACTGACCTCTTGGACTTGGAATCTATGCTTCGCCTCAATATTGTTTGTGTATGTATTGATACAGTTCGAGAGTGATTCCGAACTTGTATTCCCTTTAGTGCGATTGATACGGGGATTGGATAGCAGAGTATGCCCGCACCATAGTTTTTATGTGGGGTGCCGTTATGATATATATATTATACGAGTAGTTAATATATATATATGAAATTCTGAAATCTGGAACTGCCTACTGTGATTTGATATGTAGGACATGGTTGATGACTCAAATTATAAATAATTGTTTTGAGAAAGTATAATATGACACTGGAAAACTTTATTGATTAATAAAGTTAAAAGGAGAACCTTGGTTACAAATTGAAATCTTACGTTTTAAATACTTGTGTTGTTCAGTTGTAAATCCTGCGAATAACCTAAGATAAGTTAAATCATTGGGAAAAGATAGTGTGGTATATGACGAGATAGACCATTGGGAAGGTTAGTGCGATAGGAGTGCACATTAGAAGAGAGGCGAGAATTTCTCAAGAGAGTGTCGCACTAATATGTTGTTGCATTGGCCTGTATCAATTTAAATACTTGCTAAATGAATTTTTAAATCATATACACTATCGGACTCTGACCCGTTTCTATTTCCTTTTCTCTCTTGTATATATATGTATGTATTACAGGTGCCCATCCACAGGGGCGTCTTACTTAGGATCCTTTGGAAGGAACGTGCTGCAGCTTAGGTGGGAGTTGCAGACCTGTTGTTTAGACGACTTCATCCATTTGACTCTACTCCTAGTTCAGTTTTATCCAGCAGGGGCATGTGTCGCCCTCTTTCTATTATTTATTTGGTATTGTCAGAGATCGAAATTTTTACTTTCAGTACCTTTATTTCGGGATTTATAACTGTCAGGATGTTTTTCTTTAGTGTTGTAAATGTTGGGATTTATTATTGATGATTAAATTCATGTATGTTCAATTATATTTTTATTCTTAATATGTGACTCTTTAGATGTTAATGGTTTAAGGTTTTATAACTGGATTTAATAAAATGAGAATAAGGTTTTAAATGGTTTTGACACTTAGCTTAATTATTTAGGGTGTTTAAATTGGAAAAGTATTTTTACGACAGTGATGCTAAGAATGAACCAACTGTTCACCTTGATTTTAATTTAATAAAGGAGTGATCGCCCGGTATTTAATTAGGCGGGGTGTCACAATTGCACATACTTTATTTTACATAAAAAAACTAAAAAATATAAATAAAAAAGGGTTACACCCTTAAATTTCGAATGGAATTATCCACCACACTTTTTCCAAAACTAGAAACATATTTTCTACATGCACACACACCTAATAATATTCCGTTCGAATCTATGGGATAAACCCCAACCCTATTCTATATTCGAACTATGTGGACTTTGATTCCTATATAGGCTACGTAGGCGTGTCGAATTAAAGTTCGAGACCTGAGTCCAATTTTTCTATTTTCCAATTTCTCTTATTTTTCGAAGTTCTCAAAATCCCTCATTTTTGTCATACATATACATAAATCATGCTTGTTCGCGTCTCATCCCACATATATTATCGTTTCCCAATAACGATCAATATCTCGATGAATGCTCATATTCTATCTTCTACATTTGTTATTACTTTGGTAATATTCCTATGGATGACCTCACCTTATCTTTTCCGTGATATGGGTCGAACGATTCCAGTATCCATTATATAGACACATGCACACTTTTCACGTTAATAAAAGAAAATCTTAACATTTTCCCATGAGTGACCAAAAGGGTAGGATGGGTGCCTAACACCTTCCCATTCTGTAACTTAGTACTCGGACCTCCCATCTATTGGTTTCGCGTGTATCAGTTTGTCCTTGATGCCTCTCCCTCGAAGTGGCAACATATTCTTTTGCTTGTTTTGAGCAAAATATGTTGGCGAATCTATCTCTTAACACTTACCCCACACCAATGACGACTGAAGCCCCCTTTTCGAAGGGAATGTTGCGAGACTGCGACACAGTTTCTTCCTCGAGGGATCCTCCCTCTCCTTTCCCCCCGGAAGGAATATCGCGCCGACCGAGATGGACATAGTGGCGACTCTGCTGGGGAATGTTTTAAAAGGGCTAGACTCTATTTACATGGATGTTTTATTTTCTTGTATATTCCCCTATTTTTCATGTTCCCATTTATTATTGATGTGTACATCATGCTTATGATAATATTCACACACTTGTAGATTAATTACACATCACTCACACACCACTTATCCATGCTTAGTATATTATTGGTACTTGTACTTTGCTCCCTATTTGACATGATCACGAAAAAGATACTGTCTCCATAAGAGAATCATGACATGATCACGGAAAAGATACTATCTCCATAAGATAATAATAAGAGAATCATGCATGATTCACAAACATCACTAAATAGAATTATTATTTACCAATTTTTGTCCTGTAACTAGAGGGTCACTTCGTCATGGGCGCTGGTCCGACAGGGCGCAGTTAGCCTAAGCGATATGAATCTCACGTTCCATTGGCCAAGTACCTTCGACGTATATCGAACGGTTTCCCTGCATCATATCGCTTTACCGAAGTCATGACGGTATGTATATCACAGGGAACTCGTGCATGTATGTCTAGTATATCGAATTCACTCTCACACGTACCGTCCCCATGAGGTATATAGTGAGGCAATTCACATACACTTAGGTATATCAAATGGCTTGTCCACACATACTGATTGCCCTCAACAACAAGACATATATCGTGGAAGTCAAGCCAAAGGGGGGAACCCTTTCCAATTCACCCAACGAAACTTCATATCCATATATAGGTGTCAAGCCTAGGACACACATGTTAGATTATCAGTTTATACCCAAAACTCTGTCAAAATTTTTGGTCGGCCTGCCACCCAAATTTTTGCACAATTTCAAAATGGGATCTTGCCCGTGAGCCTGGTTACAAGTCCAACCATAACTTTACATATGTTACAAACCCAATTTTTCCAGGCTCGAGTCCCGCCGGACATTTTATTTTGCTTTTAGGTAAACTTAATACAAGTGAGAATCTAATAAATATAATGATCATGATGTGACCCATCTCTCATTTTTCCTCTCTCTTTACAAAAGTGTCCAAAAAAACGAAAAAACATTTCTCCCAAAAATATCAAAAATATTTTCCCTCCTTTTCCCTGAAAACAAGAAAGAGAAAACATTTTCGTCTTCATCTTCTCAAAAAAAGTCAAATATATATATATATATATATATATATATATATATATATATATATATATATATATATATATTTCCTCCTCTTACCAAAAATAACAAATTCCATTCTTCTCTTCCAAAAATAAATTCCAATTTGTTTCCCTCTCAGGTTGATCACATACCCTTGGACTGGCTCCCTATTGGCTTCGGTCTTCAGTCGAACCGCCCCAAAGTTCTGTCAGTCCCTTTACTTCATACAAGTCTGAAACTCTCCGCCTTCCATGGAGAATGCAGGTCAAGTGTCGAATGTACAACCGGATTTGTTGATGGTTTTGACTCAGCTCAATGCCAAAATTGACAACCTTTAAATCGAGGTTCATGAGATGCAAAGAAATCGGGTCCCTGTCCTCGAAGATCCTGAGGTCATTTTCCCTAGCACCATGGGTACGCATGCACCCGAGCCTATTTGGATTCCTGAAGAATACCATCATGCTCCAAGGGATCCTCCTGCTAATGGGCCACCACCAGCCCAGCTTCCTATACCAAACCTTTCTCATATCAGGGCTAATTTACTCGTAAATGTTGAACTGAAAGAGGAAGAACTGAACAAGGTCAAGGAAGACATGAAGATGCTAACCAAGAAATTTGACCAGGTCAGAATCTCTGGGAAGTACATGGACTACACCCACATATATCCCTACCTAAAGCCAGGTTACCAGAAAAATTCAAGATGCCCAATATCGAGAAGTTTGGAGGGAGTGGACCCCCTATCGTTCATCTCCGTAGCTATCATCGAGCCATGAATCTCCTAGGGGATTCCGAAGAAATAATGGCTCAAATATTCCAGCAGACTTTGAAATATAGCGCCCTCCATTGGTTCATATCCCTTAAAGAATCTAGAATCTGTACTTGGGAAGATGTTGCTCGTGAGTTCATGTCATAGTACAAGTACAACGAGGAGCTAGAGGTTACCCACCGTTATTTAGAGTTACTTAAACATAATCTTGAGGAATCGGTCACCAACTTCATAGCAAGACGGAGAGAAAAAGTAACTACCATGACCAATCGGCCCTCCAAAGAAGAACAAGTTAGCATTGTGAAGAAGAACTTCCTACCTCATGTTCGAGGAATCATGGGAGGACAATATTACCCTCACTTTCGAGCCCTCCGAGAAGTAGGAGTAGAAATCAAAGAAAGTCTTATCAAGATAGAAGTTAAACCGAAGAAAACCTCTGGACAATTTGCTCCTAGAAAGTTTGAAAATCCTACTAGTACCACAGTTTATACTATCAACAACATCTCTCAGCCTGCCACTTCATGGGCACCAGAAAGTTGCCCAATCCTAATCTGAAAGGAATATACCAAGATTCACGCTCCTCTCTCCAAAGTCTACCAGGCTCTCTTAAACTGAAACCTGATCAAAGCCTTCGATCCTCGTCTGTTACCGAATCCTTTTCTGAAGAATTTCAAGCCTGATGCCCATTGTAACTATCATAAAAATGCTAGCTATACCACTGACCAATGTTTCCATATTTGAAACACAATCTAAAGCCTAATTGATTAGGGTATCATCGCCCCACCAGCTAATCCTAAACCAAACACCACCCATAATACATTCCCAAATCATACAAATTACATCTTCATAGAAGAAGACTCAGAACTCAACCCATCTACCTAAATCATGCCAAGTAAATCACAAGTCATACCCATATACTCTCCTCAACCTCTCCAAACATGTCAATATTGCCTCTTACACCCTACCAACCTGGTCGATCAAACCTTGTCACTCCTCACTAGAGCCTGCATCGTTATCCGTACCCGTTTTAGAGGTAAAGATATAGAATTATCAGAAGTGCTGAACCAAATCCTAGAGTTCGGGCTGAAATTGACCTCCCAGATGACTATCGACCATCAGAGATTTAGTGGGTTTTCTTAAAAGCTCAAAAATGGGCCCAAGAGTCAGATAACTAGGTAGTTCCAGTCGATGAAGTCAGTCTAGGTGACCTGGTCCAAATCATGGAAGATTTGTTTTGACATACTGGTGATATTTGTAGTATATCCGAGCTACTCAATGCTTTGAAATTACAAGGACAACTGGTCCCCTCAGTCTTGTATTTCCCTTTCGAATTGAAAGAATTATAAGAATAAGCCATAGAAGTTGTAGAGTGTATTGACTTAACATGGAATGATAATATCATTACCACCGGATGGGTAGATGTTTCTGAAGTCTCAGATGAAGATCCAGATTCAGGAAAGACTAATCTGATAGCCAACCAATGCGGAGTAATATCATTTGAGGAGATGCTAAGAGAGATCAACCAGGTAGTTGAGTAACTCGATTTTGATGAAGAAATAAGGTTTTTATTTTCCCCTCTTCCGTAAACCAGATAAGCAGGTCGAGGAGACATTACCAGAATCCGAGCTTACAACCATCAGCAAGTGATAAAGGGAAAGGTGTTGAGAACCTCCCTATGCCAGAAATGACTCTGGAAGAAATCAAGGTTCTTGATCAACTGAAGAAAACTCAAGCTAAATCACTATATGGGTACTTTTCATGTCTTCCCACCAGCACCGAAATTCCCTAATCAAGCTGCTCACAGGACCCATAGTTCCTCCCTCAACCACACCAGAAGAAGCAGTGAATTTAGTTGAATCCCTAACCTCTACTCGAATGCCCTCCTTCTCTGAAGAGGAAATCTCTAAGAATGGTCCTAACCACAATCGTGCTCTCAATATCTCTATTGAAGTTATGGGGAAAAATATCCCCCTCTCACTCATTGACAACGGATCAAAACTGGATGTTTGCCCATTAAGAACCCTCAATTGCTTGGGATTGAAAGTGAGAGACCTTGCTCCAACCTCTGCTATCGTGCGTGACCATGACAACACCCGTCGGGAAGAAATGGTATCTATCAAGCTTGGAATAGGGATTGACCCTATAAATCCTATTATTGAATTCCATGTCATCGACATCCCAGACTGCTTAAACCTATTTCTCGGATGATCGTGGCTCCACAATATCAAAGGGGTGTCCTCTTCCCTTCATAAAAAAATAAAGTTCTTTACCAATGGACAAGTTACTACCATCTTGGGAGATAGTGTTAACACCGAGAATGCAAGCGCCAGTAATCTGATACTCGAGATACAACACGGAGTGAATGATTTACTGCTATCAGTCTTCCAGGTCGAACCACTCCTACTCCCAGCAGGGGAGGACTTCAAAGATAAGGTTTGTCTAGAATATGATCCACATGGAAACGTTAATGTATTCCAAATATTCAAAAACATTCACTTAATGCCTGGACTGGGGCTAGGGAAAAGACAACAAGGAAAAACTGAACCTATTGTGTTGAAGGAGGACTTCCTTCCCTGTGGCTTGGGCTATCAACCATCCGAAGAAGAACTCAAATTAATCCGTCAGACTTAACTGAAAAGAAAGTTAGAATGTGCCAAAACTATCCCGAGAGATTCCTTAAATGGAAGATTCATCAGAGAGGGTAAAGATTTCCTCTTCTACGGCTTCCTTGAACCTTGGTATGACCTTGTAGACAAAAGGATGCAACCAAGAATGGAGATATTTTTTTAAGATAGCTTCTCTGGAACTAAAAATTCCCAACACTGTGTACAACCACTCACTGAAGAGACCATAGTTGATACTAGGGATTCTGAGGATAGTGACTCCTAGGACTCTTTCAACTTGCAGATACTGGGGCTAGCACTCTGCATGATCCACTCAGGGACTACATCATCCGATTCATCCTACCTTATCAAAGATGTTGATATACCTATTCTCAACTGGCATATTGCACTATGCCACCTGCTGATATTCAACCTAACCCTGATGTTTACCCTCTTTCCCTTTTAGTTGTTTCCTCTCACTCTGATGTAATTGAGACCTGTATTGATGAGGTTCTCAATGTTGTTTTTCTTATCAATGAAAAAAACTAAGATTTTGAGTATCTTGTTGTGACTTACATTAATTGTCTTGATTTTAATCAAACTCTTAATGATGATTACTTTGTAAATGAATAATTAATAAATGATATAAATAAGGTTAATAACAAACAACACAACCATGTTCAAGTTAATAAAGATAAAACTATTGTTATTAATCTCGATTCTAGTAGCCAAATGCGCGGGATTAGGATAGGGGCTACCCTTAATGAGCAAGAGCGCACACAAATCAAAGATATAATAAAGGAGTTCATGGATGTCTTCGCATAGTGGTATGATGATATGCCCGACATTGACCTAGAGATAGCACACCATGAGATTCTAACGCTCCCAGAATGTAAACTAATCAAACAGAAGCTGAGAAAGCTCCGCACCGAATGGTCACTCAAAGTAAAAGAAGAAGTAGTCAAGAAAATGAATGTGGGCATCATTTGTGTGATTTAATATCCTCCATGTCTATCCAATATCGCACTTATGCCAAAATTAGGAGGAAAGGTTCGCATGTGTGTCGACTTTCGAGACTTGAACAAGGCATGTCCGAAGGATGATTACCCGCTACCCAACATCGATATGATTGTAGAAAATACAGCTAGTTATGCTCTTAAGTAATTTGTTGACTAATTTATCAGATATAACCAGATCAAGATACACCCTGATCATGAAGAGAATACCACATTTATCACCCCTTGGGGAACCTTTTGCTACACTGCTATGTGGTCAAAAAAATGCAGGGGCTACCTACCAAAGGGCTTCCACAACCATTCTGCATGATCTGATACATAAGAAGTCGAGGTCTATATAAATGACATGGTTATCAAGTTTGACTAGAGAGGTTCATGTTCCCTCTCTTTCGAAATTATTTGAACAATTGCGACAATACCAAATGCGGCTTAACCCATAGAAATGTGTCTTATGTTTTACTAAAGGGAAATTTTTGGGATTCATGATCAGTGAGAAGGGGATAGAAATAGATCCTACTATGATGAAATCCATACTTGAGATGCCACCTCCCCGAACGGATAAAGAAGTTCGAGGATTATTTGGGAAATTATAGTACATCACTCGATTCATCAACCAATTGACTTCCATCTATGAACCCATCTTCAAACTCCTTTGAAAAGATTCAACCAAGGTATGGAAAGAAGATTTCCAAGAAGATTTTGATCGAATTGAGTAATAACTAACCTGACCTCTAGTGTTTATGCCACCACAACCAGGTCTTCCCTTACTCATATACCTAAACGTGTCCGATTCTACAGCCGGGGATCTGCTTGCTCAATACATTGAAGAAACCCTTAAGGATAAATCCATCTACTATGACAGTTGAAAATTGGTTGGTTACGAGGTTAACTACACCCCCTTGGAAAATCATGTGTCGCTCTTGTCTAGGTTATCCAAAAGTTACGGCACTACATGCTCGCCTTCCCCATCAGACTTGTATCTTGGATTAATCCCATCAAGTACTTACTCAAGAAACCCGCCTTGTTTAGCCGAATGGCTCATTGTTGATGATTCTAGCCGAGTTTGATATCACCTATGTTACACAGAAATCCACGATAGGAAGATCCATCTATGACTACCTTGCTGACTACCCTATAGAAGAGGCTGATGTCTGGATTTCTGACTTCCCATATGAGAATATCCTTTGTGCCTCCCAAGAATATCTTTGATGGAAAATTTTCTTTGACAGCGGTGCAAAAAAAAGGATATGTCATTAGAATTCTCCTAATTTCCCCTAATTAATCCCACACTCTCATTGCCATCAAATTGGATTTCTTATGCAATAATAACATGACTGAATACGATGCATGCACAATAGGCCCCAAAGTTTCCCTCCAAAAAGGATTTTGATACCTCGATTTCTATGGGAATTCATCCCTCATCATCGGTCAAGTACTCAGGAAATGAAAGGTCAAGAATGAAAAACTCTTACTCTTCTATGCCCACCTTGAAGAACTAGCTTCCCAATTCTAAGAAATCGCCTTCCACTACTTACCACCAGAAAAGAACAACTTGGCTGATGACCTTTCCACCTTAGCCTCCATGATTGACATGGTCGTAGGAATGACCATGGCCCCCTTCCTGATTAAAAAATAA
Source organism: Sambucus nigra (assembly GCA_949130495.1). Lineage (NCBI taxonomy): Eukaryota > Viridiplantae > Streptophyta > Magnoliopsida > Dipsacales > Adoxaceae > Sambucus > Sambucus nigra. Next base: position 145,630,448 of record OX422211.1, read on the forward strand.
GATAAACCAGCCCACTATTACCACATCGAATTCTGCACAGAGGAAGAACCCGAAATGGACGACTGCAGGTATTATGATATTTGGCACCTCCTCAAACACAGTAGGTGTTGATACCAAATTTAGTCTGCTGACATGGCTCAATTGAGTGAAGACACATGGCAATTTGCGTGGCAACAACAAACACTTCCGAACAACACCTTGACTCCGAGGAACCATACTGCAACGAGGAACTCTGCTTCCCCGATCAACTCAGACGCTCCGACCTACAAGAACTCTCCGAGGAACTTTTGAGTACCGAGGAACTTAGGCGGTCCGAGCAGCTTAGGCGGTCTGAGCTGCACCTCGAACAAATCATTAATAGCAGGATAACCAACAGATTGACTGCACATTAAATTCTTATTATTATCATACATATGTATACACCTAAGGGGCATTGAATGTATTACCCTTTCACATTACAGCCTTAGGTCTATAAATACATTGTATTATCCTCATTATAAGGGGACCGGAATTTCTTGAGAAAACTTGTAATCGAGAATTCCCAAACAGTCAGAAATAACAGAAACAGTGGACGTAGGCCATTCTTATAAGGCTGAACCACTTTAAAATTTATTTGTCTCATTTTATTTATCTGTGATTAAATAATTAGATATAATCTAATTTTTTACATCAACAGATTGGCGCCATATGTGGGAAACGGATGGTAATATCGTTTTTCATCAAAAATAATTCATCACAAATGGCTGATATTCCATAACCCAGCAACCGAAATGCTGGAAGCCCTCCAAATCCATCTGCTCTGCCCAATATTCCAGATCTGGCTGGAATAATGACAAATATGGCCCAGGGCCAGACAGTCATGCAAGAAACTATGCGACAACTCATACGAACCCTCCATGGCGGTGCACCAACCCATTCAGAATCGCAAAGTATTCAAAGAAATACCCGTTTACCTTCTTCGCGTACTAGGCGTACCGATTCATATCGTACTGAGGAGTCTGAAGATTTTTCTTATCAACCTGGACGAACTTCGTCGGTACGAGCCATAGATACTGAACAACGTATCACTCTCTCTCCAGAAAGGACCAGTGCACTAGAAAGATTAAGCAGTGTATCTCGTTTTGATCGATTAGGTCCTAGGAGGAGAAAAAGTCCTCCTAGAGCCGCATCGAGGAGTTTCGATGACCATCAGACTTAAGGGAAGGATCTGCCCAGTCGCGACAAGCTGCTCGTCAAGATAGATCCCAGGAAGCCACATCAACGCGATCAGTTGCTCGAACCAACAGGCCCGAGGAAGGAAACTATGCATGGAAAGGCTCTATTCAGAGGCTGGAGGATAGATTAGGGGAAATGGCTAAGGCCAAGAACCCTCCACAACGAACTTTTGTTCAAGGAACACCTTTTGTCCCCGCCATTGTAGATTTTCCAACACCATCAAAGTTCAAAGCACTTGTTGTGACCCCCAAATATGATGGAAAGACCGACCTTGTCCTTTATATAGAACAATACCAAGCTAGAGCCGACATCTATGCTGTTCCAGATGAGATGAGATGTAGAGAATTCTCGGGAAATCTTACCGGATCTGCTCAAATATGGTATAATAATCTTCCTCGGGGTAAGATCTCAAGTTTTTTCCAACTGGCCAAGTTATTCATTGGGAATTTCTATTTTGGGGCAAAGCCAATTAAACGAGTAGCGCATTTGTTAAGTGTTAGATAAAAAGCTGGTGAAAGTACCAGAGATTATATAACTCATTTTAATAACGAGAAACTCGAAGTCATTGATTATGAGGAAAAGACAACGATTACCGCCTTGATGAATGGACTACTACCCAATAAGTTATGCTACACCTTGGCCAAAGATCCACCAAGAACCATGTCAGATCTGATGGGAAAAGTAGCCAAGATTATGAATGTCGAGGAGGCTATGGCTGCGAAGAAGAATATGGATGCCAAAGAAACCAAGGTGGAAGGTGATAAGGCTAAGAAGAAAGAGCATAAGAACAATAGTAATGACAAACACTCAAAAACAAGGTCGTCATGGGAATTATTGAACAAATTTGATAATTATACTCCTTTGAAGAAAGATATCAACCATGTTCTAGAAGAAATCAAGAACAACGAGGAATTAAACTGGCCAGAGAAAATGAAGGCATACCCTGACAGGAGAAATAAGGCAAAATATTACGAGTTTCACAAAAATCATGGCCATATGACCAAAAATTGCATAGCTCTTCAGAATGAGATTGAAACACTCATCAGACGAGGAATATTGGCAAAATATGTTGATCGGAGGAATGATAGAAGAAACAACGACCGAACAAAGGAGAGGTCTAGATCTCCTCATCGAGCAGAGGAGAACAAGAAAAGAGACCATGAAATTGATCCAGAAGATGACCCCGATCTTCCCAAGAGACTAAGGCATCCATAACGTGAAGTATTTTTAATATGCTTTGGGTCATTTGACTGTAATGTTATTATAGGTGGAGATGCAGGAGGAGGAGACCTTACTGCAGAGAGAAAAGCTTACCTCTGTGAGGCTCAAGCTTGCTCATACATTCAACGAATAAATCTAGCTGAGGAGGATCACCCAAGAAAGGTAAACAAAGAGAAATTGGTCATTGGTTTCTCAAAGAACGGCCTCGCGGGTGTTCTATATCCTCATGATGACCATTGGTGATCAAAATGAGGATGAATGAGGTAATGATTTCAAGAGTACTGGTAGACAATGGTATCTTGGTAGACATCATGTTCTACTTGTGCTTAGATAGTTTAAATCTAAAGTTATCTCAACTGGAGCCTTATCATAGACCCCTCCTCGATTTTGCTGGAGAGAAAGAATTTCCACTTGGGACGATCAAGTTGGATATATTCATTGGTACATGGCTTGCTTGTCGAACAGAAAGAATACGCTTCTTCGTGATGGATAAGAATGTTCAATCATCATACAATATCATCATGGGAAGAGTAGGATTGAAGAAGTTCGAAGATGTACCATCCACGGTACATCAATGCCTAAAATTTCCAACAAATTTTGGAGTAGGAGTTGTGAAAGGTGATCAGAAAGTAGCTCGAGAATGCTATTATTCATCCATTGAGCAAGAGGAAATGGAGGAATCAAGGAAAAATACCACCACCTATCAAGTGGATGAAGGTGTAGAAATTGAAACATTGGATCCTAGAGATGAGTCGCAACTCGTGAAGGGTAAAGTGGTGGAAGCTACTGAAAACATCATTTTGGACGGCGAGCACCCTGAACGAACTACTCAAGTAGGTTCGTCGTTGGAAGCCTCACTAAAGCAGAAATTGATAACTTTCCTAAGAAGCAGAAAGCAAACTTTTGCGTGGAGTCATGAGGATATACCTGGGATAGACCCAAATTTCTTATGTCACAAACTCAATGTGAATAAGGAGATCAAGCTTGTGAAGCAGAGAAGAAGAGTATTCAGTCCCGAGAAGAACCAAGCTATACAGGAGGAAGTCGAGAAGCTCCAGAAAGCTTGTTTTTATTGAAGATGTTAAATATCCAGACTGGTTAGAAAATGTGGTGATGGTGAAAAAGAAGAACAAAAAATGGAGGATGTGTGTAGACTTTACCGACCTCAACAAATCATGCCCAAAGGATCACTTTCCGCTGCTCCGAATTGATCAACTAGTGGATGCTACCTCGGGACACGAGCTGCTGAGCTTCATGGATGCTTATTCTGGTTACAATCAGATTAAAATGAAACCTGAAGACATGGAGAGTACTTATTTCATTACCCCCAGGGGAACTTATTGTTATAATGTTATGCCTTTTGGTTTGAAAAATGCAGGTGCAAAATATCAGCGGCTAATGAATAAAGTGTTTGCAGAACAAATCAGTTGTAATATGGAAGTCTATGTTGACGATATGCTGACAAAGAGCAACAAAGCTGCTGATCATCTAGTTGACTTAGGCCAGACCTTTGATCAACTAGATAATATATCAAATGAAGTTGAACCCGACGAAGTGCACATTTGGAGTATGAGAAGGCATGTTTCTCGGATACATTGTTAATTAGCGAGGCATTGAAGCTAACCCTGAAAAGATCAAAGCTCTGTTAGGGATGTGATCCCCAACAATGAAGAAAGAGGTGCAAAGTCTTACAGGACGAGTAGCAACACTCAAACGATTTGTATCGCGAGCAACTGATCGATGTCTCCCATTTTTCAAGACGCTCCGAAAAACTTTTGAGTGGAATGATGAATGTGAGAAGGCTTTCCAAGACTTGAAGAAATATTTGGGAGCACCTCCACTGTTATCCAGGCTAGTGATGGGAGAAATATTATACTTGTATCTGGAAATGTCCAAGAATGCATTTAGTTCGGCATTGATAAGAATGGAGAATGGAGTACAAAAACCAATCTACTACGAAGTAAGGCCTTCCGAGGAGCAGAGATCAGATATCCAAGGCTGGAAAAATTGGAACTAGCATTGATCGAGTCAAGTAGAAGAATGAAGCCATACTTCCAGGCTCATACCATAGTATTATATACTGATATGACATTGAGGCAAGCCCTTCATAAACCAGAAAAATCAGGAAGATTGATGTGCTGGGCAATAGAACTTGGTGAATGTTTATTCCAATTGCATTTAAATTCTTTTGAGTTATCTGTTCCATTATCAATGTTGTAGAATAATATGTGTTGTGTTATTTGTAGACTAAAAAATGGATTTTGTTGAAATTAAAATTTGGAAAGTTTTTAACACCAGCTTAATTGGGTATTGGGTGATTAGTTGATGTTTTCGACAGTGATGCTAAGAATGATCCAACTGTATATTCTATTTTAATTTGGTATGGGACTAGCCACCCGGTATTTAATTAAGCGAGGTGTTACAGTTAGGTCAGAATTAACCTCAGTCCTTGATCATCAGCTCAGTTAGGTTAGAATTGACCTCGGTCCTCGATCGTCACCTCTTTTAGGGAGGAATTGACCTCGATCTTGGATCGTCACCTCAGTTCGGTCATAGTTGACCTCAGTCCTCGTTCGTCACTTCCTTTAGGTTATAATTGACCTCAATCTTGGATCGTCACCTTAGTTAATGTCAGAATTGACCTCGATCCTGAGTCGTCACCTCTTTTAGGTCAAAATTAACCTTAGTCGTAGATCGTCACCTTAGTAAGGTCATAATTGACCTCGGTCCTTGGTCGTCAACTCTTTTAGGTTTGAATTGAACTTGGTTTTGGGTTGTCACCTTAGTTAGGTCAGAATTGACCTCGGTCCTCAGTCGTCACCTATTTTAGATCAGAATTGACCTCAGTCTTGTATCATTACTTTAGTTAGGTCAGAATTGACCTCGGTCCTTAGTTGTCACCTTTTTTAGGTCAAATTTGACCTTGGTCTTAGAAGGTCACCTTAGTTAGGTAAAAATTGACCTCGGTCCTCGGTCATCACCTCTTTTAGGTCAGAATTGACCTTGATCTTAGATCATCACCTCATTTAGGTCAGAATTGACCTCAATCCTCGACCATCACATACTTTAGGTTAAATTGACCTCGGTCTTAGATCGTCACCTTTGTTAGGTGAAAATTGACCTCGGTCTTTAGTCATCACCACTTTTAGGTCATAATTGACCTCGGTCTTGGATCGTTACCTTAATTAGGTCATAATTGACCCCGATCCTCGATAATCAGCTTTTTTAGGTCAGAATTGACCTCGATCTAGAATCGTCACCTTAGTTAGGTCAGAATTAACCTCGGTCCTCGATCGTCACCACTTTTAAGTCAAAATTGACCTCGGTTCTTGGTCGTCACCTCTTCTAGGTCAGAATTGACCTCATCCCTCGATCATCACCTCCTTTTTAGGTGAGAATTGACCTCGACCCTCTGGAAGTAGTCATCCACATCCCTTAGGTCCACATAACTGACCTCCTTCCATCATGTGGTGTCTATTCGACGGCTGTCACTTATTCCAAGCTCACCCATCGAGGGGCTCTGTAGACACCACATTCTAGGACCCCCAAAGTCTCTCCTTAGACTCCTAGCGCTTCCCCTTTCCACCAGGAATCTAGGTCGCACTTCGAGTACCGATATAGAGACCATCAGAACCACGGGCCCCATTTAACTCTGTTCAACTCTTTTGTTAGAGCAAAAACTCTTTGAATATTTTAAAGGATCAGAATACCCTTTCCAACGGTCCACCCCATGCACAAATTAGCATAACGATTCAGACGAACTGGCCATTTCACTATCAAAAACTGATTCAGATGCCATCGGCCACTCTTGGGCCCCGAATTAACCCCAATAAACTCCACCGTTAGAATGAAAGCTCTTTGAATCTCTGAAGGGAACTTAAAATCCATTCTAACATCCTACCCCATGCGCAAAATGGCATAACTGTTCGGATGAACGATCAGTTTTCCCTTGAAAATTGATCTAGAGTCCACCGGGTACTCTCGAACTCCATTTGACCAAACTCAACTCTTCAGCTCTAATGAGACTAAATGAATCTACGAAAGGCACTAAAAACCCTTTCTAACGATCCACCCAGTGCACGATTCTGACCTACGATACGGATGAGCAATTCATTTTACTTAGAGAGGTCACCGGATGCTTCCAAGACCTGGTTGACTAAGGTCAACTTTTCGAACCAAGAAAACTCTTTGGACTATCAAAGTACAACTCTTAACCTTTCCAATAGTCCGCCTTATGCACGATTCTTACTTACCATGCAGACGAACGATCCGTTTGTGTTTGACGAGCTCCCGTCCAAAAAACTGACGCGCGCCTCCGGGACACATTTGACCCAAAGGACTCTAGAAGGCCTATAAAATATCTTTTCTAATGGTATACCCTATGTGTGATTCGGATCAATGGTTCGTGTTCTACAGTCATTTTTCTAGAAAATTTCGCATGAGACTACCAATTGGCAGGTCCTGAACCTTGCTTATCAGCACAATGTCAAGGGTGACATGCCGATAGGAACCCCCTAGGGTTGGCCAATCGGCACGTCTTTTTGCCCTATAAATAAGGGTTATGACCTCATTATCAGGAGATAGCAAAACCCATCAGTATTAGTGATCTTAGCAACATTCTCTCGAAATTAGCGAAGTTCCATATGAGAAATCCCATTCAAACCTAAAAACCCATCCTTTTCACACCCAATGTGGCCAATATCCTTCTCTCTCATCAATATCCATGAACATTCAAAGGATTTTATCCAAGATCCTATCTCAAGCTCCAAATAAGGTCCATTTCCTTCCCCCTCTCTTTCAAATCTCTAATTTTTTGCACAAATTACTTTAGATTAGTAATCTTGTTTCACTCTAGTTCATACATATTAACATCTAATCTTTTATTAGTATATTTCACATACTTTATTTTTCATAAAAAACTCAAAAAAACAAATAAAAGGGGGGGTTACACCCGTAAATTCCGTACAAAATTGTCCCCCACACTTTTTCCAAAACTAGAAACACATTTTCTACACGAACACACACATAATAAAATTCCGTTTGAATCAATGGGATAAACCCCAACCCTATTCTATATTAGAACTCATAGGCATCTCGAATTAAAGTCCGAGACTCGTGTCCAATTTTTTCTATTTTTCTATTTTCCAATTTCTCTTATTTTCCAAAGTTCTCAAAATCCCTCATTTTTGTCATACATATACATGTATAATGCTTTTTCACGTCTCATCCCACACATATTATCGTTTCCCAATAACGATCAATATCTCGATGAACGCTCATATTCTATCTTCTACATTTGTTATTACTTTGGGAATATTCCTATGGATGACCTCACCCTATCTTTTCCATGATATGGGTCGAACGATTACAATCTCCATTATATCGACACATACACACACGTCATGGGGATAAAGGAAAATATTAACATTTTCCCATGAGATACCGAAAGGGCGGGATGGGTGCCTAACACCTTCCCATTCCGTAACTTAGCCTGCGGACCTCCGATCTATTGGTTTCGCATGTATCAGTTTGTCCTTGATGCCGCTCTCTCGAAGTGGCAACATATTCTTTTGTCTGTTTTGAGTAAAATAGGTTGGTGACTCTATCTCTTTATATTTACCCCACCCCAGAGATGGCCGAAGCCCCCTTTTCAAAGAGAAGGGTGCGGGACCGCGACGTAGTTTCTTCCCTGGGGGATCCTCCTTCTCCTTTACCCTCAGAACAAACGTCGCGCCGACCGGGATGGACACATATCCCTATTGCCTTCGGGGATCACTTGTGCAAACTAGGTATAGTTATAGGGTATCCCAATCATTTAACCTTAAAGTATCATTACAGGGAAATCAGTACGCCATCACACCAAACGTACGAACCCATACCCATCTATATATGAAAGGATCTCCCCTTTGTCCTACTTGGGAGATGGGTACTTCACCACACAGGATTGGGGTAAATAGGACCTAGGTAAAGCCTATCTCAATCACAAAAAATATCATGTGCGATTAACGTCATACGTTCCCTATCAAATACCTCATTGCACACACCCGTAGTATGATTGCACATAAGTCAAAAAAATTAGCACGAACCTTACTTAAATGAGTTACACGTGAAATCTCTTTTATTATAAGTTAATACTCAATTTAACTGTAATCATTTACATATAATGCTATACTTAGCTACTAAGGCTCAAAATTATAGCTATTGTCTCACCCCTAACATTCATAAGGATTATTTTAAATCAACGTTTACCTTACTCGATGGGTTATAAATGTTTGTTCTGACATCATAGGTTTTATACAGTAAGTAAGCATCACCTAGAATTATTTATGTAGTCTTGAAACCAATGCTCCTAAACAAGTTCATTTCTAACCTATTGTGTAAGGAATATTTCTAAATCGATCACTACCCTAGTCGATGGATCACAAAGGCAATCTCGTCTTTTATCTGAACAACTCATGCATTAATCATTACTCCACATTACAAATTTCAACTTAACTCATAAAGTGTTTAACATAGTGTGACGCCATGCCTTGTTAAGTCAACATTAGATCATTGAAAAAACAACCCAAGTTTTTCATCTAAAGGCTTACTCATAGAAAAATATAGTTAACTTTAAGTATATTTTACTAATAACAACATACTTTACATAAACAACTTTCTTTATTTAATATTTATAAAAAGTTTTCTAATATTCTACACGGATAACATTTTCTATACCCTCAATTCCAATGTCCTAAACTTGCTAGTGAACTCCAAATGATTTTCTTACCTAGAAAAATATTATAGGGTTATAAGCTACGTAATCTTAGTGAATGACCTTACACATACACCCCCACACTTATATAACTAAATTAGTTAACGAATTTGATTCAGATAACACAAGTAGCAATTGTGGATACTTATAAGCATGGGCCCTCCACGGCCTAATTAACGAACTATAGTTAATAGGTACCACCACATCACTTTTTTTCCCAAGTACAAAAAACCTTAAGTTTGATTCTCTTGTTAAGATGAGACCACCACATATCATAGGACCCGCCCCAATCCATATGATCGAAGAATGTTAATTTTATATTTATTAACAATATGCTTATCTACCATAACACAAAATCATAACACTTGAATTCTAACACAATGGTCTTAACTAAACATTTCTATGTAAAATTTGTAGCATACACCATTAATAAGGTGGATCACTCACCTGTAGTCCCCTTTATTACCGAAGTCTAAGAATGTTTCTCTTGTGCTGCTATGTATCCCACTTTAGTTCCTAACACCTCAACTATGTTAGTATTCAATCTCAACCAACTAACAATAGGATATTAACATGAAATATATATAACAATTTCAATAATATCCGTATTTTAAATGCATAAATATTATAGGCATGTAGCACATTTCCTATATTCCATACATTCTATACTTACTTGTGTAATAAAAATTACCAAATAACACATTTAATTATAACTCTTATATATTCATTTATAACGTATATCATTATTATCATAATCATAAGATTCAGTAGCGAGATATGATGGAAATCGAGTTGCTCAAACATTCTCTCAAGTAATTTCTTATTAGTCATCTTCACATATTAAATTGTACCTATTGGTAATTAAATAACTTATATACCATATATTTTTATAAATATCTATAAACATAGTTTCCAACTAATTTTACGGGGCCTCATTCCGACTTTTTTTTTACAGAGAGTTATGCCCATTTAACAACAATATGTTTGAGTTATTTATGTAAAACATAGCAAAAAAGTTCAAACATAAAGAATCACCCAGACCAAACAAAAATGAATTAAGGTCTCATATTTGGTCAAGACATATTAATGAGTCAGGTTTATAACTCAACTTGAATCACCTCAATTATGCTAATAATTTAGGAGATAAGATTATACCCAATCTCTTAATTTGTATCAACTTCAATGATTAAACTCTACTAATTAGTACATAAAAATATGTTGTGACTTATATTTCTAAAAATTTACACGAGTTAGAATTCTAGTACAACCGTCAGTGTGACATTATGAGTTTTCTAGAGTGAGATATATCAATTTTCACCCGACATGATAAATTTCTCCTGTTTTGGGCAGCACCTCATGACTTTGGTGTCATATAATTATCCTCATACTTTTCTTGAACCATTCAGACATCAAACCACTTTAACTTCACACAATTCATTACTAAAACATTTCACCTATTTTGACAAAATAATTATAACTTTAACTCTATTACCCCTCAATCAAACATTTTATCAAATACTTTGTATGCATCCTCACCATGCTTAGTTAATTTCAACAAGTTATTTAATCATAATAACTCATATATAACTACTAATTCATAGAACATAATATAAAGTTCAATTGATCCATACAAAATTACCTAAAACATTGAAACACATATACATAAATCCCATAGCTTAAAAAAAAATTCAAGATGAAGATTAAAGTCTAGGTTTTACACTCTTTCCTTTTATTCTCCTAGCATAAGTTCTCAATCAAATGTGTGAAAAATTTATTCTCTCTCTACTTGGTCATGATGGTTTCCATTCAAATATTTTTCAAATTAGAGTTAAAAATATATAAATTGTAAACCCCATTCATGTGATCAACTTTAACAAAGATGTTAATACATTTTAAGAACTCATTGATTTATGGTAAGTTTTTTAAGAAAATATTCTCTAGCTCCTTATTTCTCTCTCATCAAGATTATTTATGCAAACCCTTATGTTATACAATGAAGGGTAAAGTGGCTATCAACTTTATAGTAAGACAAAAACATGGGAATGTGTTCTAAGTGGTATGGTGGTGTGTGATTGGTTGAAACAAAGGTGAACAATCAAAACATTTTAACTTATGGTAGATTTATTCCCTTTTCATAAATCCATCATAACTTGTTATTTCACCCTCCAATTGAACCCCTGTTTATAGCCACACATAGATAAATTAAACATGTACAACTTTTATATTTTATAGTTTGCCAAAATCATAATTTAACTATGCTTAAATTATGCTCAGGAAAATATAATCTGGCTGATATCTTAAAACTTAAACATTTGGCGACCAAACGTGACCAATTTTGCACCAATATCATGATTTGATTATATAAACAACACTATGCATCAAAAACACATTTCATAATGCATTTAACCATATAATTATTTATACTCTAAACATGTTATCACCAATTAAAAGCGCAATTAGAGTCTAATGTAACCAACATATATATCATGTGAGTATGCACTTTCCAAACATGCTAACTAAAATGTTTAAAACTTATCATCCACCTTACCAATCATAACTTATACTTAGTCATGCAACTGATAGGACTAATTATGTTTTAGGGCATTACAATTCTATCCCTCCTAAGAAATTTCTTGGTTAAAATTGAACACATATAAAACTTACCAAACACATGAGGATATTGCTTCTTCATATTATCTTCTCCTTGCTGGGTGGTCTCCTCCACATTACATTAACTAATGGAATGGTTTTGTTACATAATGCTTGATTTTTTTTAATCTAAAATAGCTAATTTTTCCAGTTAAGTTGAGTAATCTTGAACCTCTATCGGTTATGAAATCAACACATGTTAAGAATATGGTACATTCATATGTAACATTGATATATGAAAATTGTCATGTATATGGAATAATTCTAATGGCAATGCCAACTTATAAGCCACATATCCAACTCGTTTCACTATTTCATAAGGAATCTTGTATCTAGGACTTAACTTTCCCTTATTTTCAAACCCATAACCCCTTTTCTACGGTTAAACACAAAGGAACACTCGATCATCCTTCTCACATTTCAATTCCTTCATTCGATAGTTAGCATAACTTTTTTGTCTACTTCGTGGCACCTTTATGTGATTAAAAATAAGCTTTATCTTCTCAGTAGTTTGCTGTTAGTATAACATTTCATTAATAATGTCACTAACATGCCAATCCCTTAGTCTTCTAATCAATTCACATAATCTCTATAAACTAATTGATGGTAAAAAATCATTATATTTATATACTACACACTTAATATTAAATTAGCACACAATGTCCCATTTCTCTTATGCATACTAATATATTAATCAAACATTGACTTAATCAATCTATCAAGCATAACCATATACTCACAATTGTAAAATATACTCTCGATATATAAATCAAATATTCACATGACTAAAAAACATCCTTCACCCATAATTCTCCACACTTTCTACTACGACCGATTATTCTTATCAATTCTTCCCTATTACAATCACAACGAGGTCTTAAAAAATTAAAATCCATATTAGTACTTTATCTTTTTCTCAACTAAGTTTCATATTATCTTGATTCTTTCTATATACAAACTATCTTAGCTTTTAGAATTAATATAACATCAAATAAAAATGTTGATACTTTATTATTCATATGTAATTACCTAGTAATATCCCTCGCATTATATATCCTTAACTCCACCTCTAACTATTCCAAGGTTTAATAATTTCCCACCTATTCTATATGATTTTAATGTCAATCACATATAAAGAAATATACTCTATCATTATCGCACAAATTCACACACACACACACACACACAAACACATATATATATATATATATATATATATATATATATATATATATATATATATATAATTTAAGCTTACACTAACTTCTTATCGATATGTCTTTTATTCAATAGATATCCCATTATAGGTATCTTATCGCATGACTATCTGTCACATATATTATTATTATCTTATTAACAAACATTTTTTTTAAACACACGTTATTAGTTAATACCCCATCCACTTATTTTTATGTTATTATCTAAACACATCAATTTAGCAATTTAGTAAAGTGACTTCATTTTGATATCTAATAACGTTCCTTCTATTCCATTCTCGTTGGTACCTCATTCCACCTTTATTCATACACACAACATTAGCACATCCCTTTCCTTTCAAAGCTTCTTCACTTACTATATTATTTCTTCATAACAATAATAATTTTTTGAGTTACCTCTAATCAATTAGCACAAACAAAATCCCATTAAACAACCTAAAACCTTAACCATACGTAACAACTCTAAAAATACTTCTTTGAGTTTTCTACACCACATTTATTTCACAAATTTGTGCAAATATCCTATTATATCATATAACGTTATCTCACACTATACATACTCTCTTCACATACTTTGTGTAAATGCTATATAACTTAAAATCATATTCATTATTACTCATACCCTCATTGATAACACATAAGTATAATATTAACTACAACTTAATATCCACCCATATCAAACCCTAAAGTGTAAATTCCACTAATACATATCCCAATCCACACGTGTTATTCTTACTTCACCATTATTTTAAATTACTAAACTTAATAATTTATTTACCATGTGGAAACGTCATATCTAACTCCAACTATGCATTATCACAAAGTCATCCCACCTTTATTATTGATCTTAACCACTTTTATATTTCATCCATTATATAACCTTATAATATACAACTTCCCATACAAGATAGCATTATGTCGCTTCACCAAAATAACCCTAAACTTAACTTCCGTGAATTTATCTTCAACTTTACACACCTTTTAATTTTATAGCAATCTTATAAATTATAGACAAAATATCACACATGTTCTTCTTATAACTTTAATAAGGAATTAATATCATTAATTCACACTCAACACAATTTAAATCATATAACACCTGCGGTCTTTCTCATAATCCCACATCATTTTTTTACAAGTCAAATCATTTAAATTTCAATAAACTTTACCCATATAACTTTACTTTTCTTCAACTTCAATCCTCGTTTTTTTTAATACAATCATTAAGGACTTTAAATATTTACTTATGTTTCATAACTTGCTAACACGTTTTTTTAACATCACCGTAAGTAACATTTTAACAACACCATTTGATATATTTTATAAATCATGGTAATCTTCATTGTACTCACCAATACTAAGGATGCTCATCATATGATCTTATTGATAATATTATCATCATTTTTGTATTATATTGACATATAAGGCTAGAATAATTTCAAATTTATACGGTTTAACATAATAAAATTTCACACTATAATATTTTAAGTTTCAAAATAATCCCACAATTTTAATTTTCTTCACTCCCCATCCTTTATTGAAATATGGGCTCCCATACATAACTCTCCCATATAAATGACATGCTCACTCATCCATAGCTCTGTGTAGGAAAACCGAATATGATCGAACAGTAACTCTTGCGAGAGATCAACTCCATGATTTGAAACCTAATTACATTATTAAATTTTCCTATTCTCATACTTGTAAATATGAGTTCCCTATATATGGCACACCTGTTGAAGTAATTGCTACTGTGACTCATTTTTCTTGAGAAAATAAATAGAAGGGAGTGAATATGAGTCGTGGATGTAGGGGTGTGCAAAGAAACTGACCGAACCAAAAACCGAACCGCTCTGAAACCGACAGTTTTTTTTAGCCCGGTTCGGTTTATGGTTTAAGGATTTAAAAAATCGACAATATCGGTTCGATTGTCGGTTTAGACAAAGAAAAAACCGAGTCAAAACGAACCGAACCGAACCGACATCAATATTATATATTAAAAAACCCTTAAATATCTTTTATTTTTATATCCAAAAACCATTAACCAACCTCTTTTAAACCAACCAAAACCGAAAACTGACCTACAAAAAACCGACCAAAACTGAAAATCGGTTAAAATCGAATCGAAACCGAACCGAAACTGATGTGAACCGAAACCGACAGTTTTTTCATCATCGGTTCGGTTTCGGTCTGATTTTTTCCAAAATCGAACCGATTGGTTCAGTCTGAATTGCGGTCCAAAACCGAACCGAATCGACTCGTGCACACCCCTACGTGGACGTAATGTCTCTAATTAGTTCTAAATTAATTATGATTTTCTATTCAATCAATCATATACAATAAGTCCAATTTAAGTTCATTTTATTTTAATTAAACCTAAAATCACTTTTTGTCCACTAATTGTGAAAGCCCTTCCACCAATTTATGTTCACCTAAACAACAATCATTTGAGGAGGGGTGAACATGGACACAATAAGTTAACCAAATAACTCTATTCTAAACATTTAATGTATATATATGTGCATGTGAGTCTGTGTGTATGTGTATGTGTGCATGGGTGTGTATGTGTGAATGTGTGAATTTGTGACTGTGTGTTTGTGTGTAGTCGTTAAGATAGAGAAGCCGTTAAGACAAATAATTAGTTAAAGGTTTATTATGAAGAATCAATAGAGTGATTGTTTTAAGTATTCATCATCCACAACCAACTATGATCATTCAACACAAGCTACAACTACCATCAATCCAATAATCCAACACAAGTTTATCCCGTACTACTTCTAAATCATCTAAGTGATTAATTCCCTTAAGGAATAAATTTTATTACATAATTAGTCTTTTTCTCAATGCCAACAACTTAGTTTAATAAGAACATAGTCTAACAAGAACTTAATTTCATAATTCCAAGAACATAGTTTAATAAGAACATAATTCCAAGTACATAATTTAAAGAACATAACATCATGGGCATTAAATATTCTCGTGGCAATAATTTTACATTTTCATATTTAGAGTGTCATTAATCAAGTACTTGATATCTTGGGCATTACTCATGGAGTCAAGGGTATTACTCATGGAGTTATAGAAATAAATATACCTAACATGAACTTTCTCATATTTTAATTAAATTTTTAACTATATCCTAATTACTTTGTATATATTACAATTATAACATATCCAAGAACAAGTCTAAAGCCTTAATATGTCAATTTTATATCAAGGGTTCCATATACAATTCTTAACAATAAATAGGGTTTTATTTCAATATAAAAAATGAGAGAATAATCACACACACACACATATCTATATTTGAAAATTTGATATGTACATTCATAAAGATTTCTATATATGAAAACTTGATGTTTAACCGTGTATATATAACATTTTTAACAAACTTAAAGGTTTTTAAAAATTATTTTTTGTTCATTTAGAACTACGCATCAATTCAGGTGTATTAAATTTCATAAAATATTTTGAGCTCCAAATAATTTCATGCATTTCAAACATCGACTCAATTTGATCTCCAAACAAGTTTGTGCATTTAAATTCCACCACTATATATATATATATATATATATATATATATATATATATATATATATATAGAGAGAGAGAGAGAGAGAGAGAGAGATAGAGAGAGAGAGAAGGAGAGAGAGAGGTTTCTGTGCACACTAATTTTGCACGTCAGGTTATACCAATGTAAAAAAGATCAACTCAAAAAAACGGGTTTTGCTAGTTTTAAAAAATCGGTCAAACTTTTACTGCTTTTAAGAAAATTAAAACTTGCGAAAGTTTGACCGGTTTTTAAAAATATAAAACACAAATTGAGCTATTGTTTTCATATAGGTCCGTTGAAATGTTTAATTATCACATAAAAAAATTGACTCAAAAATGTTTTTTTTAATATATATAAATAATTGATGTGCACCAACATGTGTGCAAACTTAATATGCATAGGAGCCTCTCTCTCTCTCTCTCTCTCTCTCTCTATATATATATATATATATATATATATATATATATAATAAGTTACAAAACTTATGTATGTCACAAGAGACATCTTATGATGTGATAAGACAAATAAGATCCCGCATCACCTAATTCACTCCTCCAAACTTCAAGTTCCCCCCTGTTGATGTAAAAAACTAGATTGCTCTAATTATTTAATCACAGATAAATAAATAAGACAAAGATTTTTAAAGTGGTTCGGCTAGGAATAAAGCCTACGTCCACTGTTATGTTATTGCTGAGTGTTTACAGAATTCTTGATTACAAGTTCTCTCAAGAAATTCCGGTCCCTTTGAATGGGGTTGATACAAGGTATTTATAGCCTTGAGGCTGTACATGAAAGGTTCGATACATTAAATGATATACATGTGAAAGGGTAATACATTTAATGCAGCGTGCGCGTCAAGAATATAAGCATTCAATGAATATTTGAACTGTTGATTATCTGGCAATTAATGATACGACCGAGGTGCAGCTCGGACCGCCATAGTTGCTCGTTGATCAGGAGTTCCTCAGAGCACTAGAGTACTTCGGAGCGCTAGAGTTCCTCGGTCAGGAGTTCCTCGGAGCACTAGAGTACTTCGGAGCGCTAGAGTTCCTCGGTGCGCTAGAGTTCCTCGGTGTATCCTCGTTGCTCGGAAAGAATCATGGTTGGTCGGGAAATGAACTTCCTCGCTGCTATTGTGCCACGTAGATTGACACGTGTCTTCGTATTATTCGTCCACATCAGCATATTAATTTTGGTATCAACAGAAGCCCCCAATGTTTCATATTTCGAACTTTGAGGAGTATGGAACATTCTTTCTCGGTATATGGCAATATTAAATGACTTTCCTGGGTTTCAGGAACATTGTGTTCAAATTTCCTTCTCATTTCGCAGCTTCCGCCTTTTTTTTGAATTTTTTATAAGCGCTTCGATCTCCGTGCATTTTTTGTCCTTTTATCCGCCGGAAGTTCAGTAATTTCTTTTTGGTAATCATTTATTTCGCCGTTTCCCAATGCAAAGTATTTAAACTTCTTAGGTAACCATACCGTCTTCTACGTTTTCCAATTTTCTGCCTTCAAGCTTTCTATTCTCTCCTTCTCTCTTGTGCGTTCATCTTTTCCTTCATTAGTTGTCAGCAGACCTCCTTCCTTCCTGTAAGATTTTCTTCCTTCTTCTTTTATTCATCATGGTTTACATTATTGAATCTCTTGAAAAGTTCCGCTCTGACTTTTCCATCCCATCTTGGGTAATCTTGGAGGAACTTTCTGAACCTCAAAATTATTTTCGTCTGGCTGATGGACATTGGTTCCCCAGTCTTTTTATTGCTGAATGTGGTTTTTCCTTTCCACCAAATCCATTGTGTCTTGAGTTTTGTCAATATTTTGATCTTGTCCCTGCAAAAATAGCCCCCAATTCATGGAGAATAATTAATGGGGTGCACAAATTAAATCTAACTCATGGGACTCGTATTGGGATCCCTGAGATTATGTACTGCTATAAGTGGGCCACTCTAGATAATATTTATTACTTAAAAACTAGGTTTCTGAATAGGGCTCTTGTAGTTAACCTCCCTGACTCAAATAGAGATTATTTTGAACATGGGTTGGTTATAAAAAATTGGCAATATTCCCCTTTAACTGGAGATGAAGTATACAACGGTCCCAGATGCCCCCCATATGGCAATGGGATAGGTTTATTTTTCATTTTATTTTACTTGTGAAATTATGCTTTCATCATGTTTGACAAAATGTATGATTGATATCTCGTTATGTATTTATTTGCAGTTGATAGCAAAAGAAGAACTCCAAAAGAATCAGAGGTTAATATCAAGCATCTGAAACTTATCTGGGGTTTACACAAGAACATTGCAGACGAACACATTAGGTCTGCCTCATATCTGCTACAGTATAAGAGTTACACAACCTCTTATACTGCTCGCCCTGTTGAACCAGCTTCAACTCCAGAAGGTTCATCTTCAGATTCTCATCTTCCTTTAAGTCAAAGGATGGGTAAGAAAAGAGCTCCTCCTGCTCTCTTTGATGATGTTACTTCTGTTGTTGGGGCCAAGAAAAGCAAAACTGATGCCCCAGAGGTTGGGTCTTCTAAAGCTACCGAGAAGCCCCCAATGGTTCCGAGCAAGAAAAATGCTCCTGTAGATGTAATTACAATCTCTCCGACCAAGACTTCTTTGGTTGAAGGTTCTGAACTCCCGTTGAGGAGATTGAGGAAATCATATTTGGTTACTCCGGCTGAAACTGCCTCCTCTCTACCTGCTGGTGGTACTGATGTTCCAAACATCATTCTTCCAAGTTCTGCAATGAGCTCGGTCGTACCCGAGGTCCATGGTATTGATGAAAGAATTCCTAGGGATATGCTGACATCCTTAGCTGCTCGTCACCTTGCTTCAGTAAATTTCTCATACTTCTGGTTTTTATTTCTTTCTCTGAAAGCTTGCATTTTGTATTGACTTTGCTATTTTTCTCATCTTTCAGCTGGTGAACTGTTTCAATAATATTGTGAAGAAGGATGAAGCTATTAAAGCTTCAAGCTCCTCGTCAGGTGTAGAGGATGCTCTGTTGGGTTTGACCCAGTCTTTAAAGGAATCTCGTCAACAGTATGTTGACAAAAAAGCTGTTTGGGAAAAAAAGTTAGCTGTGGCTGAAGCTGAGAAGGTGAAAATGGCCGAAACCTCCAAGAATTTGGAGGATAAAGTAAAAGGTTTAGAGGTTAAACATCAGGAATATGATGGCCAGCTGAAAAAGGCAGAGGAAGAGTTATCTGCCCTGCGAGATATCAAGGTCAAAAAAGAAGAATTGGGTGTGAAGCTCTCCTCGGAGAAATTAAGAAGAAAAGCCGCGGTCAAAAAACCCTTTCGACGCAGGCTGGGAGAAAGGATGGGATTAGGGGATTGCTACTATGACATCCCAAGTCCAATATGGGAAGTTGAAATACTTCCATGATGGTTGGGTAGCTGCACTGCAAGAATTGAAGGTCAAAGACGATTCTGAGTTATTCCAACAACACCTCCCTGGTCCTCCTCCAGCAATTGTGGAAGAAGAAGAAGATGAGCCTGTCTCAGATGAATCTTCTATGGCTATGGGTGACCCAGTCTATGCTTCTCAACCCTCTGTCATCGAGGACATTTCTTCTATGCCTCCTCCTGCCGAGAAGATTCCTGCTGATCAAACCGTTGTTACCACCGAGCAACCGAGCTCCTCGTCCCAGCCTCCCGAGAAAGTCTTGGGGGACAAGGAAAAGGTGTGAAGTTGTTCGGTATCATTTATATATTTCATTACTTGTAATCGAACAATGTAACCTTTTGATGATCTAATAAAATACATCTTCATTCCTCTTCTTTATTGATACTCTGTCTGCTTTTATTTATTAACTCCTGCTTCCTCTTCTTTATTAGTTTTTGGCCAGAATGGAATTGATATCTGCTCCTGATACTGAGTTGATGCGACAATGCAATGGATATTATAAAGCTGGTCATACAGACCTAAGTGTATCAGAGATTGTCGACATCCTTGGTCACGATGCCTCAGAACAAGCAGTTGAGGCTTACCGATATCTGAAGGATTTACTTGATAGATCTGTGGACAATAATGTGGCATACTATGAATTGATCGAGGAACTTCATGGTTCCATAGAGGATCTTCAAAATCAACACAATGCATCAATGGCTTCGTTGCACAAGGATTATGAAAATAGATACCAGCAGCTCTCTTCTGAAACAGGCCATAAGAAGATCATTGTTGGATATGATATTAGGGAAAGGACCCTAAAAGGTGAAGTTGAAGCTTGCAGGCAGATTGCCGAGATCCTGGAATAAGAAAATAATAATTTACAGAAAAAGTTGGCTCAATATGAATCTGCAGCGTCATCTTCCACTGCTCTAGTTCCCGTTACTGATGAAGGTTTCTCTTTCTTAGAGGTCGAAAATGCCAAATTAAGGCAAGAACTGGATGATTTAAGAAGATCTGCTATTTCTGGGACTGCTCGTGGACGAGGAAGAGGTTCTCGGGGGCGAGGAAGAGCTGCTCAAAATGTTGCCGAGGAGCAAAGTTCTCCAGTCGCTTCTCGGAGCCGATCAAGAGTTCTTAGTCGCAATGTTGAAGAGGCTCGTACCCAATCTACTTTGGAAACTCAAGCATTCCAATTAAACGTCAAAGATCAGGCTCTATCAGAAATGTCTAAGAAAAATCTTTCCCTGGAAGATCAACTTACTGCAACGAAGTCTGCTCTACATACTAAGGATCTTTTTGCCAAGAACCTTCTCGAACAATTGGATAGATTAACCTTTCAATTTCATAAGCAGCCCAGGGAATTCTGGATGGCAGGATATAATGAAGCTCTTGTTCATTTGGATGCTCGTATTGAACATGCCAACAATGAAGGTTATAAGCAGAGATGGTTGAACGCCCTGGGTGTATTAAAATTGGAGCGAGGGCATTTTTTATGGGATTATCATGCTCCGGGGTTACTAGATTTGCCTGTGCCACCTTTCAAACTGGACATGGCCTGGATCCCAGCTCGTTCCATTCCTCGTAGCCTCATGTCAAAATACCTCGGTGATTATAGCCTTCACTCCCAAATCGAAGTATCTCGTCCAGAGCATCTAATGGATACACCTTCAATAATGAATGTCAGAATGCTGAAGGACTTGAACTTTATTAATTCTCCTTTTTGCTTGGAAGATCCTCCTGCTGGCGAAGAGCCTGTCTCAAAAGCAAAGGGCAAGAAACTAATAGAATAGGAATCTTAATGTAATGGTCAGCACATACATGTAATATGTAACTTATTTTGAATTTTTAATGAAAGACTTCATTTTTGTTTGTAAATCTGTATTGGTTTTATCTCGTGTTTATCAAACACTTTACACTTATGCATATGTATCTGTTAAAAAGATAACAATAATATTGTTCATTGAGCAACTTAATAAAAAGTTACAAGTATCAAGGTTGTTCAATCACTTAATAATAAAGTAATGAGTATAAATTGTTCCAACTGTTTCCAACCAACCATGATGGATGAATAATGTTTGTTGACCAGCTATAGTTGATAGGTCTTTATCCCCGACCAGCCATACTTGGTTCAATTTCAAATATTTTCATAAAATGTGTCCGACCAACCAAGGCCAATAATTTATCCTCGTCGACCAACTACAGTTAGTGGGTTTTTATTCCCGACCAGCTATACTTGGTATATTTTGGAATATTTTGTTCTTCAAAGAACTTTTTGTAATAATCTTACCTCCCGACCAACATAAGTTGTAATTTGAGAGTATATTTGTATCTTACCAACACCGTAATTGATCATGCTGGTGTACACCTCCTAACCAAAGGAGTAGTAGTGGTAGTAGTAGTGGTTCTTTCGAACTTTTTGGCTCGTTGAGCTGTCCACTAGATATCTTACCAACCGTAGTTGGTCACACTAGTGTCGTCTCCTAACCAAAGGAGTAGTTTTTTGGCTCATACGAGCTTTTTGGCTCTTTCGAGCTGTCCACTAGATATCTTACCAACCATAGTTGGTCACACTAGTGTCGCCTCCTAACCAAAGGAGTATTTTTTAGCTCATACGAGCTTTTTGGCTCTTTCGAGCTGTCCACTAGATATCTTACCAACCGTAGTTGGTCACACTAGTGTCGCCTCCTAACCAAAGGAGTATTTTTTGGCTCATACGAGCTGTCCACTAGATATCTTACCAACCGTAGTTGGTCACACTAGTGTCGCCTCCTAACCAAAGGAGTATTTAAATTGTTCTCGCCCTTTTATCAACCGGAATTGATCGTGGGTCTGAACTATAGTCTTCTTCTTATTATCAAGCAGCGTAGTGTACAACACTAGTATTCCCCGAAAAACTTTCAACAGAAAGAAAATGGTGAACATCCTCGTTTTATTCATAATGAAGGAAATGCTTTACATGTTACATTACTGATAATACTTGCGCAAGTGTTCAGCATTCCATGCATTCTTAAATTCTTCTCCCTCTAGAGTTGCTATTCTGTAAGTTCCTGGACGAACAACCTCTGTAACTCGGTAAGGTCCATGCCAGTTTGCTTCCAACTTATTTTGCTTCTGAATGACTCTCTTTAGCACATAATCCCCTTCTTTTAAATCACATTTCTTCACCCTTTTGTTATAGAACAGAGCTGTACGTTGTTGGTAAGCAGCATTCCTAATGGCTGCCTCTTCTCTAACCTCCTCGAGCATATCCAAATCCAGTCTTCTCATCAAATCGCTGACTGGGGAATTAAAATTCAGTACTCTATGTGTTGGGAGACCCAACTCGGCAGGTATCACAGCCTCACTTCCAAATGCTAGCATATATGGTGATTCTCTAGTTGCTGCTCGGGGAGTTATTCGGTAAGCCCATAGTACTGATTGGAGCTCATTGATCCAATTTGCTTTAGCTTCACTTAACCTCTTCTTCAAACCATTTAGTAATGTTCTGTTTGTCACCTCAGTCTGTCCATTACTTTGGGGATGTCCTGGTGCTGAATGATACTTCAAAATGTTCGACTGATGACAATAGGCAGCAAATTCTTCATTATCGAATTGTGTTCCATGGTCTGTGATGAAAGCATGGGGGAGACCATATCGACAAATGATGTTCTTCCAAATGAACTGATATACCTTCTCGTACGTCATATCAATTAGTGGTTCAGCTTCCACCCACTTAGTAAAATAATCCACTGCCACGACGAGATACTTGAACCTTCCTCGGGTCGTCGGCAATGGTCCAACCAGATCAACCCCCCACATGGCAAATGGCCAAGGTGAGGTTATGGGTGTCAACAATGCTTGTGGAGTTCTTCGGATGGAGGAGAAACGTTAGCACTTGTCACACTTCTTGGCATAGGCTATACAATCAGCCCTCATCGTCGGCCAGTAATATCCCTGTGTCATTACCTTTTGCAAAAGTGTTCGACCTGCTACATGAGCTCCACAAGATCCTTCATGGATTTCTTCAACCAATTCTTTGACTTCTGATGGATGCACACATCTCTGCAAACCTTCCATAATTCCTCGTCTATACAAAACACCATTAGTTAACACATACTGAGCAACTTTATACTTCAATTTCTTTGCAGTTAGCTTGTCCTCTGGTAATTCTCCTTCTTCAATGTATGCCCTGATAGGATCCATCCAAGATGGTCATAAATCAAGGGTTATTATATTCACCATCAGGTCTTCTTCTATGCTCCGACTTTCTAATACTTCAATTGGTATCGTTCTTCGCAGCTCGGTGCGCGTAGCTGACGCTAAGCGGGCCAATGCGTCTGCTCTAGCATTCTCCATCCTCGGTATTCTCACCAATTGAATAGCATCAAATTCTGCCAATAACTCCATCACCTTCGCATGGTACTTCACCATTAATTCTCCCTTAACTGCATATACTCCCATCATTTGATTCACAATTAATTGAGAATCACTGAAAGCAATTACTTGCCGTGCTTCCATAACTTTCGCCAAATGAAAACCTGCTATCATGGCCTCATACTCAGCTTCATTATTGGAAGCCTTGAATTGGAATCGCAAGGCATACTCCATGTCAACATCATCAGGGGTGTTTAAAACAATCCCTGCTCCACAACCAGCTGTGCAAGATGATCCATCTACATATAATCTCCATGTAGGTAACTCGTCTTCAAATTTCTTATCTGTTAGAGTTCCTCGGTAAAATATCATCTGTTTTCTTTCATCATCCCCGGGTATCCTTTGTTCCTCGTCGGTCATCTGTTCGCGCCCTTTTACCAACCGGAGTTGGTCTGGGTTTGAATATGATGATTTTTCTACATCCACAAGTCCTTTTACCAACCTTGGTTGGTCTGGACCTGTGTCTGTTGATCCTGTATCGTCCACAGGTAGGTCAACAAGTACCTTTTGTTCCTCGGGGGTATCAGGGTATGTGAATTCTGCTATAAAATCTGCTACAGCTTGCCCCTTTAATGATGATCTGGTTTCGTACACAATATCATATTCACCGAGTTCTATTGCCCAATACATTAATCTTCCTGATTTTTCAGGCTTGTGAAGGGCTTGTCTTAATGGCATGTCAGTATATACAATGATTGTATGGGCCTGGAAGTATGGCCTCATTCTTCTACTTGCTTCAATTAATGCCAGTGCCAATTTTTCTAGTTTTGGGTACCTGATTTCTGCACCTCGGAAAGCCTTACTTGTGTAATAAATTGGCTTTTGGACTCCATTCTCCAATCTGATCAACGCCGAGCTGACTGCATTCTCTGATACTGCCAGATACAAGTACAACTTTTCTCCTGTTATTGGCCTAGACAACAATGGTGGGGCTCCCAAATACTTCTTCAAATCTTGAAAGGCCTTCTCACATTCATCAGTCCACTCAAAACTTTTTCGCAGTGTTTTGAAGAATGGGAGGCATTTATCAGTTGCTCGGGATACAAATCTGTTGAGCGCTACAACTCGTCCGGTAAGACTCTGTACTTCTTTCCTCGTCGTTGGAGATCGCAGCCCTAAAAGAGCTTTAATCTTTTCTGGATTTTCCTCAATACCTCGTTGATTGACGATGTATCCGAGGAACATTCCTTCTCGTACTCCAAAGGTACACTTCGTCGGGTTGAGCTTCATTTGGTATTTATCCAGTTGATCAAAGGTCTGGCCTAAGTCAACTAGATGATCAGTAGCTCTCTTGCTTTTGGTGAGCATGTCGTCGACATAGACTTCCATATTGCAACTGATTTGTTCGGCAAAAACCTTGTTCATCAGCCACTGATATGTTGCACCTGCATTTTTTAAACCAAAAGGCATAACATTATAACAATAAGTTCCCCTTGGGGTAATAAAAGAAGTACTTTCCCTGTCTTCAGGCTTCATTTTGATCAGATTGTAGCCAGAATATGCATCCATAAAGCTGAGTAGCTCATGTCCCGAGGTAGCATCCACTAGCTGATCAATTCTGGGCAATGGAAAATGATCTTTTGGGCATGCCTTGTTAAGATCGGTAAAATCAACACACATTCTCCATTTGTTGTTCTTCTTCTTTACCATCACCACATTTGCCAACCAATCTGGATATTTCACATCTTCAATGAATTGGGCTTTCTGGAGTTTCTCGACCTCCTCTTGTATGGCCTGGTTCTTCTCGGGACTAAACACTCTTCTTCTCTGCTTCACAGGCTTGATCTCCTTATTCACATTGAGTTCATGACATAAGAAGTTTGGATCTATTCCTGGCATGTCTTCATGACTCCAAGCAAAAGTATTCTTCCTGTTTCTCAAGAAAGTTATCAACTCCTATTTTATTGAAACATCCAACGACGATCCTATCTGGGTTACTCGTTCAGGATGCTCGTCGTCCAGAATAACATTTTCTGTAGATTCCACTACCTGCCCTTTTACGAGTTGTGATTCATCCCTAGGGTCAAGAGTTTCAATTTCTGTACCTTCCTCCACTTGGTAAGTAGTAGTCTTTTTCCTTGACTCTTCAAGTTCCTCTTGCTCGGCAGACGAATAATAGCATTCCCGAGCTAATTTTTGATCACCTTTCATAATTCCGACTCCAAAATTCGTTGGGAATTTCAAACACTGATGTACTGTAGATGGAACTGCCTCGAACTTCTTCAATCCAACTCTTCCCATGATGATGTTGTAGGCTGACTGCACATTCTTATCCATCACAAAGAAGCATATTCTTTCTGTTCGACAAGAAGGCCAAGTTCCAATGAGTATATCCAACTTGATCATCCCAAGTGGAAAAACTTTCTCGCCAGCAAAACCCAGAAGGGGTCTATGATAAGGTTCCAATTGAGATAATTTCAAATTCAAGCTATCAAAGCATGAGTAATACATGATGTCTGCCGAACTACCGTTGTCTACTAACACCCTTGAAATGACCACGTCCTTCATCCTCATTTTGATCACCAAAGGATCATCATGAGGGTAAAGAACACCTGCCAGGTCGTTTTTTGAAAAACCAATCACTAACTTCTCTTTGTTTACCTTCCTCGGACGATCATCCTCGGCCAGATTTATTCGCTGAATATATGAACAAGCTTGAGCCTCTCCGAGGTAAGCTTTTCTTTCTGCAGTAAGGTCTCCTCCTCCTATATCTCCTCCTGTAATAACATTACAATCAAATGACCCAAAACGTATGGAAAATACCTCTCATTCAAGCTGTCTTGGCTTCTTGGGAAGATCGGGGCCATCATCTGGATCATCTTCATGGTCCCTCTTCTTTTTCTCCTCGGCACGACGAGGAGATCTAGATCTTTCTCTAGTTCTATCATCATTCTTCCTCTCACCCCTGCAGTCTACATATTTTGACAATTTTCCTCTTCGGATGAGCGTTTCAATCTCGTTCTGAAGGGCTATGCAATTTTTGGTCATATGGCCATGATCTTTGTGAAACTCGCAATATTTGGCCTTATTCCTCAGATCAGGATTTGTCCTCAATTTCTCTGGCCACTTGATTTCCTCGTTGTTCTTGATTTCTTCTAAAACATGATTAATACCCATTTTCAATGGAGTATAATTATCGTACTTCTTTAGGACTTCCCACGTCGTCCTATTATTTCTGGAATGCTAGTCACCACCATTACCTTTCTGGTCTTTCTTCTTAGACTTGTCGACCTCCACCTTGGTTTCTTTATCCATATTCCTCTTTGCAGCCATAGCCTCCTCGGCATTCATGATTTTGGCCGCTTTTGCCATCAACTCCGACATAGTTTTAGGTGGGTCTTTGGCCAAAGTGTAGTATAACTTGTTAGGCAACAATCCACTCATCAAAGCAATGATCGCTGTCTTTTCTTCGTAATCTATGACTTCCAACTTCTCGTTATTAAAACGAGTTATGTAATCTCTAGTACTTTCACCTGATTTTTGTCTAACACTTAGCAAGTGTGCTACTCGCTTTACCGGCTTTGCCCCAAAACAAAAATTGCCAATGAACAACTCGGCTAATTGAATAAAAGTTGAAATCTTACCCCGAGGAAGATTATTATACCATATCTGTGCAGATCCGGTAAGAATTCCCTAGAATTGTCTACACCTCATCTCGTCGGGGACGGCATAAATATCGACAACAGCTTGGTATTGTTCTATATGAAGTACAGGATCTGTCTTTCCATCGTACTTGGGGGTCACCACAGGTGCTTTGAATTTCGATGGTGTAGGAAAATCCACAATGGCTTGCACAAAAGGTGTCCCTTGAACGAAAGTTCTCTGTAAGGGGTTTCTTGCCTTAGCCATTTCGCCCAGTCTATCCTCCAACCGCTGAATGGAACCTTTCCATGCTTCATTTCCTTCCTCAGGCCGCTTAGTCCGAGCAATTGATTATTCTGACGTAGCTTCCTGAGATTTATCTCGACGAGTTGCTGGTCGTGATTGTGCTGATCCTTCTCTCAAACCTGATGGTGGCCGAAAACTTCTCGATGGAGCTCTAGGTGGACTCATATTCCTCCTTGGTCCTAATCGACTGAAAGGAGACACCCTGCTTAACCTTTCTAAAGCGCTAGTTCTCTCCGGAGAGAGAGTGATACGTTGATCTGTATCCGTAGCCTGTATTGATGAAGTTCGCCCAGGTTGATAAGAAGAATCATTAGACTCCCCATTGCGATATGACGCAGTACGTCTGGATCGTGATTTCCCACGATCACTCCGTTGTCCTGAATAGGTAGGTGCACCGCCTTGAAGAGTTTGAATGAGTTGCCTCATAGATTCTTGCATGGCGGTTTGTCCTTGAGCCAGATTTGTCATAATTCCAGTCAGATCTGGAGGTGCAGATGGATTTGGAAGATTTCCAATATTTCCAGCATTTCGATTACTGGATTCTGGATTATCTGCCATTGATAATAACTGATTTTTGTGAAAAACGATAGTAACAATCGTTTCCCACAGACGGCGCCAATCTGTTGATGTAAAAAACTAGATTGCTCTAATTATTCAATCACAGATAAATAAATAAGACAAAGATTTTTAAAGTGGTTCGGCTAGGAATAAAGCCTACGTCCACTGTTATGTTATTGCTGAGTGTTTACAGAATTCTTGATTACAAGTTCTCTCAAGAAATTCCGGTCCCTTTGAATGGGGTTGATACAAGGTATTTATAGCCTTGAGGCTGTACATGAAAAGTTCGATACATTAAATGATATACATGTGAAAGGGTAATACATTTAATGCAGCGTGCGCGTCAAGAATATAAGCATTCAATGAATATTTGAACTGTTGATTATCTGGCAATTAATGATACGACCGAGGTGCAGCTCGGACCGCCATAGTTGCTCGTTGATCAGGAGTTCCTCAGAGCACTAGAGTACTTCGGAGCGCTAGAGTTCCTCGGTCAGGAGTTCCTCGGAGCACTAGAGTACTTCGGAGCGCTAGAGTTCCTCGGTGCGCTAGAGTTCCTCGGTGTATCCTCGTTGCTCGGAAAGAATCATGGTTGGTCGGGAAATGAACTTCCTCGCTGCTATTGTGCCACGTAGATTGACACGTGTCTTCGTATTATTCGTCCACATCAGCATATTAATTTTGGTATCAACACCCCCAAAACCAACACTCAATTATTTTTCCCAATCTACATCAAAATTCAAAACCAGGAATACAATGGTATTCACCCTAAGTCTATACAAACATACCGCACGATACTCTCAACATATCACATGCAACCCACAAAGTCATTCTCTTATAAGGTGCTCTCTTCCTATATTTGTGTGATTTCCCATTCCGGTGTGGTTCACCGGTGATTTTTTCCTTTGGATGCTTTGGTTTCAAAAAGTTTCTTATGTAATGTTACGACCAATACTGAGATTTGTTTTCACCCTAGATTGAGTTTTCCCCTTTGGATGTTTTTTGTTTCAACAGTTTCTGAAGTAGATGTAGATGTTTTTTGTTTCAATAGTTGTTTCAACAGTTTGTAATTTTTTAATACTAAACTAGAATGTATGTTGCATTTTTTATTTTTTATTTTTCACCTGGTCCTCTATTATTTCAACTGGTAATGATTTTTCCCATTTCCCCTATTTCATTTATTGAAATCCTCTTACAATTACCATTATTTTTGCAGGTTTGTATTTTTGCATGTTCGATTTAACAATAAAACCCCATTTCGTTTTTAGTAATTTTAATTGAAATATCATATATGTTTATTAACAGGGCATCATCTTTGTCTTAATAAAGTGTCAAGATGTTCAGAAGAGGTGATTTTTCAATTTTTTAAGATATTATGATGAGTTGGAAGATATTATGGTCGGGTTTTGAAAAAAAATTATATTTGGGTACAAATTTCAATTTTTCAATAGTGCGAGTGTTAATTGGTTGTGGGTGATAGAAGTTAAAGGGGAGGTATGTAGTTACCTGGTTGGGGATATGAGTAGACGTAACGCCCCGACCCGGATATGTGGGTTACCCATGAGTCACCCTGATCCAAATTGGACGTTATGTGTGAAGTGGAATGAAACAACCTAAATAACGTTGCTAGTCCAGTTTTATTATAATTAACGTTTCACTTATTATCATATGATTCCAGTTTCAAGATAAACTACGTGTAACTCAAGGGGAGCACCCCGAAGCCCCAGTAAATAGAGCTACTAACGCTAAATAAATAAAGTTAACTTCATTGTATAATGCCCTTAAAATACGAACCCGTACTCAATGTGCCGTAACAAAGCGAGGGTGTGAGCCAATGCTCGGTGGGGATATACAAAGCAGTATAGAAAAAAACGGCAAAAAGGAATACTCACGCGCTACTTAGTAGTGGCAAATGGGCGGTTATGGGCGGTTATGGACGGGTCAAAGATGGATATGGATAAATTTGGACGGGTCAAAAGCGAGTCGAACATAATAATTTGGGCGGGTTTGGGCGGGTTAAATTCGGGTCGGGTCGGGTCAAACCCGGATCAGGCCGGGTTGACCCGCTTTTTTTTTTTAAAAAACAATTATTATACCATATACAAATAAATATAATATAATAATTTTGAAAAAAAAATATACAAGTAAATACTTGAATAAAAAAAATCTTTTAACTCTTTAGTAATTTGAGTTTTATTTTTGTGAGGGTCCAAAACCATTTTGACCCGCTAATGACCCGCCAACAAACCATCTTATTAGATCGTTCAAACCATTTTGACCCACAAACATAATTAATGGGATCCAAACACATTATTTTGGGTGGATTATGGGCGGTTTCATCCTCAAGAGCCCATATTGTCGGGCCTAGCGCTACAACACATGCATGTGAAAATACATATGCATCTCTCTCTCTATATATATATATACCTTTGAAAATACATGTTCAATGCATTAACCGTTTTACTTTCGAAAACCATACTTGCCCAGATTAATTTACCTTAATCCAGTAAAATTCTTTCTTTACTTGTACTTAGCAATTTTTACGCTACTTAACACGCCTGACTCAACACTTGAAACCATCGTATATGACTTACCCAATTTCGTTCCTTTACTAGAATTACTTCTTTAACTCATTTATGCACACTTTATTATTTTCATTGAAAATTCCCAGTTTCAACTCACGCAATCATCATGACTGAAAATATTTATTTATTGCTTGAAAACCTCTTCAATACTCACTTATGAAATTATGGGTTCAACAACTTGTCTTCAATACTCACTTATGAAATTATCTACTTGCTTCATCCCATTATACTTTATTTTTATGGACATTAATCGATTTATGCATTTACTTGTCCATATACCTTTTATCGGAACATTTATTCAGCCATACAAGTTAGGTTGTTTTAACTCATTACCACACAACCCATTTATTGAAATGTTCTAATTTCATTTATCTTTTTCTCAAAATCTTTCGATTAATCGTATACTTACACGGGCTCCACACCGATGGCTATGTGCACCATATGCTCTGCCAGTGATTTATGGCGTTTTACCCAAGGGCTTCGGGACCTTCTTGCTTTACTCCGGTGTCATCCGAGTTCCTTTCATGAGTTTTTAACATTTTTATTACCATAAAAATGTCCACATTATTCGACTTCTTTACTTTTTCCCGATCGAAGCCAAACCTAGACTTAACCATCTCTTTTTCCATTAACACTTGAAAAATTGTTTCTTTTCTCCTTTAAGACCCTTATTCAAACACACATGATTTTTATACTAAATTCATTCATGCTAAGGACTTAATTCATTTTTCCACACACATTAGTGTAAGACATTTCTTAACATTTTTATTTCTATAAAAATGTTCCACTTTAAGTAAATTACTAATTTACCCCATCTTTGCCAAACTTGCAATTTAGTCCGTTAACACGCATTATTTTTCTCAAAATGGTTGATAAGTTTCTAACTTAAACTTTAAATACTTTAGGCATTTCAACACACAAATAACACCCAAATTTCCTTTTTTATTAATAAATTCTCCATTATGCACGAGACTTTAGAAAAATATTTATTTTATAAATATTTTAACAATCTTAACCTCATTCCACATTTTTATTTCATAAAAATATCGATTAACGATATTCTCTTACTTTTTCATTTCCATAAACATATTAATTATTTCCTTTCCACTAGAAATGCACCAAAAATGACATTCCTACATTTTTGTTCCATAAAATGTTTATTATTACCTTTTTACTATAAATATGCCGCAATGACATTTTCTTACATTTTTATTACCATAAAAATATCCATTTTTATATTCATTAGGAAAACTCGCCACAATAATATTTTCTGTCATTTTTACTCCATAAAAATGCCCATTTCAGATTTGTTAATAAAATACACAACACTAGTATTCTCTAGCATTTTTATTCCATGAAAATGGCTATATTCATATTTATAAGAACACATCATAATATTACAATACTCCTACTCTTAATCAACAACAACAAGATTATCATATTTATCAAAATTAACATAGTAAGAGCAGTCTATCCCACCTAAAGTGTCTTCAAGGTAGTAGTGGTGAAGATGGGTGACTCCCCCACCTCCAAAGTTGGCCATAAGAGAAGTCACAAAATGCCCCACCAAACAACCCTCCATGGAGGCTTCAACACACCCCAAGAAAAGCTTCATTAAAACCATTTTCAAATACTGTTAGTAACACATTCATATTCTACTAACACCTCCCTCAATAACCAACCAATAATTCAGGGTCATATTTTATCAGTAGGAAAACAGATGTTGAATGGTATGAGTTCCTCTGCATATTCTTCTATTTAGCTCAAACACTACTGAAGTAGTGCATAATGGGGAGAGCTACTAGCTCTTCTACAAAGGGAAAAGAAATGGGAATAACCCTCACCTCAACCTCTTTCTTATACTCTAATTAAATGGGGTTTCCACCAATGATAGAAATATTATCACCTCAAGAAAACTTCCATATCAAGTCCAAGGATACTCTAGAGTCGACAGGACATTCTCCTTAATTGATCCAATGGTTTTCTTGTTGACAACACACAAGATGCCATCCGTGTTCTTTCTCACCTCCAAACGCAAAAGGCTTTAGCATGAATCTCTTCTGCAAGGTTAGGCCTAAGGCTGGCTCTAATTGACACAAAATACAGGGCAATGAATAAGAGGCTGACAGCACACAAAAGGGATCTCATTGTAATAACCCTTACTTTTGAGAAACTTATTTTATATTAATTTATCATGTGAGGTAATTATATAAAATGTTGGATAATGGAGTAAATATTTTTTTTAACTGATTTAAAAGATGATATTTACTAGATTTTGCATATTTACTGTTATGTGAATGAAAATAGCATTATGTTATGATTTATGGTGTCGTTTTTCTTTAAACGATATTTATGGTTTAAATGAAGTTGGAACTTGAAATGATTTATATTATTTTGGATGCCAATTTAGAGGGCACGGTTAGTTCTGAAGTAGTTGAGAGAGTAAAAATAAGTGCCATATTGTATTTTTGGGTTTCGATCACTTTTGACAGGTTATGACTTAATTATGTAGTAACGAGTTATTTTAATGGGGTATTAACATTTAAAGATGAGACTTAAGGCTAAGGGCACGATTTACTCTTGCAAAACCTTTTATTTCTCAAGTGTGTACTTCCTAAACCTAGAGAGAAAGAGAGAGGAAGAGAAGTGTGGAGAAACAGAAGAGAAAGGAGAAGAATTGAAGAAATTAGGGTTGAACTTGCATCTACCGTGAGGGAATTCGAGATTTAAGCTTAAGGAAAGTTTCTTACTTGCTAATATATGGTTTAAGGTGAATAAATTATAGTGATAGTTGTGTATTGGGAGTAATTGAACAAATATGAGTTTTAGAGAAATTGTAGTGTTTGAACCCTTAAACATTGTTTTAGATAACTATTGTGTAGATTATAGTAGGTAGTATGTATATAAGATTGTTTTGGTTGGTTTATTGATGTATGGTGTGGGAAAAATGGAAGAGAACTGAGTTTAAGAGAATTTGGGGTTCATAACTCGTAGCCCCCATCTTGGCAAATTCGTCAGGGCAAACTGATTCGCTAAAGGGGTAGGCTACAGGTCTGGAAAGTCGAATCGATTCGGGTAAGGCCGAATCGATTCGGCAAGAGACAAAATTTTGGTTCCCTCTACCAAATCGATTCTCTTTTTGGCAAATCGATTCGCTACCTGGAATGAATCGATTCAACCCTATGGCAAATCGATTCGAAATCTTGCTGTTTTGGGGGATTTTTCCAACTTAGTTTTTAGCTTTTCTTTTTAGGCCAAGGGCCTAGGAACTTTCTCTTAGGATGAAATAAAGTGTACTAGAGTCTTATATTAAATATGTAACTACTCTAGATTAGAAAAATGGATACTTAGGCCTATCTCGGGGATTAGTTAATAGACATTAGGGTAGCTTTATCTTCTGTAAACTAGTGTGAGATTAGGGAAGAGTAGGATTTTATAATTGGGGAAATTTAGAGACAAGAATGATGTATACTACCTGGTGGCTTAAAGTAACGCCATTATTTCTCGGAGACTAAATTGGGGAATCATTGAACGTTAACGTTTATAGTGATGGCATTAAATGCATATTGCTCCGGATAAAAATGTAATGCATACTTTAAAATGGGAATAACTTATGAATGATGATTTGTTTATACACACCCCTCTAAATGCTATCATAGGGGAAGTTATGCGCATGAGGTTAAGTCCCCTGGCTAGTGAATGTAGAGTGAATATAGTCCTCGGCCATAGGACCGGTTATTATATATTGTGTGATTATTGTTCGAAGTGACGTAATTCCGGGTGTGGTTATGACTCACTGTCGAAGGTATATGGCCGCTTCCCGATGTCACGCGATGTAGGATACCCAGGTTGTCTTGGCGATAGGCCCTGGAGGATGATAGATATTTAGGGGCGCATCCAGTGAGGAAACCCGGAAGGATGGTCTTGGAATCATCATATGTTGTGAAATATAACTATTCTTATTAAAATGGGATTATATTGATATACGACACTTTATGAAGTAAATTGCTTTGAATACATTTCCTAATGAGAAAAAGTAATGGCGAAATGAGATTGTGTAAAAAGGAAATGGATTCTCATTAAGTAATATTTTATCTATATTCTCCCGCATAATCGAACTATGATCATTGTCATCATTATTGCGTTAGGTTATGCTTTTAGATAGAAAGGTTATATTCCTTAGCATGATTTATGGTGAACAAAATAAGCTTACTCATGGTAATTAAATTGTCCATAATTATCATACACTTTATTAACTTGGTAATCATATTAAACTGGGCCCTCACCCGTTTATATTTATTTGTGTTGCTTGAATCTTATTCTCCCAGATGTTCCACCGCAAGGACGCCCGGATTGACTTTTCTATCCCATTGTCCTGGAGCTGTAACACTTTGCGGATGTTATGGGATAGTTGATATAGACGCTTCCATCTTTTTATATTCTAGTTATGAGCGGTTACACATTCGGGCGTGTTGCCTAAGTTTTGTACTTGTATTATACTATGTGGCTTTGTACTTTAATACTTGGTGAAACCCAATTGTATTTGTCTATTAACCGCCAGCTTATTCGATTATTTTGTTGTATATGACTACTGATTTATTATCTATCCTTACGTTTATCCACCTCCTTTTCAACTGGATTGTTGAAATGTTTTTCATTAACTTACAAAATAAATTTTTGACAATCCACTTTCTAAAATAATTGGTGGTTATCTCTTATACTTATTGCTATATATTGATGCTGAGAAT
Source organism: Sambucus nigra (assembly GCA_949130495.1). Lineage (NCBI taxonomy): Eukaryota > Viridiplantae > Streptophyta > Magnoliopsida > Dipsacales > Adoxaceae > Sambucus > Sambucus nigra. The sequence goes on from OX422211.1 coordinate 145,666,653, forward strand.
GGACCATCTATGATTCCTGTAATTATTGGAGTATCGGGCTGACCATCTCTTATTTTAATAATCGGGTTGCCACACTCACGTTTTAACGTTATTCGACCAATCATGAGAGACGCTTGAGCAACATAAGCTCATCATTTGAGTGGCCATGAAGGTCATTTGAGCAACAGTAGGGGTGTGGTTGAGACATGTTTGAGACCGTTATAGTTCATTCTAATCCTTTGGTTAATGCCTTTCACATATGTGTATTCCTTCTCACTATTTCAAAAAATAGTAAAGGTTCATGGAAGACTGGGGTTTTGGACCTTAATCCTTTTTCTTTGTTTGCGTACTTTGTCCCATGGTTCACGACTTAAAGAGGGGGAATTTATATATTAATTAATGATAGACAATAATAATAATAATTTACTAACCCTCTTTATTTGATTCAACTAAAATTTTATTTCTCCTTATGTAAAATATATTATTAATTCAATTTTTCTTCAACTTTAATTTATATCTCATCATATATTTTCCATAGATATAAATTGACTAATTTATCAAGAGGGATATTACAAACTTCCCTCCTAGGTAATTTCATCCTCGAAATAATTAGCTCATCACAACCTATAATCTAGTCACAAGTGATCGATTTCCAATACCAGGCATCCTCAATACGGTTCATAAGATACATTCATAGGTCAATGAATACTAAGGCACTCACCCATCAGGATAGCATTCTATCAACTAAGGCTAAACATACACATTTCTAAGTGTTGACCCACACAATTTTATATGTTCATCGATTTTACCATAAATCAAAATATCACCCCAAGGATCGACATTACCTAATTATCACATCGGTGTTGACCTCTCATATGTGTCACCGCAAGGCTATATATAATTTAAATCATGATTTCCCTTTACATAATTATGACATTATATCAATCAATCCCTACAGTTGATTATTCATGATTTGGTGCCACTTTCCCAACGGGTGATATCTAATTCAATTAACGTCTCGAAAAACTCTAAGTCTATAAGGCTAGAACACAAACATGCCACACTATGAGCCACGGTGTCACCGCTTATTGCTTACGTGGACACCCATAATTTATTAACATACCTAATGAGAAAGGCGAAGTGATTTATAATATTTAACTTGATTGCATGCCACTTGGCACTACCTTACTTTTCATGCTAGCCTCTTTGACCTTAATGTCGAGGACACGAATTACATCATCGTCAAACTAGCATGACAGGCCCAAACCACACCGATGTTGAAAGATCCAATATCGACCTCATAACATCACACTTGAAGGTACTTTGAACCTAGAACTCTAGCACCATTTGTAACGCCCCGACCGGAATATGTGAGTTACCCGTGAGTCAACTCGATCCGAATTGAACATTGGGTGTGAAGTGCAATGAAACAACCTAAATAATGTTTCTAGTCCAGTTTTATTATAATTAACGTTTCACTTATTAACATACGATTCCAGTTTCAAGATAAACTACGTGTGGGACCTAAGGGGAGCACGCTGAAGCCCAAGTAAACAGAGCTATTAACATGAAATAAATAAGTGCACTTACTTGTCTAATGCTCTCAAAATACGAACCCGCACCTAACCTACCGTAACAAAGAGAGGATCTGAGCCTCTGCCCAGTGGGGATATACAAAATAGTATAGAAACGAATGGCAGAAAGGAATACTCACACACTACAACACATGCATGCAAAAATATATATGCATCTCTCTCTCTCTCTCTCTCTCTCTCTCTCTCTCTATATATATATATATATATATATATATATATATATATATATATATATATATATATATATACCTTTGAAAATACATTTTCAATGCATTAACCGTTTTACTTTCGAAAACCATACTTGCCCAGATTAATTTACCTTAATCTTCTAATAAGCTTTCTTTATTTGTACTTAAAATTTTTAGCGCTATTTGACACACCCGACTTAACACTTAAAACCATCATATTAACCGAAAATACTTATTTGTTTCTTAAAAACCTCTTCAATACTCACTTATGAAATTATGGGTTTAACAACTTGTTTTCCCAATAACCCAATTATCTACTTAATTTATCACGTTATACTTTATTTTTATGGACATTAATATATTTACGCATTTACTTGTCCATCTACCTTTTATCGAAACATTTATTCATCCATACAAGTTAGGTTGTTTCAACACATTACGACACAACCCATTTTTTGACATGTTCCAAATTTCATTTATCATTTCTCAGAATCTTCCAATCAATCGCATAATTACACTGGCACCACACCGACGGCTATGCGCACCATATGCTCTGCTAGTGATTTAGGGCTTTTCACCCAAGGGCTCTAAGCCCTTCTTTATTTACCCTGGTGTCATTCGAGTTCCTTTCATGTGTTTTTAACATTTTTATTACCATAAAAATGTCCACATTATTCCCCTTCTTTACTTTTACCCTACCGAAGCCAGAACCCGGACTTAACCGTCCATTTTTCCATTAACACTTGAAAAATTATATCTTTTCTCCTTTAAGATCCTTATTCATACATACGTGGTTTATAAGAAATTCATTCATGCTTATTAATTAATTCATTTTCACACACACATTAGTGTAAAGACATATCTTAAGATTTTTATTTCCATAAAAAAGTTCCACTTTAAGAACATTATCAATTTACCCCTTAGTTGCCAAACTTGAAATTTAGTCCATTAACACGTGTTATTTTTCTCAAAATGGTTGATAAGTTTGCAACTTAACCTTTAAATACTTTAGCCATTTTAACAAACAAATAACATCTAAATTTTCATTTTATTAATAAAGTCTCCATTGTGCACGAGACTTTAGCAATATATTTATTTCATAAATATTTTAACAATCTTAACCTCATTCCACATTTTTATTTCATAAAAATATTGCACACACCCCATTCTAGTACCCCACCCCCAACCTCTTCTTAGGTACCTAGCACCTCCCTTCATCACTACAAAACTAACTCATACCCCGGGTACTGACCTAAAGGCCATCGGGCACTCCCAAGCTCCATTTGACCAAAAATCAAACTCTTCAGCTCGACTGAGACTGAATGAATTTTTAAAGGGCACTGAAACCACTTTCCAATGATCTGCCCCGTGTGCAATTCTGACTTGCAGTATGGACGAACGATTCGTTTTACTCCGAAAGGTCATCGAATGCTTCCAGGCCCCGGTTGACCAAAGTCACCTTCCCAAACTGAGTCAATCTCTTCGTAATTCGAATTACATATCCTAACCTTCCCAACGGTCCGACCCATGCATGATTCTGACTCACCATACGGACGAACGTTCCGTTTACGTCTAATAATTCCCCATCTAAAGGATCGATGAACGCTTTCGAGCCACATTTGACCCAAAGTTAACTCCCAGACCCGGGAGAAGTCCAAAGACTTTTAAAGGTATCTGAAGTACCTTTACAATGGTTCACCCCATGCATGATTCGAAACAACGATTTACGCTCTACAATCGATTTTTCGAAGGAGCCGGAAAGAGACTACCAAACGGCAGGTTCCAAACCCTGCCTATCGGCAGTGTGCCTTAAAACACCTGTAGATTGGAAGGACTAGGACTATGCCAATCGTCAATTCCATGTGCCTATAAAATGGAGGGCCTGACCTCATTGTAAAGGAGACACAAGATCTTAAATCCATCACTCTCGGTAAACTCAGAAAACCCCTCTCGAAGTCAGCGTGATTTCCACATCCAAATCCCTTTTCAACCCTCACTTTTCATCATATTTTTCATCAAACTTGGTTAATTAACTACCCTCCATCATCACCGAAGTGCAAAGGCTTCTCTCCAACATTCAAGATTAAGCTCAAGATCTTCAAGAAGCTCTAACTTTCTAAATTTGCGTTAGCTTATTTTATTACTTAGCACTTTTATCCTCTCATCTCACATGTCCTAATATACTTTTTATTTAGTATTATCGCACATGTATTATTTTCATATAAATAAAACCTAAAAAGAGGGTTTGCTCATAAATTCCAAACGGAAATTCTCACTCTTTTCTCACAACTAAAACACTTTTTTTTACACACACACACATATAAGTGAAGTCCCCAGTTGGATTTATAGGATAAATCCCACCCCTCATTTTGCATACTAACTACGTGGACTTTGATGCCTATATAGGCTACATAGGTGTCTCGGGTAAAACCCGAGACTCGAGTCCTATTCCTACTTTTCTCCCATTTTCTATTTTTCTATATTCTTTAACTTAATTCTCCTAAAATCTATATATTTAAATATACATATATTGTTCTTAGTGGTGTATTATTCTGCATGCGTTATCATTCCATCATAACAATCAATGCTAGGATAATCGTGTAAATCCTATTTTCTAATATTATTTTTAAGAACATTCCTATAGATGACTCGCTTTATCTCTTCCATGATACAAGTCGATGATTCCTATCTCCACTACATATACATATGCACACATATCACGGGAAAATAAAGGAAAATAGCAACAATCCATGAGAGACCGTAAGGGCGGAATGGGTGCCTAACACCTTCCCATTTCGTAACTTAGCCTTCGAACCCTTTTCGAATCATTTGGGTTTCGTATGTATTAGTGTATCTTTGGATGTTGTCCTTCGGGATGGCTCCCCCTTTTTCTTTTGTAAGTTTTGAGTAAAATAAACTAGCGACTCCATCTCTCTACATTTTTTACCTCCCACATCGTCAACGTCAGCCAAAGCTCTCGAGAGGGATGCGCGGGACCAAGATCCTCTCACCACAGAGACGACACCCCCTCCTACGTCTCTCCCGCCACGAGGATCAGGGATGGCCACAAATATCGATTATTTTTTCTTTCTAAAAATACACACGAACGGTATTCTCTCTCATTTTTATTTGTATAAAATTGTTTATTATTTGTTTTCCACTGGAAATGAACCAAAAATAACATTCTCACATTTTTGTTCCATAAAATGTCTATTATTATAGTTTTACTAGAAATATGTCGCAATGACACCTTCTTACATCTTTGTTACCATAAAAATGTCCATTTTCATATTCATTAGGAAGACTCACCAAAATAATATTTTCTAGCATTTTTACTCTATACAAATGGCCATTTCATATTTATTAATCAAATACACAAAACTAATATTATCAAGCATTTTTATTCCACGAAAATGGATATATTTAAATATATAAGAACACATCATAATATTACATTACTCCTACTCTTAATCAACAACAGCAAGATTCCTATATTTATTAAAAAGAGTCTTGACATAGTAAAAGTAATTTATCCCACCTCAAATGTCTTCAAGGTAGTGGTGGTGAAGATGGATGACTCCCCCACCTCCAAAGGTGTGCCTAAAGGGAGTCACAAAATGCCCCACCAAACATCAAGAAAAGCTCCATTAAAACCCTCTTCAAATACTTCTAGTAGGACATTCATCTTATACTAATATTACCTCCCTCAATAACCAACCAATATTTGATGGGTCATATTTTATCAGTGGGAGAACAGATGTTGAATGGTATGAGTGCCTGTGTATATTCTTATATCTGGATCAAACACTACTGAAGCAGTGCACAATAGGGAAAGCTACCAGCTCTTTTACTAAGGGAAAAGAAATGGGAATAACCCTCACCTCAACCTCTTTCTTATACTCCAGTCAAATGGCTTTTCCACCAAAGATAGGAATATTATCACCTCATAAAAACTCCCATATCATGTCTAAGGAAACTCTAGAGTCCACATCATATTCTCCTTAATTGATCCAATGGCTATCTTGTTGACAGCACACAAGGTGACATATGTGTTCTTACTCACGTCCAAACCCACGAGTCTTTGGCAAGATTCTCTTCTGTAAGGCCAGGCCCAAGGTTGACTATAATTTACACAAAATACAGGGCAACGAATAAGAGGCTAACATTGCACAGAAGGGAGCTGACATTTTAACGTCGTTTGAGAGATCATGAGAGCCATTTGAGTGACGTAAGCTCATCATTTGAGCATCCATGAAGGTCATTTGAGTGGCATTAGGGGTTTGGCTGAGAAATGTTTTCTATCGTTACAGTTCGTTCTAATCCTTTGGTTAATTCCTTTCACCTATATGTATTCCTTCTCACTGTTTTAGGAAACAGTAAGGGTTTATGGAAAATTGGGGTTTTGGACCTTAATCCTTTTTCTGTGTTTGCACACTTTATCCCACAGTTCATGAATTAAAGAGGGGCAATTTATATATTAATTAATTGATAGCCAATAATAATCCGCCAACCTTCTTTGTTTGATTAAACTACAATTTTATTTATCCTCATGTAAAATCCATAATTTAATTCAATTTTTCTTCAACTTTAATTTATGTCTCATCATATATTTTCCAAATATATAAATTGACTAATTTATCGACGGGATATTATAGTAGAGAGAAGACAAAGGTTTATGCGGTACCGGGTTTAACTCGGTTTGGTGAATATAGGAGCATAAGGTAGGAGGAACCGAGGGTTGGGCTAATGAGTTAGGTTTGGTGTGCGGTTGGAGCTGGTGAGGACGAGTTATAGGTATAATGTGGCTGAGTGATCTGTGCTCCAATTAGTTTTGGTTACACAAAGTGTTGTATCCACATTTCGTGGAACTCATTTCCTTCTAAAATGATGTACCCACATGTTTTGAATTTAAATTTCATTTAGTTTGTTCTAATATTTTCTTCATTTTCAGTAACTTTTTTATGGAGTATATCTTTATGCGATAATATGTTTTGATGAAAATGATATGGATGCAATGTTTGTTTTGTTTCTAGACATGAAGTAAACAACTGCAAACACTGAAATTTTGGCGGCAGATAGCCAACTCTTGCCTATTTACGTTGGAGCAGGCCAAGATTGATGTTGTCATACTACACTATTATTAGTAGAATATAGCGTATAAAAAAAGAATTTTTTTCTTCTTTTAATTCATAAGGTTATTATAATTTAACTAATTTTATTTAACTTAGTGAGGGTTCTTTGATTTATGTTTTTTAATGACCTAGTGTAGCTGGACTTGTTTACAAATATGAGCAATCACCAATTCAAGCCATTGGTTTAGGATGATCCTATCATTAGAATTGTTAGACTCACTCTCAGTTAGGGTCAATTCTTAACAGATAACTACTATTAATATCATTAATATTTGATCCTTTTATAACCATAAGATATGTTTATAGACCATCTGTTAGTTTTAAAAATGGTGTAAAATAATAAGTCGTTTGTTACCGTTAGGCTATATTAACCTTTTCTTATAAGATTCGTTAATTTTTTGACTTAAATTATACACAATCTTCGGAGTTTTTATTTTGTAGGAACCAATTAGGTTTTTAATTTTAATTCGAGTTTGGATTGTATTTATTCAACACATAACAGGTATTGGGGATTTTGTTTCTTCAAAACATCATTTGTTGTACCTCTAAGCAACCAATGAGGATGTGCATTCTATATTCACATTGAAAAGTTCATGATTGTGGTATCCAAATTCATTAAGATTTATAAATAATTGGTGTAGTGGGAATGAAAGTTCCATACTAGCTATTACAAAAGGTTGCCCGTTGATCATATGGGACCTAAGAATGAAAGTAAATGGTGGTTGTGTACATAGAGTTTGTGGTTTTATTGGAGATATGTTGTATGTTATTTTCTACTCTTCAACTAGTAATGTTGTAGTGGGTGGAGCTGATCATACCGTGACAATTTATGATCCTCACAGATTGTCGGCTTTATCAAGATGGTTGCACTTTTCAAAATATGAGATAACTGGGCTTCTTTCTTTCTCATCAAATGACCCTGATTACGTCTACATTCAAGGGGTTGACTATGAGGTTACTCGTCGACAGTTCTTTCCCCCTATATTTTCTTCTTAGCAAGGGTTATTTTCATTAGTTCTTAAGTTTTGTTGACTATTTCAAGAAACAAAATCTACTGCTCACAAGAGAAATCTTTGGTTTTTTATGTTTGAACAAAAACTTGCAACTTAGAACTGGATGAGGGCTCACAGGAATATGTTAGACAGTGATTGTGATTATGTCTTATACTATATCAGTCCATTTCAAACGGGTACAAACAAGCTTAATTGAACTTTGGGGACTATTTTTGGGTATTAACTATATTGGTTTTGTTATTATTTATGAAGGATTGATAGATTTGTAATGGCTTTGGTAGATTTTTTATACTTTTTGTGGATCATTCTTATTGATTTAAGGTACTTCTTTTTCTTTCGAAAATGAGTGGTTTTGCTGAACTGCTTGCATCTCAGCCGTAATTTAAGGTACTGCTTTCATTTCATTGCTTTTGCTGATCGAATTTGGTAATGCTTTCATTTCATCTTTGCCCTAATTTAAGGTAATGCAGGTTCTAACTTTGGCTTTCATGACTTTGGTGTTTAACTTGAAGATTCTAACTTTGTTTCTTAAAGTTATGATTTCCTACCTTTTTATGTGTTTATGTTGCTTAGAGTTGTGATTTCCTACCTTTTAGATGGTTAAATGATTCAATATTTATGTTCATTAAGTTGATTTTTAAATGGTTAGTTGTGAGACCTATAGGGTATACATACATACATACATACATACATACATACATACATACATACATATATGAGACCTGGCAGTGGCATGCCTATACTACTAAGCATGTACTATGAGTTCAGTTACTTTATTTGAGACCACTGCGGTTATAAATAAAAAAGGAATCATTTTATTTTAGGTGGTTTAAAATGTTAATTTTTCACTATGAATTATCTCTTCCATTTGGTGGCTCACAAATCTATGTTATATTCATGCTGTGGCATATTGGTCAGGTCTCTATATAAAGTTCCTTATGGTTTTCAGAAGTTAATATTATTGTTCCTCTAATTGTGGCATATTGTTCCTTTAATTGCCAAAGATTCTCAATATTTTAGTTTCTACCGTGTATTAACCACTTTTATTGTATCATTTTGTCATATTTTTGCGGAAATTATAAAATGACAATTGAGATGTATAGGACTGGCGTACCATCTTAATGCAGCGTGTTGGCATGCAACTATGGTGAGACATTTTCTCTTTTTCTGTGTTTGTGGTTTATTTTGTTATACTTTAATGTGCACAGGAGAACCAAACCTCCTATTATGATAATGGATACTAAGTTAATTGTAAAATGGAGGCTGCTAATCCAGTAGATAGGGTGAAACAAATAAAAAAGAGATAATTCACAATGTTGGATTGTCGATTATTTCGTTGTTTTTTAATTTTCATAGAGGTGTGTATCTCAACTACAAACTTTCATTTAATTTTTAGTTGTTTTTGCAACCCATTATGAGACTGAAACTGTATTTTCATGCATTTTTCAGGTCTGATTTTTGGTGATGTGGTGCCCAAGATAGCGGAACGAGGGTTATTTCAATGAAATAAGTTGATGTGTACTCACTGTATATCCGATAGGTGGTTTTATAGGAATTTATTATATTATTTATGTTTTTCATTCAACTACTCTCTTTCGTCTCTTTATCTTTGTTCTCTAACTTTCATGTCTCACTAAATTTCCAGCATAGCCATTCCATTACATTAAATTTCATTTCTTACTAAATTTTTTTTTTCTTCAGGTGTTATGCTTGGTTCTCAACTAATAATACATGAATGGGCTAATACCAGATGAGACAAGGTAATATATTTCTTTAAATGGCTAGTATTCTTCAAATAAAACACCTCATTAGGACTAGAATTTGCTCACTGATATATTTATAAAACACTCCTTATATTTTGATTATATTGAAGTTATGTGTTTTCATTTTTCTTTTATTGAACAATGCCCTTACTGGGGACATCATTTGGTGGTGTATGTGAATTGTGGTGGGTATTTCAGTTGTATTCCAAGTCCAAATGTCAGTTAAAATAAAAATATTCTTAAATTTTGCTTTCACTATTTTGTATTAATAGTTGTGAACTTGCCATGTTAATTTATTCTTGAATTTGACTTTTTTTTTAAATTATAAAATGATCATAAGAGTACAATAAGCATAATCACACATGAGATAAAACTAGCATAGTGCCATTGTGAATTATCTTTTTTTATCTGTTTCACCCTATAAAACAGTTGAGGTTGCTAATCCAGTAAATAATTGATGGTGCCAATCCTATCAACGGAATGTGATTTTAGAAGCGAATATCTATACCTTCAGATTCTAAGCTAAAAGCGATTATAAGAAGGTCATCATTCCAAATTTATTATCCATCTAAGCAACACCAAGATGAATCATACACTTAAAAGATACTATCAATGGGTAAGAATGAAACGATACATTCGAACCTTTACTACTAATTATTTAACGAGTCAACAGGTGAATATTGAACACCAACATCTACGTGGACTCTTGCAACCTCGCCCAACCCTATCCTAGAAATGGGATCTTGTCATTATGGACTTTGTTAATGGAATACCTCCAATATCCCGAGGATATAATTCGATTTGGGTAATCAGTGAACGATTAACTAAGTCAGCTCACTCCCTTAGAGTGCGTGCCACCAATTCAGTTCAGCGACTTAGTAACTTGTATCTTCAAGAAGTCATCAAATTACACGGGAACCCTTTTATCTATTATATCCGATGGAGATCCTCGATTTGTGAAAATTTTTGGCAAGCTCTACAAAAAGCCATGGGTACCAAATTACTTCTCAACACTGCATTTTATTCCCAAACCGATGGCCAATTTGAATGACTAATTCAAACCTTAGAATACATGATGCGAGCATACACATTAGATCTAGCACAAAATTGGAGTCATGATTTGGCGTTAGTGGAAATTTCCTACTTCAACAAAAGTTATCAATCCAACATTCAAGTTGCTCCATATGAAGCACTCTATGGAAGACCCTGTCGTTTCCACTTTGTCAGAACAAATATGGAGAAAATTATATTTTTGGACCAGAGATTACATCAAAAGTCACTGAGAAAATACGTTTAATCAGGGAAAAGTTAAAAAAAGCTCAAAGTTGATAGAAAAGTTGTGCCTATCACCGCAGGAGACCCCTAGAGTTTCGAGAAGGAGATCATGTTTTCTCAAAATTATCACCTCAAATGGAAATTATTAGATTCAAAAGAAAAAAAACGTATACCGTGATATATCACACCCTTTACCATTATTGAACTTATTGGACCAGTAGCATATCGATTAATATTAACCCCTGATTTGGAAAAAATTCACAATGTAGTCCATGTTTCTTAATTGAGAAAATATATTACTGACCCAAGCCATGTCATTGCATAGGATAGACTCTTTATACCAACCAACCACGACTTTAAAGGAATACCTCTTCAGATCCTAGACACTCAAGATTTAATACTTCGTACTAAAACCATCCATTTAGTGAAAGTTCATTGGCAACATCATGGACTCACAGAAACAACCTGGGAACTTAGGGATGTCATACAGTAACAATATCCCAATCTATCTGAAGGTAATTTCGAGGAAGATTTTTTTTTGGGTAAGGAGAACTATAAGACTCGTACAATGAAGTGCATCTAGGTTAGACTATCTCTCTATAAATATTTGGAGAATAAGTAATCTTACCTTAACATTTAAACCCTATAGTGAAAACTTTGGAGTATTATCTACATAAACCTTAGAAAAACATAGATACCAAAGTTACCTCGAAGTTTTAATAATTAGAAAACTCCCCCTAAAGTTTTCATTTGACCTTTAACCCATCCAAATAAACTATACTTTCCAAGTTTTTTTTCAAGTAACCTCACCGCCTTTTAAAATTACAAACCAGCCCCTTACATTACTTCCTTAAGTGTTCATAATTACATAAAAGCCCCAAAAGTTTGGAAATAAAGGAAAAAGACTTTAAAACTTAACCAAAAACCTTTAGGAACTAAAACTTAAATATGTATCCTCTTCCTTATCAGCTGGACTGATAAGAATGCCACTTAAAAACTATTGGAACCAATAATATCCTAGGGTAAACATATGCAATTTTACACCTTAAACTTTCTTCAAAGATTACTCCCATTAGACCAATAAAAATCCACCCCTATTTTGACCAATAACACCCCCTTAACCACTCCTATAAAAGGCTCCCTTAGTGTAGAAGAAACTAGTATAACATTAGCTCAAAACCCAAACTAAAATTTTGGCATCTTTGGGTATGCCTATATTTTATTCTTACAACTTAGTTCTTTGAATTTCAAAAAGTTTCTGCACAAGTTTAGGATCCATTTATTCTTTTATGTGTAGAATCTAATGTATAAATAAAAAGATAAGGTTCAAAATTCAGAAAACACCATGAAAGCTTGAGCTTTAATGGTGGATTATGTGTTCCTAGCCTTAAATCTGTTTCAATGTGGGAATACTTGTCCTTAGACTCATAGTAACTCAACCATAATGTTTAATTTTGATAGAGTATAATTACATGCCCAAAAATCAAGCTTTTAATTTTCGATAATACAATTTTGAAATTCAAAATTGTTTTTGTAAACTATGAATTAGAACTTCAAACAAAACCCATTTTGTTACAAATCTAAACAGAAACCAAACCATATCACTGTCGTGGTAAGAATTTCATTCTAAATCCTTGAATATCCAACAAAATTTTTTGAGATTTTACAGTTCATAGTAAGAGGCTATATCATACCTCAATCCATAAAAGTTATATTTTTGGAATCCTTCTGAAAAATTAGGGAAAATGGCTTTTGAATCACCTCAAATGGTATTCAGTATTGTATTTAATTGAAGGTCAATGTTTCAAATCGTAAACTCAAAATTCGAAAGGTTGACGATAAAGTGTAAGTCACGCATGTGAGTAGGGTAAAATCCAGCGTGTGTGAAGTCTGACTCCGTGCGTGACCAATCAGAAAATTCTAAAAAAAATTCCAAAAATTTTATATGATGTTTCTGGTGAAATTTGTATATAACAACAACCTGTTTTAATAACTGAAAATCCAATTCGAACTAACTCTTACAATGAATTTTAAAACTTTTAAAGTATTTTTGCACATAAACCCCTGAATTTTTCAAATTTTATATTTTCACCTTAACGTTTTCATAATGCTTTTTGAAATTTTTCAGTAAAAAAAGGTCTACCGGAACCAATCTTAAAAAGCTAAGGAACCTTAAGTAATAGAACCAAACTTTTATTTCCTTTTAAAATCTACACATTTATTTACTACGTAATTTTGCAAGTTTATCGCACTAAAATGCATTTAACAAACCTTTATTCTTACATATAAATACATTATCTATTTGTCAGAGTTACACGGACTTCCATTTTGACCTAAACAAATTTAGAGGAACTTTTTCAAAAACCTTAAACAACAAGTAAAATACTTCTTATTCATTATTATTTTCACACAATGCTTTTGATTTCTCCTTTTATCAATAACACTATGTGATAGAACCAGTATATCATATTCACATTGATGAAATCATTTGAGCAGTTTAATCGTTTTTATATGATTGATTTAGATTTTATGTTGATATTATACAGTCATATCATTTCATATGATGCAGTTCTACCCAGTTCGATTATAGCACACATTATGACTGTGGAATAATCTTTCGTTGTACCCACGACTGTATTATTTGGCCCATAGGACTCATATAATTGAGGTCCTAGTTCTTGCTACCGTATGGAATGTCTGTGATTGACATAGCACGGTTACTTTTATCTCCAGTTATGTGGATTGATTATCTCCAATTTATTGGATTGATTTTGTTATATGTATAGCTAATTCCCTAAAACCTCTATATGGATAATTATGGGTTATTTGTTTAGAAACCATCCTTGACCTCTACCAGTTCTAGCTAGATATTTCTATTTTTGGTAATATCATTCCACTAACAAGTTATCTTATTATGACATTAAATCCCGTTCGTATTGAACTTCTGATACTAACTCATCATAATTTATGTCTTAAACTATATAGAATGAGAATTATCTACTTTGCAATTTTACTTACATTTTTGAAATTCTAGATGGACTCAGGCAATAAATAACCCAACATTTCCCTGACCTCCCAAAAATCTAATGTATCGTCCTATGTTACTCTAGTAATTATATATTCTTGGAAAATAAGTCGCAGCATCGAACACCCTATCATAATTTCCTATATTACTACTTATAAATAGATGTAGTTGATGTTGTACCCAGACGCATATTGTACTCTTCATTTTCTTTTATTTCCATTTCATTTTGTTGAGTATGTAATAGATGATGGTGCCACTATCTAGAATACATGCGATGAAAAATGTATTTTGACACTTTATCGAATGTGGAGAGATGCTAATATTATTTAGTATTATTGTTATTGTTATCATTATTTGTATTTTTTCTATTCACTTATACATTTATCATTTGTTTAAACCTAACCACCATACTCTTAATCACTCCTGATTATTCGGGATGTGACAGTAGAGGTGCTGATGAGTTTGTAAAATTTGCAAAGAGGTGTGTTAATAATGAAAAGTTCTCATGTCCTTATGCATGATATAGATATGGGAAAGTGTTTGAGTGGAAAACAGTTGAATTACATCTACTTACATGGGGTATGCAAGATGATTATCAGGTTTGGATTTTTCTTGGGGAAATACATTATCCATTTGTCCCCGAATAATCTTCACCACAACCGTTAAGTATGACAGGGGGTGAAGCACGAGAGGATCCTACTGTAGAGCATTATATGTTAGATGATCTAATTGTAAGGATAAGTTTTAGAATTGAGTTCATTTGTATGTTTTGGCTTATTCCGTGTTTGGACAAAACCTTTGACTCATATGTCAGACTTGAGTGTGTTTACCATTCAGGACTATGACATGTCTGTTTGAAGACATTGCAGCCACATTAGAAGTTATACATTCATCGTTTCGTGATTTGTGCTACATTTTGTCTTCAACTTTTGAGGATCTCTCAGGTATAAATGCATATATTTTGATTGTTGGGTATATATTATTGGGTGTTGTTTCAAAAAAAAAAATTAGAATTTTTTTTTGGTCATTCTAATAGTTGTAGCAATGTTATTCGACCAAGAAAAGGCAATTCATTAGAACTAGGATCTAACAAAATTTAAACGAGGAAGATTTGTACTCTGCTCGTTTGTCATTGGACATGCTGTTAAATGTATGTTCAAATGAGAATAGGATCTTCGTTCGAACGAGCCTTCTGACTTTATTCAAATGAGGTGGAACATTTTTCAAACATAGAGTTTTTTTTTTAGTTTTTTCATCCTTATCTCATTTTAAAAAAACCTAGTATAAATAATGCTGTAGAGAAGTTGTTTTAATTGAAGTAATTTAAAAAATGATCCCCAAATTTATGTCATCATTTATGATCAAGTTTTTCAAACCCAAATCTAGTTTATACCCAAATATTTAAGATCCTAGTTTCATAGATATATAAGCTTTGAGATCTTATTTATGGGCACTAAGATGATTTATAATCTTCATACTATTGAGGATTGTTTTGTACGATTAAATTCATACACCATTTTCCATTGAAACATGGTGGACTTTATGTTCTAATCCATGGATGGTTGTTGAGTCTGTTCGATGGATATTGAGGCGTGTGTGGGCTCAAAAATTGTGGAAGATTTGCGGGTGGACTCTTGAATGTCATAATGGCGAAGGATGAGGAATGAAGAGTGTGAAGGCTTGCGAGGGGTTCAACGTTGTTGTGTAAGTCTATTGTCGTGCCCTTTGTATTTTCATACATAGTGAAATTTGTGTGGCTGGGCCATCTGAGATTTTTTCGATTGTGGGTTTTCCATATACATCAGCGTGTTGTGAGTATGTTTATTTTATCTTGATATACTCACCTAGATGCATATTTTACGTTTAAGATAAAAATGGTTAATCATTTAATATAACTTTCATTTAATCGGTGCTAAGTTTAAGTGGGTTAATTTTTTTAATCGAACTAATATTTAATTTTTTTTTTAAAATAGCATTTTTCTCATTTTTGTACCCTATCCATATAGAAGCCCTTTTGTTTTATCATTTGTGATCAAGTTTTTTAAACCCAAACCCTAGTTTACACCAAATATCTTTTAGATCTAAGTTTTATCTGTTACATGCTTTGAGATCTAGTTTATGGGCACCAAGAAGGTTTATTCTCCTCATATTCTTACGGATAGTTTCGTGTGGTGGAATCCATACACTGTTTTCTGTTTACACGTGGTGGAATCCATGTTATGGTATTGTTGTAAAGAAGTTGTGGACTCCATTATCTGATCCGTAGACAGTTGTTGAGCCTGTTTGGTGGATATCGAGTCATGTGTTGACTCAAATATTGTGGTTGCATCACGGGTGGATTCCTACATGTCATTGTGGTGAAGGTAAAGGAACTAAGAGCATCAAAGGTTGCGAGGGATTCAAGGTCATTGTGTAAGTCTACTGTCATGTCCTTTATAATTTTGTACATACTGAATTCACGTGGCTGGGTCATCCAAGATTTTTCCTGCTATGGGTTTTTCTCGTACATCAAATGTTGTGGATTGATTTACTTGATCTTGTTATTCTCACCTAGAAGCATGTTTTCGATTTAAGATACCAAGTGATGATATTAATGTCTACTCAGCACCATTGGTAGCAAAATTAAATAATTGTGTGTTGCAAACGTGAAAGAATTTGACTCTAGCAAAAATGAAGAGTTCACGTTGAAAGCTATATTGATCTAGGATCCATGATTTTCCAGCCTATGGGACTCTGTCAGGCTATAATATTCATGGTTACTTTAGGTGTCTCATTTGTGGAGAGGAAACTGGATCTCAACACCTCAAGTATAGTGGAAAAAATATATATCATCCTCATAAGGGATTCTTGACTTCAGATCATAGATTTAGATTTTATAAATTTATATTTTTTTGTCGAGTGGGGTTGAACATAGGCTACTTAGATAAAGATTTCAGGTTCAAAAATTAAAAGGAGGTTTTCCAAACATGGAGTTAATATATCAGGAAAGAATTATAAATTCAACAATTTTAAGCATAAAAATACCCATACTAAGAATGAAGCCGAGAAAAGGAAGGCATGGTCAAGGAGGTCAATATTATTTGACATGTCATATTGGAATGGTAACCCCGTGCGCCATGCATTAGATATTATAGATTTTGTGAAGAATATCAACAAACATATTCTAAACACATGCCAAGGTTGAAGTCATTTGAAGGATGGAGAAAAGGTACGACGTGATCTTAAAGTATTGAAAATTTAGTAACAATTATTGTCAAAAGAAGTTACTAGGGGAGGAATATAATCTCCCATTGGGCATATGCTTTGGCGAGCAAAGAAATAAAGATTTTTTTAGATTCACTACATAATTTGAAATTTTTCAATAAATTTTCATCAATTTTTTAGAGGATTGTGATCTATAAAAGTTCCATTCTCACAATTGACACGTGATCATGAAGTTGGTACTTTTATTGTTTAAGCATTGTTTCTCTAAGCATGAGGATTTGTGGAGGGCCATTATACAGATTAGCCTTTGCGTCACACTTTTATGTGAAAATTTAAAAACAAGGAGAATATGAATGGTGAACCATTTGTGTGTGGACGGGAAAAGCTCAAGAAGGTATTTTTCTCAAAGAATATCAATAACGAACAATGGTTAGTCATATTACACATGCCAAATCATCTAATTAGTAGCATGGATGACTTGGACGCCCCTATAAAAAATCAATCCATTTTGGATGAGAATCCAAACTTGAAATAATTTCTAGATACTTTACATGAGGAGAGTTATTTTTGGTTGGAAAATGTATTGAGGACTCCAATTTGTAATTTGTAATATGTAGTTTGAAATAATATCAAATATTAATTTATTGTTCGTTAACTCTAATGTTGGTTATTATATTAAAATAGTTCTCATGAGTATTTCCATTTGATTCTCATATCTCGATTGAGTATTTTTGTTTGATTCACTAATGAAAACAATTGGGTGGAACAATTCTCTTTTATTAAAATTCTTATATAAGAAACTTAAGTATTTCTATTTGATTTATGCTATATATGTTGAAGCTGAATCCTATTTTTTTTTTATTTTGCAGAATATGACTTCATTAGGCCATTCGACATCGAGAAAAAGTGGGGGTGATGAGGGATCATCTAAAAACAAGACCCTCAAGTTGGGCAAGTACGGGAGCATAGTTGAAAACAAGATTAATATTAATATGAGGACCTTAAAGTCATTGAAATTAGTAATGGGTCATGGGTAGAAAAATTGGAGGAGCGTTCCTATGGAGCTGAAGATGGCCATTTGTGGCTCCTTAGAGGTATGAAAATATCAATATTTATAATAAATATTTGTCTTTCATATAATAATTTATTATTTTTATATGTTAATTCACTAACTTTCTTATATTATAAGTTGTTGGACAACAACAATTCAACTTGTTGCCAGTAGTGTGGGATCGTGCATTGGCGATTGTAGGTGTGTAATGGGAGACATGGAAGAAGAACCTGCATACCCGTTATTTTAGGAAGGACTGAGAGTCCCTGCTTTTGGATAAGGACACCATTTTGGAGAAGGATCCAATCATCTTGGTCAAGTGGTAGAGGTTTATGGATAACGAAGCATACGAGAGATAGTTGTCTTCTCTTGGCTCGAGGAGGACTAATTAGTCAAAGAAGGTGGATGATAAATTGATGTAAATTACATTTTGTTTAGTGTAAAGTAAATTACTTCAATTTTGACTCATTTTGAGGAGTCTAGAAGTGGCTTGGGGGGAAGCCACGGAGGATCAAATCCTATATACTGATTCGAATAAAGAATGGCGAGCTTCCTAATCCACAGGTTGCCCAGAACATCGTAATTGAAATGATACTGTCAATTTCACATTATTATTAATATCCTTTTTCAAAGTTAATAACGTGTTTTTATATAGATTTATTAGAGGCAAAAGGAGGTGAATAGCACCTAGAGCGATGCTGACAAGGCGTCGCTGATTATGGATGAACTTAGCCAAGTGTTGGACTCTTGTAGAAAAGGCCATAATTAGGGTGTCAGCTGCCGAAGAAGAAAGTAAAAACTGATGGGCGTTGCTTGTAGTTACAGTGGGTTGTCCTCTGAGTTCAGCACGTACAAATCAGACATGAACTTGAAATTGGAAAGTCTCCAACAAATGATAAGCCACATGATCAAATAGGTTAATGCGGAGTTACACATAAAGGTAATGGAAAGGAAAAGGTGAAAGATAAGGGAAATGAAAAGGAGAAGGTGGGTAGGGGGCCACTACTCCATCTCCCTCATAGACATCGACTGATTCATCATCCTCATACGACAGGTACTTATGATGCTGAGGGACTCGGGAGCAAGCATGTGGTGCCTCTGTGACTAGGGGGAGATATGATGTAACGGTGGATGCGGGAGTGTATGTCTCCCATTCTGTCGTATCCCCCGAGGTAAAGTTATCGATCCGTGATTTTGGGCTTTCAGTGATTTTCCCTGGATTTAGTTTGACACTATCTCCAATTTTTTACTCACACCCCTTTGGTAAGTGTGGATTTAGTGAGAATAAAGGGGGTTTCATATGTGGTCAGAGTAACCAGTTTGTTTTATATAAAAAAAAATAAAATGTTTTGAGTAGCCCTTTCATGCTAATCCTAAGGTAGGTTTCAATGTTTCCGGTTGGTCCAGAGATTCTTGTTGTGTGGGTTTGGGAAATGGGTTACCAGTGGAGAAGGTGTTAGGCACCCCATTTCCTCTATATTCTTCCTTAATTATATGTTTATTACTGATCTTTACATTAATTACATACATGTTTTCACATTGTTATATAGGAAAATGTTTGGGAGGTCCCGTATTGAGATAGTTTGATATCTCATTTGCAGTATGTGAGGGATTAGAGATGGATGCATATATGTGGAAACAATATACCATGATACATATTATCGAGGTTCAACCTCACGAGAAAGACTCAGTGTTGTGCCTACGTACCCAAGAGGACTTGATATCAAAGCCTATGTAGTTTGGTCATACAATTAGTATATGCATTTGAGCATTTGTATATGCATATTTATGAGATCACGCCTTGATATAGTTTGATATCTCATTTTAAATGGACAAATATTAGAGATGGATGTATCTCTATGAAATAATATGTCGAGAGGCATATTATTAGGAATGGGCTCACGAGAAGGACTCGGTATTTCTCCTACATACCCAAAGAGACTTGGGACTAATGCCTACTTAGTTCGGTAGTAACACATATTCAAACATGATGTGTGTGCAAATTCAAGACTTGGCTTGGTAGGGGGAGGGATGGTGTATGGAATATCATAATATGAGTGAACTCGAAGATGTCTCCTATTAGCACATTGCCATAAAATATCTAGGTGATTACTAGATGGAAGGTGTTATCTTTTAGACTAGTTGAGAGGTGTATAATTGGGAAGAGTTGGGCTAAGAATCGGGGAGGTTACATAAAGTATATATTGTTTCATTATTTAAAATCATAACAGGACACTACATCTTAGTATTGGGGTGGACTAGGAGAAGTTTGGGGAGTTAAGGACTGGGGATGGATGCATTCTTAATAGATAATATTCTACAAGATATATAATAAGGATTTGTTTCCATGAGCCAATCTCAGTATAGCGCCTGCCTACCCAAGGAGACTTTGGATCAATGCCAAAGTAGTTCCAACATAACGCGATTGTATAATATTTAGGGGTGTCAGACTAGAGATGTAAACCTCCCTAAGAAATAATATATTGAGAGACGTATTATAAAGGGTGGGCTTTATAAGTTTGACTAGGTATAGTGCCTACGTACCCATGTAGACTTAGGACCGAAGCCAACATAGTTCCAACAAAAAAAGGTTAGATAGTATATAGGGGTGTAGGATTATAGATGGAGATATCCCTAGAAATAATACACTGAGATATGTATTATAAGGTTTGGGTTTTACTAGTTTGACACGATATAGTGCATAAATACCCAAGGAGAATTGGGATCAAAGATAACTTAGTTCCAATAAAACGGGGTGGGATAGTATATATGGGTGTCGAACAAGAGATGGATGCATCCCTAGTACATAATATGATGAGACATATTATGAGGCTTGGTCTTCACAAGTTTTTCCCGGTATCATGCTTACATACCCAAGGAGCATTTGAATCAAAAACAACGTTGTTCACGATGGGTATACTTACAACTGTAGGCAATGGGATACTAGGTATACATAGTACATCAGTGTGGTATTTATGTAGCCTAGCTCTTAATATATAATTTCTATTGTGTTGGATTGATATATTTATATGTTAAAATAATACGTTGATCAAATGAAGATATTTTAAAAGTATCTAAATGAAAACACATATTTTGGGTGTTGTGTAGATATGGGTTTTGTTCTCTTTGAGAAGTAGTGAGTGTAATCTAATTTGAGACTTTGGCCTGTAAAGTTTCGCACTGAATGCTACTCAATGGCACTCTCCTGAGAATGTGTTTTGAAAGTTATGTTTTCATATTTATATTTTGAAATAATGGCATTTGATTTTTATTATTTAGCATATGAGTATGTTAATTCTTACACAAGTGGGGGTGTAGGGTTATAAACCAGGCTTTAAACACATATAAACACTATAAATTGCATACCCGATCCCATAAACAGGGGTTAGGTTAGAGAGAGTAAAAAAGTATGTATAGTATATAACAATATAAAAATATGGTGTGTTTCCCCAAAATTTGGGTTGAAGTTCTTTACCATTGCTTTAGGGAGAAGCCCCGATTTTTTATTCTTTTAAATCGAGCAGAGCTTCAACTAGGATGGCCAAATTTTAATGAATTTTATGCAGGGTTTCGACTCAGTTTACTATTTTAAGGCAATTTTTCAGAAGTATGAACCTCTTTTGTAGGCAACTCCGCAAAAGTATGAGCTTTTCCTTTCGAAATAGTGACTTTTTTGAAGTACGAGTTCTTCGAGACTTGTCAAAATGATCTCGAGTATCTCAGGATCTCGGGATTAAGAAAGTTAGAAAACTGAATCAACGTTGGGTTTTAGCTCCTTTTGAAGATTGGTGGGCACCTCTATTTATAAGGGTTTTAGACTTAGGTTTGGCCGATCGATTAAAGGTTTTGAGTCGTTGATTTTTTATCAGCGGATGAGAAAAGATTTGAATAGGATTTGGTTTTCATAACCTTTGGCCCCAGGGGGGTTGTTTATCGGTTCTTTTAATAGATTAAGGATTTTTTATGTTTTTAGTTATTTTTACTTTATCCCTACATACTTTGGTTTCTTGGGTTTTTTACAGCATAAACTGTAGTTTAGGTTTCGAGAGTTGGTTTTTCTTGAGTTTCTTTCAAGGTTCGTGCCCGCGGCTTACTTGGTATAGGACAAAGCATCCCAGATCCTTGATTGCAAATTGAGGTGTCCATAGAGATTCGACTAAGAGTGTGCGCATGAAGATACTCTTTATCAAAGTAGGTCTCAATAAAATAGGATTGCTTATTTTGTAAGCGTTATGTGGAGTATGAGCGATGGTTTAAAAGTTCAGGGGTGGAAAGTGGGGATTTTCACAAATATAAGGGGTTAGGAAATCAGTCGAAGGGAGGAGGGTAACAATTTAGGCAATCGGACAACTGTTAAAAATGCTTAGCCGATCGGCTAAACATTTCATTTTTCCCAAACCTATATATTCGATCGAAAGGCTCTTTTTTCCTCATTTCTCCATTCATTCTCTCTCTCTCTTTTCTCTTTTTCTCCAAGATTTAGACTATTTGGTGAGTTCTAATTGTTATTTTTCCTTGATCATAGAAACACATCAACCCATCATTGTGGAGGCGGATGGCATTCCAATGGTAGATCTATTCGTTGAGGTCTTGGGAGGGGTTTACGCAGTGGTTAAGCCGGAGGCAGTGGGGTATGACAATGATTATTCGTATATATTTATTTTGGGACCAAGGGGACATAAGGGGGTTACCCCTCATGATGATGATAAGGCATGTGTTGATTGGAGAGAGGATTATACCATTCTCGGGGCACAGGTGTTGGCATCCGAGGCTCCTCTTCATGCAGTTGGTGATTATATAGAGGAGATGTTACGGGAATGAGATACTAATCGGGTGTTAGGCGTGCATCCTCATGACATTCCACAGGTAAGCTTTATATTTTTTACGCATATAATTGGAGGTTTATCACATTTTTTCATGGTATGTGTGGCCATCCCGATTATCTCCCCTCTCTCCTCTCTCGGCTGGGGGGGAGGGTGAGAAGGTATCATGACCTCTTTGATCTAAGAATGCTTCATCCTTCGTCAGCATGGAGTGAATGTAAAGAGATGGAGTTGCCAGCCTATTTCGCAATTAAACTCAATTGAATCTTAATCTTGATCTTGTATGAACTCACTTGAATGTTGAGATGAATGTTGAGATGAATGTTGGAATGGGACTTTTCCAAATTGGGTATGAAAAGGATGGGAACGTAAAATGAAAAGGAATTTCACATAAGGAAACTTCACTGATTGTAAGAGAATGTTATTGGGATCACTGATGCTGATGGATCTGAGGTGTGCTTTGGGAGTGAGGTCATGCCCTATATTTATAGGGTAAGGGGGTTCCAATTGACATGGACCTAGACCTTCTAATCGGTAGGTAACCCTTGGCATACTGCTGTAGGCAAAAAAATGAACCTGCCAATCGGTAGTCTCGTGAAGATCTTTCCAAAAAAACGATTGTAGAACATAACCGTTGATCCAAATCACACATGGGGAATACCATTGGAAAGGTAATTAAGAGACCTTTAAGGATACTTATATCTTCTCCCATTCCAAGAGTTAACTTTGGGTTAAATATGGTTTGAAAGCCCTCGTCGGTCCTTTAGATGGAAGATCGTTCGATGGGAATGGATCATTCATTCGAATGGCAAGTCAGAATCGTGCATCGGAAGGGCCGTTGGAAATTTTATGTGAGGCACTTTTACATTCCAAATCTATTCTCTTGGTTCAAAAAGTTAACTTTGTTCAACCAAGGCCCGAAAGTGCTCAATGACCTTTCAAAGTAAAATGGGTCATTCGTCCGTACCGTAAGGTTGATTCGCGTACGGGGCAAATCGTTGGAAATTGAATTTAATTCCCTTTAAAGATTCATTCAATCTCATTTGATATAAAGATTTGACCTTGGTCAAATTGAGCCTGAGAGTGCCTAGTGACCTTTAGATCAATTTTTGGGGGAAAACATATAGTTCTGAATGGTTACGCCATTTTACACATAGGGAAAAATGTTGTATAGATCCCTTTGAAGATTTATTGAGCTTTCACCCTGACGATAGAGTTGATCGAAGTCAAATGGGCCCTGGGAGCACCCGATGGCCTCTAGATCGGTACTCAGAGTATGACCTGGGATTCATAGTGAAATAGGGAGGCATTAGGGAACTAAGGAGAGACTTAAGGGGTCCTAGAATGTGATGTCTACAGAGCCCCTCAACAAGTGAGCTTGGAACAAGTGAAAGCCATCGAATAGACACCACATGATGTTTTGGAAAGAGGTGACCAATTTTATGGGTTAAGGTTAATTCTCAGGAACTGAGTAGAGATGAAAAAAATTAGCGGGTTAAAGCCAATTATGAGGGCTTAAGTAGGGATGACCAATTATGTGGGTCAAAGCAAATTCTGAGGGCTTAAGTAGAAGTGACCAATTCTGCGGGTCGATGTAAATTTCGAGAACCTTAAGTTATAGTTTTATTGGGGAAATTTTGAGACTCCACTGAGGAAATTATCTTTTGGTTCCACTGGGGATTTTTCGTAAGCAATTGATTTTGAGTTTAGGTTCCACCAGGGAAGAGGAATTAATCCGAGGATTGGATGTTTTCCTTGTTTGGGGGATTTTTTTTTAATTTTGCGGTGTCCTTTGGAGACGTTGCTGGATAGATATCAATTGATTTTGATAATTATGTTGGGGAAGTAAGTGTTCCTCAAGGGAACTAAGGGTGGTAAAAAATTCTTTTCTTGGTGAAAAAGATTCTAAAATTCATGTGGTAATTTTAAGAATTTTCTAAGGATTTTTTAGGATTTTTCGGCATTTTTGAGGAAGTTTTGTATAAAATTTTACGTAGGGTGTTGACCGACAGTGTGTAAAAGGTTCCAAACGGTAGTGGAATGAACTTTTAGGATACCTCGAGAAGGTGAAAGGATAGTGTCGATCGGTACGTTGCTGGGAGCTGCCAATCGACATGCCCCTTAGCCTCTTATAAAAAGGGGGCGAGATTTCCTCATTTTTCACAACCTTCAGCCTTGCTCTCTTCTGGTCTTTTTTTCTGCAAAATGTTTTAGAATTCTAAAACCAAGAAATGGTTAATTTCTCAATCAGTGAGATCCACATGGTGTGGCTAAATGTCGATGATTGGGAGAACTTGGAGTGGCGGGCCAAGGTGCCCCTTACGCTGGTAGTGAGAATGCTTTTGACTCATTCGAGCCAGTTGCACTTGAGCGGGCTCTTCTGCGTGAGCTAGCATGCCAACGATCCTCTAGGGTTGTGAACTCTGGTGACTATGTAAGTGTTGATGACCTTTGGTATTCCTTTCTTCTTTCTTGGTGATATTACCTTCTTATTTGAATTTTGATAAGGGTTTTTCCTTTTGGCTTTGGCAGGATAATATATCTACATCGAACCTACGTTCTTGAGGGACGATGGGGATTAAATATTTCTTGGAGAACCTTCCACCAGTGGTGCATTGGGTGGTGTCATTAGCCGATTTTGGTATATTGGCGCCTGCACTGGACGATATGCCTTGTTTGATGATTGTTCTTTGTACTTTGGGGGAGAGGTGGTTGGAAACCACCCACACCATGAATTTTAGTTTTGGGGAGATGACGGTGACACCCATTGACTTGTAGAATCTACTGGGGATGGATTGTGACAGAGCTTGCGGGTGACATCGACGGCCGTGGAGGCGGAGTTAGGTGATGTGGAGAGGATAGTCTCTGAGGACTCTATTCGTCTATCTCTTTTGAGGGAGTTGTTACTGAGTCGACGGATCGATGAGAATTATGGGTTGCAGGTGTGGTAGATGGACCTTTTTGTTATTCTGTTATTGTTGGGAGGGTTTTTTAGTGGCGACGTTGTCCACTTATGGTTTTTTCTATTTTTGAGGGTATTTTTTAATACCCCTCGTTTTTACTGGGGGAGCCTGACCTTGGTGACACTTTACTTTTCTTTCGATGCATTAAGTTGATGCTGCCGATAGACCTTTACTAGAGCCACGTATCTTTTGGAGGTATTCTTTATTTTATGCATTTTCCTTTATGAATTTTATTCTTGATTCCATAATTGTTTTCTTCTGATTGTTGATCCCCTGTCTTTTATAAACGTGGTTTTATGAGGTGATTGGTCTTAATACCCAACTAATAGCTTTAAAGGATGAGTCTATTGGAGGCTTCAGTCGTATGTACCGGTGGCCGAAGTTCAACCGACAGTCAAGGTAGTCCCTCTCTTTAGAGGCGGTGCATCAAGTCTTGAATGGCCTCATGATTGATCGAGTAAATCTTCTATTCTTTGAGATCATTTTTCCTTGATGATCTTTTCTGATATTGATTTTTTGTTGAGAATTTTGCAGGTAACCTTCTATCCCTGGGGGACGGCCATCCAGCACACGGGGGTGAATGGGGAGAACGCGTATTTGCAGTGTCTACTGGTGCATGAGTCTAACTACTCCTGGTATTTAAGGGAGTGAGTAGTCCCATCAGTGGTGGAGGACGTGATGATGGTTCCACCTACGAGGCCCCCGATGTACATTAGGCGAGAGAGTGAGATATTGGAGGATGTGAGGGTGGAGACGATGATCGGCGAGTCTTATTCGTCGTACACCGACATGGTGGCGACTTTTTTCTTCACCCCTCCACATTTCCTCTCTTTTACATTCTTCTTGCTTCTTGTCTCATCATTTTCCAATATGGATCTCCCTGAAAGTGTTGAATTCACCTCTTACCTTGAAAACTTAGAGGCTACGTACTCATATAATGTAGACTATGATGCTTTTACCATGCATCGAGGTTCATTATGGCGCAACCAGCCTATTGAATGGAACATGATGATGGAGGTGCTAGAATTGTGGTACCCTGAAGACCGTGTCTTTTACTTTGGCTTGGACGAAGTCTGTCCGACTTACGAAGAATTCTCTTCCATGTTAGGGATAAATCCCAGTGTTGTGATGGCCATGCTTGAATTTTATCGATCTCCTCGGGAGTTGTAAGCAAGACTTCTCCATATCTCTGCCTTGATGGCTTGGTCATTTGTTACGGGAGGAATGATTTCCCTTACGATTGTGCTACATTATCTACATTTGCAGTATATTAGTGATGAGGGCTATTCCAGAGCCGTCATTGTGGACTTGATTTAAAAATTACTCTTGGTGACTAGGGAACTGTTGGTGGACCTCGCAGCCATTGCTTCATGGATGTCTTACCAGCGTAATCATGTGGCGGTGATATTAGCGGAGACTCTAAATGGTTTGGATGCCGGGAGGGAAGGCCGTTTTGACTTCCTGAGGTGTAGCCCCATTATGTTTTTCATGTGGTTATCGAAGAGATTTCATATGGAGGTCCCTCCTAAATATCCCTTGGTAGCTATGATAAACTTCTTTTCTGGCTACTTTATCGGCATGGGCTTGGACATCGAGGGCTGGTAGAACTAGTTTATGGAACACGAGGTTCGAGGTTTGCATTTGTTAGTGCCTTGGTGGGGAGAATTTCTTCCCATTCTATAATTGGGGGAATACCAGTATGTTCGGTTGGTTAGCCTCTGACAAACTTCATTTTACTTTCCCTGGCGGATCTTGCACCAATTTGGCTAGGAGCAGATTATGCCACCTTGGAAATTAGATTTTTTTCCCGTGGAAGATTTGACATAACATCCCTACATGCGGTTGGGCTCTCTGTGGGAGAATCATAGATCGTTAACCCGTCCTTCCTAGTCAATTGACAAAGTCTGGCATGTTTTCGGGGACTACATGAAATGGTTATGAAGGAGAGTAGTTGTCAAAATGCTGGTTGTGGAGACAGGACAAAGGTGGTTCACCATATTTGACACCATGGAAGGAGGTGTTGTTGTTTTCCATAGGGTGGTCCGGACCCACTGTTCCATAGAGCATCTGCATCATTCGATTCAAGAAGGGGAGGTTTAGGGACCCCAGGATGTGGATGATGATGAGGGGAGTTCCTCTGGAAGCTGAGGGTAGGATCCTCAGGGAATTTATTTGTGAAGATTTTAGTATGGTGTTTGGTTATGTATGTGGTAGTAATAACTTTTTGGAAGGCTATTTTAGGAGTAGATTTCCTTATTTTTGTTTGGTTTTAGGAAAATAGGTTTAGGTTGGCAAAGGAAGTTGTTTTGACTCCCTATGTTGATCTAATTGTAATGGGATAAAATAAAGAAAATTTTAATTATATTATTTTGCCTCTTGATGAATTTTTGCATTTGAATTATCTATACCAATCACTAAGGAATACATAATCCTTTTTTTCATGTAAATGATATAAATGAACCGTCGTTCTTGAGGATAATAAAAGAATAACATTTTGTGAAAAAGAAGGGGGTCGTGCTCATGTAAAGCGTATGAGCTGCCTATTTACCTCTGAGGGTTTTGAAATTTTTTTGAGTTTTATTTTTTAAAGTAAAAAGATTTTTAGAGGATCCGGCCCCACGTTGTTAGAAGCAGAGGGAAGTGAAGAATGTTTTTTGGAATATAAGGGAGATGAGAAGAGTCGTATTGAGTCAAGATTTCAGACTAAGGGTAGAATTTCTTGAGACGGTCCAGGTTGACTGGATGAGACATCCCTTCCCCATCTAGGTCGGTGAGCATAGCTGTGCCACCAGACATGATCTTCTTTATAATGTAGGGGTCGCTCCAATTGGACTTAATTTTCCCCTAGAGTCCTAGATGGGTTATACAATTTCTTTAAGGTATAAATCTCTTTCTTGGACACCACGATCCTCGACTCTCTTATTGAATGAATGTGTTATTTGGTGATGGAATCCTTATATGTGATATGGAGCCTTCGGTATCCTTTTGTCCAAGAGTGATAACTCGTCAAGATGACTTTGATGCCATTCTTCCTCACTGACTTTTCTTACAAGCATGATGCATAGTGAAGGAATTTCTAGCTCAACGGGTAGGACTACTTCCATGTCGTATACTAGAGAGAAAGGGGTAGCCCAAGTAAACATTCGAACTGAAGTGCGATAGCCCAAATGGCATAAAGGATCCGGTCGGCCCAATCTCGACAACTTTCACTCATCTTGTTGATGATGTCTTTGAGGTTCTTATTGGAGCTTTGACTGCACCGTTAGTTCTTGGTTGGTAGGGAGAAGATTTGTGTCTTTGAATCCCATACTCGTCGACTACTTCTGCGACTTCTTCTTCGAAATGCAACCCATTATCTGACACTATCTCATGCGGGACCCCATATCGGTAGATAATATTTTTTCGGATGAGCTTGGTCGCCTTCTTGGCCTTCATAATTGCGTATAACTCGATTTCGACCCATTTGGTGGAGTAGTCAATGGCAACATGATGAATTCATACCCGTTGGAGGCTTTGGATGTAACTTTTTCTACAATATCAATGCCCCATGTGGAAAATAGTCAGGGAGAAGTCACGTAGGTAAGTGTTGGAGGTTGGAAAACTACTAGCATTTAAGAGATCTCTAAACATAAGCGGTGCAATCCTAAACCATAGTAGTCTAGTAGTAACCATGTCATATAATTTTCTTGGCAAGCATATGGCCATTCATATTGAGTCCACACTCCCCACTGTTTATTTTCTGCATCATCTCTTAAATTTCAGCCCCTGCAATGCAGTGTAAATGGGTTCCATCAAAGTT
Organism: Sambucus nigra; assembly: GCA_949130495.1. Taxonomy (NCBI): domain Eukaryota; kingdom Viridiplantae; phylum Streptophyta; class Magnoliopsida; order Dipsacales; family Adoxaceae; genus Sambucus; species Sambucus nigra. Next base: position 145,696,463 of record OX422211.1, read on the forward strand.
TCTCTTGAGCAGTGCTTTATCATAGACAATATACTTAACAACCAGTTTGTGAAAGGTTACTAGGTCTTTCTTGTTAGAATCTTAGGTATACCTACCATGCTTGAGGAGGAGCTAAATATCATGGTACCAACAATTGGCTATATCATGATCTTCTTCTCTGATGAGCTCAATATGGTAGCAGTGGGTAGGTTTAGCCTTCTTTTGGACTAGAAAATGAGCCATTGTTATTCCTTCGAGCATGTCAAACATGGAGGCTAAGGTAGAAAGGGCATCAACTAGGCTGTTATTTGCTCGAGGTAGGTAATGGAAAGTGATATCTTGGAATTAGGAGGCTAATTCTTCTAGGTGGGCATGGAAGGGTAAGATATTCTCATCCTTGACTTTCCATTTTCTGACTACTTAACCGATTATGGGGGCTGAAATCCTGTAAACATTTAGGTATCAAATTCCTTTCTTAAGAGCATCTTTGAGGCTTACTGTGCATGCCTCGTATTTGGTCATGTTATTGGTGCAGGGGAAATCCAGTTTGAAAGCAATGGGAGTGTTAGAGTCATTAGGGGAAATTAGGATTATCCCAATGCCATATCCTTTCTTGTTGGCATCACCGTCAAAGAACATTTACCATTGGAGGTCTTCTTGGGAGGTACAAAGGATGTTCTCATCTGAGAACTCAAAAATCCAAACATCGGTCTCTTCCATAGGGTAGTCAGCGAGGTAGTTAGAGATGGCTCTTACTTTAATGGCTTTTTTCATGACATATACAATATCGAATTCAACTAATAACATCAACCATCAAGCCATTTGGCTAGACAAGGCAGGTTTCTTGAGTAGGTAATTGATGGAATCCATTTAGGATACAAGTTTTATGAGAAAGGCGAGCATGTAGTGCCGTGTGACCCGAACAAGGGCGACACATGCTTTCTCCAAGGCAGTGCAGTTAACTTCCTAATCGATCAACTTACGACTGGCGTAGTAGATGGCTCTCTCTTTGCAGGATTCTTGAAGGTATTGGGCCAGCAAAGCTCCAGTTGCAGTATCTGTTATAATCAGGTGAAGGAGTAAGGCAAGACCATGTTATGGTGGCATGAGTACTGAAAGTCGGGTTAGATATTGCTTGATTCAGTCACAAGTCTCTTGGCAAACTTCATTCCAAACTTTAGTTGTTCACAAATAGAAATCAACTGGATGATGAAACAGCTGACATACTGTAATTTTCCAAGCAATCCCCGAACTTCCTTCTTTGTTCAGGGTGGTGGCATTTTGAGTATGGCTTTTAATTTGGCAGGATCTTCTTCTATCCATTTCTCACTAACCATTAATCCCAAGAGCTTCCCTTCGGTAACTCCAAAAACACATTTTTGTGGGTTAAGTCGCATCTGATATTGTCATAATTTCTCGAAGAATTTTTAAAGGGCGGGAACATGACCTTCCCTAGTCTTAGACTTGATAATCATATCATTCACGTATCCCTTTACTTATTTATGTATCAGATCATGTAAGATGGTTTTGGCAGCCCTTTGGTAGGTAGCCCTTACATTTTTTAGACCAAATGGCATGATGGTGTAATAGAAGGTTCCCTAAAGGGTGATGAATGCAGTTTTCTATTGATGATCTAGGTGCATCTTAATCTGATTGTATCCGATAAACCCATCCATAAATGACTTGAGAGTGTGGCCAATTGTGTTATCCATAATCATGTTGTTATTGGGTTACAGGTAATAATCCTTTAGAGAGGTTTTGTTCAAGTCACGGTAGTCAACGTACATGCAAACCTTTCCTCTGGATTTTGGTAAGGGTATAATATTGTATAGCCATGTGGGATATTCGATCACACGAATGAAACCCACATTTAATTATTTGACCACTTCTTCCTTAACCTTGAGTGACCATTCAGTGCGCAGCTTTCGCAGTTTCTGCTTGACCAGTTTGCATTCTAGGAGAGTCAGAATCTCGTGCTTAGCTATCTCGGTATCAATGTCAAGCATATCATCATAAGACCATGCGAAGACATCCACAAATTCCTTTATTAATTCCTCAAGTTTCACACGCTCATGGTCGTCAATGGTAGACCATATCCTACTGTAGCGTAGTTGACTACTAGAATCGAGACTAATAACCACAATTTCATCTTTATTAACATGAACGTGGTTATGTTATTTTTTATTAACCTTATTAATATCAATTAAGAGTTTTTTATTTGCAAAATCATCATCATCAAGAGTTTGATTAGAATCAAGACAATTAATGTAAGGTAGAACAAGATACCCAAAATCTTTATTTATTTCATTATTAGGAAAACCAACTTTTAGAACCTCATCAAAGGATGTCTCGATTACATCTGAATATGGAGGAACAACAAAAGAAGAGGAAATAGGATGAACATCAGAGTTGGGTTAAATTTTAAGGGTTGGAGCCAGCAGAGCATGCTAGTTGAGGAGAGGTGTATTACCATCTTTGATTGGAAGGGATGGATCCGATGATGTAGCACTTGAGTGGATCATGCAAACTGACAGCCCCTGTATCTGCAAATTGAATGAATCCTTGGAGTTACTTCCATCGAAATCTCTAGTATCAACTGTGGTCTTTTCCATAAGTGGTTGCACATGATGCTGGGAAATTTTGGCACATGACTTACTGTCTTGGAAAATGATCTCCATTCCAGGTTTCATCTTCTTATCCACATGATCATACCATAGTTCTAGAAAGCCGTAGAAGGGAAAATCTTCACCCTGTCTAATGAATTTTCCATTTAAGGAATCTTTTAAGACATTTTTGGCACTTTCTAGCCTTCTCTTCAATCGAGGATGGCAAAGCATTCTAAATTCTTATGCCTAGGGTTGATAACCCAAGCTATAAGGAGGAAAATCTTTCTTCAATATTATGGGTTTGAGTATTCCCTACTGTTATTGTCCTAGCCCTAGTCCAGGCATTAAGTACATGTTTTTAAACATCTGGATCACATTGACATTTCCATGAGGGTTATACTCTGGACAAACCTTATCTTTGAAATCATCCCCTACTGGGAGAAAAGTGGTTCGACTCGAAAACCTGATAGAAACATATCATTTTCCCCATGTTGTATCTCTAATACTGGATTCCTGGTGCTTGTATTCTCAGTATTTTCATCATCACCCAAGATGGTGATGACCTACCCACTGGTGAAGAACTTCAGTTTCTGATGAAAGAAAGAAGACACGCCCTTGATACTATGGAGATATGGTCATCCAAGCAATATATTAAAACAAGCGGGGATGTTGATGACTTGGAATTCAACAATGGGATTTGTATGTCTAGCCCTATCGAAAGTTTTATAGATCCCTTCACTTCCTGATAGGTATGATCATAAGCGCATACCGCGACAGAGGTTGGACCAAGGTTTCTCAATTTTAGTCCTAAGAAATTGAGGGTTATCAATGGACAAACATTAACAGCTGATCCATTATCAACGAGGTAAAGTGGGATGGTATTTCCCATGACTTCGACAGATATATTGAGCCCATTGTTGTGATTTGATCCAATCATAAGTATATCTTCTTCATAGTAAGAGATCGTTATAGTAGGGGATAGGGATCCAACCAAATTCACTGTTTCTTCTAGCGTGGTGGAAGGTGATACTATGGGCCCGGTGAGTATTTTGATCAAGGCATTCCGATGAGATGGGAAGACATAAAGAGTCCCCACATGGTGATGTTAGCTTGAGTCTTCTTCAACTGATCGGGGATCTTGCTCTCCTCGAGGGTTATTTCTGGAATAGGAAGATTCTTAACACCTTTTACCTTATCGATCGCTGATGATTACGGGTTTGGAACTTGGTAACGCCTCCTTAATCTAGTCATATGATTCACAGAAGAGGGGAAAAATAAAAACCCCATTTACTCATATATCTCGAGTTGTTCAGCCACCTTGTTGATTTCTCCTAGCATCTCCTCAAACGATATGATTCCACATATACTGACTATGCTCTAGTCTTTTTTGGGCTTTGCTCTTCATCTGAACTATCAAATTCATCCCCCCATCCAGTGGCAAGGACATAATCTTTCCACGAGAAGTCAATGCACTCCACGACCTCAACGACCCCTTCGTATAGACCCTTCTATTTGATGAGGGAGATGTAGGAGTGAAGGGACCATCTGCCTTTGTAATTTTAATGTATCAAATAGCTCGAACATGCTGTAAATTTCACCGATCTATCAAAATAAGTGTGCTATGATCTGGACCATGTCATTTAAACTAACTTCATCGGTAGGTACTACCCAACTTATGACTCTCAAGCCCATTTATGAGCTTCCAAGAACATCGTACTGAATCTCTAGTAGTCAATGGTCTTTTAGGGAAATTTTAACTCAAACTTTAAAAGTTGGTTCAATACTACTAATAATTCCATATCTTTCCTTTCGGAGTGGGAAAGAACAGTAATTCATGCTCTTGTAAGAAGTGACAGGGCTTGATCAAAAAATTTGGTGGGATGCAAGAGAAAATATGGGCAAACTTGGAGGGGTTTAGGGGAATATATGGGTACGATAAGAGATTTATTGGGTACAATCTGGGTAGATGGATCAAATTCTGGGTCTTCTTCTAGGAATATGGCATTTGAATGATTTGGGAGTGGATTTTGGGTAGTGTTTGGTTTAGGATTGGCTGGTGGGGCAATGATGCCCTGATCAATGAGACCTTGGATTAAATTTTGGAGGTGGAAACACTGATCAGTGGTATGGCCAGCACTTTAGTGAAAATTGCAATGGGCATCTAGTTTGAAATTTTTAGGAAGTGGGTTTGGTAATGGAAGAGGTCCCAATGGCTTGATAAGATTTCAGCTTAAAAGGGCTTGGTGAACTGTGGAGAGGGGATCATAGATCTTGGTGTATTCTTTTTTTATTGGGTTAGGGAGGATTTTTAGTGCCCATGAAGTGGCAGGCTGAGATATGTTGTTGATGGTTGAAACTGCGGTCCTGGCAGGCTTCTCGTACTATCTGGGAGTGAACTGTCCAGCTGCTTTCTTTGGTTCAAATTTCATCTTGGCAAGACTTTCTTCGATCTCTACTCCTGCTTCTCGTAGGGCTAAAAAATGAGTGTAGTATTATCCTCCCATTATCGCTCAGACATGGGGTAAGAAATTTTTCTTCACAATACTGACTTGTTCCTCTTTAGAAGGTCGGTTGGTCATGGTGGATGCTTTCTCTCTCCATCTTTCTATGAAGTTACTGAAACATTCCCTAAGGTTTTGTTTGAGCAGTTCTAAATCATGGCGGGTAACCTCTAACTATTTGTTATACTTATAATGTGACATGAAGTCATGGGCAACATCCTCCTAACTATGAATTCTAGACTTCTCGAGAGATAAGAACCAACAAAGAGCATTGTCCTTCAAATTATGTTGGAATTTCTAGGACATTATTTCCTCGAAGTCACCTAGGAGAGTTATGGCTCGATGGTAACTTCTAAGATGAACAATTAAGGGTCCACTACCCCCGAACTTCTCAATGTTGAGCCTCTTGAACTTTTTTGGCTGCCTTGTTTTAGGATATGAGACATATGTAATACCCCGTAATTTTGAGGGATTTATTTATGAATATGGTATATAATTTTAATAATATAATTATTTTATAATCGGGATATTGATATTATATTTATTTTTATTTGAAATGAATCGAATATTTAAATTCAAATTTAATTGGCTTTTGGACATTTTGTAATGGTTTTAATATATAAACTAGACAATTTTAAATTAAAGGGCAATATATTAATATGCGTTAGCTTAGGTTCCAAGCTAGGGTTTGAGAGAGGGGTTATATAAGGAATATTATGGGTGATTATAAAGAAAGGGAGATGAAAAAGAGAGGTGAAAAATGAAATCCAAAGAGGCAAAAATGAGTGGAATGAAAAGAGCCAATTTGGAATGTTTAAATCTTATTTTTTAGTCCATTTGAATGAGATTTGAGAAAAATCGAAAACACATACCTGACTCAATTTTTCATCTAGAATCCAAATATAAAGTCAGTTTGGTGATTCGAGTAATTTTTGGATCAGAATTTTTTGAGTTTTTAAAATAGTACTATTTGAGGTTATCTCGTGTTGGGGCTAGAACATGATTTGATTATTTTTACGAGGAACGTGATGGTGTGATCAGATTTTGAGGCTGAATTTATGTGATGATTTTGAGGTATGGGGTTTACACAATATGCTCCTTCAAATCTCGCCAGTTATTCCGTTGATTTCATGTTTAATTCAACTCATATTTGAATTGTTAAATTCTTTGAAATCTGGAGAAATAATTGTTGAATTATTTTGATTCATGTGGCATCATTATATTGTTGTTGAGAACGTTGTCATGAGATTTTAATATGGCACGGAGGTTGGGCACCCGCCAAAATTCCTACTTCCCGGTCAATGGCTTGATAAAGCATATGCGGATGGGGTGAGGCCTAGTGACCCATTGATGTGTTGTTGAGAAATTTATTGATAAATGATATTGAGATTCACATTTGATTTGAATATTTCGTACTCATGTTGTTACGCTTTATTCACCGCTAATATATTTGTTGAGCATCTTCCTATCGTATTGTGTACTTCCCCATATTTTCTTTTAGTTGGCAGGTTAGCGTGGATTTGAGCGCTATGGACCAATTGGGATTATTTTAGCGTGGATTATTTTGGAAAGAATATTTTTTGGAAGATTTGTATTATTTTATTGTGTTGTATAAAGCATTGGTGATTTATATTATTTCGAGAGACTTTGTTGTATTGAATTTGAAGAGATTTAGATTAGTGGTTTCTCTTATTTTGTGGGGTTTTATTTAAATGCTCTATACCTTGTTACTTGTGGATTTATTTAGTTTTATCGATAGTTGCATTCCGCTAGGCTCTCCCCGGGCGGGCGGGGTGTTACAACATATGGGTGTAATCCATGTAGTTTCCATAGATTCGGACTTGGTCAAACTTCTTAGTCAACACATTGAGGTCTTCCTTGACCTTTCTCAATTTTTCTTCCTTCGAAGCAACAGTAATGGGTAGGTTAGCCCCGGGTTGGACAAGATTCAACATAGGGATCTAAGTTGGTGGAAACTCATTAACAAGAGGAGCACGTGGACCGTGATGATATTCCTCAGAGGCCCAAATAGGCTCGGGTGCGGGCGGACCCATAGCGTGAGGGAAGAAGACCTCAATCTCTTTGGGAACAAGGAGTCTATTTTTTTGCATCTCGTAAACCTCGATTTGAAGGTTGTCAATCTTGGCAGTGAGTTAGGCCAGGACCATCATCAAATCTGGTTGCACATTCGGTACCTGGTTCGTGTTCTCCATAGAAAGAGGATGGAGATGAATTTCAAACTCGGAGGAAGTAGCGAGGGAAATAACAGAGCCTCAGGGTGGTTCGACGAAAGACCGAAGCCAGTTGGGAGCCAGGCTAATGGTCGGGTATGCGATCGACCTCAGATGGAAAAAAATTGAATTTATTTTTGAAAGAGGAAGGGGAAAACTTTATTGAAAGGGTCCAAAATTTTTTTTGACATTTTTGGAAAGTAGGAGGACAAAATGTTTTTGGGTAAAAGGGAGGAAAAATATTTTTGCTATAAGGAAGGAAAAAATATTTTTGGTATTTTGATAAAAGAGGGGGAAATTTTTTTGACACTTTGGTAAAGAAAGAGGAAAAACGGGAAAAGAGTCTCATCATGATTATTATTATGTTTATTATATTCTCACTTGTATTAGATTTATCTAAATGCAAAAATAAATGTTGGATGGTACCCGACTTGGGAAAATTGCATTTGAAAATATGTAAAGACATGGTTGGACATGTTGCTAGGCTCGTGGACTGGGTCCCATTTTTGAAAAAGACAAAATTTCCCGAAAATTTAGGTGGCATGCCGAGCCATCATTTTGGCAGAGTTTCGGGTAAAAAATGATAAACTAAATGTGAGTGCCCTAGGTTTGACGCCTATATAAGGGTATACAATTATTGGGTTAATTGGAAGGGTTCCCCCCCCCCCCTTTGGCATTACTTCCACGATATACGTCTTTCTTTTGAGGGCAATCAGTACGTGTGGATAAGCCATTTGATATACTTGAGTGTAAGTGAAAATCCTCACTATATACTTCATGGGAACAGTACGTGTGAGAGCGAATTCGATAAACTCGATGTATGTGAATGAGTTCCCAGGGATATACCTCCCGTGATGACTTAAGTCAGGTGATACAATGCGGGGGGAACCTTTCGATATACATCAAAGGTACTTGGACAATGGAAGGTGAGAGTCATATCGCTTAGAATAACTGTGACCTACCAGACCACCACCCCTTACGAAGGGACCCCCAGTTACGGGATAAAATTTTGTCAAGATCCATGCTGTTGGTGATGTATTGTGCAAAATGCATGATTCTTTATTATCACATTATAGAGGGAGTATCTTTATTTGGCATGATGAACAGTATATTCTTGATTAGCACATTATAGAGGGAGTATCTTTATTTGGCATAATGAACAGTATACTAAGCAGGGAAGAATGTACAAGTATAACAAGGAAAATCTAACATGGAACATGAAGATTATATTCAGCATGGATATGTGAGAGTGAGTGATGTGTGAATATCTACAAGTGAGTATGTGGTAGTGAACCTAAGCATGGATCAACTACAAGTGGTCTGTGACAAGTGTAAGTAAGCATGGATAAATACAAGTGTGATAAGTGGAGTTGTGTATTCGTGACACCTAAGCATGGATGTTCTAAGTGGTGTGCAACACGTGGATATAAGTGATCCTAGGTACACGTAGGTGAACATGGAGAGTATCTATAAGTTTGCAAGTGAGTAACGATATAAGCATGAGTTATATATGGACAAGAAATAAAATAGGAGAAGAAATGGAACATACAGGTAGGTGCATAAGCACACAAGCAGAAAAACAAAATACCCATGCAAACAGAGTCTAACCCTCTTATGAAAAAATTTCCCTAGTGGAGTTGCCACTGTGACCATCCCGATTATTTCCCCTCTCTCCTCTCCCGATTGGGGGGGGGTGAAGGGGTGAAAATATATCACGCCCTCTTTGATTTACAAACGCTTCGATCATCATCGGTGGGGGTGAATGTAAAGAGATGGAGTCCCCAACCAATTTTGCACAAAACAGGCAAAAGAACATGTCGTCGCCTCGAGAGAGTGGCATAAAAGAAATACTAATGATTGAGAAACTAATAGTTCAAACGTTCGGGGGCTAAGTACGAAATGAGAAGGTGTTAGGGACCCATCCCACCCTTTCGTTTTCCCATGGGCTTGTGTTATTATTTTTCTTTATTTCTCCGTGAAGTGTGTGTGCATGTATATATGTAAATGAAGATTGGAATTTCCCAACTCATGCCATGAAAAAGATGGAGTGAGGTCATCCATAGGAATGTTCCCAAAATAATATTTAGAAAAAATATGATTTATGCAGTTATCAAAATATTGATCGCTATGATGAATCAATAATATATTTTGGATAAAATGCTAACAAGGAGTACAAAAATAATATATATTAAGGTAATGTATAGATGCACAAATGAGGAATTTGGGAAAATTAAAAAAATTAAAAAATTGGAGAATTGGAAAATTAAAAAATTGAACTCGAGTCTTTGGTTTTAACCCGAAACGCCTACGTAGTCTATAAAGGCATAGAATTCCACGTAGTTCACATGCGGTGTGAGGGTGGGGTTTATCCCATAAATTCAAACAGGATTTTATTATGTGTGTGTGTGTGTGTGTGTGTGTGTAAAAAGATGTATTTAGTTTTGGAAAAGTGTGATGGATAATCCCATTGCAATTTGTAAGTGTAACCCTATTTTTGTTTGTTTTTTGTTTATAGAAAATAAAGTATGTGAAATATAACTAATAAAAAGGTGATATTTTAATTTTTATGAACTAAAGTAAAAACTTGATTATGAATTTAATGTAATTAATGCAGAAACAAGACATTTAAAAAGAGAGACGGATTTTGGACCTTCTTTGAAGAATTGAAGCTTGATCTTGATCTTGGATGAACTCCCTTGAATTTTAGATGATAAAGAATGGTATTTTGCCAAAATGTGCATGAAAAGGATGGGAATGTAAGATGGAAAGGAATTTCACACAAGAAAACTTCGTGAATTGCAAGAGAATGTTGTTAAGATCATTGATGTGAATGGATATGAGTTGTGATTTGGGAGTGAGGTCATGTACTCTATTTATAGAGTAAGGGGGTGTCGATCAGCATAGCCCTATCCCTTCTAGTCGCTAGGTAACCCTAGCCACACTACCGATAGGCAAGGAAATGGACCTGCCAATCGACAATCTCATGCAGATTTTTTTTGAAAAAATGGTCGTATAACACCATTCGTTAAACCAAATAGTATATGGGGAATACTTCTAGAAAGGTAACTCAGATACCTTTAAGAGTCCTTTGGTCCTCTCTCGGGTTTGGGAGTTGACTGTGGGTCAAACGTGGCTCGAAAGCGCTCATCGGTCCTTTGGATGGGAGATCATTGGATGGAAACGGTTCGTTCGTCTCAACAGTAAGATAGAATCACACACGAGGTGAACCGTTGGAAAGGTTATGTGAGTTACTTTGACATTACAAAGAGCTTCTCTTGGTTCAAAATTTTGACTTTTTGGTCAATCGGGGCTCGAAAGTGCCCGGTGACCTTTCAGAGTAAAAAAAGTCATTCATCCGTACAGTAAAGTTGATTAGCGCATAGGGAGGATAGTTGAAAAGGGTATTAAGTTCCCTTCAAAGATCCATTCTATCTCATTCGAGCTGAAGAGTTGACCATTGTCAAAGGGAGCTTGGAATTGCCCGGTGACCTTCAGATCAATTTTTGGGGGAAAATGGATCGTTCGTCCGAACGGTTATATCGTTTTGCACATGGGGTGAAATGTTTAAAAAGGAGTTTTAGTGCCCTTAGAATATTCAAAGAGCTTTCACTCTGACGATGAAGTTGATTGGGGTCAAATTGGGGCCCAATAGCGCCTGATGGCCTCCAGTTCGATTTTCGGTGGTAAAATGGTTCTTTCATCCAAACTGTTATGCTGATACGTGCATGGGGTGGACCATTTTTAGTTCCCTTCGAAGATTCATTGATTTTTTTTCTTTGACGATAGAGTTGATTGGATTCAAATGGGGCCCGAGAGCGCCCGATGGCCTCTAGATCAGTACTTGGAGTATGACCTAGGATTCATAGTGAAATGGGGAGGTGCTAGGGACCTAAGGAGAGACTTAGGGGGTCCTAGAATGTGGTGTCTATAGTATGATATATATATATATATATTATGAAAATGTGATGATGAAACGATATTGCTAATAATAATAACAAAAATGATGGATGTTAATATTATGATGGTGGTGACAGTAATAATCATAATGAGGGTAATGCAATCATGTGCTATAAAAATGATATTTAAATAATAATGATTTTTATAATAATAATAATGAAGTAAGGATAGTAGGGTTGTATTAATGATTTCTTTAATGGAAAAATCATAATTATATAATGTGGGAAAAATGATAATAATGGTAAAAATGATAATGATAAACTAATATTAATGATGATAATGATATGATATGATATGATGAGTAATGCTAATAAATATGATGATAATTATAGTATAAAAAGTGAAGATATGATGGTGGGTAGGAAGCATGTCTTTTAGGGGGTGCCCTTGTAAGGCCGAATTTCTAAATCGAGTCAATTTTTTTATATTGGCTCAATTTCTTGTTTGCACAAAACTTGTTTGAGTAACATTTTAGGATTTGAGTTGTTTCTCCTTCAAGCCCGTTACGTGTTATTGAAGATTGTAGCAGCTAAATACAAAGATGCATTAAGTATACATTTTGTTTCAAGGCGAGTTTCATATTCATAGTCCGAGGGATCTCAATGAGGTATAAAGACAAGTTTATGTTTTATCCCTGGATATTTTTTTGGGTGTTAAGCTTTTATAAAAACTATTTTATCCCTTAATTAGTTTTTTCAAATAAAAATACTTTTTTCAATAGGTCGTTAGAACGAGTTATGGTGTGTCAGTTGAAAGAGATATGGTACCTCATTAGAACATGTTCAATAAACATTGAATGATCAAGCTCCAGACATCACTGGAATGTCGTTTGATACCTTATTAAATACATGTTTAAACGAGATGCTATACTTCGTTCTAACGAGGTACAAAGTTGTTTGAATAAACTGGTATATTTTCCAATGCGAACTTTATTTTTGAATATTATCTCATTTTTGGAAAACCTTATATAAATAGGAATGCGGAGAAGTAGTTTAATGAGAGATTTTTTAATCTTTTTAATATAAAACTTGATTAAAAATATCTCTCTGCTTTGGATATTTTATATGATCAAGCTTTTAAAACCCTAGTTTACATCCTTGTTTGAGATCCAAGAATCATACATACTTATGTCATTTTGAGATCTCCCTATTTTGCATCAAAGTGGTTTACTTTTCATACTACGAGCATTTCCGATTGTGGATCATTTTAGATGTTGTACAGCAGTTGGACTGATCATGAGATAAGTAAGATCAGTGAAATACCAAGACATGGAAAAGCTCGTGCATTGTGTGATTGTTAGAAGGCGTCCAACGGTGACTGCGAAGAAGGTTACAAGGATCAAGGAAGCACGTCAGGTCTTGAAGGCGTCAAGTTTGTGAGTAGGTCTAAACTTGTCTTGTAAATTACCTATATCGTAATGGACTTGTGTGACTAGGTCGTCCGAGGTTTTTCCCATTGTGGAGTTTCGTAGTGCATCAATGTGTTGTGATTTACTTATTTTACTCTTGCTTATACTCACCTAGATACATACTTATGTTAAGACTAATATGAAAATTACATTACACAACACTTATGGTATTCTAAATTATTGAAAGCTGATTAAAAATTGAGAAGATAAAATTTGGTGGTCTTTTCTCAAATTGGTATCAGAGAGATAATACTAAGTTATTGTGTAGAACCCTATTTAATGTTGTTTTATTGTGGTCTATTTGTCCATTTCTCTCTCCTGTTTGTTTGTTTTTGTCATCATTGCCCGATGCTTTTAGCGATGGAGACGAATTTAATATTGGAGATGAGTTTAACGAGCTTCATAGCCATGCTAAAAAATTAACTTATTTAAATTTGAAGTTTGAAAAAAGAATTAAATTTCTTAAAAAATACACTGTTTACTTTAAAGATGATATTTAATTTTTGGGAACTATTAAAACTCAAATAGATATTCTTCACGAGATGATCATAGATATGAACCATGATTTTAAAACTTTAGAAGTGTCCAAAAAAGAGAGTGATGATAGATTTCGAGTTTGGGAGAATGAATTAGAGGACTCTAAGAGTTATGAAGCTAGAATGAAAGAACATTGCATTTAGAATAATGATAAATCGATAAATGTTTTGTAGATACGTGAGAAGACTCTTAAGGATAAGTTCTCTTACATTAAGGGGGATCAAGATAACCTTCTAGGTATTATTGAAAATTTAAGAAGGAGTCCCTATTATTTAAGGAGTTTAATTTTTTTTTTCTTGAGTCTAGGATTTCGAGGTTAAAAGATAATTTGAAAGACTCAAGTAATGATGTTATTGGTTTCGATGATTCAAATACTTCCACTACTAAATCAAGGACCATCGTTTATTATAAAGTGCTAAGAACAACCTAGGGTGTTAAAAAAGGTCAACCCAAAGGTCTCGTTTCTCGTTGACTTTACATGTGCACACACTGCAATAGAGAAGGTCACCTTAGGCCTTTTTTATAGGATCTTTCAAAAGAACCTAGGAAGTTGAAGTCTAGTGACCCCATGGTTCTCAAAACCTAACGCATTAAGTATTAATATATTTGGGTTAGGAAATCCATTTTGGAGGTGCTAAATGTTATATCGGAGAAATGACTTAAATAATTTAATGTGATTAATAACTTATAAAGTGTATACTAAACTCACTCGGGATAGAGTAGTGGGAAATAGTGGGATATATGTGACAAGACTAGTTACGGGGTAGTTAGCTAGATGGGTCATGTATAGTTACGTTAGGCATGCACATTAGTGAAGGGGTGAGGTGTTCTCAAGAGAGTGTATGACACTAACTTATATATGAAGAGCATACTTGCATTATAATTTCCTGCATTTAAATTCACTTGATAAATATTTTTAAATCTTTTGGGTTCTAACCCTTGCTATAAAACCTTTTCAAAACCTTTTAGGTGTTCTACCACAGGGGCGCCAGGCCTGATCTTCTTGCAGGATGTTTAACTGCAGTATATGTGGATACTGCGGGATATTTGTTTAGGCGCCTGTCTTATTCTCTCTCTAGATACGAACAGTTCATTTTTATCTTTGGACTTTTACTCTTTTATATTCGGTCTGGCATGTATCAGTTCTCTCCTTCATAGTTTGCACTTGGTGGATTGCTTGTATAGTCGATGTTATTCGGCTAATGATTTTTATTAGTTGTGTGGTATGATTAGATTGTCTATTGTGTTGGTTATCTTGGATTTGTATTATATTGGTTGGTTTCTATTTAATGCTACGATAAAATTTGGCATCATCTTAATTAAAGACTAGGTGGTTAGTAATTAATACTTTTTGCGACAGTGATGCTAAGAATGAACCAGATGAGATTCCTGTTTAATTGGATATAAGACTGATCACCCAGTATTTTATTAGACGGGGTGTCGCACCATGATTCCGACCAGTAGGGTATGAGTGTATTAGCTACTGATATTTATTAAGGGGTAACTAGGACCATCGGGTTGTGAGCGATACTCGAAAGTATACAATACGAGATTATAATTATAATTAATAGTACGTTGAGTATGCGATATATATATATATATACTACGGATGGACTTATATGATTGGGTTGTGTGCATAGCTACTCAATAATATGTACATATAAGTTGTGTGAATACCTATTATTATGATTTGATTGTGTGTGAACATACCTATGTTTCTTGCTATCACGGGCGGTTCCACACAGAGGGAGATCCCACCTTGATGATTCCAGTGAACTCTGGATGCGTGCCCAAGAACATAGAACTTAGGGTGGATATTATGCATTACTGGGACCGGCGTGCCATTGGGTACATTAGGTATGTGCGTATCTCAAAGTCTTAAAACAATGTTCACCTACATTGGGTGTTGTTTGATTAAAGGTTCAAGGAGACATTCCGAACTAATATTCCTTGATTTGGTATATAAGGTACATGGATAAGATTGTAGAGTATGAAAACATCGCGATGGCCATTCCGGGGGATGCTATAGTGTATATATTATAGTGTGATAAATATATAAAAGTGTGACAAATCTATGTAACAACCCGCCTAATTAAATACCGGGTGATCAATCATTTATTATATTAAAATCAAGGTGAACGGTTGGTTCATTCTCAGCATCATTATCGCAAAAATTATTTCCAATTTAAACACCCTAAATAATTAAGCTAAGTGTCAAAACAATTTAAAGTCTTATTTTTACTTTATTAAATACCAATATGAAAACCTTTATAATACCCAACAATTTAAGAAGCACATACATACTAAGGATGGCAATAAACACACAAGAATTAAGCCATCTAGATAAACCAAACCAATTTAAGAACTATAAATGAAATCATCCTGACAAGAGTTAATTGCTGAAGAGTAATGAATACTGGAAATATAAATAAACATAAAACTCTGAAAAATCCAAACGGAATAGGAAATAGGGCGGCACGTTCCCTAACTATAACGAACTAAAATAGGAATTGAGTCAATGATGAGGTCATCTAAATCAAAGGCCTGTAACTCCCACATAAGCTGCAGCATGTCCAACCCAAAGAACCTATGCATGACGCCCCTGTGGCTAGTCACCTGTAATACATACATATATATACAAGAGAGAAAGAAATAATAGAAAGCGGATCAGAGCCCGAGTGTAAAACAGTTTTAAAAATAGTTTAGCAAGTATTTAAAATGCTTACCGGCTAATATAACCACCATGTTAGTGCGCGACACTCTCTTGAGAATTCTCACCTCTCGTCTAGTGTGCACGCCTACCGTACTACTGATTACATAAGTCTATCTAACTTATCCTTCCATAAAGTTCTATCCCGAGAAGTACTAAGGCCATAATATTTAGTTTTATAAAATCAGTCTCTTCCATATTCTTACGTTACTTAAAACCACTTAGTACCGTTAAAAAAATCACGAACACTTGTTATAAAGGTGAAGCATTTAAGCATTACTTAACTAGTCATACACACAGTAGAAAGTTTCCATATACATAAGTATATATATATATATATCAATCATTTATATATTATATATATACTATCGACACCCCACATAAAACTATTTTGCTGGCATACTCTGCTATCAAGTCCCTGTTTCACTCATGCTAAGGGAAATACTAGTTCAGAATCACTCTCGAACTGTATTAACACAATACACATACAAATGGAGATGAAGCATAGTTACAAATCCTAAGAGGTTAGCACATACCCCACGTCTCTTAGAACCATCTGACTATCATTTTCAGATAGCCTGTATCATGGATACTATCTTCTAGGGTATGAGTCGATATCACCCATAAAGGTCCAATCGAGATAAGACTGTCCCGGCACGGAAACCTCCTTGATAGCAAGTAGCATGGGTATGATTTTTACATAGATACATAATATATGCACAGTCACACAGTCATATATATAGACATTCAAATTTTCCAAATTAGGTTCGCCCACGACCCATAATTGTTATTATTCGTTCTTAGCACAAATTTTACTCAATTATCTCGCATAACGTATTCGTCTATTTTATTCTCATTTATAATTTATTTTATACTTACTTCTCATCTCTCGAAGTATTCTCTCTCACTAAGTATAATTTCAGTAGGTATACCCTCACTTACCATCTGGTCTAAATCTTTCACGAGTCTCAATCTTTTAGGAAGCGTACGCACAATTTCCACTGTATGAATAACTCCCCGTGAACCCACAATTTCATCCCATCTTAAATTCACTCAACGGAGTCTACTTAAACCATATTGGTCCTCTTCATAACCCACTATACTCTATAAATAATAATCAAGGGTTCCTACGTATCTTAACCGGATTAAACAAAAAGGAGAAAAATATACACTTTTCCAGGAGGGATCGATCGATCAAGGAATGGGTCGATCGATCAATCGTCGCTCGATCGATGCTCTTGGTCGATCGATCGATCAAGTAGTTCTTGCCCAGTTTTATGCAAATTTCAACCTAAGGCTTCAATCATTCTAACCCCTCCAAACCTCTATAATTTCATCCAAAACTCCCAACCACGTTATCCAAATGTATAAGCAATGTCTATAAACAAGTTCTAACGTAGCAACATCAATAAATCCTCAACGTATCAATCAAAAAGGGGTTTAATCTCAGATTTATTTATAAAACCAAATTTTGCATGAATAATCACAAACCTCTATTTTAATAAAAAAAATCTTCCCAAATATCATAATAAATTCGTGGGTAATCCTCTACATATGATCACGATTTCAGACTATATGGATTTTCCCTACAACACATATAAATTCTCTTCCAAAACATATAATTCTTCAATTAAAACATATGATTTTCATTCCTAAACTAACATGGAAGGAATATAAACTAGAAATCAGCAAGATAGATACTTGCCTTGGATTCAAGGGTCTGATTTGTTGATGAAAAATATATGGTTATGTTCCTCCTCGTGTGATCTACGTTTTGGTGGTGGTAGCGGTACAATCGAGTGAGTTCTTGGTGTTGGATTGCTTGGAAAAATCTTCACCTTCTTCTCTAATGGATGTTCTCATGTTCTGTGATTGATAAACCTAAAAGACAACTCCTAATGGATGATATAACTCAGGAAATTTCGTGGGTTTAATTACCAAAAAATACAAAATGCCTATAATACCCTCCCGGGATGTCAATTAGGCCTAAAAATGCCCCAAGACCCAAACTAAACCCCCGGGTACACTTTTCTGACTATCTCGACCCTTCCGGACACTTCACGCACTCGAAACGACCGTACAGGCAACTTATAGTTTATTCACTTTTATAATAATAATTTAGTTTCGACACAACACAGGAGCGTCCTGACTTAAATTTCCATAATTGCCTTATTATTCACTCGTGACAATATTAATAAAATTAATCTCATATATTACTTTACTCATCCAGTAATATTCAACAAATTTCCAATAATTATTAACTCTCGTCACGCTAGTAAATATATAAAATAAAATTCCAGAATAATATTAAATTAATATCTCAATTAAATTTAATAAATCCCCAATTTTAAAAGCCATAAAAATACGTGGTATTACAATCTACTTATGTGCGATGATAGAAATAATAGATTATGTATATCTAATGATAATATGTGAGTAATATTAATGATTGGTAGTATAGTAGTGTATCATATGTGTAATACGTTGGAGATAAACCTTTTTTGGGTTAGTTAGATATTTTATCTAGTTAGGCTGGGTAGCATAGATAGATATGATGTGTTAGGTGTGCACTTTAGATGAGGGGTGAGGAACTCAAGAGAGTGTACGTTGAACTAACATGTGTACTTAATAACCATTTCTAAATTGTGATTTTAATACTTGCAAAATATTTTCAAATTGTTTTCTTGTGCTCTGACCCGTGTCAAATCCATTTTCCAAAAATTTTTAGGTGTCCAGCCACAGGGACGCCAAGCTTGGTGATTCTTTCTAGGGATGCATAACTGCAGCACTTGTGGAGGCTTGCTGGAGTTGATGCAGACGCTTCAGTTGTTCATTCCTAGTTTAGGAGTTTCATTCAGTATTTCATTTGGGCGTGTTTCCCCTTTAGATTATTTAGTACTTCTATTTGTTTATCAAACTTTATTTAGATTCAGTTTTATTTTCTTTAGACTTTTTAGGAACCGATGGTTAATTCAGTACTATTTATTTATCTATATGTACTATGATTGATTCAGACTATTATATTGTGTCGATGGTTTGGTGAATGTATTTATCTCCGTATGTTGTTATATTGATGCAAGATAAAATTTGGCATTAGCTTAACTTAACATAGGTGGTTAGTAAATTAAGAAGTTTTCGACAGTGATGCTAAGAATGAACCACATGAGATTCCTTTTTTGTTTTAATACAGGATTAATCACTTATGGCTAAAATAGGCAGGGTGTCACATTGAAGCACATGTCGAAACATTTGAAAACGGCCATAACGTCCTCATTTGGGATTAGAATGATGCACAGTCAGCATCCACCCGAAGATAATTTAATGATATACATGTTGGTACTTTTAAACCATCCAAAATTTGGAGTTTGAAAAGACCAAAATACCACTACACCAAAATGAAAATTCACTAATGGATAGTGCGTGCTAGTAATAAACTTTCTAATGGATATATCTGTTAGGAATAATGTGTTGGAAATAGGATTTCTGACTGACATAGATCGTAGGAAATTTATTCATTCTAATGGATTAAAATCATTAGAAATTTGGTATTTCTAGTGGAAAATAGTTGTTACACATAATAAAATCTGTTACTTATATGTGGGGTTATTTTAACATTTATATGTTTCTTTTATTTACTAACGGGTCTAGACCTTATAATTGGGATTTCTAACAGTTTTATTTTGTTAGAAAATACCACACACACACACACACACACACACACACACACACACACATATATATATATATATATATATATATTAGGGAAATACAAAATTGACCATTTTCTCACCATTCCAAGATGAATGCCAAAACTGAGTGGGAGTCAAAATAAGCAATCAGAGATAATCACCAAAAAGTAATTCATAAGAACTTGTGCTTGTTAAAATTTTCAAATAATTAATGAAGTCGGTATATATATATATATATATATATATATATATATATATATATATATATATATAAAATGAGAGAGATAAAGGAATCTATTCGTAATCAATAACGATCATATCATCATCCATAGAAATCATATATATGCATCATACATAATAAGCATATCAAATGAGAAACCATCAAAGCATAATCGAAAAGGTTCCCATACACAAAAACATAATAAAAAATAAATGTCATGATACATCCATAAGCATAATCCAAAATACTTCAATCAACAATCAAACCATATGAGATATCCCCCTAAATCCAGCTAAGGTACAAAAATCATCTTGAGGAGCATCGGACAAAAGAGTGTCAGGTTCTAACACTTCCTCCCTGTAAACTATATTTTCTCCATATTGAGAACGTTTGACGTGACACGTTTATTGTGATGGATCTGTCACAACATGACTCTTTGTAAATTTTTACCAAACATATTACATAATAAGAATTTGGGTTTGTTCATTGGAACGTGGGGAGGATGATGAGTTTGAGATGCACCAAGCAATGCGAAAAAAATTTCTACATTTTGTCTTAGAGGAGAAGGGCGATTAGTTGAGATGGATTTATCACTCATGGGAGCCTTCAATGGTACCACACTTTCTTTCATGTTTGACACAATATGATGCATAACATGTACTATAAATGGACAAAAAATGAATGTTCAGAGAACGAATAATACAATGAAGTTGTAACATGGAATAATGAAATTTAAGAACATGAAAATCTACCTTTAAGGTATCTTCGACGTCGTGTAGCCTTGGGTTTAACACGTAATTATTCAGTTCATTTTTTGCCTTTTACTTTTTCCCCTATTCAAATGTCATGCTCTTAATCCCCATATCAATAAGTTTTTTCCTAGAGATATGGCTTAAATATGCATCAATACTTCCCCTTTTATCCTTCCCATATACTTCAGCAACTATGTCGGTGTCAATGGATCCCTCGTCATGGATACTTTATTCTCCACATTTCTTCTACTCTCAGCAGCAATCAACTCATCTTATAATATGAACAACAAAATGCCAAACTATAAATACGTGTAAAAGAGGAAAGACTAAAGGAGAAAAAAATATAATATTACGAATGAAAAATGAAATACTCACATATTTAGCCTTAGAACTAGCCATCACATTCCCATTTTTGTCGTTGTGCCTCGCAATCCAATTATATAACTATCTAATTTTTTGTGTAGGCTCTTCTTTTCCCTATAAGTTTGATTTCAAGTGTGAGATTAATAAGTGTTAAGATTGGAAACTATAAACATGAATGGCTACCTTTTTAAATGATTTTGGGGCATAGATACAACACCGAAGACAATGGGTAATTTGAAGCTTTTGTTGATTTTCACTATTTTTAATATTTTGTTGCTGCTTTTTGGGATTAGTTTTTTTAACAAAGTTTTTCAAATTTTTAGGATCAACGCCATGAGGCACATTATGACCATTGTTCCTTAAATGGTTGAGCAAACTAGATTTTAAGGTACTAAACCTTTGGGACCAAGATTTCTCAAGAAAATGGCCAGCAACTTTAGCCAAAACATTAAGTTCAAATTGAACTTGTAGAAAAAAGTAAATAAAAAACAAAAAAAAAAGTTACAAAACAAGAAAGTGAGTAAATACATTTGCTTTACGCAAGAACATATTATGATTCAGAAAATAAATTATTAAAACCACGGTATATCAATGTAGGTTCAATATTTTAAGAAGGAAAAAAAAACATGTATCGAGGGTATTTTCAAAAGAAATTTAATATCACCATTTATGTGCACCATACATCTTCTTTGAAGTGTTGTGGTAACTTTCGCTAATCATCATAGCTAACAGAAATAAGACTTCACATTAAATTCCCTCCACGGGAATTCCACTTCTTACTATTATGACCCACAAAAGATCTATCAATTTCCAATGTGATTAGGATTTTATCCTTCTTATCTTTGTCACCCAATAGTTGAAACAAAATTTGGGAAGAAGGTGGTTACTGTGTTGCATTTGCATTTGAAGAAATAATGTTGATTTCCTATTCATAAAAAGACATTAAATGTTTTAACGTTAAATGAAAGCCATCTTTAATAATTGTTCAAAGAAAATAACTAGCTTATAACTAGATCCTTATTCCACTACTGAATTTATTAGTTAAAAACACAGTTACTACTGTGGTTCATCTAATAATTTGATATAATAACCTATTCGTATAGTTGTAGATAACAATAAACAATAATGCCACAAGGATAGATATAGTGTTTGAGCAAACTTCAAGTGATATCACCTCTATTAGTCCAATTTGAATTGTTAACATTAAGAGTTCACACGCTAAACGTCAGTGAATCAGATGTAGGTAAAAATTCACCAATGTGGAATAAAACGCCTCCAAACCAATAAATTCACTAAAGGTTGCATTACTTCTAGGGTAGTGATAACATGTTCTCAATGGCACATGTTGTTAGCTGATATTAGTAAGTTTAGGAAATAACAAACGTTAAAGCAATTACCATTCACAATAGAAGACAACACAACAATTAACATGCATATTCTCTCTTCATTTCCCACCACTTTGAAAACGTACACTAATTAATGCCACATATCTCCCATCTCAAGAATGCCATTGTATTCCTTTTCATTACCACATCATCTAAGAATGGAGCTTTGTTCATTTTTATTTGTTCCTCCACAAATTACCAATAAATAACTGTTAGCATACAAAATAAAATATTAAAAAACAAAATTTTCAAAATAAGGTTCCAAAAATGCACGAACAAATAACTGCTTGTGTACTAAATAAAATATTAAAAACAATTTTTTTTAAAAAATATATGTTTATGCGCTAATAAAGAATTAAAGAAAACACATTCAAAATAAAATCCCAAAAAATATGCTTACATCATAAGTTCATGCAAAACATCTGCAAGGATTGCTACTAATATTTAAGTGAAAATATAGGATTTGCCCAAGCTCTTCTAATGACGCTTTCTTCTTCTTACTTCTCAAATGGAAATGATTTGATGACTCAATGTTCTCCTTTTCTAGGCAAGTGGTTGTAACACAACGACCAATTAAATACCGGGTAGCTACTCCTTTATGAAATTAATACAGAATATCAAGTTGGTTAAGTCGTAGCATCACTGTCGAAAATATTTAATTTATTACTAGCCACCTAATATTTAAAAAGAGAGATGCCAAATTTTATTAATTAAATTAACATCAACCAAGTAATTAAATCAACAACCATAAATCGCATAAACAATCTCATGTAGATAACCAACGAAATGAAATAAACTGAGTCTGGAGTAAACATTCCAATAATAATATTACCAGAGTAAATAAAATCCCGATACAAGGCTGAATAAACCAACATCTAAAATAATGAAAGTCTGTAACTATAGTTTCTAGATAAGAATGGTCAACATGCCCTAACTGATATGAATAACCCTGATGGAACCAAGGATAAATGTGGAGGCGTCTAACACAAAGATCCTGTAACTTTCACAATAGCTACATCACGTCATCAGAATGGAACTCCTACGCTTGGCGTCCCTGTGGCTGGGCACCTAAAATATTTTTACAAAAAGAGATAGATTTGAAAGCAAACGGGTCAGGGCCCGAGGTGAAAACAGTTTAAAAATATAGCAAGTGTTTAAATTACAATATTAAACAACACATATAATAAACATGTTAGTTGCGTACTCTCACATGAGTTTCTCGCCTCTCAACTAATGTGCACGCCTAACGTATACCCTTAACCCATCCTAGTTATGCCACTAATTAACTAGTCTGTACCACTCCTGCGTTCGTATTCTAACATAGGGTATCTACTCGCAACACCCAAAAAAAACATATTCATAACCCATATTCACATTCATTAAAATACTTATCTCAAGTGTTAATTAAAATTTTCACATTCTTAGACCATTCAAATATCTTAGTTATTCACATCTACTAAGCAACCCAACAGAACTATCACAAGTATATGTATATACACCAGTATTATATCGCATATACAAATCAGGCACCCCACAAGGATAGAACCTACAATGCCCTCATACTCTTCTATCGAATCCCGTTACATCACGTACGTGAGGATCACAAGCTCTGAATCACTCAGGAACCGTTTCAATAAAAATCACACATAGTGGAGGCGAACATAGTTCATATACCCATGGGTCACACACATACCTACGCTCCCAAGGTCAGCAGACTTATCCATTCAGCGATAAGCCTTTCCAAGTCCTATGTTCTGAGGTATCAATCTAAATTCCCCCCGAAGGTCACATCGAAATGAGATTATCCTCTTACGAACGACCTCCCGTGATAGCAAGTATGGTAGGTACGTTATACACACAATAATCCATGTACTAAAAAATCACACAACCAGTATATATACATTTTAAATATAGGTATACTCCTCCCCTATATTTTAAGTCTCACCCATAATATTTACGTTCCGAATATTCTACGTAATATTTATTTAACGCGACAAGTCTCGTCATACAGATTCGGGTACCTATACCTATCCCAAGTGAATACTAGGTCTCCCATTTATCCTAAGGTTATCTCAGCAAATATAAAATCCCTTAAATTATGTTTCATTCCACTTTCAGTGCCAAAATCGAAAGATCTCAAACCGTCCTCACTCGGTAATCGTTCGTAATTATAACGCTCAATCCCATAAGTTATAACACTTTCCGACAAAAACTAAGACCTACTGACCTTAACTAAGTCCCACAATATTATATTAATTACCCTAAGAATCAATATCGGCTTTGGAATTTTCATTAAACCTAAGGAAAACAATTGCCAAAAATCAAGAGAGGTCGATCGATCGAAGAAAATGATCGATCGATCATAGATCGATCGACATTCTTGAATCGATCGACATTCTTGGATCGATCGATCGATCAAGCAGGTTTTTGCCCAGATTTCTCTTTAACAGTTACGGGTTTCTTCCTTTTTACACCTCAAATTCTTCATTACAACACCCCAATCTCCCAAGTAAGTTTATTAATCTTTAAACCAACATATATACACAAGTTCTAACGTTCAAGAATCATTAAACTATAATATAACATCGTTTTCTTGGATCAAAAGTCAGGAATTTCACTACAACCCTAATTCTCCACTATTTCTTCCAAAATCATCATAATCCTCAATTAAATTTCGTGATTCTTAAACCTTAATTTATAATTGCTTTCATCAAACATTTCCAGAAGGACCACTACATGCAAATCTACCCAAAATCAATTATTAAGCCTCCAATTTCATTCTTTTTTTTTTGCCATTATTCATAATTTGACATCAAACCTAAACTATCATGTAGAGTATATGCCATAAATTATTCCAAGATAAATCCCTTGCCTGAAATAGAGATTCTGATCTTTTAAAGTAGACGATATGGGAGTGATTCCTGCTTTCCGATCTATCCGGTGGTGGTCACGGTGGTGCAAAAGCCTCCAAGGATTGGTTCACTTTTGGGAACTTCCTTCCATTCCTCTCTAATAGTCGTTTATGATTTTTGGTTGTGACACCCTAAGAGACTCAAGTGTTGGCTAATAAAATCAGTCTAAATTTCGTAGGTTACTATTCCTCAAAAAGTCAAAATGACTAAAATACCCTCCCGGGTTTCCGGTTAGGCCTAAAATGCCCCGGGACCCAAACTAAACTCCCGGATAGTGTTTTCTAACTATCTCGACCCTTACGGACACGTTAGCAAACTCAAAACGGTCATACGGATGACATAAAAATAATTTACTTTTAAATCCATTAAATAGGTTCCTGACACGACTGACACGCGCATCCCAATTTAATTATCGAAACTGTCGTATTTTCAACTCACGACAAAATTAATAAATTCAATAATCATATATTACCATAATCACTCAGTAATATTAAACATTATTATCGTAATCAAATACCAACTCTCGTCTCGTTAGTATTTAAATCCGAATTAATTACCAATTAATTACCCCAAATTAATTTAATTAATCCAATAATTAAAAGAAATTTCATTTATTTAATCTCATAATTAAAAGTCATAAAATTATGGGGTATTACATTGGTAATATTGTGACCCCTATGCTTGCAAATTCCATAACCCCTACTTTGCTTTTCTAATTATTTTCTGCCTTTTAATCGCTTTTGTTTGGGGTGTCCTTTTTTTTTTGGAAAGTGGAGGAAAATCAATGATATTATCTCCATTATGTACCCCATTCCCATCCATAGCTCCCATTTCAATTGACATATTCACAAATGTGTCTCTTATTAATATATCACGTAATGCCGCCAATGAGAGTGAAAATATATCATGGCTATTTCGAAGCAATCCTTATGGAAAAATATGCTTAAAATATGACGATAAAGTATCCCCCAAAATTCAAATTGCTTGCAACTACATTTAGCAATCTTACCATCCCAAAATAAGTTGCGACTTTTACCATTTTTTTTCTTCATAATGCATCACGACAAATTCCATGCCAAAATCTTCAACGACTTTATATTGACTTGCTCTACCAAGGTCTTCTTGATTTTTTTTAATGCAAATGGAGTTAAGATGCTACGTGCTTTTCCCTCCAATGGTGACATTATTTTGATGAAAGGATACCTATATGTTTGCAACATCTTATCATATACTTCAACTTGCTCAATGGTTTCCACAACAAGATCAACCCAAAATTTAAATAAGAAATAAAAAATTATAAAGATTATAACAACATAAAAATTATATAAAAAGGTATTATTTAATCTGATTGACAAATAGACTTAAAGATGTATGTGAATCAATGAAGCGCTTAATAAATGCGTTGATACTTTCTAAAAGGCTAGTTGTTGTCATTCCACCAAAAACATAACCTCGAAGATAAGTTGGCACCCAAAATTCCTTGATTTGGTACAAACCTTTAACATGTTTGTTCTCCTGAAAATTTTGATACAAGTCGAAGCCACTCCTCTTCAAATTCTTCAATTGTGTCCACTTTATATAACTTATAAAAATCATCACACCACTTGTAATATTTATTACAAAGGATCGAAGTAAACCAATCACTAAATTTAGAGGTAATGTGCCAAATGCAGAAACTATGTTTTGTTGTTGGCTTCCATTAGCCATGGATCTTGATCAGTGAGTATCATCCCTGGAGCCTTTTTCATTAACTGTAAAAAAGTCTAAACAACAAAAAAATAAACAAGTAAGAATAATCAAAATTATAAATATCATGAAAATTATTAAACATGTGATTATCATGAAAATGATTAAACATACCTTCATTAACCATTAGAAAGTGATTGTCGTCTCATTACGAAGTAGCGCACAACCAAATAATATTGTTTTCACATGATTATTAACTCCCACAAAAATGCCAAAAGACATGACGTAAGAACTTACTCTATAAGTGGTGTCAAAGATAACAACATCTTCGTAATCTTGATACCAATCAAAACAAGACAAAGGGGCCAAAAAAATATGTTCCATATCCCGATCATTATCATATGTCAATGCATACTAAAATTTTTAGTTTTCTTCTTTTGCAAGTTTGCAATAATCTAAAATTTTCAAAGCACCATTTTTTGAACTATTCCTTTTCACCTTAATATAAAAGTTATGAACATCTCATTCAAGAAATGGAAGATATCCATGCTTCGCGTTTTTTTAAGCTCCATAACACGTATTATTTGCCTCAGCAAGAGCCCTCCATTTTTTAATAAGAGAATACGAGATTGGTTAACTTCAGTTTTGCTTCAATTGATTGGAAGAAAAAGCATTTTAGATGAAGATAGAAGGTCATGATTATGTTCAATGACAAACTGAGTTGCATACCACTCCTTTGGAAAAATATCAAATGATTGTCGTAGATGTATGCTTTACACCCACATCTTATGGAACCTCGATCACATTGGGTCTTAGAAGTGTCAAAATATTTTAGTGGCGCACTTGCTTGGCGGTGACAAAAAAAATCACGTCTTTGTACTTCTCCATTTTTATTAATAAATCTTCCTCTGCAAACCGTAAATCCGTAGTGATCTGCATACTTTTGATACAACAAAAGTGCTTCTTCCTCACTTGAAAAGCATTGACCGTAGTGATTAGCAAAGTATCATCATCTTTATTTTGTTTCTCATCCGAACCAAAATTTTCTTCTTCCTTATATCAACAATCTCTTCATCATATGGGATTTCATTCAAGTCTAAACCTCCACTGTTTTGTGTATCACCAATGCTTTGAAAAAAAGATAAGAAAAACCATTAACAATTATTTTAATAATTTTTATTATCATAGAAAAAATAAAATAAAATGATGTGATATAATATTATAGGGACAAAAAATTGACACTTTTGTTAATTATTAAAAAAAATGTGAACTGGTATTGATAAAGCCTAAAAAATTGATATAATTGTTTTATTACAAAATATGAAAAAATATGTAAATAGTAGACATCCAAAAATCTGACAAACATGTTTTCTCCTTCTTTAGGCTATCCACAATGAGATACCATAAACTTAAGGTATTGTGGGATGAGAAAACGAGTGAATCTCGCAATGCAGAAACGCTAAAAGGGGGTGTGAGGCGGGAAAGTTTTTTGCGCCTGGGCCAAGAGGGTAACAGTTTCGCCCCTGGCCTACATGGCAGTTACCATCGCTATTTAAATAATATATTTGTTTTATGCTGGGCAGGCAACAGTTTTGTGCCTAGCATGGGGGCGAAATTGTTTTGTGCCTCGCATGGGGCACAGAACATTTCCACGCTTCTGGCACACTACCGCATCCCTTATCCCTCCCATCTGTCTATGGTGACTAAAAACCCCAAAAGTAAAGGATCCACAATGGTATTAGAATACCCATTGTGGATGGCCTTAGAGGCTTCAGACATTGGAGAAATCTCGTTCATAATTTCGTATGGAAAAATATTTGGGAGTGAAAGAGAGGGTGAGAGAAAGGGGTTCATAATTTTATAATTTTCTTCCATGATTAAATCTGATATTTGTTCAGATTAGAAAATGATGAAAATCCTAAGATATTATTGCCTGTTTAAAAGAAGGGGGAGAAAAACACACTAAACTGGCGGGATATGTGGCATTAATTAGTACACATTTTCAAAGTGGTGGGGAACAGAGACAGAATGTGCATGTTGATTGTTGTGCCGTTTTCTATTGTGAATGGTAATTGCTTTAACTTTTGTTATTTCCTAAAGTTACTAATATTATCTAATAACATGTGCACATGTAATCACTGCCCTTACTTCTATACTCAGTGATGCTACTCTTTTAGCTTTGAGAGAACCCCATTTTTTCTATAGATCTTCATCTGTCATCCACTTTTTGTAACCACGCTTTTAGTTGTGTTGCCACAATATAAAGAGAAACCCGGTTTACTAGCACTGGAATGTGGTATTTTGCTACACTAATCCAAATAACCAACTCAAACCTTATAGTGTGTTTTACTTAAAATATTGTTAACACCACTCTATATAGACATTCACCCAACTCAAACGATATAGTGTATTTTCGTGTGGGCCATTATAAATGACAAAAGTGCAAAGCTTCCTATAAACAAATAGAATTACTGATCACACGTACTAGTGTGATGAGATTTGAGCACTTGACAGGGGAGCTGGAATTATACAACTCACATTTGCTGTTTTCACATACATGCTCTCAGAAAGTAAGCCCAAATTCACCATGTTTTCAACAACTGAACTCCACCCACCCAGATGAAATTTCTCTAAGTCTATGTGTAATCAAAATTAAAAACACTAAATCAGAACTAATCAAATATTCACATGCACTATTTCAACATATGATATTTAGAAAATAAATTCCCAATCCCATTGAAAATAATTGTGAGAAAACGACCATACATAAAGAGCAGAGAAAGGAAAGCACTATATTTTAGTATTATCTAATGACTCATGGAACTTTCATGAGACTAGTGAACTACTAGTCTAATTACCTTATTGCTTTCAGTATTGCACCAGGAAGCAATTGGCTATATCGACTAAATTTGTCAAGAAAATTGGGAAAAGGATTTATTGTACCATGTTACAAGATTTGATGTGTAATCCTTTTTTTTCAATCAGTCTACAAAGCGAACCTATGCTATTTATTAAATGCTTACGAAGTGATTTTTTTTTTTGTCCGCAGAGAAGCATGGATGGTTATTGACTTGTAGAATTAGGTGTATTTAAAGATCTATTGATTGGGGTCCAAACTAGTGGTTACAAAACAGAGTGTACATGTGGATGAGGCATTTCTCCAAATGGTTACAAAATCAACACATGTGAGTTCTGATATAACTAATATTTGTAATATGGGATACTTATGAGAAATCTAATATTTGAACACCAAAATAGTTTTGGAATATTATTTGAAATTTGGTTATTTGGATTCGCATAGAAGAATGCAAGTTGACTTTCAGATCCTTATCTTGCCCCACGGATTCGATCTAGACTTCAAGTGAGGCAGGGACAATCTCATCTACCACCAGGAACTTCTTACTACTATTACGGACAAATGAAGAATGCAGTGATTTTAGCTTTCCATTATTATCCAAATCCAAATCTAAATTACAAATTTCACAACCAATACCATAAGCAAAGATAAAGTATCTGCCTGTAGTAGAGTCTTAATCACTCTTGCCTTTGATTTCGACAAATCTTCTAAAAGAATGGAAGAATTAGCAGTTAGCACAATTAAATAAAGATTCATAAAAAATTCAGCTAGCCAAAGTTCATAAAAAAATCAGTTAAAAAAAATCACAAAACTTAGTTTAGTAATAGAATTTATTCACAATTAAATAAAAAAGTTTTATCAAAATTGTTTGTCCTAGTCTTTAAATTTTAAAATTCGTTGATTACAAAAAAAATCTCTCAAATTGATCGATTATAGATTCTAAATTAATACTCAAACTGAGGTCTCGTTCAAGGAAGACAGACAATAGTTTTCGTTTCTCTTTTAAAAAAAGAGAAAATAAGTTTTCCTTTCTTTGTTGGTTTTATAGCCTAATAAGGTAACAAATAAAGTAAGATTTTAATTACACAATCATATATAAGATTTAAAAAATCCCCAACCAAATAATGAGCACAATCACGTGTACGCATTAGACATTACAACATTTTAATGAATAAATTCAATGATTAAGCAATTGTATTTAGTGAAATACCTAATGCGAGAAACAATATCAATTAGTCGATTTAAATGTAAAAGTGAAAAGCTCTTAGTCTTTACCCTAAAAAATAATTGAAATAAAATAAATGTTAATTAAACTAACAAATTAATGATTTTTCTTAAAGGATAATAAGACAACTAACCTAATTAATCAAGTGTTACAAGATTCGATTCATGAATGGAGAATAAAAATAAAAGGGTCAAACACAAATTTTCAATGTTTCATAAAAAATAATTACCTAAATCAAATAGTAAGTTAACTAATACCTATTATAAAATTCGAACCACACTTTAAACAATGTTTAACAAAGAAAAAAAAAACAGAGCCTCAAACACAATCCAACAATTTGTATTTAAATAGCTTTGAAGAAGAGATTATAACATATTTAAAGGAGGTAGTGAAGTAGAGAAATTTGAAAAAAGAAAAGAAAAAAGATACCAGATATTATAGAAGAGGGGAGACAACGGGATAATCCAAGTTAGCTGCCAGGTCAAAACGCAGTCATTATCGCTAGAAAGAAATGGTTGAACGGGAGGCAAGGGGAAATGTTTTTTTGTCCCCCAAATTCTCTCCCAAATAGCATTAATTGTTGTATTTTGTGGTATGGATTTCGTCATGGCACAACTCATTAATGCTATTTGAGGGAGATTTGGAGGATTTATTTGGTACCCATAACATCACTCGGCAAGGAAGAGCTGGAGTGGAGAGGTTGCGGCAAGGGCGGGAGGTTATCTTTTGGGGTCTCTTTGATTCCTTGTTATCGTAGGATTTTAATTTGTGTTTTCCCTGTTTTTAAAGAACTTAACAGCTAGGCTGGGTTGGTTTGGGCATGTGGGATTTGAGCTGGGCTCCTTATCAAAGTTAGTTCACATATATTTTTGGGCTGGGCTGTAGTTCTGGTCAGCCCAGGCCCAAATCCGCCCTTTGATCACAGCTATGGACAAATGCATAGTCATCATCGTTATCGTCATCATCAACATTCACCGGTCTGGAGTTGTAGCTGGCACACGAGCAATCATGTAATGTGGAAAGCTTATCATTCCTCACAAATTTAATGTATCACTTTCTTGTAATTTGTTACTAGCGATCATTAGTGTGATAATGCCTTGTTTCTTCTTCTTTATTTAAATGTTTTTTGGATCAAAGTTGCATTCGTAAGACTTTTGTATTACATGGTATGAAACTGTGATTATAATACAATTTTTTATTAGAATTGAGGAATATTAGATGGTTGATTTGACTTGTTTCAGTTGCGCTAAAGTGAAGAAATTAGTTGGGTTTATGAGAGTATAATGGTTATTTCTTCTGCTTTCAGAAGACATTAAATCTGTAACGATGAAAAAAGAAAATAATTGTTAGATAGTATCAGGTTCCAATATGCAGTAACTGAAAAGGTATTATTTATTTTCTCGAATGTACGGTTAATAGTCCTACTTTTCTTTTTGAGGCATCCCAAAAGTAGGAGACCACTTTCCGTTTTTAGACATAATTAATGAACGAATTTCCATGATAGTAAACAACTCTTGATCTTTGGCATTGATCGAGTGTATTCTTAAAAAACGTTATTTTTAAATATGATTAATACGGCGGTTTGGAGTTCAACTTGGACAAATCCACATCAAGTCAGCTATCACAGCAACAGCACAACATCAATTTAGCTACACCGATGACCTGGCATGCTATGGTTATTCATATTTTATTTCTTCCGTCATATTGTTTAGTGATTATGTGACTCTTGGTGACACAGAGCGGAGCTTTACTAGATAATGGGGTTCAAATTTAGAGATCAGAAGTCTTGTTGGAGGAGGACTACCAGATAAGTGGTGGTATATTACTGAAAGAATTTAACAGACAGTGTTATAGTATATGAGTACTAGAAAGAGTAAGAATTGTGAATACTCAGAGAGTGTGTATCTATTATTAAGCCACGAGATATATAGTGCCGACTGCTTTAAATCAATGTTGGGCAACTCTGGGTGATCACTGATGATTGTATTCTTCATATATATAATGTTAGTTTTTGTTCCCGTGTTGACAGTGACACAACCTTGTTAGGATTTATTCGGTGAAACAAAAGTCTAAAAGAGATGAGTGCTATTTGGTTTAACTTGTCATATTATGTCTTGTATGATTTGATAGAACTTCTGCATCTTAGAATTGTAAGAAGTTTTGGCCCTCTATATGGGAAAATTTACAACCACAAGTAGGAGTGTGCATGAACCCGAATGGACCGAAAAAACCGAACCGGACCGGACCCACTTTTGCGGTTTTTTTTTAATTCGGTCTTAAAATGTAAAGGATTGCATTATTCGGTTCGGTCTCGGTCTTGGATCGTAAAAAGCGGGTTTGGACTGGACCGGACCGTTTTTATTATATATATATATATATATATATAATTTATTAACTCACGCACATGGTATACCCATAACCCATTACACAACAACATAACACAACCTAATCTAATTCTTATTTTTCTCTTCTCTCTCTCTCTCTACAAACTATGGACGGCGGCTGGCTCCCTTCCCTCATCTCGTCTCTCTCCTCCGGCTCCGGCAGAGGCAAACTAACCATTCTCGTCAGTCATGGTCTCACAAACAGGTTACTGAGGTCACTCTCCTCCTCCTTCGCCTCCGGCTCCGACAAAGTCAAACCACGTATATATGTTTTGGATTTTTAGATCTAGTGTTCCAAATGCTAGAAATGATTGTGTATGTTTGTGGGTTTTCGGATCTAATGATTTTTATGTTTGTTATATGTGTAGAACTCGTTGATGATGTGTTGCTGGCTTTGTTTTAGTAACTTTTTTAGGATATTAAATGCATTTGACTTGTTAATATATGACCCCAATAGTTTAAATTCAAATTTCAAGAAAGAAGTCCAACAATTACTTCAGATTTTTCTCATAATAGAGCACGCATTTGTGGGTTTTTTGTTTGTTCCAAAGAGTGTACTGTAATTTGTTGCAATTGTGTGTGGGTTTTGTTACAACAACATGTATAATGTAAAGACAAACTCAAACAGATTGTTTATGGACCAAGGACCTCTTTTTGAGTACTTGTTTGTGTAATTACATTGTGTTTGTGTTTGTGTTTGTGTTTGTGTTTATGGAATAACAACATGACTGAATACCTGTTTGTGGGAACCACACTCACAAGTAAAAAACAGAGTCAATATAATGTAATTATACCTGTTTGTGGGAACCACACTCATAATTCAAGGTATTATTTTTTGTGTTTTTTAATCTTTTTTTTTAATTAGATTATTGTTTATGGACCGAATAGGACCGAGACCGAACACGGACCGTTTCAAAACTGAATAGGATCGAGACCGATTATTCCGGTCCGGTCTCGGTCCTTAATTTTTTAGGACCGATTAATGCGGTTCAGTCCCAAAAATACCTCAAAATCGGACCGGACCGGACCGTGAACACCCTTAACCACAAGCACTTATTTAATACTTTGCTTTGTTGAGAATATACCATTAGAGCTGAGTAAGTAAAGAGTAATTTATTCTCTAGTGAAAAAATAGGTGAGGATAATGAACAAAATTAATATAGGATCTAAAACTCTTGTGAGTCAAGAGAAGAATAAGGATGGAAGGAGTAAGGGATAGCGCACATGTTGAGGTGGAGCATCAAGACATTTGAAGCCAGTCTGTGAAAATTATTGCTGATATTAGGAAGAAGGGACATCTTACATAATTTCCCTAAAGAAAAATCATGGGGAGTTCAATGCTACTGTAGTTCCCAAAGCTTCAGAATGATGATCACCAAGACCATCTACATCAATAAATGTAGAAAGATCATAGATAATTAGATACTAACCAAACCACGCATCACTGTATTTTTTCCTAATAAGATCGTACTCACACAACTATAATCGTTAACATGTGGATAACAAATAAAGAACCAAATTGATCGACAATTGACTACCAATCTGGACCTTGGGAACAGGGGGTGTTTCCTTAAGCTCATGTATAAGAATAGCTTGTGCTGCCATGGCCGCCTAAATATAATTAAAAATAGCATAATGAGATGACAACTTGTAGTGACGCATACATAAAACACATTGTTTTATGATTCATATATTCATAATGAGATGACGACTTATCGTGAAATTACATATCTTAAATTCAATATTCAAACTATACAGAGAATGTACTCTTAGTTCAATACTCAAACTATACACATAATGTACTCTTAGTTAAATACTCAAAATACGTATGTACTCCGCATTGTAACCTTAGCACGTGCAAATTATAGAGACTTGAGGTATTTTACCATATCGTTGTCTTTCTTCAAACCAATTCAAAATGTTTATAGGTAAACAGTAATAGCTAACTCAATATAGAACATTTTAAGCCTTTGAACCCCAAGACTAAGACCTTATTTCGTAAACCAAACAAAAAAATGAATATCAAATCAAAGAAACACAATGCAACCCCAAAAAATGACAGGAAATGTAGCGTGCTCACATATGCCAGTGAAGATGTACAATAGAGAAAAGAGTCACAAAACAAATTCATATTATCTTTAAGATAGTATCATAAACTAATAAAATAATAAAAGATTAAAACCATACAAATTAACAACTCTAAAACAACTTAATCAAGTACTAATTTATAACATCAACACTATTTAAGCAATGATTTTACTCAAGCAGTCGGTGCCATGATATAACTTCTGACTGCAAAATTATTTAGAAATTCTAAAACTAAAATACAAATTTTGAAAGTGCAGTTACAAAATTACATTGAATATTCATGCCATGTCAACCATAGTTATCACGCCAAAACTCACCATATAAATAAAGGAATTGTATTGAAATTTAGAAGTTATACTACAACTAATATAGATCATTTTACACCTGCTATGGTTAAGGGAGTGAACTAAGAGTACGACAACTTGGGAGTATTGTCAATCAAATCGAAAAATGGGTAGTTGAGTAACCAAAATAACATGTATGGCAAAGTCATTGACTGTACAACTTGTGAGACAACAAACGTGGAGTCTAGTTTAGTCAAAATGAGTGATATTACGAAATTTGGGGTACTATTATGAAAACACCATAAATTTGGGGCACCATTAAGAAAACACATCATAAAGTCATCTACAAACATAGTTAAACCACAACTATAAAATGAACATGAAAATCTAAAATTATATTTACAATTTTAGCCGATACAGGTTAGATTTAGGTAGCAAAATGAATCTGAGTCTAGCAGAATTTATAAAAAGAAATATTTACAAATACATTAAGCAATTTAATGTCAATTGAACCATAAAAAGATATGAAAAGAGGCATTAATCGTTCAAAAGGCATTCACAAACAGGTTTTCCAAAATGAGTTTGGTGATTCAATAGCTAGACAAAACAATGAAGTTTAAAGAGGATTTCTAAATGAGGTTGGTCTTCAATACTAGATCGAAAATCCATTGGTAAATCTAACTTGTCTACTCGACTGGTCAATCTCTTTGGGGAGTGAACAACCACCCACCAATTTGGATTCTTAAGGTCTCTCGAATAGAACACTTGGTTGGACTTGTAAGGCAGAATTACATGCTCGTCCAGGTCATTGCTCTAACTCTTAAGCTTGTTAAAGTTCTCCATCATCAAATTAGAGTCCAAACAGTATCGACAACCATTGGTCTTATCTTCCACTCTAACCCAATCATAATAAAACAATACCTCCTTAATTATTATATAATCACTCTCAAATATCTGTCTCATAACCCCATACGACATAGTGCAAGCATCCTTGATATTCTTCTCACTTTTTCATGCCCTGAATTTTTTCCACGCCTTCAAGCAAACACCATTGTCTTGTGCTACAACACTATCGTCCATGTACTTTGTTGAAAATAAAAATTTGTTGACGAGATACTTCGCATATGTCTTAATCCTATGATACGTCCCTTGAAGTAATCGTCACAATAGTGCCTTCGATTCCGTCTCTCTTGAACTAACCAACTACGCAGAAGAACAAATCATAATCATAGCACTAAACTACAGTCTTACCCTCACTAACAAATGACATATCTAAGAACTCTTAATATGTACTAAAAATATTTTCGTATAACCATGGTATGAAAGAAGTTTGTTTCTCCACTTTTGTCATTTTGATCCCCTTTCCTTTACCACGAGAATTGGACTTCAATCATTCTTTATGTTTACTACAATGTGTTCATAAGAATTTCAATATAATTAATAACTTATAATATTAATACACATGAGATATAAACATGTGATGAAATTCAAACCTATAGTATTCATCGAGTCCATCAACATTAAGACGAAATAGTACCCACCAACATATTTGCTAAAACTGTGGTGGTTCCAACATCAAAAACTCATCAATCAAGGAACCTTCATCATAAAACTCTCAATCTTCTTCTAAAAATGTTTCACGAGTCTGTAGATGATTTCCCTCTAGGGGGCTTGGCATATACTCCATGCAATAGCGAACTGACTCGGAAACAATATATGACTCTATAATGGACCCTTCAACATATCGCTCATTACTTGGTACATGTGTAAAAGTCCCTTATTCTCTGTTCTTATGGACAGGAAAATTACAAAGTCATTAAAATTTCATGTTGAAATTCAATATAAAATAAGTCGTTTACCTTTCGAACAAAAACATCCACCGATCTGATATACGTCCACAAATCTATGCTTCATCTGCTAGATGTGCCATAAGGTGGATGCAAATATCAAAGAATATTGGTGGAAAATATTTTTTAAAACACACAATTCTTCCATAACCATGTATTTGGATCTTTGGATATCCTTTTAAATTAAAACCTTTGAGAATAATGTGTTAAAAAACAAATTAAATTGTTAGATAGCTTTCCATAAATCACGGTGTTTAGGGAAAGCATGTTGAAGCAAAATATGTATCAAATATTCCATTATGACATGATAGTCGTGCGATTTCAATGAGTGCAAACTGGATGGATTAAGAGTAACAATGTGGCTCAAGTTGGATAAAAAAACTCAAAGGGAGCTTCAATTATTTCAATGTTTGACAAAATTGTTTCTTCTCCTCCTTATTGAATGTAAATGGTGCTTTGGGATTTATCGTTTGACCAGTGTATCCATCTGCTTTCATCCATTGACCATTGTGGATGTGCATATTCTTCATATCCAACTGAGCAATTACTATATCATTTGTTTTGAGTTTAGTATCGAGGATTGTTCTTATTAGATACTCTACAACATTCTTCTTTATGTGCATCACATCAAGAACATGTCGGACTTGATGTAAAATACAATATTTTAAATCAAACAAAATGAGCCTTTTACACCACGCCTTTTTAACTTCAGTATTAGAACTATAAATTACATCACCAACCTTTCACTTTTTATTAGGGATTATTGGGATCTTTTTAGGAATATAACAAGCCTCAAGTAACCTCCTTTCCTGAACGGGTGATCTTTGTTGAGAAATATATAATAGTTTGTTTAAACTATCTTTTGGCCATGATTTAGTAGGATGGACAGAGTATTATTGTCACAAATATGACAAACTTTATAACCATGTGTTATGCATCGAGATAAATTCCCATATGCGGGGAAATAATTAACCCCTCACATAAGTATAACTCTCAATGTGAAAGACTCTTTTTTGGACATGTCATGAGCCGAGACTCCTTCTTCCCATAGTTGCTTCAACTAATCTACTAGTGGTTAAATAAAAACATCAATGTCTTGACTTAGTGCTTTGGCCCAGGTATTAACAAAGACAACGTATGAAACTCTCACTTCATGCATAATGGTTGGTGAGAAATTGAATGGTGCAGTGATGACAGGTCAACAATTATAATTAGCACAGTGAATACCACATGGATTAAACCCTTCAGTTTCTATTTCTAGCCAAACATTGTGCTATTCTTTAGCAAAATCTAGCCATTTCAGTTTAAAATTTCTCCAATGAGACAAATTAGAAGGACGTTGTTGAAAATTTCATGAACTAGTTGATCGACTATGCCATGTCATTTCGCGTGCTATCCATGGTATGGTGTACAATCTAACAAGTTTAAGAATTATAGGAAAATTCTTCAATAATTTCGTAGGTTCTTTGCATACTCTACTCCCTTTCCTCGCAATCACATCATATCTCGGATCTGCATATTGAGGACATTCCTCCTTATCTTTATTTTCCTTCCAATACAAACGTCAATTATTGACACATGCATGAATGAAATTGGCCTTCATCCCGAAGTCTTCCGTCATACACTTCATGTGCGGATACTTTTCTAACAACGTCTTTCTTTTTGGGAGCCACCTTTCAATATAGATAGAAGCGTTGTCACACTATTTCCCATCCATCCAAACTGATTCTTCATATTGTGCAATTCTATGATTGCAGAAAGAGTTATCTCAGGGCCCTCACATGATGGTACAGTTTCTGAGTTTCTAATCTCTTGTATTCATCATACTTTTTATTACCTGGATACATTTCTTCACCAACCCCCGTTCTCCCTCCTTCAGTATCCACATAATCACTTCCATGTACTCCATAAAATGTATCAACAAAGTTCCCCATACAAAGCCCTACATTATCAGTGCTTTCTTCTTCAGTTCCTTCATCAACAATTCTTATCGATGGTGATTTATCCGGATTTATTCCCTTAGGCTCAAATTAGGCTCAAATTCTTCCCGATTTATCCCCTTAATTTAAGGACTTTTATAATCTCGAGTAACGTAAAATGAATTGAATTATCGTATTTCTTTGCTATTAACTCCTTATAATAAGTACATCTAGTTTGATGTATTTCTCTTGAGTTTTGTAGGTATTTAAAGCATTGAGGAAGAAAGAAACTGAAAAAGCATTAAAAAAAGTCAAAGTAGGAAAGTCAAAGGGCAAATTCATAATTTTGCAGCCTTAGTTAGGAGGTGGGGCCAACTGGAAAGTTGAATAGTTTTTAATTACAAGAACACTAGAAAAACCGACACCTCAATCCGAGCTACGATGAAGAAGTTACGAATAATTGAAGATGAGAAAAGTCCAGAAAAGGGTCTGGACCGGGTCCTCAGAAAGTTCTGTATGAGAAGTGAAGGGGGTCCGGACATTTTATTCAAAAAAGGTCCGGACCGCCCTAGTAAAAAAGTCTTTCTTAAGAAATTGAAGGGGATCCAGACCTTTTATTCAAAAAGGGTTTGGACCGCCTTGACCTGATATTCCCTGTAAAGATTTTAGGGGAGATCCGGACCGCCTCCCCCGATGGATCCGGATCGCATTATATTTTTACAAAATTTTCTGTTCTTTCTCAGAGTTGTAATGGAGTCAAACTCTTGTAAATTTCATGGTTATTTATGCAGATTAGTTCCCTAATATTGGGAGTGTGATTTTTTAGGTTAGCTAATTAGGAGTATAGGGTTTTTATAGTAAAAAACCCTAGATTTCAATAAGAATTTTACTGTAAGGATTTCAAGTTTGATTCTGCAATACAAGTAATTTCTTTCCATTCCTTCTTTTATAATTGCCTTGGTTTGTTAATTATTAATCCTGCATCTCTTTGATTCTAAGTTTTCATTAGTCATGATGTTTTCTTCTTTTCAGTCCATGTTTTCTTTTAATTTAATCATGTCTAGCTAATTTTCTAAGGGTTGGGGTGCATGAACCCCATCCGATGTAATTCACGATAATGGAAAATAGACTTTTGAATTAAAATCTTAGATTAATCGTGTTGCGTAACTGTTGCAACCATTGTAGGATTTTTTATCTCGTTTGCCCTAGGTAACCGGGATGCTTAAGATTGCGACGTGCATATCGGTTAATGCGACACCACTTTGTTCTTGCCTTTGATTTCATATGGTGCGGTCTATAATCCCTCATATATGGATTTCTTAGGATTAATAAAGACTGGGTTCATTTAAAATCTTAATTTAGAATCTAGTATCCTATTAAGTGAATTACTAGGGTGTAGGGGATTGTAACCTAACCTCTTGTTCTCATCTCATAGTTAAACTTTTAGTCCATTTATCATTAGCATTTAGTTTAATTAGAAAAGTTGCATATTGTTAGTTGTTAGTTTCATTAATAGTTGCTCTAAAATTTGCATCTAGTTATAGTTGTTTCATCCCCCAAATCATCTTTTCGTTTCTTTTAGAGTCAAAGCTAGGATTCTCAATCTTTCCAACGTCATTACGTTTATTCGTCCTATTTCCCTACGGTTGCAACCCCGACTTATCGGGATTAGTACTTGAGCGATAGGCTTGTACTTGAGCCTATATATCACGCACACTAGAACACATTTGTGGTCGCGTCAGTGATCTTTTAAATTTGTGGAATACTTTTCACCATGTAATGCCCATGTAGTGTCCGACTAATCTATATCGTGCCTCAACAAATGTGTTCGAATTTCTATCACGATAAATCGCATTCTATTTCGACGCTTCGAATACTAACATGGAAACATTGACAGTAACTAATCATTATTTTCAATCGCAAAGTCAATAAATCTTCGACTCCTTGTTTATACACTAAGTTAAATATATTCTTTCCACCCATCCATCCTTTATTAATTGGTTCAGACATTCTGCAATATAAAGGATTTAAGTGACAAGAGCATATCATATAGAAAGACAATACATTCATATGGGTATAGTAAATAATCATTTAAAGTTGAAGGCACATTGTGTTTTCTCAAAGTTTCAATAATACTTGTATAATTCTACCACCAAAATGATCATCCAAAAACATGTATTTCGATTGGAAAAAACTACTACACTATTCATAACCTAACAAGTTGTTTACAAGAAGTAAAACATTAACCAAAAAATACAGTCACTGGCTATATATAAGTAAAAAACAAAGTTAATATAGTGTTATCATTCATATAAAATACACATATAATACAAATTATAAAATAACAATAATACACATTATAAAATACACGTTTCATCAATCAGAAGCTCTATAAAGAATTGGAAAACAATAATACACATTTCATTAACCACATACACACTTTTATCTTTCACCTTAATCACTATGAGTTAACTTTCAGTTGCATATTCTCACATATCAGCTCGAGAGAAGAAAAACCAGCTCACCCATTCTTTAAATGAATAATTTAAAAAAAAATCAAGGCCAATATTGAAAAAAATTAAAATAATGAGTCCAAAATTAAAAATAACCCCAAGTTTTACTATGAAATTTAAAATTAACCCTAATTATAAATACGTAGATACTTATATATAAAATTCTCAATTATCATATTTATTTGTTTATATATACAATACATAAATATATAATAATGTAAAATATATGACATTTGAAAAATGTAAGGAGAAAAAAAGGAATAAGATAAAAAGTATGCAAACTCAAACAATTATATTCAGATCCGAATCCTAATATGTGCTGAATAAATGAACCCGGAGGCCCGGTGATCTCTCCTCCATTAATCTTCACATATATAAACAATTATTTATACGTAAAAATTCATTACAAACAAATCTCGTGTGTATATTTATCTGGAACACGGGTTTAATTATCTGGGACATTATTTTAACACTCATTTTTGCGTTGCAATAGAACAATCTAAGATTTTTATTTTAGAAAACATATTTAATCATCAAACTTTGCAATATCGAGAAATTCGATTCACGGTATTGAGTTTAGATAACAATCTTTGTTGATAATGATCTAATTGGTGAAACAGATCATGATCACTGGTTTAAATTATGCTCAACAAAATTATACCCTCTTCGCATTATTGATTTTAGAGAACAATCTAAGATTATAATTTTTCTGATTAATTACGTATCAATCCAATGAAGGTAGAAATACAATTCAAAATATCAAGAAAGACTCTAACGGACGATTGATTTGTAACCCATTATAACAACCCGTCCTTTTGGAGACCATTAAATTCCATAATTGGATATAAATTGGAATTTGGGGAATTTTCCTAAATAGTAATTTTTGGGATTTTCGGGGATCAAATGATTTTCGAAGGATGTTATGATTATTTTGGGACTATA
Source organism: Sambucus nigra (assembly GCA_949130495.1). NCBI lineage: Eukaryota > Viridiplantae > Streptophyta > Magnoliopsida > Dipsacales > Adoxaceae > Sambucus > Sambucus nigra. The sequence goes on from OX422211.1 coordinate 145,739,458, forward strand.
TAGGTCGAAATATTTTAATTATATCTCGCCGTTGAGTAAAGTGACACGAGGTAAGATTTTTAATTGGAAACCCCGCATTTATTTATTTTGGGTTGGAATAGTGATTTGCGGTCAAGTACCACGGATGAAAATTTCGACTGCGCCATGAGTCTCGGAATGTCCGAGATAGTCAGAAAAGAGTGTCCGATTGTCGAAAATTAGTTTCGGGTAATTTTAGAGGTAAAACTAACTCGTAATTGGGTAAACGAGTCGTTTTTTGGTTTTAAGGGGTATAACCCTTTTCTTTCTTTATAAAGAGAGGGAGAGGGAGAAAAAGAGAAAGAAAAGAAAGAAAAGAGAGAGAAGAGAGAGAGGAGGTGAGAAAGGAGGAGAGAAATGGAGATTCGGGCCAAACTCCGTCGAATTCGACTCGAGGTCGTCGAATTTTATCCACGAGGCAAGTGTTTACTTGTTTTATTTATCTTTTTTCTTAAATATCTCATACCGTAGTTTGGTATAAACAAACCCTAAAGGTTTTGGGGTGGGTTATTGTGGATAAAATGGGTTTTGGGGAGTTAAAACAATTAAACCCCAATAATATTTCAATTTGTGGAACTTAGGTTTTAACCTAAATTAATTGGTGGTTTTGGGTTCTAGGATGTTTAGAACCCTTAATATATGTGTATTTGTAGTTGGTTGAGGTTGTAGGACGTTGGGTGAGGCGACAAAATCTTGGGAGAAGCTTCTTGGACGAAATCATCTCGGAGAAGACGATAAATAGTAACCCGTGACTTTAGGGGGCCATTTTGGCAGGGAAAAGAATTGATTTAGCTCTCAGCCAAAACACAAAAATTGTAGATCTTTTCGATACGGTCGCGTGGGCACTGGCCGCGTATTTTTTTGATTTTTCTACGATTTCATATGATTTTTACAAGATGGAAGCTCCGGGTTGAAATCATCAACTCGGAAATCAAATCGGGAATTGGAAAAATTACGGCAAGAATTAATCGTGTAGATGTGTGCGATTATTTTTGGTGTAGTTGAGAAACTCCATTAATGAACTTGGGTTTTTGGATTAAGGAATTGAGGAAATTTAATTTGGGAGACCTGGTGTGACCGGTCGACCGCGCCACTAAGGCCGGTCGACCGCGTCAAGGGGAAAGGGTCTACTGCTTTGTTTCGTAGGCTTATTTGTAACCCGCGATCGACCGGTGCCCTATTTTCAGCCCAAGATTTTGGAGATTATTATTACTTCTCCTCTTTGAGTTTAAAGCGGGCTTTCTAAATTTGAGTATTAAAGAGGACTATGATCTAAAGAGATAACATAATCATATTGATCTTGGTCGGGTGAATCCTATGAGTGGATTAGAATAAATTTGGGGAGTATAGTTATATATTCGCTAAATGATAAATGGTATGATTGGAGATATCCAAATGAATCTGTAGATGAGATTTTGGTATATATTACTTGTTAAAGTAAGAAAATACTTTGGGTTTAGTATCATGCATATATGAATGCATGATTATGATTCTTTGAGAGAATCTTTGGGATTATTGGTCATCGATAGATGGTTTGGCAAATATAGCCATTTTTATATATTCAGGTAGGAATATATGGTATATATATATATACTATGTGATTATGTATATATGATATAATATAAATGATTTTGGAAATATATTGATGAATATTTTCAAAATGGGAAAAAGGTAAATGATTTTCTTAATTAATAATGTATGGATACACACCTCTCTAAATCGCTATCATAAGGGAAGTTGCGTGCGTATGGTGAAGCCCCCTGACAAATTAACGCATGGTGGATATAGTCCTATAGGCCATATGAGCGTTTGTTGTATTTTTTCTGCGCTGGTTAGGAGATTTCGGGTGTGGTCTTGACTATCCCGCAGGCATATGGCCGCTTCCCGACGTCTTACGATGTAGGATCCCAGGTTGTTTTGATGATAGGCCCTGGAAGATGATAGACATTTAGGGGCGCACAGTGGGGAAACCCGGACAGGCAATCTTAGAATGCGTTATATTAAAGCAATTCATGATAATGGATTGGATTTAATTACATTTCCTGGATATAGGAAGGGAAATGGGTTATATGGATTGGCTTCGGTAACACTTCCCGGATGGAAGAAGGGATGTGGAAGCATATGATATGATCAAAGCATTTTTATGATAATGAAAATGGCTTTGAATACATTTCCTGAATATAAAAAGGGAAATTGGATATTTTGAAACGAAAAAGCATTTTTATGATAATAAAATTGGCTTTCAAAAAGGTATATGATTTGTTAAAGCAATTCATGATAATGAATTGGCTTTTAAATACATTTCCTGGATATAAGAAGGGAAATAGAAGGTTTTGAAATAAAAATGATAAGTATTGATAAATACTTTGTAAATGAATTCTCATTCCGGGAGATAGATCCGGATGTATATGGTAATATGTATATATATGGATAAATCGAGTGCCGAGGGTCTAATGGATCCCGACGATCGACCTTGCTGCATAGTAGTATATCGGGGGGGTTCCTTGTTTGGATTTCTCTTTGCGAGACACCCCAAGCACGAATATGGCATTGTGTTGAGACTGGGGAGAAGTTTAATCCTTAGGGCTCTAATATTATAAATGTTTATGGTATATATATATTTATATATATTTTTCTGTACTGAGGGACTGGAGGATCTCGAGGATCGACCGTGCCGAGTAGTAGTGTATCGGGGGGGTTCCTTGTTTGGATTTCGCTTTGCGAGACACCCCACGCACGAACATGGCATAGCGTTGAGACTGGGGTGAAGTTTAGCCCTTAGTACATTGCTTGGACTATCTAGGATTGATAGTGGGTTGGTGATAGACTAGTTTAGCAGGATAGCCTGACTAGGATGTTTAGAGGGATGCGCTAGGAGTGCACTGTTAGTGGAGAGGTGAGGGGTTTCTCATGGGAGTGCGATACCAAACTTAAATATGAGGTAAAACCTTTTTCAAAATAATAAGGCATTTATGCACTTGCTAAATATTTTTAAAACTCGGGCTCTGACCTGTTTATCTACTTTTCCTTTCTTGCTATATATATATTATATATATATATAGGTGTCCAGACACAGGGATGCCTGGGTGGCACTTCTTTCGAGTCAGACGTCAGCTGCAGCTGCTGTGGATGCATGCAAATTTTTGATAGCCGCTTCCATTCTTGTAATCTAGATAGGAGGTATTGTATAACCATTCGGGCCAATGGTCCAACTGCATTTATTTATTCTTTTAGAACATCATTCGATATGGCCGTATATTTTGACCGAGTGTTCGGTTATTTTATTTCATTTCAGTTTTATTTTCGTAAAAACTGTGTGGATGTTTTATTTGTAATTATTAAAAAGAGTAGTAAAGTTAAAATTTTGACACCGGCCTAATAGGTTATTAGTAATAAAATGAATTTTCGACAGTGATGCTAAGAATGATCCATATGAGACTCCTGTTTTAATTTAATATTGGAGTGATCGCCCGGTATCCCATTAGGCGGGGTGTCACAGATGGTATCAGAGCATCAGGTTCGAGTGTCCTTAGGAATCTGTGCGGACGTACTACGCTTTCAGCGTTGCTTTTGATTTGTTATAGAGCCTCGGGATTAGGATTGTTGATTTCTCTTGTGAGATTTCGTTCTCCTGCCATGTTAGAAGATTACTGAAATCTTTTACGCACTCGTTTGAGGATCGTATGCGGGGCTTGGATGGAAGCAGGAGGTGAGGCTTAGCCTGAGCAGCTGGTGGAAGTTGGTGACGAGGGCCTTAGTAGTGGTCACTCTCCTTATGGTAATTGTTAAGGATTTTGGCGGCGACTACTAAATAATGGTAGTTAGGAGTACCGCAGTACCACTGAAGTAGAGAGTGGTACTAAAGTCGAATTCCTCATTGAAATTGAGGGTTCGAAAGGGATCTTACAGATAGTCTTAACCATGAGTCCCCACGATTTAGTCGGAATGAGAAGGTTATTGTTATGAGTTTTACCTCAATCGAATAGGGATATTTGGCGTGGCTAGATAAAGTCGCGGTATTAGTTAGCCCTAGACTCGTGTGTATAATTTGAGTTATGGCGGTCACGATAACATAATATCATGTATGTCTATGTATTTTTTCGCGATAGCGGGATTTCGTTTTCCTTCACTCGTCATAGAGGAAGGTGTTTATATTTTATATATATTGTATAAGATGATGGTATTATCGGAGTGATAGCAGGCTAATGATGGCAAGACTATCATTTCCATGGTTCCTAGAGGGAACAGGTTATTGTTGCAGTGTCTCACCTAGATATAGGTTGAGTTCACCTTATTTACTGTGGGATATGGAACTTCGATGAGTAGAGGTTTACTTCTCATGATTTTGAGTATATGGCAACCTTATATATACGATTTAAGGCCACGGGATTATTGTTGAGCTGAAGATAAAGATCATTATTGTTTGCGCAAGGACTTAAAAATAGTGCGAGCGCAGGGTGGTATGACTCTTAGTCAGAGATAGGAGTTCAGACCACCTTTTTGTTGGATTAGGGGATAAAGATATCTCGGTTGCATGTTTGAAATAATGGAACTCCATAACCAACGAAGTCAAGGGTCAATGTACGGATGGGTACCTTGTTTGGATTTCGCTTTGCGAGACACTCCACACATGACTCTTAACGGCGTCGGGAGTGGAGAGCTGTTATGGGATGCGAGGATGTTGATTTTGTGGAAAGGTCTTATAGTGTGGATGAACCATTATAGGCTATGAGCCACATGATGATGATTTATTTATGGAGATATGGTGCTATGGAAAAGCACTAAAGTGGTCCCCTCGCCACAAGTGGGTGGGTGAGGTTGGACTTAGAGAAATTGATTTGAGGATAATAACCAGCCTTAATGAAAAGGCAGATTTTGAGAAGAGAAATTTTGGGTATTATGTTCGTGACACTTTCTACAGAAAGTGGGCACTTCATAGGATTAGGTTTCCTTCCGTATGGGAGGAAGGATAATATAGTAGAAATGCGTTTGTAGGTTAGCATAGGTAGGATTTAGGATGTCCCGCTGGTGTGCCTTGGGTCGCTATATCTCGATGACCGACAACGCGAGGGAGTAGTGTAACGGGAGGGTTCCTTGTTTGGATTTTGCCTTGGCGAGACGTCCCACGCACGAAACCAAGCAAATATCGGGAGTTGAGAGAGGCCTTGGTCACTAGGGATATATTTAGGATACTCGTTTCGCTTAGGTAGGGTAACACATAGATTGTAGCATTTGTAGGATGTAGGTTCGATAGAGTTAGTGGCGCCGAGGTTAGGAGGAATGGAATTTCATGGGTTCGGAGGACCCATAGGTGAGTATTACACCGAGGAAAGGAGACCCTTATTAGGAGAGAGTGTTACGTGTCAGACGTTCACTATGAATGTGCAGATGTGCACAGGTTAGAAAGGTGTATGGGCACCTTAGTAGGTTGGTTTATATACCGCCTAAAATATAATGGGCGTAGTATATAAAGTATAAATTCATGCCGATAGGCATTATAGATGATGGGTATTATGTGACGTATTAGAGTCACTTTACGATCGTGGTAGTCTTGTAGCATATGGTTGGGAACCATCGGGTTTGTATCTTTCCCTTGAGGTTTTAGGATTTGTAGTGATCCTAGTTAGATGGTGTAGGTTATATCCGAATTTCGAGGACGGAATTTCGTTGTAAGGGGGGAGTATGTAACAATCCGTCCTTTTGGAGACCATTAAATTCCATAATTGGATATAAATTGGAATTTGGGGAATTTTTCTAAATAGTAATTTTTGGGATTTTCGAGGATTAAATAATTTTCGAAGGATGTTGTGATTATTTTGGGACTATATAGGTCGAAATATTTTAATTATATGTTGCCGTTGAGTAAAGCGACACGAGGTAAGATTTTTAATTGGAAACCCCGCATTTATTTATTTTGGGTTGGAATAGTGATTTGCGGTCAAGTAACACGGATGAAAATTTCGACTGCGCCATGAGTCTCGGAATGTCCGAGATAGTCGGAAAAGAGTTTCCGATTGTCGAAAATGAGTTTCGGGTAATTTTAGAGGTAAAAGTAACTCGTAATTGGGTAAACGAGTCATTTTTTGGTTTTAAAGGGTATAACCCTTTTCTTTCTTTATAAATAGAGGGATAGGGAGAAAAAGAGAAAGAAAAGAAAGAAAAGAGAGAGAAGAGAGAGAGGAGGAGAGAAATGGAGATTCGGGCCAAACTCCGCCGGATTCGACTCGAGGTCGTCGGATTTTATCCACGAGGCAAGTGTTTACTTGCTTTATTTATCATTTTGCATAAATATCTCATATCGTAGTTTGGTATAAACAAACCCTAAAGGTTTTTGGGTGGGTTATCGTGGATAAAATGGGTTTTTGGGAGTTAAAACAATTAAACCCCAATAATATTTCAATTTGTGGAACTTAGGTTTTAACCTAAATTAATTGGTGGTTTTGGGTTCTATGATGTTTAGAACCCTTAATATATGTGCATTTGTAGTTGGTTGAGGTTGTAGGACGTTGGGTGAGGCGACAAAATCTTGGGAGAAGCTTTAATGGCCGAAATCGTCTCGGAGAAGATGATGAATAGTAACCCGTGACTTTAGAAGGCCATTTTGTCCAGGAAAAGAATTGATTTAGCTCTCGTCCAAAACATGAAAGTTGTAGATCTTTTCGATACGGTCGCGTGGGAACTGACCGCGTATTTTTTTTATTTTTCTACGATTTGATATGATTTTTACAAGATGGAAGCTCCGGGTTGAAATCATCAACTCGAAAATCAAATCGGGAATTATAAAAATTACGGCTAGAATTAATCGTGTAGATGTGTGCGATTATTTTTGGTGTAGTTTAGAAACCCCGTTAATGAATTTGGGTTGTTGGATTAAGGAATTGAGGAAATTTAATTTGGGAGACCTGGTGTGACCGGTCGACCGCGCCCCTAAGGCCGGTCGACCGCGTCAAGGAGAAAGGGCCTACTGCTTTGTTTCGTAGGCTTATTTGCAACCCGCAGTCGACCGGTGTCCTGTTTTCAGCCCAAGAGTTTGGATATTATTATTACTTCTCCTCTTTGAGTTTAAAGCGGGATTTCTAAATTTGAGTATTAAAGAGGATTATGATCTAAAGAGATAACATAATCATATTGATCTTGGTCGGATGAATCCTATGAGTGGATTAAAATAAATTTGGGAAGTATATTTATACTCAACTCAACTCAACAAAGCCTTTTCCAATTATTTGGGGTCGGCTACATGAATCATATTTTTCCATTCCATTCTGTCCAGTGCAATATCTTCGGTTAAACCACATGATATCGTGTCCTTTTTTATAATATCCTGCCAAGTTAATTTAGGCCTACCTCTACGCCATGGGTTACCATCAATATTAACTAAATCACTCTTCCTTACAAGAGCATCCATTGGTTTACGCTTGACGTGTCCAAACCATCTAAGTCGATTTTCGCTCAATTTATCTTCAATAGGAGCTACTTTTACCGTTTCACGAATTTGTTCATTTTTAATTTTATCCTTTTGAGTTTTACCACAAATCCATCTTAGCATTCGCATCTCTGCCACACTCATTTTCTACACATTTTGTTTCTTGGTTGTCCAACACTCTGTCCCATATAACATGGCGGGTCTAATGGCCGTCCTATAAAATTTTCCTTTTAACTTGGGGAGTATATTTATATATTCGCTAAATGAGAAATGGTATGATTGGAGATATCCAAATGAATCTGTAGATGGGATTTTGGTATATATTACTTGTTAAAGTAAGAAAATACTTTGGGTTTAGTATCATGCATATATGAATGTATGATTATGATTCTTTGAGAGAATCTTTGGGATTATTGGTCATCGATAGATGGTTTGGCAAATATGGCCATTTTTATATATTCAGGTAGGAATGTATGGTATATATATATATATATATATATATATATATACTATGTGATTATGTATATATGATATAATATAAATGATTTTGAAAATATATTGATGAATATTTTCAAAATGGGAAAAAGGTAAATGATTTTCTTAATTAATAATGTATGGATACACACCTCTCTAAATCGCTATCATAAGGGAAGTTGCGTGCGTATGGTGAAGCCCCCTGACAAATTAACGCAGGGTGGATATAGTCCTATAGGCTATATGAGCGTTTGTTGTATTTTTTCTGCGTTGGTTAGGAGATTCCGGGTCTGGTCTTGACTATCCCGCAGGCATATGGCCGCTTCCCGACGTCTTGTGATGTAGGATACCAGGTTGTCTTGATGATAGGCCCTGGAAGATGATAGCCATTTAGGGGCGCGCACAGTGGGAAAACCCGGACGGACGGTCTTAGAACGCGTTATATTAAAGCAATTCATGATAATGGATTGGCTTTAATTACATTTCCTGGATATAGAAAGGAAATTGGTTATATGGATTGGCTTCGATAACACTTCTCGGATGGAAGAAGGGATGTGGAAGCATATGATATGATCAAAGTATTTTTATGATAATGAAAATGGCTTTGAATACATTTTCTGAATATAAAAAGGGAAATGGGATATTTTGAAACGGAAAAGTATTTTTATGATAATAAAATTGGCTTTTAAAAAGGTATATGATTTGTTAAAGCAATTCATGATAATGAATTGACTTTTAAATACATTTCCTAGATATGAGAAGGGAAATGGAAGGTTTTGAAATAAAAATGATAAGTATTGATAAATACTTTGTAAATGAATTCTCATTTCGGGAGATAGATCCGGATGCATATGGTAATATGTATATATATGGATAAATCGAGTGCCGAGGGTCTAATGGATCCCGACGATCGACCTTGCCGCATAGTAGTGTATCATAGGGGTTCCTTGTTTGGATTTAGCTTTGCGAGACACCCCACGCACGAATATGGCATTGTGTTGAGACTGGGGAGAAGTTTAATCCTTAGTGCTCTAATATATATATATATATATATATATATCTTTCTGTACTGAGGGACTGGCGGATCTCGACGATCGATCGTGCCGAGTAGTAGTGTATCGGGGGGTTCCTTGTTTAGATTTCGCTTTGCGAGAGACCCCATGCACGAACATGGCATATCGTTGAGACTGGGGTGAGGTTTAGCCCTTATTACATTGCTTGGACTATCTAGGATTGATAGCGGGTTGGTGATAGACTAGTTTAGCAGGATAGCTTGACTAGGATGTTTAGAGGGATGCGCTAGGAGTGCACTATTAGTGGAGAGGTGAGGGGTATCTCATGGGAGTGCGATACCAAACTTAAATATGAGGTAAAACCTTTTTCAAATTAATAAGGCATTTATGCACTTGCTAAATATTTTCAAAACTCGGGCTCTGACCCGTTTATCTCCTTTTCCTTTCTTGCTATATATATATATATATATATAGGTGTCTAGACACAGGGACGCCTGGGTGGAACTTCTTTCGAGTCAGACGTCAGCTGCAGCAGCTGTGGATGCATGCAGATTTTTGATAGCCGCTTCCATTCTTGTAATCTAGATAGGAGGTATTGTATAACCATTCGGGCCAATGGTCCAACTGCATTTATTTATTCTTTTAGAACATCATTCGATATGGCCATATATTTTGACCGAGTGTTCGATTATTTTATTTCATTTCAGTTTCATTTTCGCAAAAACTGTGTGGATGTTTTATTTGTAATTGTTAAAAAGAGTAGTAAAGTTGAAATTTTGACACCGGCCTAGTAGGTTATTAGTAATAAAATGGATTTTCGACAGTGATGCTAAGAATGATCCATATGAGACTCCTGTTTTAATTTAATATTGGAGTGATCGCCCGGTATCCCATTAGGCAGGGTGTCACACCCATTTCCTCCAAGCTTCGCGCCCATTTTTTTTTTATCACACTTCTTTTTACGTATTAAAAAATTAAATTTAAAAGGAAAATTACATTAAAAGATGATATAAAAATAATAAAAAATAATTATTACGGACTTGGGTAATTACTACCACTTAAAAGTCATTAGAAATTCCTAACGTACTCTGACCGTTATAAAAAAATGTAGATTCGTTACAATAGTTCTCATATAGTTTAGTGTGCCCATATTGCGATGAAACTTTTCGAAACGCACCCAACTTCTCTTTATGCATCCATAATACCTACGAAAGATTTAATATACCCCACAAAACATATAAATAGAAAAACTAGAGGTAATCTAGTAATTGAGCATGGATATAGTAATTAATGGACACGAGAATTCTAGAATGCACAAGAATAAAGGGTACTAAATACAATATTCACGACTAATCAAAGCCTTTAATGATTTTAGTAGGTCCAACTATCATGAAACCTTAGCTATATTACATAGATTAATTGTAGAAAAAAGTACTGGTGGCAATTCGGGTTAATTGTATCATTTTTGGGTCACACTAATTTTTATTTGAGTAGAAGTTTTGGTTACTCTTAAATGTACACAAGCTAATCGTGTCATGTTCGTGTCATTTTGGGTTATTACCGTAAACGGGTTATCGTGTCAAAAATTGCCAGCCCTAGAAAAATGTTATGATTTGTTCATAAAATAGTGATTATTACAGTGTCTGCCACATATATGTTCTTCCTTGAGAGATTGATAGGGAACCTCATTCAATTTAACAATTATAAAGTATTGAATAAATTATTATTCAATATAGCATACTACTAAACAAATTAATAATATTTTCTAAAAATATCCCAACACAAATAATACTAATATGTTACTATGTAATGATAAAAAGTCTCATAGTAAAATAAATATTAATCATAAAATAATTTATTATTATTAAGATAATATTTTGATGTTAAAGTCCAGTAGATTTTGAATGGTCACCAAATAGATTAACACATTTATTTTTAAAATAAATATGACATTACGTTTGGGCATATTGACAATTTCCAGTCGTCATTAGAATTATGGACTTCGGGTCATGATGTAATTGTTATTCTTCACGCATTTAATAAAAAAATTAACCATTTGAATTAAACTAAGATGGAAATAAAGCATAGGATGTTTGTGTAATTAAAGTTACAACTCAGGGTTCTTAGCTAATGCATTAGAACCTTAAGATAATGATAAATTATTAGGGACATCTCTAAAGTAAAAAAAAAAAAAAAACTTTATGTATTTAATATGCAAGTAGATTATAAAACTCGAGGTTTAGCAAAAGACTTCGGACTTGGACCTATATTAATCCCCTCAATTTTCTATCAGTATTTTCATAATCGTCCAATAATAATATAGATCTTTGAAAACATATGTGGACATTTGGTGGGTGTTAAAATAGTTTGGGACCTCAAAACTAACAAGTTCTCAACGCAGGACGTCAAACTGGTTGATAATGGGAAGTATTATAGTGATAGACAAGGATATAAAGTGGTTTGGATCTCAACTGAGGATTTTACGTCCACTATGAAGGGTGCTGATTTCTATATTAGATCATACATGAGAGTATTACAATCTATGGACCTCTTGGGCTTTAACCAAGATGATTTGATTTGTCTGCAGTCTTTATTACTTCTCAAATGGTCCCCAGAAAGTAACATATGAACTTCTTTAAAGGTTCCATATCTTAGTTTATGACTCAACATAATATACAACGTATGAGAGATTGAAAGTGATCCGATAACTCTACTAGATTCTACTAAAAATGGTTTAATATAGTATACAACAATGAGTAGTTGTTATGGCTATATTATTTGGTTTTCTGGTGATTATTAGGTTGGTTAGCTCGACATTAACCATTCAAAAGCCTCCCATATATATTCATTCCCTTGGAGAGAGAATGAGTGGACTGTAGCAGTATGGATGGGGTTTCCCCGAGGTCTGACAACTATAGTAACATGGTGGAGTGGTGATAAAAGGCTTAAAAGTGGCACAAGGTAGTTGATGGGAGAATTTAATGTGGATAACACCCTTCAATTCTAGTGGGAGTGAGTGGTGGTGGTAGGTAGAACAGTGTTTGTACCTTTTACATACCCGCTAGAGAAGCTTCAGGAGCTTGATCGAACATTTGACGAGTTTGAGATTAGTAGAGGCTCTCGTGGAATGGGTTAAGCATACTTTCATGATATATCATAAGGATTTCATCAAGCATGAGGGACTAAAGTCTTATAAGAGCTTTATCATTGTTATGAGGAGGTCCGCTGAGTTAGTCACGGGCTTGGAGTTGTCTATTCTGAGGTCTCTCAGTTGTGCCTTTGAGGTTGGATAAAACTACTAATTACTTGATGATAATAATGGTGCTTTTAAGGTATTTGATTCTACTGTTGTCCCTTCTACTTGGTAACAATGGTCTTTGAGTCCCAGTGTTTGTTAGCAGAGGTATTTGTTAGACCTTAGGACCTCATGCCTTGTATGGTTGAAGGTAAGAGGTTGTGAACATTTAGAATTTCAGAACACGTAAATGTGATATCATCAGTAGCCCCTAGTTGATCTTCATAAGAATTTCAAGGTCCAACACTTATTCGTTTAAATGAGTAAGGGCATAAGCGTAATAAACCATCAAAATTCTTGTCATTATGATATTGCATTGGGAAGGAGCTTACATTGAGTGTTGGAGGAAAAAAACAGTGGTGCACTAGGCCTTGGGTGGTTATAAATGAGCCCCTTAGGATGGTTTGAAATGTTCAGCAATTCTTCTAGCAATTATATATATCTCTCTTGTGAGATTTTTCTTTGCAACCAGCAATTTCCTCTCTTTTTTTTCTTGTGAAAATGTCTTCTGAGATCATTTCTCCTTTGGAAGAGCTTGGGCTTCCCTAGACCTGGTGGAGAAGATTTTTTTACCATACCTCTGGTGCACTCCCCCGACCTTGGGTAAGACTCCTTTTATTCTCGAATATTTGTTTAACTTTTAGTAAGAGTTATATTAACATTTTTCTCTTATAGAATCTATTGATCCCAGCAAGGACGAAACTGACATGCCGACAGAGGCTCTCAATTTGGACTCCATCCCCTTTGAGGTCTTGGTTATCCCGAACTATCTCTATAAAATGTCATTAGACCTCATCCCAAAGTTACACTTCCTGGAGGGGATCCTGAGGCTCCAAAGATGGTGGCTGGAGAGTCAATCAGGGTCGAGGATTTTTTCTTGTTATAGAGGTCGAGGATTTTTTCCTATTATAGAGGAAGTGAAAGGTCACAGTTGGTGAGGCTTTAGAGGTGCCTCGGGCTAGTGAGGGAGAAGATGGCAAGGATTAAAGAGGGGCTAAGGGGTTGTTTAGTTGTAAAAAAATGGGGGTGTTTTCTAGAAAACATTTTCTGTGGAGATAGAAAAATAAAGAATGTGTTCAAATAAGGTATTTTTTCAAATAAAAAAATAATTTTTCATTTTTCTATTTTTCCACAAAAATGGAAAACGTTGTTTTTATGTTTTCTATTTTTCTGGTTTAAAAGAAGGATCCATTTCTCTCATCCCATTTTAAAAGTGGAGATCATATATTCCATATCTCTCCTCCAACATACACATGGAGACCCGTTTCTCTCACCACATTTCTCTCATTTTTTTCTTTGTACCACATTTACACTCAAATTATGGAAAATAATCGTAACACCCAAAAAATTGATAAAAAGTCTTGAAAATATAGAAAAAAAATCCAAAAAGTGAATAAAATAAAATAAAAATAGTGAAGAAATACACAAAGTGAATAAAAACCCAAAAATAATGAAAAAAAAAATCATAAAATGAGTAAAACCCAAAAATAATGAAAAAAATACAGAAAGTGAATAAAACCCCCAAAATAATGAAAAAAATCCAGAAAATGAATAAAAACCCAAAAATAGTTTTAAAAAAATCCAAAAAGTGAATAAAAACCCCAAAATAATGAAAAAAATACAAAAAATGAATAAAACCCAAAAAATAAAGAAAAAAAAATCCAGAAAGTGAATAAAAACCCAAAAATAATGAGAAAAATTCAGCAAGTGAATAAAAATCCAAAAATAGTGAAAATAATACAGAAAGTCAATAAAGCACCAAAAATAATGAAAACAATCCAGAAAATGGATAAAACCCCCAAAATAATGAAAACAATTCCAAAAAGTGAACAAAAACCCGAAAATAATGAAAAAAAATTACAAGAACTAAATAAAACCCCAAAAATATTGAAAAAAAATCCAAAAAATGAATCAAAATCCAAAAATAATGAAAAAAATCCAGAAAGTGAATAAAAACCCAAAAATAATGACAAAAATACAGAAAGTGAATAAAACCCCAAAAATAATGAAACTGTAACAACCCGCCTAATAAGATACCGGGCGATTACTCCAATATTAAATTAAAACAGGAGTCACATATGGATCATCCTTAGCATCACTGTCGAAAATTCATTTAATTACTAATATCGTATTAGGTGGCCGTTAAAAAGTTTTACTAAACTACTCTTTTTAACGAATAAATTACAACATCCACAATTAAATGCGTAATGAACTGAAATGAAAATGAAAGGAACTAAAATAACCGAACACTCGGTCCAAATACACAACCATATCGAATGCTGTACTGAAAGAATAAATAAATGCAATTGAGCCATTGGCTCGAGTGTTTATACAATATCTCCTATCTAGAGTACAAGGAAGGAAACGTCTACCGATAACCTGCAAGCATCCACAGCTGCTGCAGCAGACGTCTGACTCGAAAGAATTTCCATCCAGGCGTCCCTGTGTCTGGACACCTATGTGTATATATAATATAACAAGAAAGGAGAAGTAGATAAACGGGTCAGAGCCCCGAATTTTGAAAATATTTTGCAAGTGCATAAATGCCTTATTATTTTGAAAAAGGTTTTATCTCATATTTAAGGTTGGTATCGCACTCCCATGAGATACCCCTCACCTCTCCGCTAATAGTGCACTCCTAGCGCATCTATCTAGAACATTCTAGTCAAGCTACCCTGCTAAACTAGTCTAATACCCAACCACTATCTATCCTAGATAGTCAAACAGATGTACTAAGGGCTAAACTTCACTCTAATCTCGACGCTATGCCATGTTCGTGCGTGGGGTGTCTCGCGTAGCGAAATCCAAACAAGGAACCCCCCCGATACACTACTATGCAGCAAGGTCGATCTTTGAGATCCGCCAGTCCCTCAGTACAGAAAGATATATATAATATATATACCATAAACATTTAATAATATTAGAGCACTAAGGATTAAACTTCTCCCCAGTCTCAACACAATGCCATATTCGTGCGTGGGGTGTCTCGCGAAGCGAAATCCAAACAAGGAACCCCCCCGATACACTACTATGCAGCACGGTCGATCGTCGGGATCCATTAGACCCTCGGCACTCGATTTATACATATACGTACATCTACAATATACGTCCGGATAATATCTCCCGGACTGAGGATTACTTGATACATATAGTATTTATAAATACTTATCCTTTTCATTTCAAAAACTTCCATTTCCCTTCTCATATCCAGGAAATGTAATTTATAGAAGCCAATTCATTATCATGAATTGCTTTAACAAATCATATACTTTTTGAAAGCCAATTTTATTAACATAAAAATGCTTTTCGTTTATCAATTATCCCATTTCCCTTTTTATACTCAGGAAATGTATTCAAAGATATTTTCATTATTATAAAAATGCTTTGATCATAACATATGCTTCCACATCCCTTCTTCCATCCGGGAAGTGTTACCGAAGACAAATAATATAACCCATTTCCCTTCCTATATCCAGGAAATGTAATTAAAACAAATCCATTATTATGAACTGCTTTAATAAACGCGTTCTAAGACCGCCCGTCCGGATTTCTCCACTGTGCGCGCCCCTAAATGGCTATCATCTTCCAGGGCCTCCAAGACAACCTGGGATCCTATATCGAAAGACGTCGGGAAGCGACCATGTGCCTGCGGGATAGTCAAGACCACACCCGGAATCTCCTAACCAGCGCAGAAAAAATATAACAACAAACGCTCACATGGCCTATAGAACTATATCCACCCTGCATCATTAGCCAGGGGGCTTCACCATACGAACGCAACTTCCCTTATGATAGCGATTTAGAGAGGTGTGTATCCTCATTTTTATTATTTATGAAAATCATTTGTCTTTCCATTTTGAAAACATTTATATATTATTTTCAAAATCATTTTCATCATATCATATATACTTTAATCACATAGTATATACATATACCATATATTCATCCTTGAATATACATAAATGGCCATATTTGCCAACTATATATAGCGATGACCATTAATCCCAAAGATTCCCTCGAGGAATCATAATCATGCTTTCATATAAGCATGATACTAAACCCAAAGTATTTCCTTACTTTGTTCAATACTAATTACCTCAATCATCTCTTAAAGGTTTATTTATCCTCAAAACCCTTATTTAGGAATCCCCATAAAAATCCCAAATGGTAATTCAACTCCCCATACTCTTAAAGGGAGAAAACTAGAAATTCTGGCCTAAGCGAATCGATTCGCCCTTTTTGCGAATCGATTCGCCCCTTTTGCGAATCGATTCGGATGGGCGAATCGATTCGGTTTCCAATCCGAATCGATTCGAAAAGTATTCTACAAACAGGTCTGTAAATGGCGAATCGATTCGGTCTGTACCCGAATCGATTCGGCCCATTGCAGAAACCCAATCCCTCTTAGGCGAATCGATTCGGCCTGTACCCGAATCGATTCGGCCTGTTCGAGGGTCACAGTTTGGGCGATTTCTCAAACTCCAAAATACCCAAAAATCAATCCAAATTCATTTTCATGGTTTCTACTCTACACCCAAAAATCATCCCAAACATCTACACAATAATTTCTAGCCTTTATTTTTCCAATTCCCGATTTGATTTCCGAGTTGGTACTTTCAACCGGGAGCTGTCATCTTGTAAAAATCATATCAAATCGTAGAAAAATTAGAAAAATACGCGGTCGGCGCCCACGCGACCGTATCGAAAAGATCTACAACTTTCGTGTTTTGGCCGAAAGCTAAATCAATACTTTTCCTGGCAAAAAAGGCCCCCTAAGGTGACGGTTTTACTATTCATCGTCTCTTCCGAGACGATTTCCGCCATTAAAGCTTCTCCCAAGCTTTTGTCGCCTCACCCAACGTCCTACAACCTCAACCAACTACAAATACACTTATAACACGGGTTCTAAACATCCTAGAACCCGGAATCACCAATTAATTTGGATTAAAACCCTAGTTCCACAAAATTGAAATATTATTGGGGTTTAATTGTTTTAACTCCCAAAAACCCATTTTATCCACGATAACCCACCCCAAAACCATTAGGGTTTGTTTATACCAAACTACGGTATGAGATATTTATGTAAAAAGATAAATAAATCAAGTAAACACTTGCTTCGTGGATAAAATCCGACGACCTCGAGTCGAATCCGACGGAGTTTGGCCCGAATCTCCATTTTCTCCCCACTTTTCTCCTTCCTCTCTCTCTTCTCTCTCTTTTCTCTTCTTTCCTTCTATTTTCTTTCCCTCTCCCTCTTTAAATAAGAAGAAAAGGGGTTTAAACCCTTAAAACCCAAAAACGACTCGTTTACCCAAAAACGAGTTACTTTTACCTCTAAAATTACCCGAAACTCATTTTCGACAATCGGACACTCTTTTCCGACTATCTCGGCCATTCCGAGAATTATGGCGCAGTCAAAATTCCCATCCGAGGTACTTGACCGCAAATCACTATTCCAACCCCAAATAATTAAATGCGGGTTTTCCAATTAAAAATCTTACCTCATGTCGCTTTACTTAACGACGACATATAATTAAAATATTTCGACCTATATAGTCCCAAAAATAATTACAGCACCCATCGAAAATCCTTCAATCCTCGAAAATCCCAAAATTTACTATTCAGGAAAATTCCCCAAATTGCCACTTAATTTAATTATGGAATTTAATGGTCTCCAAAAGGACGGGTTGTTACATACTCCCCCCCCTTACAACGGAATTTCGTCCTCGAAATTCAGATACGACCTACACCACCAATCCTAGGATCCCTCAAAATCCTAATACCTCAAAGGGAATGACACTAACCCAATGGTTCCCAACCATGTACAATACGACTACTACGATCGTAAAGTGACTCTAATACGTCACATAATACTCATCATCTATAATGCCTATCGGCATGAATTTCAACCTTATATACTACGCCCATTCTATTTCAAGCGGTATATAAACCAACTTACCAAGGTGCCCATACACCTTTCTAACTCGTGCATATCTGCACATCCGTAGTGAACGTCTGCCACGTAGCACTCTCTCCCAATAAGGATCTCCTTTCCTCGGTGTAATACTCACCTATGGGTCCTTCCAACCCGCAAAATTCCAAACTCCTAACCTCGGTATCACTAACTCTATCGAGCCTACATCCTACAATGTTACTATCTATGCGTTACCCTACCTACGCGAAATTAATATAATCCTAAGTATGTCCCTAGTGCCCAAGGCCTCTCTCAAATCCCGACATTTGCTCGGTTCGTGCATGGGACGTCTCGCCAAGGCGAAATCCAAACAAGTAACCCTCCCGTTACACTACTCCCTCGCGTTGTCGGTCATCGAGATGTAACGGCCCAAGACACACCAGCGGGACATCCTAAATCCTACCTATGCTAACCTACGAACGCATTTCTAGTATCTTATCCTTCCGCCCATACGGAAGGAAACCTAATCAATCGAAGTGCCCACTTTCTGTAAAAAGTGTCACGAACATAATGCCCAAATTGTATCTCCTCAAAATTTGCCTTTTCATGAAGGCTGGTTATATTCCTCAACCCAATTTCTCTAAGTCCAACCTCAACGACCCACTTGTGGCGAGGGGACCACTTTAGTGCTTTTCCATAGCACAATATCTCCATAAGTATATCAACATCATGTGGCTCATATCCTATAGTGGTTCATCCACACTATAAGACCTTTCCACAAAATCAACATCCTTGCATCCCATAACAGCTCCCCACTCCCGACGCCGTTAAGAGTCATGTGTGGAGTGTCGCGCAAAGCGAAATCCAAACAAGGAACCCCTCCACACATTAACCCTTGACTTCGTTGGTTATGGAGTTCTGTCATTTAAACATGCAACCGGGATATCCCTATCCCTTAATCCAACAAAAAGGTGATCTGAACTCCTATCTCTAACTAAGGGTCATACCACCCTGCGCTCGCACTCATTTTTAAGTCCTTGCGCAAACAATAATGAGCTTTATGTTCAGCTTAACGAAAATCCTGCGGCCTTAAATCATATATATAAGGTCGCCATAAACCCAAATCACGATAAGGAAACCTCTTCTCACTGGAGTTCCATTAACCCATAACAAATAAGGTGAACTCAACCTATATCTAGGTGAGATATCGCAACAATAACCTGTTCCCTCGAGGAACCATGGACACGATAGACTTGCCATTCTTAACCTGCTATCGTTCCGAAAATACCATAATCTTAGACAATATATATAAAATATAAACACCCGCCTCTATGACGAGTGATGGAAAACAAAATCCCGCTATCGCGGAAAAATACATAGACATACATGATATTATGTTATCGAGACCGCCACAACTCAAAGTACACACACGAGTCTAGGGCTAACTAATACCGCGACTTTATCTAGTCACGCCAAATATACCTCCTCGATTGAGGTAAAACTCAGAACAACATCTTCGCCTTTATTCACTGTCGGCCTCTAGCCGAACCTTATGTGAATAACCCAAAACAGCATTCTTTCTCATTCATGCTGAACCATGGGGACTCACGGTTAAGACTATCCGTAAGATCCCTTTCGAACCCTCAACTTAAATGAGGAATTCAACTTTAGTACCGCTCTCTACCTCAGCGGTACTGCGGTACCCCTAACTACCATTATTTAGTAGTCGCCGCCAAAATCCTTAACAATTACCATAAGGAAAGTGACCTCCACTATTGTCCTCATCCCAACCTTCTACCAGCTGTTCCAGCTAAGCCTCACCTCCTGCTACCATCCAAGCTCCGCACACGATTCTCAAACGAGCGCGCAAAAGATTTCTATAATTTCATAATATGGCAGGAGAACGAAATCTCACAAGAGAAATCAACAATCCTAATCCTGAGGCTCTATAACAAATGAGAGCAACGCTGAAAGCGTAGTACGTCCGCACAGATTCCTAAGGACACTAGAACCTGATGCTCTGATACCATCTGTAACAACCCGCCTAATAAGATACCGTGCGATCACTCCAATATTAAATTAAAACAGGAGTCACATATGGATCATCCTTAGCATCACTGTCGAAAATTCATTTAATTACTAATCTTCTATTAGGTGGCCGTTAAAAAGTTTTACTAAACTACTCTTTTTAACGAATAAATTACAACATCCACAATTAAATGCGTAATGAACTGAAATGAAAATGAAAGGAACTAAAATAACCGAACACTCGGTCCAAATACACAACCATATCGAATGCTGTACTGAAAGAATAAATAAATGCAATTGAGCCATTGGCTCGAGTGTTTATACAATATCTCCTATCTAGAGTACAAGGAAGGAAACGTCTACCGATAACCTGCAAGCATCCACAGCTGCTACAGCAGACGTCTGACTCGAAAGAATTTCCATCCAGGCGTCCCTGTGTCTGGACACTTATGTGTATATATAATATAACAAGAAAGGAGAAGTAGATAAACGGGTCAGAGCCCCGAATTTTGAAAATATTTTGCAAGTGCATAAATGCCTTATTATTTTGAAAAATGTTTTATCTCATATTTAAGGTTGGTATCGCACTCCCATGAGATACCCCTCACCTCTCCGCTAATAGTGCACTCCTAGCACATCTATCTAGAACATTCTAGTCAAGCTACCCTGCTAAACTACTCTAATACCCAACCACTATCTATCCTAGATAGTCAAACAGATGTACTAAGGGCTAAACTTCACTCTAATCTCGACGCTATGCCATGTTCGTGCGTGGGGTGTCTCGTATAGCGAAATCCAAACAAGGAACCCCCCCGATACACTACTATGCAGCAAGGTCGATCTTTGAGATCCGCCAGTCCCTCAGTACAGAAAGATATATATAATATATATACCATAAACATTTAATAATATTAGAGCACTAAGGATTAAACTTCTCCCCAGTCTCAACACAATGCCATATTCGTGCGTGGGGTGTCTCGCGAAGCGAAATCCAAACAAGGAACCCCCCCGATACACTACTATGCAGCACGGTCGATCGTCGGGATCCATTAGACCCTCGGCACTCGATTTATACATATACGTACATCTACAATATACGTCCGGATAATATCTCCCGGACTGAGGATTACTTGATACATATAGTATTTATAAATACTTATCCTTTTCATTTCAAAAACTTCCATTTGCCTTCTCATATCCAGGAAATGTAATTTATAGAAGCCAATTCATTATCATGAATTGCTTTAACAAATCATATACTTTTTGAAAGCCAATTTTATTAACATAAAAATGCTTTTCCTTTATCAATTATCCCATTTCCCTTTTTGTACTCAGGAAATGTATTCAAAGATATTTTCATTATTATAAAAATGCTTTGATCATAACATATGCTTCCACATCCCTTCTTCCATCCGGGAAGTGTTACCGAAGACAAATAATATAACCCATTTCCCTTCCTATATCCAGGAAATGTAATTAAAGCAAATCCATTATTATGAACTGCTTTAATAAACGCGTTCTAAGACCGCCCGTCCGGATTTCTCCACTGTGCGCGCCCCTAAATGGCTATCATCTTCCAGGGCCTCCAAGACAACCTGGGATCCTATATCGAAAGACGTCGGGAAGCGACCATGTGCCTGCGGGATAGTCAAGACCACACCCGGAATCTCCTAACCAGCGCAGAAAAAATATAACAACAAACGCTCACATGGCCTATAGGACTATATCCACCCTGCATCATTAGCCAGGGGGCTTCACCATACGAACGCAACTTCCCTTATGATAGCGATTTAGAGAGGTGTGTATCCTCATTTTTATTATTTATGAAAATCATTTGTCTTTCCATTTTGAAAACATTTATATATTATTTTCAAAATCATTTTCATCATATCATATATACTTTAATCACATAGTATATACATATATCATATATTCATCCTTGAATATACATAAATAGCCATATTTGCCAACTATATATAGCGATGACCATTAATCCCAAAGATTCCCTCGAGGAATCATAATCATGCTTTCATATAAGCATGATACTAAACCCAAAGTATTTCCTTACTTTGTTCAATACTAATTACCTCAATCATCTCTTAAAGGTTTATTTATCCTCAAAACCCTTATTTAGGAATCCCCATAAAAATCCCAAATGATAATTCAACTCCCCATACTCTTAAAGGGAGAAAACTAGAAATTCTGGCCTAAGCGAATCGATTCGCCCCTTTTGCGAATCGATTCGGATGGGCAAATCGATTCAGTTCCCAATCCGAATCGATTCGGAAAGTATTCTGCAAACAGGTCTGTAAATGGCGAATCGATTCGGTCTGTACCCGAATCGATTCGGCCCATTGCAGAAACCCAATTCCTCTTAGGCGAATCGATTCGGCCTGTGTTCGAGGGTCACAGTTTGGGCGATTTCTCAAACTCCAAAATACCCAAAAATCAATACAAATTCATTTTCATGGTTTCTACTCTACACCCAAAAATCATCCCAAACATCTACACAATAATTTCTAGCCTTTATTTTTCCAATTCCCGATTTGATTTCCGAGTTGGTACTTTCAACCGGGAGCTGTCATCTTGTAAAAATCATATCAAATCGTAGAAAAATCAGAAAAATACGCGGTCGGCGCCCACGCGACCGTATCGAAAAGATCTACAACTTTCGTGTTTTGGTCGAAAGCTAAATCAATTCTTTTCCTGGCCAAAAAGGCCCCCTAAGGTGACGGGTTTACTATTCATCGTCTCTTCCGAGACGATTTCCGCCATTAAAGCTTCTCCCAAGCTTTTGTCGCCTCACCCAACGTCCTACAACCTCAACCAACTACAAATACACTTATAACACGGGTTCTGAACATCCTAGAACCCGGAATCACCAATTAATTTGGATTAAAACCCTAGTTCCACAAAATTGAAATATTATTGGGGTTTAATTGTTTTAACTCCCAAAAACCCATTTTATCCACGATAACCCACCCCAAAACCATTAGGGTTTGTTTATACCAAACTACGGTATGAGATATTTATGCAAAAAGATAAATAAATCAAGTAAACACTTGCCTCGTGGATAAAATCCGACGACCTCGAGTCGAATCCGACGGAGTTTGGCCCGAATCTCCATTTTCTCCCCTCTTTTCTCCTTCCTCTCTCTCTTCTCTCTCTTTTTTCTTCTTTCCTTCTATTTTCTTTCCCTCTCCCTCTTTAAATAAGAAGAAAAGGGGTTTAAACCCTTAAAACCCAAAAACGACTCGTTTACCCAAAAACGAGTTACTTTTACCTCTAAAATTATCCGAAACTCATTTTCGACAATCGGACACTCTTTTCCGACTATCTCGGCCATTCCGAGAATTATGGCGCAGTCGAAATTCCCATCCGAGGTACTTGACCGCAAATCACTATTCCAACCCCAAATAATTAAATGCGGGTTTTCCAATTAAAAATCTTACCTCGTGTCGCTTTACTTAACGACGACATATAATTAAAATATTTCGACCTATATAGTCCCAAAAATAATTACAGCACCCATCGAAAATCATTCAATCCTCGAAAATCCAAAAATTTACTATTTAGGAAAATTCCCCAAATTGCCACTTAATTTAATTATGGAATTTAATGGTCTCCAAAAGGACGGGTTGTTACAGAAACAAACTCCAGAAAGTAATAAATATTAACCCCGAAATTAATTTTAAAAAACACCTAGAAGTTTATTAAAAAGTAAGAAACTTATTAATTAAGAAAACAAATAACAGAAAATTAAAAATACGCTTCTGAAAATTAAAAAAACAAAAATAAATAAATAAAATGATGAAAGAAAATACATAAAATAAATATTAGTCTCAAAATTAATTTAAAAATACATCACAAAATAAAAATTAAAAGCTCGGGAAATAAAAAAAGAAAGAGAAATCAATACAAAAACAAAAATAATGAAAAAATGCATAAATGAATAAAAAATAGAAAATAAATATTATCCCCTGAATTAATTTAAACGAACACTCGGAAATTTATTAAAAAGTCAAAAATTTATTAATTAAGTAAAAAATAAAAGAAAACAAAAAGTACTCAAAAAATGGAAATGAATAGATACCCTAGCAAACTAATAAAAATGAAAATATTAGAAAAAAATAAAAAAAATAATAGAATTAGAAAAAAAAACAGACCTGGCGATTGGGGGAACGAAACAGTTAGGGGTTGGGTTGGGGGCTTGGTGGATTTGGTGGATTTGGTTTTTATTCATTTTTTATTTTTTCTTAATACCCTTAATACATTTTTTCTATTTTTTTTAAATTCATTTTAGAGTTAATATTTATTTTCTGTATTTTTTTATTTTTGTTCATTTTTTGTATTTTTTTTAATTTTCTAGGTTTTTTATAATTTTTCTTTTTTTATATATATTTTCTACTTTTTTATCATGGAAAATATTGGCAATCAAACACATAAAAGATGGAAAATATAACATTTTTCACCTAAAAAATAATTACAATCAAACAACACCAACAAATGTTTTCCATGAAAAATATTTTCAAGTTTTCAATTCTTAGCGCTTATTTTCCATCTTTTTTTTTATCAAACACACCCTTAATGTATAAGAAATTAACTGCATTGACAGCTTAGACTTGCATTATCATTTAAAGCAATATTAACGTGTCGTGTGTACTTTATTATTCGTGTCGAGAAATATTTTTTTCTTGTTATCTAATAACATACGTTTGCATAATATTTTTTGTATGTGCATGATTATTTTTATTACATTGATTATATGATTATGAAATGTACTTGACGTGTGCGGGCGCGCATGGGGTGGGGGGTGGGGGTGGGGGGGATTGAGGGTTGAATAGAATTTTCAATTTTTGAATATTAACATGTAGAAAATGATTTTATATTTTTAACGAATGAACGCGTTTTCTAATTTTTGAACAAAATATTTCAGTTTTTAAATATTTACATGTAGAAAATGATTTCATATTTTTAACCAATGAACGCATTTTCTAGTTTTCCAAATTTTTTTACAGAAAATGAAAAGTGAAAATAAAGATGAAAATTAAAAACAGAAAATAGAAAAATATTTTTCACAACTAAACAGTTCTTAAGCTTCCCCCAATATAGATGAGGTTTTGCCTTATGAGGAGAGCGTGATTATTTTGGACTCTAGATGTTCACCAAGTAAGATGTCGAACTTTGTTTGATCTTCAGTTACTAACTCTAATTTTTTGTTGATTCAATAGATGAATATGAACAGAGGATGATGGATAGACTCTAATAAAATCTGACCTCTACTCCACGCTTTGTGATGAAGAGCGGGAGGTCTAAGGCAGTGAAGCGCATTAAATTTAACACTGCTATAAAGAGTTGTTAAGGCCTTTGATTCTTCTTTGGGCCCTTCTACAAGGTAACCACAGTCTTTTAGGCTCAGCGCTAGTCTAGAAAAAGTCTCTCTTAGACCTTATGGCTCTTCCTTGTACGGGTGAAGGTAAGCGGTTTTGAACTTTTGAAATTCAAGAACACTTCAAGGTGGTATGTTACATTGTTATTTGTCTTACATAACTATAGACCTTAGGACCTCTTCCCATGAAAGTAAAACGTTGTGAAGTTTAATTATAATTACTGTTGATATCAAAATTAGTATGCTGATATGGACGAATAATAAGAAGACACATGTCAATCTACATGGCACAATAGCAACGAGGAAGTTTATTCCCCCGACCTAGTCATACTCACTCCGATCAACATGTGTACTCCGAGCACTACACCAAATCTGCCCATTTGTCAAGGTCATTGACCTTGACAAATTCACCTTGTCAAGGTCAATGACCGTGACATTTCGAGGCGAGACAACTTTTTTTGTCACGGTCGTGTCAAGGTCAATGACCGTGACACGTTTGTCACGGTCATTGACCGTGACAAAGCCGTGACCCTTAGTAAAAAAATTATCACGGTCATTGACCGTGACAAGGCCGTGACAAAATTGTCAGGGACTTGTCACGGTCAATGACCGTGACAATTCTGGGCAGAATTAAAAAAAACTGCTGGGCAGTATGGCCACTGCCACTGCCCAGCAGTATATTTGTACCTGTTATAGCAACGTTGTACCTGTTCCACACATCATATATCCGAACAAACTAAAGATAATGCAAATATATATTCAAATAAGAAACTATTTAAAAAGAAACAACATCACCATCATTTTATCTCAAATCTACAAACTATTTGCATGGAAAAGAGATTTTGTACCGCGACGCTCGGGAACACCTCCTTATCCTTCCCTTCTCGTCCGAATAGCGACATAAGTATAGAGCATATGTGGCCTACCCTTAGGGCCACTCCCTGTCCCCTGAATTGAAATAAAGTAAAATTAGTATCCGCCCCTCAAATATAGATAAATATAAATTGTAATTGAAATCGAAATCGAAATCGAAATTGACATATAAATATAAATACATTACCTGTAGTGTCACTCAAACAGCTAACTTGAGCTCATATGGCACCTCCTTCCAACTAATGTACCCCGGGCAATCGTGTCAATTATAATTCTCTTCATATCTAAACACTAAGAAATACCATAATCCTATGGAGGTATGCGTTGCAAATTCCTTCCAACCGTTGTGTAGCCAAAAATCAGCAGTTGAAGTTGTCAACTCCACCTTTGAATGGGGTATGGAAAGTGGTGGGGTATGGAAAGTGGAATTGACAACTTCAACCGGTGATGTTTGGCTACATAACGGTTGGGAGGAATTTGCAGAGCATCGCTCCATAGGATTATGGCATTTCTTAGTGTTCGGATAGACGAAGAGATTCAGTCTCCTCTCCACAAATAGGACACCCCAAATAACTATGTACTAATCACCTATTAAAGGTAAGAAGCGTATATTCATGGATTAGTATAAACAAAACTTAGATGTAGTTGGAATATTTATGTATTAATCTCCTCTCCACACACGCACACTACACAAGAGTGAAAATGATAAAGTGCAGATCAAGTAAAAGCATTAAAAATGGATGTTTCGGTACAAATTGAAATAATTATTACAAATTGAAAAATTGTTTCAAATTCGGGTTATCATAAAAAATGGATTGATATTCGGTAGGAGCAGCCAAGTCATCCACACTACTATTTAGATGCCTTGGCGCGTGTTGGACAATTGACCACGGCTCGTTGTTGATATACTCCGAGTAAAACACTTGCTTAACCTTTTGAAATGCACAAACAAACGGCTCATCGCTCACGTGGTCGTTGCTCTTCAACTTGGACAAGTCAACCATGATCAAATTGGTGACAGGATCAACTTTAGAAGCATTTTTATCCTCAACTCTTACCCATTCACAGTAAAATGCAACCTCTTTGAAGCTTATATAATCCAATTCAAATATATTTTGAATTACACCATAGTAAGTCATTTCAGCTTCAACGAGGTTTTTATCTTTTGCGCTTGCTCGAAAGAAAGTAAGAGCCTTGTATGAAATACCCGAGTTCTGTACATTTGTACTTTCCTTGTACAGTTTAGCGCCGAAAATGTAACCGTTCAATCGATATTTTTTGTACTCTTGTGCCACGAACAAGGGTCTAGTGGCTAGACGAGCAAGCCTTGATGTCGCATCACCCATCTTTAGGAGCTGAGAATATAGATAAATTAATTATATTAGTGGTAAAATATGAGTGTAATGTAACGTTATATAACGACTGTTTTCATTGTAATTACCTCTTGTGTCAACCATAGCCTAAATTCGCTGTCTGATTGTACCACTGTTTTTCGTCTTTTATTGTTCTCACAGGCTTCATATTTACTGCATATTACAAAATTAATCATGTATAAAATAATCTAAAATAATGTTAAACATTATAATATTCGAAACTTACTTTTTCCATTCTTCGACATCTTCATGTGTGTCAAATAGATAACGAGCTACTTGTTCATGTTGCAAACTCGTTAATTTCACTCGTTTTCCCATCACATTACCACCATCATCGAGGAATTCATCAGTGTCATCAACGCTGGTAGAGTCAGTCATATATTCCCGAGTATATATTGATGACTCCACGGTGATGTATTCCTCTGCAATTGATCCTGCAATATATCGCGTATTCTTGACGTAATCTTTAAAAACTTTCATCAATCTTTCAAACGGATACATCCACCGATATCTAACTGGACCACAAAGAAGTGCCTCGTCGCATAGGTGTACCAACAAGTGAACACTTATGTCAAAGAATGCTGGGGGAAAATACTTCTCCAATACACAAATCGCTTCGTTCACAGCCAATTTTGCGGCCACTATGTGTTCTCGATTCACTACCTTCTCACACAAGAGGGAGAAGTTAATACTAATTTGCATAATAGCCCTACGCAAATCCTTGTGCTTGGAGAAACAGTGCTTAAACAATAGAGGAACCAATTGCATGATCACATGCCAATCGTGGGACTTACACTTATGTAAATCATGAGTAGCATAATTCACAATCCTTTGCAAGTTGGACGAAAAAGTAGATGGGCCCTTCAAATTATATATTGTGTCTAAAAGCACCTTCCTTTCCTCACTCGTCAAAGTAAACGCACCAGGGGGAATTATTGTCCTTCCCCTACTATCTTCTTTCAACCATAGTTGTGGTTTAAGTTTTAACGTTTTAAGGTCTTTTCGTGCATTTTCTCCATCCTTCGAATGACTCCCCCCAAGGCAAGTACCCACAATATGTTCAGCGAAGTTCTTCTCTGCATGCATCACATCCAATACATGGCGCACCGGGTTTTTCTTCCAATAAGGCAAGTCAAATAAAATTGACCTCCGAGACCATGCCTTTCTTATCTCAGTTTCATTCCCAGTTGGGGTCTTCTTATGCTTGACATTCTTAAATTTGGGATTCTTACCTGGCATATTTGGGCCACATTTAGAAGATTTACTTTCAATTTCTGAACCCGAAAGTTGTCTCGACGGTAGCCTATGTTCAACTCCGCCCAATAAAAAATTGGAAGCTTTCTCAAATCTGAAACTATGAGCTGGGGGTAAAAACCTCTTGTGGCAATGGTATACATTTTTTAAGCTGGAGGATAGACGAAGAGATTCAGTCTCCTCTCCACAAATAGGACACCCCAAATAACCATGTACTACACATCCGGATAATGTCCCATAAGCTGGAAAATCATGAATTGCCCACATCAACATAGCTTTCAGCGTAAACTCTTCTTTTCTAAAAGAGTCAAATGATTGCACACCATCTTCCCACAACTCATTTAATTCTTCTACCAAAGGAGCCAGGTAGATATCAATGTCTTCACTTGGTGCCTTTGGACCAGGTATCAATAAAGCCATCATCGAAAATTCAGGTCTCATACACTGTGAAGGAGGGAGGTTGAGTGGGGCTAGGATCACTGGCCATACACTCTGATTGGTGCTTAGATTTCCAAATGGATTGAAACCATCTGTTGATATAGCCAAACGAATGTTGCGTTGTTCTCGAGCAAAATCGGGATACTCATAATTCATCCTCCGCCAGGCAGTAGAATCAATAGGATGACGCATGATATTACCCCCTACTTCTGCCCTAGCATGCCAAGTCATTGCCTCTGAAATCCATGGTACTGTGAAAAATCGCTTTAATCTAGGCCCAACGGGAAAATATTTCAATACTTTTTGAGGCACTTTTGATCTTGTGCCTTCCTTACTAGTAGATTGGACATATCTAGGTTCATCGCATACCGGACAATGATCGAGATTTTCATACTCCTTTCGGTATAGTATGCAGTCATACACACAAGCATGAATCGATTTATACTTCATTCCCAAACCTTTCAAACTGTTCTTCATAACATGATAGCTATTTGGAAGTGTATTCACCTTGGGTAATAAGCCCTTCACCCATTTCAGAATTCCCGTCACGCTATTGCCAGACAAACCGTACTGCGTCTTCAAACTGTGCAAACCAACCATGGCATGTAAAGTTGTTTGATCTTTCTCACAGCCAGAGTATAACGGTTGGGTCGCCTTAAATTTTAAACTTTGGTAGTCATCGTCAAGTTTTATCGTGTTATCTTCACGAGCACTTGAATCTTCTACATCATCAGTAACCTCATTCTCCTCAGCTTCATAAACTCCGTACGCATCATCAACTAAATCCTCTAACATATTATGATCTACGTCGTCCCCTTCTTCATCTATTCTACTTGTTGAAGGATGTTGTGAAGGTTGGTCAGGGACAAAAGGAACTTTCAATTCACCGTGAAAACTCCAAAATCGATAACTATCTTGCATACCCGATCTTAACAAATGTAGTTCAACTGTTTTCCACTCAAACACCTTACCATTTTTACACCTAGCACACGGACACGAAAACTCTTCATCATTACGACATCTCTTTGCATATTTCACAAATTCGTTAGCACCTCTGCGAAACACATCCCCTATTCTATTAGTCTCACCCATCCACTCTTTGTATTTCGGATATCCCATCACAGCTACCACAACTAAACACCTACCCAGAGAACATTATGCAGAACTTCCTCCAAAAGTAACAACTTTAAGCCAATAAGAATATTATACAAAAATTATACAGTCTCAAACTGTCCAAACGGGACAATTCGAGAGATCTCATTACAGGGGTAATGACTCTCGAACGAGTCTAAGGGTTATTGAATGCGTACGCATAAGAACTAGAATGCTAGTATCTATGCGCACTATATTTAATTTCAAGTATGTTTCATATAATGGGTTAATTCAAATACACAAATAAATTCATGGGATAATTCAAATACAAAAATAAATTCATGGGATAATTCAAATACAAAAAGAAATTCATGTATTGACCACAAAGACCCTAAAGGGAATCCAAATTATTTCTTGGACGTGAATTCCTCCAAATTATGATCTCATACCTATTCACACAATGATGGGGGAGGGGGTGGTGGAGGGGGGCAGGGGGTGGGGTGGGGTGGGGTGTGTGTGTGTCCGTAGGTGCGTAGGTGTGCGTGTGTGTGTGGCGTAGGTGTGCGTGTGTGCGTAGGTGTGCCCAACCCACCCCACCCCCTCCCCCCCTCCACTACCCCCTCCCCCACCCTGCCCCATCCCGCCCCACCCCCACCACACACCACCACACACACCACCACACACAGACACACACCCACCCCACCCCCTCCCCCTGCCCCCCTCCACCACCCCCTCCCCCACCACACACCACCACACACACACACACACACCACTCTACCCCACCCCCTGCCCCCCTCCACCACCCCCTCCCCCCCTCCCCCAAAACACACCACCACACACACACACCCACTGCACCCCACCCACCCCACCCCCTGCCCCCTCCACCGCCCCCTCCCCCACCCTGCCCCACCCCGCCCCCTGCCCCCCTCCACCACCCCCTCCCCCACCCTGCCCCATCCCGCCCCATCCCGCCCCACCCCCCACACACGCACACACATACACACACACATATATATATACACATACACACATAAATATACAAACAAATATATATATAAATGGAAGAGAGAGAGAGAGAAATTGGACTTGAGAGAGAGAGAGAGAGAGCAGCGTCGAGTCGAGAGAGAGAGAGAGAGAGAGGGAGGGAACGATGGGAGGGAAAAAAGAAGGGGGAAAGTGATTTTGCTGGAAAAGTTGTCACGGTCGTGTCAAGGTCATTGACCGTGACACGAATTGTCACGGTCATTGACCGTGACAATTCGTTGTCACGGTCGTGTCAAGGTCAATGACCGTGACATAAAACGCGTTTTTTTTTGTCACGGTCAATGACCTTGACAAGGCTGGCCGGCTGAAAGGTGACAATTTGCCCATTTTGGTGTAGTGGAGGAACTCCAGCTCTCCGAGGAACTCCAACGCTCCGAGGAACTCCAGCGCTCTGAGGAACTCTTGAATGACGAGCAACTAAGGCGGTTCGAGCTGCATCTCGACCACAGTATTGATTGCCAGATAATCAACAGTTCAACTATTCATTGAATGCTTATCATCTTGATGCACACGCTTGAAGAGCATTAAATGAATTACCCTTTCATATGTATATCATTTAATGTATCACACTTTCAGATTATAGCCTCAAGGCTATAAATACATTGTATTACCCTCATTCAAAGGGACCGGAATTTCTTGATAGTACTTGTAATCGAGAATTCCCAAACACTCAGCAATAACATAACAGTGGATGTAGGCCATTTATATAAGGCTGAACCACTTTAAAATATTTGGTCTCATTTATTTATCTGTGATTGAATAATTAGAGTAATCTAATTTTTTACATCAACAATTACATTGTTATTTGGCTTATATAGCTTATATGTATTTTTGCGGGCTTGACATACGTTCGTTGTATATCATTTAAGGTCATCATGGTACAATTGGAGCAAAAGTCAGAGCATTTGTTAATCTTATAGCAATTGTTTATTTTCCTTTTTAAGATGAAGAGTTTTTTCTCTTTATGTTCCAATTTATTTTTTGTATATGTCGAGTCATTTCTAGCTTATGCAATTTGGTACATTGGGGATACCAAAGATAGTGTTGGAGGATTATTCGTTGCTTTTACTTATGGGTGATGATTCTCTCTCTCTCTCTCTCTCTCTCTCTCTCTCTCTCTCTCTCTCTCTCTCTCTCTCTCTCTGTGTGTGTGTGTGTGTGTATGCATATATATATATATTTCTAACTTTAATGATTTTAGTAGAGCCAAATATTATGAAACCTTAGCTATATTACATAAATAAATTTTTGTGACACCCCGACTAATTAAACACCGGGTAGCTACTCCTTTATAAAATTAATTCAAAATGCCAAGTTGGCTCAGTTAATAGCATCACTGTCGAAAACGTTTTATTATTACTAACCACCTAGTATTTAAAAAGTAAGTGCCAAATTTTATTAAATCTGATTAACATGCAACAAGAGTAATGAATAACTAAATAACACCATTCACCATACTGAAGTAAAACGAATAACCATCACAATAGAGTAAATAAACTCTGGAGGAAAAACTCCTCAATACAAATCCCACAACTGATAAGTAAACTGAAATAAATAACTAAAACTGAATACTGAGCAATACATGCTAGAGTCTGAAAACTGAAATGTAAAAATGTCTAATCGAATTGGGCAACATGCCCTACAACTGATAGATGCTGAGACTGGAATCCAAATGAGAGAAGCGTCTACATGCAAATCCCTGTAGCTTCCACAAACAGCTACAGCTCGTCACCTGAATGAGAATCCTATGCTTGGTGTCCTTGTGGCTGGGCACCTAAAAATGGTTTTACAAGAAAATATATTTGAAAGCAAATGGGTCAGAGCCCGAAAGTGGAAATCATTTTAAAAACCTGCAAGTGCTTTAAAAACATTTAAAACATTAAATGCAAAGTACATGTTAGGACGTGCACTCACATTAAATTCTCACCTCTCGACTAACTGTGCACTCCTAACGTAAGTACCCATCTATAACGACCCATATTACTGGCTAACTGACAACATAACTAGCTAAACTGCCAAAGGTAACGCTCGTAATTTAATAGAGGTTTAACGTAAACTCAGTTACTAACTATGCCATTGATATAACTATCAGCTAACTCATTATATAACTCGAAACAATTCCGTAATATTTTTACAACATTAACATGAGGATTTCCATATTTTTAAGGTATATTATTCACATCATAAATATACAATACAAGCACCCCGCAATCTAAGCTGTAGTGCACACATACTCTGCTATCCATCCCGGTACATCACGTACATAAGGATCACATATTTCGAATCTCTCAGGAATAGTTCAGATAACATAAATCACAAATAGTGGAGGCGAACACAGTCACCATCACATGGGTCACGCACATACCTACGCTCCCATGGTCATGCAGACTTATTAATATCACAATAAGTCCTTCTATGATCTATGTTCATCAAGGTACCAGTCTAAATCCCCCCCGTAGGCACACAAGGATTAGAGGGTCCTAAGCGAACGCAAACCTCCCGTGATAGCAAGTATGGTAGGTATGTCATACACACAAATACTATATCAATACTAAGTATACACGCATCTTAGTAATCACCGTAGTATAATTGTAATACTCTACATCATTATACCATTTCCAAATTTATATATTTTTCAAGTCTCCCATTAATATAAAGTTAAATTGCCGACACGTCTCACGCCGTAGTCCCTTATCCTTAAAACCTATCTTGAATAGACTATTAAGTTCCCATAATTCTCACATATGATATCTTTATGCCTAAGGTCTTTACTTCTGCCCCAAACCTTATTTCATCAACTTATTCAAATTTGTACTATTAACCCAAATATTAACTCACATAACGAATTTCATTTATTTAGAATAATTCCTCAAATTACATTCTGATTAAAGTCCCACTTCATAATCATGCCTACTGGTCTTCCTTAAAGCTAAGGGTATTCACAAAGTCTCCAAACATATTCTCCGAGGGTTTCCACCATTAAAATCATATTAAGGAAAATTTTACTCATTCTGGGAAGGTCGATCGATCGACCTATGAATATCGATCGATCGATCTAATCGATCGATCGACTTATGAATGTCGATCGATCGATCGAACAGGTATGGCTACGGACTGCTTCGTTCTGCAGATTTGAAAACGTCCCAAAACTTATTTCTAACGTATGATTCTCAAATATAACGTTATAGTAATGTCATATAACAATCCTACAATATTACTAACGTCCATAAACCACTAATTCAACATCTAAAGGCTACATATGGTTCAAACTTCATCAAAAACCTAGTTTCCAGATTTTATCTCAAGAACATTCATAAACTTCATCTTAAATCCGTTTTTGGTATAACAAAAGTCGATAATTCTCTTAATATAATCTCCCAGTAACATCCTACATGCAACCTATATCCCAGAATTTAAACTAATGACTCCAATCTTATGGGTTTTTCATTATCTTCTAAGAACATACAAAATTTATGCATAATCTAACATGGAAGAAGCATTCTCTGAAATTTAAATGGAATAAATCACTTGCCTTGATTGTTTCTGAATCTGGTGTTGGATTTGTAATCTCTTTCTGCAGATTTTCTGCAGAATTCCTCCTCTCTCTCCCCTTCTCCAAGCTTTCTTCTTCCAAAGATGGCTATGGTGGCTAGGGTTTGCTTTGGGAGAGTTGGAAGACTAAATGATAACTTACGTAGCTTATGGGGTTAATAAAGGGTTGGTTGGGTCAATCCCTTATCAGATTACAACTCTCAATTTTCGTCACTTTTAATTACCCAAAAATACCAAATTACTAAAATACCCTTTAAGTTACCGGTATGGCCTAAAAATACCCCGGGACCCAAATTATACCCCCGGCTAGTGTTTTCTGACTATCTCGACCCTTCCGGACGCGTTGACGCACTCAAAACGACCATACGGATTATAGATTTTAAATTCACTTTTATTAACAAAATATTATACCGTGACGCGGCGGTCCCACGCGTCTCAACAAAATTTCTAAAAATGCCGTATATAAATCTCACGACAAATTTTATAATACCAAATACATATATAATCATATATGCACATAATCAAATACCAATTCGCATCACATTAGTATTATTAACCCGGATTAATTTCCAATTAATACGCAATTTAATTAATTAATCCCAAAAATAAATATAGTCAAAAATACGGGGTATTACATACTTCCCCCCTAATAACTGAATTTCGTCCCGAAATTCGAAACTAGAAAGTACCTGCTAAAAACAGCTCTGGATAACGTTCGCGCATCTCATCCTCGCGCTCCCATGTGGACTCCTCGACATTGTGATGTCGCCACTGAACACGCACTAACGGGACTATCTTTGACCGCAGTTTCCTCTCGCTTCGGTCCAAAATAGCAATTGGCCCCTCCTCGTAAGAGCTATCCGGCTGGAGATCGATGTCCTCCACAGCAATGTGAGAACGAGCCAAATTGTCCCTAAGGTATTTCCTCAGCGAGGAAATATGGAACACGTCGTGAATCCGATGCAAGTGCTCCGGTAGTCCAAGTCTATATGCAACCGGTCCTATCCGCTCAATAATAGGAAACGGCCCCACATACCTCGGTGCCAACTTCCCCTTCTTCCCGAATCGCATAATCCCCTTCATCGGAGATACCCTGAGCAAAACCTGGTCCCCTACTTGGAACTCCCTGAAAAATCTCTTCGCATCAGCATAACTCTTCTGCCTGTCTTGAGCTACCCGAATGCGACTCCGAATCAACTCAATCCTTGCCGAAGTATCTTGGATCACTTCTGGCCCAAGTAATTTGTTGTCCCCCACCTCCAACCAACATGCTGGGGAACGACAAGGCCTGCCGTACAATGCCTCAAACGGAGCCATGCCAATCGTGAACTGATAGGAGTTGTTGTAAGCAAACTCCACCAGTGGAAGGTACTGCTCCCATCCACCCCCAAAGTCAATAATACACATGCGTAGCATGTCCTCCAACATCTGGTTGGTGCGCTCTGTCTGCCCATCGGTCTGCGGGTGATAAGCCGTACTCAACCGCAATTCCGTGCCCATGGCCTCCTGGAAACTCTCCCAAAACCTCGAAACAAATATCTTGTCTCTGTCAGACACGATATTCAGGGGCACACCGTGAAGTATCACAATCTCTGAAATGAAAAGCTGGGCATACTGTCCCATAGTGTAGTCAGTCCTTACGGGTAAGAAGTGAGCGACCTTGGACAACCTGTCAATAATTACCCAAACGGAGTCGTGACCCCTCTGTGACCTAGGCAACCCCGTGACAAAATCCCTGGATATGCTCTCCCACATCCACACCGGAACCTCCAACGGCTGTAGCAATCCGGCTGGTCTCTGATGATCCACTTTTACAAGCTGACAAGTGGCGCATTTCGAGACAAACTCAGCGATATCTCTCTTCATACCGCTCCACCAATATTACCGTCTCATGTCTTGGTACATTTTGTCCCCTCCGGGATGTACCGCGAACCGTGAGCCGTGCGACTCAGCCATAACATCGTGCCGCAATTCTTCCCCTTCCGGAACTACCAACCTCCCATTGAAACGCAATCCCCCGTCTGAGCTAACGGTATAGGACTCGGCTCCCTCTGCAAGTAATCGAACTATCTGCTCCTGACAGAACGAGTCATCGGCCTGTGCCCGTACTACCTTCGTGACAATCTGCGATGTAACGGTCATCACAGACATGAAAGATCGGGCCACTGCATCCTGGTGTCCCAATTCCTTCCACTTAGCCTTCCACACCTCTGCCACCTCATCTGCTGGCCTGCGGCTCAACGCGTCTGCTATCACGTTAGCCTTACCCGGGTGGTACTGGATGTCGAACTGGTAGTCCTTCACAAACTCAAGCCACCTACGCTGCCGCATGTTCAACTCCTTCTGCGTGAACAGATACTGTAGGGACTTGTGATCCGTGAACAGCTGAAACTTCTCCCCCAAAAGATAGTGCCTCCAAATCCGTAAGGCAAATACCACTGCCGCCAACTCCAAATCATGTGTGGGGTAATTCTTCTCATGAGGCTTAAGCTTACGGGAAGCATAAGCTATGGCCTGTCTCTCCTGCTGCAAAACACCTCCAAGCCCTTACAAGGACGCATCGGTGTAAACCAAATACTCAACTCCCGGTCTCGGCAATGCTAACACAGGTGCTGAGGTCAATTTGTCCTTCAATTCATCGAATGCCAACTGACAGGCATCACTCCAGATATATGGCACACCCTTACGAGTAAGATGTGTCAAAGGACCTGCTATCTCCGAGAAACCCCGAATAAATCTCCTGTAGTATCCTGCTAAGCCCAAGAAACTACGAATCTCCGTTGGTGTCGTGGGCTGTCCCCACTCCCTCACCGCTGACACCTTCCCCGGATCGACAGATATTCCTTGGTCGGAAATAATGTGACCCAAGAACTGGACCTCCTTCAACCAAAATCCGCACTTCTCATATTTTGCATACAACTTATTCTGACGAAGTGTCTGCAAAACCTGCCTCAAATGCTCGGCGTGCTCCTCCTCTGTCTGAGAGTAGACCAGAATGTCATCAATGAAGACAATGACAAACTGATCTAGGAAATCTCTGAACACCCTGTTCATCAAATCCATAAACACATCTGGAGCGTTGGTCAAGCCGAAAGGCATAACCCGAAACTCATAAGAACCATATCTCGACAAGAATGCAGTCTTCGAGACATCCTCCTCCCTGATACGCAACTGATGGTATCCCGATCTCAAGTCAATCTTCGAGAAGAAAGAAGCTCCTCTCAACTGGTCGAATAAGTCATCGATTCGAGGCAACGGATACTTATTCCGTATCGTGACCTTATTCAACTCTCGGTAGTCCACACACAACCTCAGTGAACCGTCCCTCTTCTTCACAAACAAAACTGGAGCGCCCCAAGGTGAGGTACTCCTACGAATAAAGCCCTGCCCTAACAGCTGCTCTATCTGATCCCGTAACTCTCGCATTTTAGCCGGAGCCATACGGTACGGTGCACGTGCTATAGGTCTCGTACCCGGTCGCAAATCTATAACGAAATCTATCTCCCGACTGGGTGGTAAGCCTGGTATCTCCTGAAACACATCTGAATACTCCCTGACAACCGGGATCGAATCCAAAGGAATCACAACCTCCTTAGAGGTATCCTCCTCTATGTAGTACAGATGAGCGGTCGATCCTCCCTCTGGGCGAGGCATCGCCACTATAAACATCTCTTGCCCCGGAATGGCAAAAACAATGCTCCCGCTGAAGCAATCAATCATGGCCCTATATGATACGAGCCAGTCCATACCGATTATCACATCGTGAACATGCATGTCTAACACTAACATGTCCGCAGGCAATACCAAACCACCAACCTCTACCCCCACTCCCCGGCATATAAAGAAAATAAGTGACCCACTCCCTAATGGTGAGTCGACACACGTCACTGTGCTCTCTGCCGTAGCTAACAATCCTAAAGCTTTCGCGAAGTGTGTAGCAATAAAACAGTGTGTAGCACCCGTATCAAATAACACCCGACCCATAGTGCCATGGATAGGAAACGTACCCTCGATCGCGGGCGGTGCCTGTGGAACTGCAGCCTGGTGAACGTTGTAGACACGTCCATACTGTAGCTGCCCCTGCTGAGCTGGGACTGCTGGAATGGGTGGCAATGCTGCCATCTGTGGCGGTGCAGGAAGAGCGGCGGGAAACATAGGTCTCTGTGGCTCCTGGCGAGCACCCTGCTGCTGCTGTGGGGCCCTGCCCCTATCAGGACAATCCTGCTTCTTATGACCAGTCTTGCCACAAGTAAAGCACTTCCCTGGGAAGTTCCCTCCCCTCTGCCCTTGCTGACCCCGGCCCTGGTGGCCGTTACCATTCCTCCCTTGGCCCTGCTGGCCCTGATGGAACTGCTACCCATTCTGCCCCTGTTGGCCCTGATGGCCGTTTGGACCCTGATGGCCCTGACGGAAACCTCCCTGTCCCTGCCTGTAGTTCCTTGACCGGAACCTCTTATTGTCCCCCTGCTGGGTACCCTACTCAGTCTGTCTCTGCCCCTGACCGGTCTGTGCCCCGCTGGCACCATGTCCTCCAGTCCTGCCCTGATGGCTAGACTCCCCTGACCGCTTGCCCTCGGCCATATGAAAACGGTGGTCCTGGCAGTGTAATAGTGCAGCGTTAACCACATCAGAATACGTGGCCAACGATAGGTTCCCTAGCAGATGCTGACGGATCCTCCAATTCAACCCATCAGTGAACTTCTCTATCTTCTTCTTCTCTGTTGGAATCTCGTCTGGAACGATATTCAACGGGTTAGTGAACTCGGCCTCATACTCGGCCACTGTCTTGCTCTCCTGCCTCAGACTCATAAGCTTCCTCCTCATCTCTGTATGAACTGCAGATGGAAAGTACTTGCGGTCAAACCGCACCCAGAACTCCT
This sequence comes from Sambucus nigra, assembly GCA_949130495.1. Classification (NCBI taxonomy): domain Eukaryota; kingdom Viridiplantae; phylum Streptophyta; class Magnoliopsida; order Dipsacales; family Adoxaceae; genus Sambucus; species Sambucus nigra. Next base: position 145,779,518 of record OX422211.1, read on the forward strand.
AAATGGTGAGGGTATCCCTCTCCTCCGCGGTGGTAATGGACTCCCACCACTGCAGCGCAGATCCAACTAGCTTGAAAGTAGCTAGCACCTGCTTCTGAACATCAGAGCACTCATGCATCCTCAAATGCCTCTGTATGTCCTTCCTCCATTGGCTCGAGACTACCACGTCTGAGCTACCTGCAAACTCTGGCGGATGCGCTTTCTGAAAAGCGTCGCGTACACGCTCCCAAGCAGACGGGAATGCATTAACCTGTACTGGCGCGGCAACCGGCGCCTGAGGTGGTGCCTGCTGAATCACGGCAATCGCGGCATTTACCGCTTGGGCTACTATAGCAGCAACCTCAGCGGCGTTCAACATGCCCTGAACTGGAGCGGGCTGTGGTTCGGGCGTAGCATTCCTGGGAACTCGTCGTGCACGTCGTGGAGGCATCTGAAATAAGAACAAAGTTTATAAGTTCACGGTTTATAAACTTAAAATAGCTGAAGAACGAAACGTACACAATAAGAGTACAACAGTCCTAAAATATAGGGCTCTATATCAAAGGAAACGTAGCGGAAACATAATAGCCGTACAGATCCTAAAGGACACTAGAACCTGATGCTCTGATACCACCTGTGACACCCCGACTAATTAAACACCGGGTAGCTACTCCTTTATAAAATTAATTCAAAATGCCAAGTTGGCTCAGTTAATAGCATCACTGTCGAAAACGTTTTATTATTACTAACCACCTAGTATTTAAAAAGTAAGTGCCAAATTTTATTAAATCTGATTAACATGCAACAAGAGTAATGAATAACTAAATAGCACCATTCACCATACTGAAGTAAAACGAATAACCATCACAATAGAGTAAATAAACTCTGGAGGAAAAACTCCTCAATACAAATCCCACAACTGATAAGTAAACTGAAATAAATAACTAAAACTGAATACTGAGCAATACATGCTAGAGTCTGAAAACTGAAATGTAAAAATGTCTAATCGAATTGGGCAACATGCCCTACAACTGATAGATGCTGAGACTGGAATCCAAATGAGAGAAGCGTCTACATGCAAATCCCTGTAGCTTCCACAAACAGCTACAGCTCGTCACCTGAATGAGAATCCTATGCTTGGTGTCCTTGTGGCTGGGCACCTAAAAATGGTTTTACAAGAAAATATATTTGAAAGCAAATGGGTCAGAGCCCGAAAGTGGAAATCATTCCTGGGAACTCGTCGTGCACGTCGTGGAGGCATCTGAAATAAGAACAAAGTTTATAAGTTCACGGTTTATAAACTTAAAATAGCTGAAGAACGAAACGTACACAATAAGAGTACAACAGTCCTAAAATATAGGGCTCTATATCAAAGGAGAACCTGATGCTCTGATACCACCTGTGACACCCCGACTAATTAAATACCGGGTAGCTACTCCTTTATAAAATTAATTCAAAATGCCAAGTTGGCTCAGTTAATAGCATCACTGTCGAAAACGTTTTATTATTACTAACCACCTAGTATTTAAAAAGTAAGTGCCAAATTTTATTAAATATGATTAACATGCAACAAGAGTAATGAATAACTAAATAACACCATTCACCATACTGAAGTAAAACGAATAACCATCACAATAGAGTAAATAAACTCTGGAGGAAAAACTCCTCAATACAAATCCCACAACTGATAAGTAAACTGAAATAAATAACTAAAACTGAATACTGAGCAATACATGCTAGAGTCTGAAAACTGAAATGTAAAAATGTCTAATCGAATTGGGCAACATGCCCTACAACTGATAGATGCTGAGACTGGAATCCAAATGAGAGAAGCGTCTACATGCAAATCCCTGTAGCTTCCACAAACAGCTACAGCTCGTCACCTGAATGAGAATCCTATGCTTGGTGTCCTTGTGGCTGGGCACCTAAAAATGGTTTTACAAGAAAATATATTTGAAAGCAAATGGGTCAGAGCCCGAAAGTGGAAATCATTTTAAAAACCTGCAAGTGCTTTAAAAACATTTAAAACATTAAATGCAAAGTACATGTTAGGACGTGCACTCACATTAAATTCTCACCTCTCGACTAACTGTGCACTCCTAACGTAAGTACCCATCTATAACGACCCATATTACTGGCTAACTGACAACATAACTAGCTAAACTGCCAAAGGTTCTACCCATATTACTCGGTTAATTTAACATAACAACGCTCGTAATTTAATAGAGGTTTAACGTAAACTCAGTTACTAACTATGCCATTGATATAACTATCAGCTAACTCATTATATAACTCGAAACAATTCCGTAATATTTTTACAACATTAACATGAGGATTTCCATATTTTTAAGGTATATTATTCACATCATAAATATACAATACAAGCACCCCGCAATCTAAGCTGTAGTGCACACATACTCTGCTATCCATCCCGGTACATCACGTACATAAGGATCACATATTCCGAATCTCTCAGGAATAGTTCAGATAACATAAATCACAAATAGTGGAGGCGAACACAGTCACCATCACATGGGTCACGCACATACCTACGCTCCCATGGTCATGCAGACTTATTAATATCACAATAAGTCCTTCTATGATCTATGTTCATCAAGGTACCAGTCTAAATCCCCCCCGTAGGCACACAAGGATTAGAGGGTCCTAAGCGAACGCAAACCTCCCGTGATAGCAAGTATGGTAGGTATGTCATACACACAAATACTATATCAATACTAAGTATACACGCATCTTAGTAATCACCGTAGTATAATTGTAATACTCTACATCATTATACCATTTCCAAATTTATATATTTTTCAAGTCTCCCATTAATATAAAGTTAAATTGCCGACACGTCTCACGCCGTAGTCCCTTATCCTTAAAACCTATCTTGAATAGACTATTAAGTTCCCATAATTCTCACATATGATATCTTTATGCCTAAGGTCTTTACTTCTGCCCCAAACCTTATTTCATCAACTTATTCAAATTTGTACTATTAACCCAAATATTAACTCACATAACGAATTTCATTTATTTAGAATAATTCCTCAAATTACATTCTGATTAAAGTCCCACTTCATAATCATGCCTACTGGTCTTCCTTAAAGCTAAGGGTATTCACAAAGTCTCCAAACATATTCTCCGAGGGTTTCCACCATTAAAATCATATTAAGGAAAATTTTACTCATTCTGGGAAGGTCGATCGATCGACCTATGAATATCGATCGATCGATCTAGTCGATCGATCGACTTATGAATGTCGATCGATCGATCGAACAGGTATGGCTACGGACTGCTTCGTTCTGCAGATTTGAAAACGTCCCAAAACTTATTTCTAACGTATGATTCTCAAATATAACGTTATAGTAATGTCATATAACAATCCTACAATATTACTAACGTCCATAAACCACTAATTCAACATCTAAAGGCTACATATGGTTCAAACTTCATCAAAAACCTAGTTTCCAGATTTTATCTCAAGAACATTCATAAACTTCATCTTAAATCCGTTTTTGGTATAACAAAAGTCGATAATTCTCTTAATATAATCTCCCAGTAACATCCTACATGCAACATATATCCCAGAATTTAAACTAATGACTCCAATCTTATGGGTTTTTCATTATCTTCTAAGAACATACAAAATTTATGCATAATCTAACATGGAAGAAGCATTCTCTGAAATTTAAATGGAATAAATCACTTGCCTTGATTGTTTCTGAATCTGGTGTTGGATTTGTAATCTCTTTCTGCAGATTTTCTGCAGAATTCCTCCTCTCTCTCTCCTTCTCCAAGCTTTCTTCTTCCAAAGATGGCTATGGTGGCTAGGGTTTGCTTTGGGAGAGTTGGAAGACTAAATGATAACTTACGTAGCTTATGGGGTTAATAAAGGGTTGGTTGGGTCAATCCCTTATCAGATTACAACTCTCAATTTTCGTCACTTTTAATTACCCAAAAATACCAAATTACTAAAATACCCTTTAAGTTACCGGTATGGCCTAAAAATACCCCGGGACCCAAATTATACCCCCGGCTAGTGTTTTCTGACTATCTCGACCCTTCCGGACGCGTTGACGCACTCAAAACGACCATACGAATTATAGATTTTAAATTCACTTTTATTAACAAAATATTATACCGTGACGCGGCGGTCCCACGCGTCTCAACAAAATTTCTAAAAATGCCGTATATAAATCTCACGACAAATTTTATAATACCAAATACATATATAATCATATATGCACATAATCAAATACCAATTCGCATCACATTAGTATTATTAACCCGGATTAATTTCCAATTAATACGCAATTTAATTAATTAATCCCAAAAATAAATATAGTCAAAAATACGGGGTATTACAATTTTAAAAAAGTATATGATTTTTTCATAATAGTGATTATTTCATTGTCCAACACACATATGTTATTTCTGTAAATACTGATGTAGAACCTCATTCAATTTAACAATTATATAATATTGAATAAATTAATATTCAATATGGCATAGGATTAAACAAATCAATAATACTTCCTAAAAATATCACCACACAAATGTTACCAATATGTCACTATGTAATGACAAAAAGCCTCTTCGTCAAATAAATATTAATCATAAAAATAATTTATTGTTCTTAAGATCATATTTTCAGTTAAATTCCAATAGATTTGGTAAGAGTCATAAAATAAATTAACATATTTATTTTGAAAATAAATATGATTTTATGTCTAGGCATATTGATAATTTCCGGTCATCATTAAAAGTACGGACTTTAGGACACGATGTAATTGTTATGATTCATGCACTTAAAAAACTTTGACCATTTGAATTAAAAAGAAGATGGAAAATAAAGCATACCGTGTTTGGCGAATTAAAGTTAGAACTTTGGGTTCTTAGCTAATGCATTAGAACCTTAGGATATTTATCAAATATCATCAGTGGCGGAACTAGGATTTTACATTGGAGCAGGCTAAAAAGTAACTTACACATTATTCAAATAAAACAAATACAAACACTAAAACATTTATATAATAGCATACCAAAATCGTTGATTCAAAATAGACAAAAGAGCGTCTTCGCTATATCTAGTCACATGTGACACAAAAAAATACATCATATGAACTAATGAAGTTGAACCCTACGATCCTTTCGTGAATCAAAATCATCTATTAGGAAATCCAAATCAATGTCTTCAGCAAGCTCTCTTTCAATTATGAGTATCATGCAATCTTCTAGGAAATCATCACCCATCTTGTTACGGATAGTTGTTTTTACAAGTTTCATAGCTGAAAATGCACGTTCCGTTGATGCCGTGGAGACGGGAAGAGTCAATACAAGACGAATCAATCTATCAACTAAGCAATAAATATCCTTTTTCCTTGTTTCAGCTAATGTACAACATAATTCAGAGATTCTGGACAAAATTTGAAAACTAGGATGATTTGGAATATCAAGCTCATAGTGTTACAATTGACACCTCAATGTGCATATATCATCTTTGGAAAAATCACGAGGATACAAATTTTCTGCAAGCTTGCATATATCATCAATGTTAAATGACTTATAAGCATCACGAGGATCTAAAGCAGAGCAAAGAATAAGAATTTCCATTGCCCCCTTGGAAAATCTACAATTTAACTCCATTATTTAAAAGTCGATCGCAACATTGAATGTATCGACTTGGTAATGGTGATAAATTGTAATATTATCTCGTTGCTGACAAGAACGCTGAGTGCCCACTTTATAACAAGTATCCATATTTGGGATCTCAATACCATGGTTTTCGCAAAACGACTACACTTTATCAAAGAAGGAAATCCAACCACTTTCCCTTAACTTTTGAAGAATCTTTTTTGTTGTTGAAACAAGTTGCATAGCATTTACAATGTCTTGAGACTTTTGCTGAAGTGCTTGGTAAAGTATATCAGTGATCCCCGTGATCTCATTCAATAAATGTAAAATAAATACAAATTCAAATGAGGTCATCGCATCATAAGCACCTTTAGCCTCTAAGTGTGTAGGATGATTAAGACCATTAAACTAAAGATTTTCAACAATTTCACAAGATGGGCCAAACAAATCAATCAAACTGCGAACATAACTCAAGTGAGAGATCCAACGAGTGGCTCCAGCACGATCTAATGACTTCCTTTGATTAACACCTCTTCCCATTTGAAGTTCACCAATTCCACCTTATTTGTAACTTCAGGAGCTTGTCTCGACTGTAATTCACTTTGATGTTTTGGAGAAGCACCAACAATATTGACAACAACATTCAACTTTGAGAAGAATAATCATATATCTCGCACATCTCTGGATGCCGAAACTAATTCAAGTTGTAACTGGTGGGCAAAGTAATGCACGTAATATGCATATGGACACTCCTTAAGAAATAGGGCATGTAATCCATTCCAAGCTCCCCGCATATTTCTAGCTCCATCGTATCCTTGACCCCACATTTTATCAATATGTAGATCATAACAAGAAAGTACCCCAACAATTTCTTTTTGAGTGTCAAGGTAGTGGTGTCTTCTATGCTCACAATACTAAAAAATCGCTCGCGTAACAACCCTCCTTCATCAACAAATCTTATGACAATGACCATTTGCTCTTTAATAGAGACATCTTGTGCTTCATCAACCAATATACAATAACTTCCAACACCAATTTCTTTACGAATCTTATTTATCACATTATCACCAAGAATATTCAAATTTCTTTTTAGATTAATGAAGAAGTATACTTCACATTTCCTGGAGCTTTTTTTAAGACAACCTCAGCAACTTTTTCATTATGATTTGCTATGTGTTTTATCAATTCAATGAAATTTCCAGCATTTAGTGTGTCGGGAGATTCATCATGAGCTCTAAATGCACATGCTTGAAATGCAAGCCAATGTGCACATTCAATTTATGTCTTCACGCAACCGATTCTTTTCAACAACTTCTTTAGACTGTGAATTCAAAACCCTCTGAATGTGTTGAAAAGGATTCAAATCTTCAGCTGACTGGACAACACTCATATGGACCGAAAGAGTACAACCCATGTGTTTTAGAAAAGAACATTTTGGGCCACCAATCATTTTCCAACTTTGGAACCCTTCAACAGTAAATGCCAGTCAGGTGGGTGGATTAGTTTCAAACAAGAAACAATAAAAACAATATGCTCAATTTTTTTCAATAGAATACTCAAGCCACATGTATCTTTGAAACCAACCACTTTGAAAGCAGCGAATTTATTTTCTGTCTTGGATGGGTGGATATTCATGAAGTATGGGTTGATAAGGTCCCATTTTTAGGTATCTTTTTTGAATCTCATCCCGATCATCAATGGGTTGTTGCAATATTTGTAGACGCAACCCAGGATCTCGGGTGAAAGTGTTGTCTTCTTCAATAGATTCAACCCTTTGAATTTTAGGAGGTGGTTCAGGGGAGATTGAACGAGTATCATCCGTCAATATAGGCGCATGTGAATCATTTTTTGGTTTGAAAAATGATAACAAAGTTCTTCTTAACATTAGAACGTAAAATAATGCCCAAAATAATATAAATTAGTTAATAATAAATAATAAATAAAATCCCTAATTTCATCAATAAATGAAAATAAATATGGAGCAATAAAAATCCTAATTATAACAATAAAAGCCCCAAAATTGATAAAAAGCCGTAATTTCAATAAATAAATATGATTTATTCTTGTTAAAAGCTCTAATTAAAAATTACCTTGATAAAGCCCTAATTAAAAATTATAAGTTGTAACTATTTATTAATAATATATTATTTTGATACTAAGTGAGATAATGAAACAATAGTATATTTCAACATTTGGAGCAAAGAAGTTTGAAAATTCACTAAGAAGGTGAGAGCAGCTCCTGATTTTGTAGCAGCCTAGCAAGGGCATCTCTTGATTTCGTGGGTGTGGCCGGGCTAGAGGGAAAGATGAGAAAAAGGTGAGTTTTGTTTTAATCTTTTGAAAGGGTTGGGAGTGAAGGAGAAGCTGTGAGTTTAAGTTTTGAGAATAGGGGAGGGAATCTCTGTGTTTTGTTTTTATCTTTAAGATATTTACATTTTTTCCCCAATATTTTAAACTTTAGTAAAATATCACCTAAGACTTAAAAAGGGGGGGGGACGGCTGAACTGGAATTCCACCAAAATAACCCCTATTTTTTTTATTTTTTTTTCCGCCACTGAATATCATTGACATCCAACTCAAAAGTAAATTAGAAATTTCAGTTATTTAATATGTTAGTAGATTATAAAACTTGAGGTTCTGCCAAGACTTCGGGTTAGGCCTTATATTGATCCCCTCATTTTACCATTATTTTCATAATCTTTCAGTAATATTATAGAACTTTGAAGACATCTATGGATGTTTAAGACATTAATGAAAAATATCCAACTATGAATTAATTAAAATTCCACGTTTTCAACTAGAACTTATGTTTCATTTATTAATGATTAGAACTTTGTATTCTTAATATGATAATATGTAACGTAAAGTTCCCGAGCTAACTATTTAGAATTTCAGTTTGTGTCATGTCTGTAAATATATTAAATCATAGAACTTCAGTATTACAATAGTAATTTGGGAACTTCATAACCCAACTAAAATAAATCATGGATCTTCAATTCGAATCATCTAGTTTTATAAAACTGAATTTACCAATAATAAAGAAGAATATAACATGTAATGTTTTTAAAGAATTGCATACTGTATTATTTGCTTGTAACTTTTGAACTTCTTGTTCAATTTGATCTACAAAATTTGTAAAACAATATTGAGAGGACTTAAAATTGGTACCCTCTTAGTTAATAGATCAAATCTTTTATTTTTTTAATGATATACTCTTAGTGGAACTTTGTATCCTAATTTTGGGGAACTTCGTACCCCAAATCTGAATAATAATTAGGGAATTAAAGATCCATACTATAAAACAGAGTTGGTAACTTCAAGAAAACCCTTTCATATTTGAGAGTCAAAATTTTGGGCTTTTATAAAAGCGTATTATACTCATTTGCCCTACAACACTGGAATTTTCTTATTTCAATTTACAAAACACAGCTTGAGTCTAGTCCAAGAGGTCTCCAAAAATCTTCATCAAACTCATACCGGATCATTCATCCCACTTCCCTAAGTTAATCATTTAGTATAAAGATATACTATCTAGAGAACTTAGATTCACCCTTGGTTAAATTACCTTTCATAATTGGAATATGTTATGGTTTTAACCTTGTGGTCCTTTGAGATTGCAAAATAATAGATACAATATTCTTCCAATAGAAAAAACTTATGTTTTTTAAATGTATCTTTTGTGTTTATAATTTTTCTTATCCCTTATTTAACAAGATAAAATTGTATGCTTTATTATTTCCATGCACGACTTGGTTCGCTAGAAGCTCACTGCGTTAAAGCATGCCTTTACGTCAACAAAAAGTTTGGTTCATTGATCACAACATTGGAAAGTATGTTGTTGTTGTGCAACCTCATTTTTTGGTTGTCACCTCACCCAAATAGGACTTATCATCAGTGGGACGTTTGTGCCATTGGTCATGAAGCATGATAACGCACGTATAAAAGCTCTGGTTACTAGTGCAACCTTAGTCATTGACCTTTCGCTTCAGCAAATAGCGCCGTCGTTGCAATAAATAGCCCTACAACCCCATCATATTTGACACCTTTTGAGATTTTTACATTTTTTTAACTCATTGGAAGTTGTGTCCAAACACAATCTCTATTGACAGCTAATAAATAATATTTGTAAACCAATTAGGTTTGTTCAATGAAGTGTTATCCCACTAATCTTTATACACAGATGTTTTAAATACTCTTTCTTACCTCCCTCTTCCATGTTGATTTTAAAAGTGAATTTTTACAATAACAAAAGATAAAAAATATTCATCTTTTCAAAGAGAAATTTTATGAGTTCATCTTTTGCATGTATTTCAATCTTTGTGATTCATTATGGAATCCTTGAAAGTAAAACTTTGTAATCAAGGTAGTTTTCAGAAATCGTTTTCGAAATATAATTTTTTCTTGAGTATGACCTTTTTCATGCTTGAAAAATACACTTGTGATTTTATTTAGAAACCAATCTTTTTACTACATAATTTCTTCCATAGAATATCCTCGCACATCCTAGTTATAATCAGTGGTTACTCAGTAGTTTCATTGCCTCAGAACGAAGTGCTCTTCCACTTTAAATGAATATTTATTGGCATAAGACTTAAAGACATTGGATGAGTCCAAAACCGGTTACGGTAGTGTAATGTCTTCTAGATGTTGGTAGCCTCCTAAGAGGATAGATGGGCAAGAGTTGATAGTTTATTAGTGTGTTGTTTGATTATAATCCATTGTTTCTATTTGTAATATTCTATCGTAGTACATTTCTCGTTAATTTCAGCCCGAGGTTTTTTCCCCATTAGTGGATTTTTCCTCGTGTATGTGGTGTCGTGTGAATTTTTTTTTATCTTTTTGCATGTTAGAATCATCTGTCTTAACCATTATATTATAATATTGATAAAACATTTTTCTCACATAGTTTAGGATACTTTCAACCAATTAATTAATTTTAAAGAAAATTATCTCCCAATCGGTAAATTCATTTGAACTAGGTAGCTACATTGGAGAGCTAGCAATATCTCCTAGTATCCGGGAAGGTCTTCGTGTTTTAGGTTCAATACCCTATAGTAGATACTATATTTTCAAGATGATTGGTGGTCTGTATGTCTAACATCCACCTTCTAATTGTAAAAATTATTCCTATTGGAAAATCCTCATGGTGGCACATATGATGAAAATGAATGATCAAATTTGAAGCTGTGTTCCAATGGATTGGAATCAGTCCGTTATTGTAAATTATGCTATTAAAGTTCTAAAATATAATCTAGTAAGGCTGAGAACGAAATTAAGGAGAATGTTTGGAATGGTAAGGGTTTAAGCACAATCTTTTGTTCTATAACCGTTAAGGAGTTTATGCATATTTTGACGTAATCTACATCAAAGGAGGCATGAGAAGCTTAAACTCCTCACCACCCGCTTCGAACTTCTTACCATGAAGGAGAAGGAAAATTTTGACAATTTACATGCTCAACTAAGATATACAGTTAATGTGGCATTTTCTTTGGGAAAGGTTATTAAATATAAAATAATCATCGACAAAATTCTTAGATGCGATACAAAAGATTTCATGGCAAGGTTATTGCCATTGGAGAAATTATATCCTTACTTAAAACTCCAATGAAAGTAAATAAATTAGTAGGCTCACTTCAAACCTATGAGGTGAATTTGAATTATCTCCTTGGAGAACCTATCAAAGAGAAGAGCATAGATTTTAAAGTAAAACAACAAGGTTCCTTTGTCGAGTTCCCTTGGCCTTAGTGAAGAAGATATGTCCTTAGTCATTAGGAAATTTTCTAATACATAGAAAAAGAGATTTCAATCCAATGGTAACCCAAAATCTTACCCACCTAGGTTTAAATCTGGTAAAGTAAGTGGCGATAAGATATAATATTCCCTAATTTTTGTCACATATTACACATCTGGTGGTAGAGTACATTATTCTAGGCAATGATTTATAAAACCGGGTCATGGTAGTGGAAAAAATGTGTATGAAGCCAATTTTAGTGATGATGATGACTCAGAGTCTTATCAACAAACTACGAACAACAGTTATCCAATTTTTATGGCCTGGGGGAATTTTGAGTATATGGATGATTTGGAAGAATTTGATTTCTCTACCACATGTGGTGATGTTACCATCAATATCACATTGGATGGCGGTAAAGGTTTGGATCATGACATCATCAATGAATATGCTCATCTTTTTTAGGACTCTATAGAACTCGTGAAGAAAAACATAGAAATATCCCCCATGTCATCCAACATTAAAGAGCAAATGTCTTTAGTAAGTGAGATTTGTGATAATTACTTTGTTTTAGTGGCTTGATTTATGAGAAATTTGCGGGCGTGCATGGGTTGGATTATGGGTCTTGCCAATCAGAATTAATTATATTTAGCCAATAAATAATCATACGACTGTGCTACGTTTAAATTCTTCACTTAAGAAGATTGTTTGTGAAGTACTAAGTTTGTATCCTTTGTTTTAGAATTCAAATAATATACAGATTTAAAACATGAAAATTATTCTAAGAAACAATAATAGTGATCAAATTAAAAAACAAAAGTGAATTTGAAAATCAAAGTAAAATAAAATATTTGATAGTAACTTAAGCAAAATGAAAATGCCGAAAATGTGAAACTGAATTATAACTCAAACGGTAAAAAGAGCTGAAAGTTAGAAAGTACTTGAATAACAATTATCTAACCTTACAAACTAGTTCGAAGAAGAAATCTGCTGATAAAAGTAGAAATAACATGTAAAATATACTTAGTAAAATAAAGATAAGGTAAAGAGGTTTTTATTGTGCAAAGTCCTCCTATTTTCTATCCTTTAATTGTATATTTATAGTCCTATGAATTTTAAGCTCTTTTGTTAAATAACTACTGGGAAGTTCCTTTTTGAATCCTAATAAATGTGCATACTCGCACATTATTCCTACTTCCTTTTGGTAACGAGACTTATTTTCCCAATTCCACGTGCATTCCTCTTAGTCCCACATATGTCCTTGCATGTACGTGACTATTATATTCCGTTTGGCCATTTTAATCATGATTTTTCATTGTCATTTATTTTTCACGTGTTATAAATTTATTAGCCGGTAAGATATGGTGTAAACATACCTATGCACTAGTTAATTTTGGGGTAAAGTCAACTAGTGGAATGTTGCTCTTTATTATTAAACCACCACACCTCCTTAGCTTCAAAAATTAATAGTTTGTTGGTATTCTCACTTTTCGAAATTGATGATAATGAATACATTTTGGGAGTTATCGTTGTTTTTTCAAAGATCTTCTAGTGAACTAGTGGATCCCCATCATTTGAGACTTCCCATATTTGGTGCATTTCTTCTTGTCTTGTTATTTTTTAATTTCCACTTAGCATCTTTTCACCATGTCGTACTTCCATAATGACAACTATGAGTATAACTCTCCATCACCTTCTTCTTCCCCAAGGATTGTTTTACCGCCTACAACCTACCATAATGTTATGTTCCCTCCAAGGCTCTTAGAAAACACTTTGCGTGAGTTTAAAGACTTTAAATTAGATTCTTCTTATGAGACATCAGATTCGAATGACAATATTATTGAGTTCACTTTGGAAAAAACTAGACCCATTAGCATTATACCCTTTTATGAATGTGTTGTCATTACCAGAACCTATTGTGGAAGATAATCTTGAGGGTGAGGAAAACCGTCAAGCTGACTATTGGAGGGTGGTTCCTATTATGTCACCCACTATTGAGGTTGAACGTGCTCAATCGTGTTCTTTTACTATTAATCCTTGGGAACAACCAACTTAACTCCCTCGTAATACTTCAGCATTTGACTCTCATTATTGAAGGCCATTCATATCCATCACTTATGTCCCCCATATTATTTATCCTTAAACATATCAACACCCTAAAGGTTATACAATAAATGAGTAATTTTTCACGAACTTATTTATTTCTTCCATTTCCATGATGTAGATCTAATAAATAACTACTTTTTCATATTGAGATGGTCCCATCATACTACAATTTATTATTATCTACTTTCATTAGTTTCCTTTTATATTGATGTTGGTGTGATCAAAACATCTATTTTGGTAGGTCCTACATTCTCTTGGTACATCTCAGTCTCCATACGTTTGGATCTTGTTTGGTAAATAATAGGTTCATCCACCACTTTCTCAATATTCCCATCCTCTTTCATGAATAACAACTTATGATGCATAGAAGAAGGAGAACCTTTGTTAGTATGAATCCAAACTTTACCTAATAAAGCAGTTAAAAATGGCTTTATATTAATTATAAAGAAGAATGTTCTAGATTTTTTTTAGTTACAACCTCTAAATCAACTCGCAAAACTCCTTTTGTTGATTTTTATCTCCATTAAAACTAGAGATTATTATTTAAGTTTATGCCAATTTTGAATTTTTCATATTTATTTATCCAACATTGAATATGGCATAATATTAACAAGAACCCTATTTTCCACCAAATTTTGTTGAAAAAGAATCCATTTACATAAGCCTATATGAACAAAGGTTTGATGTTGTTGGTTATATCTTAAGTGGGCAATTTAAACCTGAAGAAAGATTTAGAGAAACTATGAACATATTTAAACAATCTACCTTCGAACTATCATCGTCATTATTTTTTTGTTCTGGAATCTCTTTATCTTCTTTTTGTTTTAATGGTTTTTTTAGTATCATTATCATATTAACTTACAATTGGTTAAGGTGTCAAATTATACATATTGTTGATGATCAACCCCTTCCACAGGTTTAGTAGGAATCACAACCATCACTTCCTTCTCTTCATTTGCATCTTCAATCACAAACATCTCCTCGGATGTATCACTTCCATCAACTCTCATGGATTTTTCAAATTCATTTATCGTTTTGTGTAACATTCGTACTTTGAATCGGGATAAATCGAAAACCCTAATCCTTTATAATTCTTATTTTTACCCCTTATAGAATATATAAACTCAATATTATCCTAAATAATGGTAAAACTTCTCTACAAAACCTACAACTTTACTAACTGAAGTACCCTTAAAGTTTTAAATATTATAAAACTAACCCCTAAAGTTTTCAAATAATCATTATTTGACCTATTCTTAACCCTTAGACCTAAACCTTATATCAAATTAAACCTCTAGATATCAACTAAATAAAAATTTCATTTTTAGCCTTTAAATATTTTTAAAATTTCAAAAGTGCCACTAAACTTTACAAAAGTAACACTTTTTAAACCAAATAAGTGTATATACTTTCAACTAAGGACTAAATACTAAACCAACATTATTTTCATATTGCCCTCATCCCCACATAAGTCTCCACATCAGCAAAATAGTCCAAAATCACATGCCATTATTATGAAAACATGTGAGGTACAAAGTTTTACAAACTTATCTTCTTAAACAATGGAGGAATCCACCGCTAAACCAAACCAATAACATCTCCTCATCTAAACATATAAATTGCTCGCGAGCAGGAGTTCCAAAACTCACCACTTCAGTTTACAAAAACTCAAAATTTTCCTCCAAAAAGGTATTCTATATATGCATTATATTTAATTATGTCAATACCAGACATTTTCTGTGTTGATATATATATATATATATATATATATATATATATATCAAAATAGTAGAATGTTAATGTCGAAAATAGCCCATGTTAAAAGAAACTTGATTTTTTTTTTATTAAAGCTTGAGCTTTAATAGTGAATTTTGATTTCTTGATTGTAAATCATTTTTGAAGTTAAGGAAATGATTCCTTATGAACTCAAGAGCTCTAGTGCAAAGATCATTTGTGAAAAGTCATAACTTTTGAGACTTAATTGCTCGAAGGTGTTTTCTGTTTTAGAAAATGAAAAACTTTAAATTCTCCATAACCAGACCACCTCAATCCTTCAAACCAAATTCAAATGCTTCCTTAGGATATCAGAAACATAACCATACTCATAAAAACCTCTGCCATATTCAGTAGAGCTTCGAAAGTTCAATCAAAAGTTTGAAAAAACACAGTTTCATAACTCTACGAATACTAAGCCTCAATCCATAAAACATATATTTTTGAATTCCTTGTGAAAAATTAGGTTGGGTTGGTTCTTGAATCAACTCAAATGGTTTAGGAGATAAGAATTTATCTAAGGTTAAAGTTTTTCAAACCCTAAGTCAACTATCGAGAGGTTGAAGATGAACTATTCAACCAAATTTATTGACCAGGCGTGTGGCTAATAAAAAAATTCCAAATTTTTTCCCAATATTTTCATTTTATTTTTTTTGTCAAAATGGTATAAGGTAAGGATGTGTTTGGTCAAACCTAGAAAAATTTATGAAAAATTAGCGTTTTGGGTTTGAAGTATTTTCCCTAAATTGCAAATTGTCCCCTCCTGAATTTTTCAAGTTGTGAATTTTAAACCCAAACTTTTCCTATAAATACTTTGAATTATTTTGAGTCAAAAAGTCTTCTACAATAAGTTTCGAATTTACCTCTAAGCCTAAGATTTTAAAGTCCCAAAATAATTACAATTTAACCCCTTAAACTTTAATATACACAATTGTTAGTATAAATTGGCCAAAACCAAACCCCATTTCTGACAATACTTATTCACGCAAACATTTGTGTACAGATAGTTTAGTACTAGATCCTCTTGGCATCCTCTTTTGATCTTCTTTAAGCCATTCGAATATCCATACAAGTAGGTCTTTTACCTCTTTAATAGTAAATTTTTCTTACTTATTTAAACTGCTATTGATATCATTCCATGATAGCCGTATTTGATTCCAAGTAGTAGAGATTACCACACTCATATATTAATATATCACTTATTGTTTTAATTATGGTCAATTTGAACCCTTCTCATCTAATAATTGATATCATGACAATTCATTGTCACGATTTAGTTTACCCCTGCACTTATGTACAAATTATTTATTTTAAAAAGCATTAGTATTAACTAGGGAGTAGACTACCATGTTGTCCCATGGAATTTTATACTTGGCCTATGGTCTTACATGATTCAGAGAACAAAGTTTAGCTACATATTTATGAGTGTCGCTTTAAATGTATGCTTAGCCAGTTATTTTCCAAAGGTTTTTGATTACTTATTATTAAGTTTTACTGATGGCTTATTTGTTTCTATACCCTTTTTGAAATATGATAAGTATGGGATTATTAGTTTTAAAAATCGTTGACTTTCTTATTTAAGTATACAGACATTCGAATTCTATGCACATTCCACCTTCCATCTATACAAGTAATTGTCTTAAATTTGGTAGAACCAGCTTAGCATATTTCTGCTAATTCTGTTTTCCTCTAGATGGCCCAGGAAAAAGAGGATAGTCTCTCTTGACCTTTTATGATCAATACAAGTCACCTTTTTGCATATGTAGCTGCTTAGACGAAGACTAAACTAGATGGGATCATGGAGTGGCACTTTACTATTATCTACTTTATATTTCGTGTTGACAATAAGATGTAATTCACCCTTGTGGTGGTAATACACTATTTGTGATGTTTTAATGAATAAAGCTCATTTTTCGCCTTAATTTTAATTCATTTCTTTATGTATACTATCTCTTATGCATTCATACCAAAGAGAAGGGTGTGAGAAGTTGCTATCAGAGCATGTGTTAAAATTAACATTTCATCTGGTTAGAATCCTATACGGGAAAAATTCTATGAGATATTAGTTATTTTATCTTTTTGTAACTTCCTTATCAATATTATATAGTAAATTCCATTTTGTAACATGAACACGTGGGACTTTCTTATATTTATTTTGGATATTGGTCCTACCAATCGTTGGGAAACTACTGTTAGAGAAGAAGCATTTGCATGACTCAGAGAAATGATTCGCATTGTGGATGAGGACTGGATAGACTCTGCAGTGTCATGAAGTGACTGGTGTTAGCAAAAAAAGTCTCAGGGGAAGTACAAGTCATGATAAAAATAAGTGATTATATGGATGATCCGGTGATACTCCAAGAATCAACCAAGCTTACTCTAGTAAATGCACAACCATATCCACCACCTTATCTTGAGGCTACATCAAATGGTGAGCTTATCATTGGATTGTCTTCAGATTCAAGTGATTCTACAGACGGTGATCCATCCAAGCCTAATGACTTTTTCAAAGTTCCGGATTCTAAGTCTTCAAAAACTGATATTGTTGTTCCCGCTTACGAAAAATAAAAAATTAATAAATAAAGAAAAACATCCCTCCTAATGTAACATAACAAAATAAAGTAATGTATATCGTGTGTACAACTACTATTTAGGAGGTTGACCAACTCTAACCTATATAGAAAAGGTACTATTGTGAAATACTACTCTATTGTAACATATAACTCTATCTTTTGTATCATATAATTAGTCTTGTGATATATTCCTTATTTTATGTCCTTATGTATTATTGTGATCGTTATATCATATTTTAGGATAATTAGTACTCGAATTACCACCATCGGAACTCAAACTGAACAGGCTCACATTGAAGGAAACATGCGATGTCTTCAGGAATTAACATCCTTAGCCCGACGACTATAAATTCGTCGCCCATCTCCAGAGGAAATCTCAGAAGAATTTCGTAGAATGAATACTCTCAAAGAATTTTTAAACAGCGATCTCCTTCATTTTTTGGAATGCCAGTGAAGTTAAGCAATGGATGCGTCAGATTGTGTAAATGCTTAATGGAGTAGGTATAACTGCTAATCTTTGAGTAGTTCTAGTTGCCTATATTTCGAAGGTGAAGATAATTTCTGGTGGCAAGCTGTGTCACGTAACTAGAATATTGCCAATTTTACTTGGGAGAAATTTGAAGAAATATTCTTCAAAAATTATTTTCTTGAAGCTGAACAAGATCAACGAACTATATATTTCTTAAAATTACGATAAGCAAATATATCCGTAGCTCAGTATGAAGTCAAATTTATCGAGTTGTCCAATTAAGCCATTGAGTATATGGAAACTGAGATAAAGAAATGCAAGAATTTTGAAAGAGGACTACATCCCAGGATCAAGACTTATATCGCTCCTTTACATATTAGAGATTACTCTCAACTAATCGACGTTGCGACAATTATGGAACGAAATTCTTCCAATGTTTTACGATCCCCTCACCCCATTACTATAAATAATCATGTTGTTAGGAGCTTACTTCAATCTCGACCTCAAACCTATCCAAATTAGAATGGACAAGTTTATTCCTAAATTCTCCATAACACTACTCATTCATTGATTCGTTGTCATGAATGTCAAGAACTAGGACATATTCGGCCACAGTGTCCTAAGTTGAAATTTTATCAAATCCCTCATCAGTTAGATAATCTCCTAAGAAATCAAAATCCTCATCCTATCCAAAACCAACCTAAGCCAAATCTTGCTAAGAAAATTGTGTCAGTTCTTTATCATGGAAGGAATTGTCCAATACCGCCTACACGAAACTCCTATGACATGATAGAAGGTACAATACTTTTTCATCATCTTCTTGAACATATTTTATTTGGTTCGAGTTCAACACATTCCTTTATCAGCCATAAACTTGCTAAATTGTTACAATTACTACCTACATCTTTAACTGTTCCATTGGAAATATAATTATTTATAGGTGAGATCAATACACCTACTCAAGGTTTTAGAAATTGTTAAATTCAGTTAGGTTTAGGTACACTCTTTGTTAACTGGATAATTTTAGATATTTTTGGTTTTGATATTATTATCGAGGTGGATGTTCTATTAAGACATCATGCTTATATCGATTGTCACGCAAAGAAAATTTATTTTCGAAACATGGATAATTGTTCCTTCGTATTTCAATGATCAGGTATTTCTGAGTCATCAATCTCCCAAATTCAAGATTGTTCTTCCTTAATTCCTAGAATTTTGGAAAAATTCAAAGATGTTTTCCTAGAAGAATTACCAGAAATACCCCTTCCCGAGAAATAGAATTTAGTTTAAATATTTATCCTGATACTCTCCCTATTTCGATACCTCCGTATCAAGTGGATCCTTTAGAACTTCGAGAACTCCGTATCCAAATAGATGTCTTATTGAAAAGGGTTTTATTCACCTAAGTTCATCTCCTTGGGTAGATCTCGTATTATTTGTCAAGAAACAAGATGGAAGCTTTAGGTTATGCTTAGATTATCGTAAGTTAAACTCGATGACTATTAAGAATAAGTATCCTCTACCCCTAATCGGATATTTATTCGATCAACTTCGAGGAGTGAGGGTATTTTCTAAAATAGACTTATGATCTGGTTACCATTAATTGCGAGTAAGAGAAGAAGATATTCCAAAAACTGCGTTTCGAACTGGTTATGGACATTTCTAATTTACCGTAATGTCTTTTGTATTAACCAATGCACCCGCAACTTTTATAGACCTTATGAATAGAGTCTTTAGACCTTTTCTTTACCAATTTGTTATCGTTTTCATTGACGATATTCTTTCTTATCGCCAAAACCTAGTAGAGCATGCCCAATATCTAGAGATAGTATTAGGCACTTTAAGATATTATGGGTTATATGCTAAAAAAGGAAAATGTGATTTCTCGATGAAAGAAATAAAAAATTTAGGACATGAGATTTTTGAAAATGGAATCAAAGTCGATCCCACTAAAATTTCAGCCATTTTGAAATGGAAAAAATCTTACCAACATTACCGAGATAAAAAGTTTTCTGGGATTACCTGGATATTAGCGTCGCTTTATGGAAGGATTTTCTCGCATCGATATTACCCTCTTAAAGCTAAATAGGAAGGAAGTACCATTTGTATGGACTGATGAATGTGATCAAGCATTCCAAAATTTAAAGGATAAATTAACTATTGCTCCTGTCCTCACTATTCCTTTGTAGTAATGTAAGCTATGATTTATATACCGACGCCTCATTGCAAGGTTTAGGATGTGTTTTAATACAAAGAGGGAAAGTAATACAGTATGGATCATAACAACTCAAAACCCATGAATGTAATTACCCCGTCCATGATCTAGAGTTAGCTGTTATAGTTTTTTCTTTGAAAATCTAGCATTGTTACTTTTATGGTTAAGAATTTCAAATCTTTTCTGATCACAAGAGTTTAAAATATATCTTCACTCAAGAAGATACACGACGTTGTATGGAATTTTTGGAAGATTACATATTTAAATTAAATTACTATCCAGGAAACGAAAATGTGGTAACCAATGCCTTAAGTCATAATTCCATTGGAAGACTCCAAACTTTGATTTCCTATGATATTTCTTCTACTATAGAGCAATATGATCTTCAATTGATATTCCCTTTCTCAAAATTTTCCAATATAATTGCATATCTAGATTTGAGAAAGAAAATTTTAGCAAAATAGTCCCAAGACCCTTTTCCCCACAATTTCAGTATAAAAATCACGACTTCTCATATGATAAGGAAACTACCTTATGATTTAGAAATAGATTGTATGTACCTGATAATTCATGTATTCGAGAAGAAGTTTTGAAATAATCCCATCATTCTAAGTTTATGATTAAATTTAGAAGCTCTAAGATGTACCACACATTGAAGAAAAAATATTGGTGGTCAAATATGAGAAATGGTATTGAGAGTTTTGTAAGAATATGTCTTACTTGTCAACAAGTAAAAATAGAACACCACATCCTAGTGAACTTCTTCAAACCTTACTAATTCTAGAGTGGAAATGGGATCATATCACAATGGATTTTATCAGAGAACTACCTCATACATCTCAAGGATATAATTCCATTTGGGTAATAGTAGATCGACTTACCATATGTACTCATTTTATGTAAGTGAAAACCACTGATTCTTTTCAAAAGATCAGTAAACTCTACAGTCGAATTTTTTTTCGATTACATGGAATTCCTTTATCCATCATGTCAGACAAAAATTCCCATTTTGTAGGAAAGTTTTGGCAAGCACTTCAAACCGCAATAGGTGCTAAACTTCAATTGAGTACCGCATTCCACCCTCAAACGGATGGACAATCTGAACTTACAATTCAAACATTAGAAGATATGTTACGAGCTTATAAGTTAGATATGCCCAAAAATTGAAATGAGAACTTATCCCTCGTTGATTTTTCTTATAGCAACATTTATCAGTCAAGTATCAAAGCCTCCCCATTTAAATCCTTGTATGGATGACCTTATCGCTCACCTGTATGTTGGAAAAAATTTAGAAGTAGTAAACAATTTGGTCCCGAAATAATCCCAGAAACAACTGAGAAAATACAACAAATCCAAGAAAGATTGAAGAAAACCCAAGATCGTCAAAAAAGTTAAGCGACCCGCGCCGAAAGCCCTTAGAATTTCAAGTTAGTGACCAAGTATTGTTGAAAGTTTCTCCTCAAACATGCATTTTACACTTTGGAAAGAAAGGAAAATTTGCCCCTCGATATATTGAACATTTCAATATTTCTAAACGTATTGGCCTTATAGCCTACCAATTAGAATTACCAGTGGAATTATCCAATATTCACAATGTGTTCAACGTATCCCAGTTACATCAGTATATTCCCGATCCCTCCCATACTATTACATATCAAGATATTTATGTTTATGAATTTGAAGTACACCCTATTCAAATTTTGGATCGCTAACTAAAACTTCTCAAAAATAAAGAAATCCCCTTAGTTAATGTACTTTGTGAACATCAATATTAGAAAGAAGCCACATGGGAACCAAAACAGGTCGTGAAAGACCAATATCCTGATCTTCTAAGGTAAATTCCAGGACGATTTTTTTTAGGTGGGTAGACTGTAACATCCGTACTTTGAATCAGGATAAATTGAAAACCCTAGTCCTCTATTATTCTTATTTTTACCCCTCATAGAATATATAAACTCAAATGTATCATTAATAAGGGAAAAACTACTCTACAAAACCTACAACTTTACTAATTTACCCAAGTACCCTTAAAGTTTCAAATATTACAAATATAACCCCAAAACTTTTTAAATTAGCATTACTTGACCTATTCTTAACCCCTAGACCTAAACCTTATATCAAATTAAACCTTTAGACATCAACTAACTAAATATTTCATTTTTAGGCCTTATATTTTTTTTAAATTTCAAAAGTGCCCTTAAACTTTACAAAAGTAACACTTTTTGAACCAAATAAGTGTATATACTTTCACCCAAGGACTAAAAACTAAACCAATATTATTTTCGTATCCCCCCCCTCCCCACATCAGCCTACAGATCAGTAGAATAGTCCAAAATCACATGTCATTACAATGCAAACATGTGAGGTACAAAGTTTTACAAACTTATCTTCTTAAACAATGGAGGAATCCACCTCCAAACCAAACCAATAAGATCTCATCATCCAATCCTATAAATTACCCACGAGCAGAAGCTCCACTTCAATTTACACAAAACTCGAAATTTTCTTCCAAAATTGGTGCTCTATCAATTTATGCATTATATTTCATTCTTTCAATACCAAACGCTTTCTGTGTTGATATTATGCATATATAAATCAAAATAGTAGAATGTTTACGTCCAAAATAGCTCATATTCAAAGAAACTCGAAAAAACTCCATTAATGCTTGAGCTTTAATAGTGAATTTTGATTTCTTGAATGTAAATTAGTTAGAGTAAGGAAATGATTCTTTATGAACTCAGGAGCTCCAGTGCATAGCTCGTTTGTGAAAAATCATAGCTTTTGGGCCTTAATTGCTCGAAGGTGTTTTTTGTTTCAGAAAATGAAGAACTTTAAATTCTCCATAACCAGACCACCTCAATCATTCAAACCAAATCCAAATGCTTCCTTAGGATATAAACATAACCAAACTCATAAGAACCTCTGTCATATTCAATAGAGCTTCAAAAGTTCAGTCAAAATTTTAGAATAACACACAGTTTCACAACTCAATGAATACTGAACCTTAATCTATAAAACTTATATTTTTGAATTTCTTGAGAATAATTTGGCTGGGTTGGTTTAGGAATCATCTGAAATGGTTTAGGAAATCAAGAGTTATCTCAGTTCACATTTTGTCAAACCCTAGATCAACTGTTGAGAGGTTGAAGATGAACTTTTCAACTAGAATAACTGACCATGTGCATGAGGGCGCGTGGCCAAGAAAAAAATTCTAAATTTATTTTCAATATTTTTATTTTATTTTTCTGGTCAAAATAGTATAAGGTAAGACCAAGGTTCTAAAAAATGCGGGGCGTGATTGAGGCCTGGAGGCCAATCCTTAAGCCTTAGAAGCTTAGGCGGGCCTTATGCGTAAAAAGGCGTTTAGGCCTTCTTAATATATTTTAATATTTTTTAACCATAACAAGGCTATTAAAATACTATAAAATTGTACATATCATAAAAATATGTCTGAATATATGCAAATTAAAATACTATTTGATTAGTTTGGATGAGATAATGGTCTGGTTTGTAAAAAAATTCTTTAAAAGGCGATATCGTTTCACTAAAGCATTGTTGTTTTTAGAAGAAAGTGCGTCTTAAGGGTTTTACCAAGAATAAAGCGTAAAAAGCGTAAGGCAGGGCGTTTGTCCCAAGCCTCAAGCCTAGGCAGATTTTTTAGAACAGTGCTATGTTTGGCTAAATCTAACCAAAGCTATGAAAAATTAGGGTTTTAGGTTTGAAATATATTCCCTAAATTGCGATTGACCTCTCCTAACTTTTTAAAGTTATGAATTTTAAACCCACACTTTTTCTATAAATACTTTGAATTATTTTGAGTCATAAAGTCTTCTACACCATGTTTCTAATTTAACTTAAAGCCTAAGATTTTAAGTCCCAAAATAATTACAATTTAACCCCTTAAACTTTAATATACACATTTTTTAGTATAAAATTTCTAAAACCAACCTCATTTCCATCAATACTTACTCACACAAACATTTGTATACAGATAATCAAGTACCAGCTCCTCCCGACATCCTTTTTTGATCTTCTTTAAGCCGTTCGAATATTCGTACAAGTAGGTCTTTTGCCTCTTTAGTAGTAATTTTGCATACTTGTTTAAACTGTTATTGATATAATTCCATGATATCCCTATTTTATTCCGCGTATGTGTAGAGATTACCATACTCATATGTTACTATATCACTGATTGTTTTTATTATGATCAATTGGAACCATTCTCATCTAATAACTGATATCACGACAATTCGTTGTAGCGATTCAGTTCACCCCTGCACTTATGTGAAAATTATTTGTTTTAAAAATCACCAGTATTAACTAGGGAATAGACTACCGTGTTGTCCCACAAAATTTTCTCCTTGATTTGTGGTCTCAGATGATTGAGAGCCCGGAGTTTAGCTACATATGTATGAGTGCCGCTTTAATTGTGTACCTAGCTAGTTATTTTTCAAAGGTTTTGGATTACTTATTATTTGGTTTTACTCATGGCTTATTTATTTCTATACCCACTTTGAAATTTGATTAGTATAGGATTATCTGTTTTGAAACTCTTTGACTTTCTTAGTTAAGTATACAGACATCCAAATTCTTTACACACTCCACCTTCCATCTATAGAGATAATTGTTATAAATTTGGTAGAACATGCTTAGCATATTTGTGGTAATTCCTTTTTCTCCAGATGGACCAGAAAAAAGAGGATAGTCTGTCTTCCCCTTTTGTGACAAGCACAAGTCACCTGTTTGCATATGTAACTGTTTGTACGAAGACTAAATTATATGGGAGCAAGGAGTGGCGCTTTATTATTATCTAATTTATATTTCATGTTGACAATAATATGTAATTCACCCTTGTGGTGGTAATACACACTGTGTGATAATTTTACAAATAACATTCTATTTTTTGTCTTAACTTTAATTCATTACTTTATGTATACTCTCTTATACGTTCATATCAAAAAGAAGGGTGTGACATTTTGTCTAGTATTTTTATGATGATTGCATTCCTTCTTAGTCCTATTAATTATTGAGTTGGGCTTCAAAAGAAGAATTCAATTGTCCTTATCCATGTCAGCGAAAAACTTAGGATGCCTTTTGGTAATCACTAAGTGTTATTTTAATGGGCTTGTGTTGAGTTCCAGTTATCTCTACTTTGGGCTCCCTCTTCATAGACTTTGGTATTTGTACCACATTCAACATCCCAAGAGAAACCTTTTGTGGTTTAAATAGTTTTGGCTCTATGCTAATGTTTGAAACGTCGGCTATTTGTTGGGCCACCTTAGGGTATTGTACCATAAACTAATCTGGCGCCCCTTTAACCAAAGATATATACTTTAAGGGGTATCATCAACCTCTCAGTAAAAAAATGTTTGAGTGGGTACATTCATCTCAAGTCTCATCATTATGTACTGAAAATTCCTTAGAGGTTTAACAGCTTTATTGAAGGGCGATTTTATTCACATCGCAACAAACTCTTTGCAACCCCGATATTGTAAACATAAGAGACATTTAAATGATACTTTTGAAAAAGACAAAAGTACCCAATTTAGCACCCACACGGCTTGTGTAACAAAATTTTCACAATCCATAAGAACTATAAGACATCGATTAATAGTATGTCATTAGAAAACAAATCAAAGTAAACCTATCAAATCACAACACACTTTCAAACAGACTAGTCAAAACAGAGTAAAAAAACTTTGTTCTCCCAAACGTCAACTTCTGCCCATCAAATAACAAAACCATCAAATAACAATAGATTACTATAGGGATTTCCACAATTTTATGATAGTTGACACTAACATGACCTAGGTTTCGTATGATGGTTTTTGTATGCTAAAGTGAGTGATGACTAAGAATGGAGAGGAGAGAGTGGCGGCAGTTCAGATAATAGGGATAAAGTGAGAGAGAGGATGGAGGCTGCCATGGATTGTTCGGATGAGAGAGAGGATAGAGAATATGAGGTTAGGTTTTGTATGGAAAATAATAGTGGTCTAAAATATGCCCACTTTTTTTATAAAATCCCGATTTGTAGGGATGTTAAAAGGTTCTCAACGCAAATAAGATGTATAAGTACAGTGGGGTTTCTAAAAAGAAAAATACAGTTTATACAAAAATAATTTATTGAACTAGTGTATCTTAGGCAGTTGCCTTATCAATCCTACGTGAGGTCTAGGTAAATCCCTTTCTTTGATCATGGACGCATGAATTTCTAATATGCAAATCCTGGCTTGTAGTTCTTCCTTATTTCCTCTTTTGGATGGCCTGGCAATGGCATCGTATGGACATTATGTGTTTCCTTTTGTTGTAGGTGTGTTTTTACCTTCAAATCAATAATTTTTCACATTTTAGTGTATTGCACTCCACACCTAATGCACAAATGTTTCAATATCTTTGGGTCTAGGTCATCAGTTGCATTTCTTGGTTTTGGGACTTTTAATTCGGCCTTGGTTTTAACCTTGATTTCTAGTTTCTCGCCATCTTTTGGTAGTTGAATTGATTGCATGTTTATCCCAGCCTTTGTGATGTTAAGAAAAGTATTTTCATAAAACCCCATTCTGTTACTTTTCCTTCCTGGGAAATTGAGTTTCCTTTTTTGTTATCGGATCTTAAATCATGTCTTTGAAACTTGAACATGTATTAGTGCCCTTTGTAATATTTTCTTTTTATTCACTATTACTTGGAATTTGTACGTCATCAGGTAACTTCAACAATATTCATGTAATAAGCAATCAAAATTTTCATTTTCCTTATTAATATCAAAGTAGTATATTTTGATTATTCTCTTATCTTTTCGTACAAAAGATTCTGCTGAAGATTTCTTTTAAATTAAAGGATCGTAGACAATTGGTTATGTTTTTGTGATTTCCACAACACATATTTCTAGGATTTGAAAATACCCTCTTTAAATTCCATGGACTTTTTGTTTGGCTCAAATTTGAATCAACTGTCCTAAGTACATTCGGACCTTTGCTCGCACTAAACACATTCCTAAATAGAATTTTAAAAGTTTTTAAACTTAATTTCTTATTTTTGAACCCTAAATTAAATCTTTGCTTAATATACTCTTTACTTTTGTATTTATATATTATATATGTATATTATACCTAAATAATTTTTGTATTGTATGTTTTATGGTTTTATAATTTTCCAGTATCTTTAAATTATTTTTCATAATTTTTATCAATTTTCTAGAATTTAAAATTGTTGATTTATACATTTAAAAGAAATATTTAACTGTTTCCTATTTAAACAAATCATCACATATCAAATTGCATTGTTTTTAAATGGGTCGTTTTGTATCGATTTGTTTCAATTGGTTTTGACCAATAAGGGGGTTGCGTTTGATCCACGCGGATTCATCGCTCGTGAGCCTGTTGGGTGACTGATACTCTACAGGTTTGTCAAGGGTGACTTTCCATTTTTTTCGTCATCAGTGGGTTGATTTTTTACGCTTATAACCCCATCGAACCTTATTTTTTTACCTTTCAGTCATACCCTTTGAATCACGAGGTTATTTACCTATTTACCCTTATACGTATAGTTCAAAAAATGCGAAGAAAATTTTCCAAAATGCAATAGAACTGAGCCAAAATTTTTAGACACTTTCTCTCTATAAAACAAAGTGTTATATCTATTTGAGAGTGATTTTGTTTTAAAACCTAATCTCTTTTAAATACATTTTGATCCTCAAAATTATATACGTGAGGTTGTGTTATTAGATCATGTTTAGGGTTTAAGAGTTTGACCCATTTCTGGTTTGGTAGTTTGTGTTTGAAAGGTTAAAAACCTTCTGGGTTTGATTTTGAACACTGTTTGAGGCATTCTGTTATGGATCTTGCAAAGCTGTTGGTGCATGCACGATTTGGACTTTATTTGGCATACGAATTATTTTGGGGCATAATCTCTGTTCCTTTGTTCAAATAAACTCCTATATATATATATATATATATATATATATGATTTATATATGTCATTGGTTTTGCATGTTTAATCATTAATACTTGTTTTAAAGAAAACAAGATTTTCTAAAAACATAACTTTATTATATAAACTGGTGTATTCGAGTTTGAGGTTTTGTGTGATTAAACTTTTATATCATGTATTAAACCAAAACCAGTTTATTTGAAACCCTAATTTGGTTTTACCCTATTTATGGTCTAATATCTCTAAACCTGCTTTTGTAACTTTGTATACCTTGATTGTTTACTAGATCTAGTTTTATGAACTTAATCCTTATTTAGAAATGTTTAAAACATGACTTAGTTTATATTTTGGCTCAGTTTTGTGTAGATCCTGTTATAGTGTTAAATCCATTGATCTCATATTTCTTTTTATACAAAACAGATTTGTAGGTTTTTCGTAACTCTTGAAACTTAAATCCTTAGAGTAAGACTCTTTCTAGTTAGTCTTTAGGATTTGAAACTTTCACTGTTTCACTAAAACCAAAACTTGTATAAAACTTTCTTTTGTTCATCTTCACTGATATTATAGACTTAAGTGTAAAGCTTTGTTTATCTGTTCTTCCTAGTTTCACTATTTATTATGTTTGGTAAATTTTCAATAGTTATGGGGTTTATTTTTGTACTAGCATTGGTGTACTAGGTGTATTGGATGAATTAATTCATTTACACACTCTGTTATGTAATTTATACTCAAACAATTGTTATAATGTACTTGGGTGTTTATGTGGTCTTGGTACAAAAGACCCGAAGTTTTTCAGTATGCTGGTTTCGTTGTTAACAAACTATTGCGTAGTTTTTTTCTTCTCCTCATCTCATTCTACTTTAATTTTATATTCTATTACTTTAAACATCACACCAACAAGTATAAACTTTTTGTGGGTGTGTGTATTGAACCGTTGAAGTTTAAAAAGGTTTTTACCAGAGTTAAACGAGAATATCTTTAATCTTGGCACTTTTATGTATTAGATTATTTTCAAGTGGTATCAGGGCATCCGGAATACCTTTCTTTAAAAGTTTTTTTTAATCTTTAAGATTCCTAACTCTTTTAAAATATATTTTAAATGGAAGACCGTAATGATAGTTTTGTATGCCCTCTTATGTTTGATGGTTGCTTACTAGAAATTAAGAATGGTTGCACATATCCAACAATTAGGAGATGAGGTATGGGATTTTGTTGAAAATGGTTTTACTATACTTACTAAGCCTACTGATGAAGTTGATGCTCAAATATTTGTAAGAAAACCCCTTTCTAAATGAACCAAAGAGGGAAATTAAAATTCTCAAGATAATAATGAAGGCAAAAATGCCATTTTTTAAGTCATGGGTGAGTCTAAGTTTAAAAGAATCTCAACTTGCATTACATCAAAGGCATCTTTGGATATTTTAAGGTCTACCCATGAGGGTTACATTAGGGTTAAAAAGGATAAGTCACAACTTTTAGTACACATGTATGACGCTACTTTATGAAAGATATGAAAATTTTGATGATTTTTTTATCTAAGATTACAAGACATAGTTAATCATTCACATGCAAATGGTATTGTTTATGCTGAATCTGAAATATTGCTAAGATATTTAGGTCTTTACCTCATAGTTTTGATATGAAGAAATATGTTATAGATGAAATGGTTGATCCTAGCATGACACCTGAACTGTTGTGTAGTAAAATGAAATATATTTTAATAGGAAGATAATCTAAGTCAAAATCGAATAGGCAAAGCACAATCACACACTACTCAACCTTCATTAGTGTTTAAATCTAGTGTAAATAGTCTTGCTTTTGTTTATTTATTGTTTAATATGGATGGATCTTTTATTTCTCTTAAGATATTAGATAATCAAATTGCCTTATTATCTAAACATTGTATGAAATTTATTAAGTTTAGGAACAAATTTTCTTCTAGAGAAGGCCAACCCAGTTATATAAATAGGCCTCATGAAAAACAGTATAAAAAGAAAATTTTGAAAAATATGACAATAATAAAGATTTAAGTCATATTCAGTTGCGAGGTGTAATGAATTTGGTCATTATACTAAGCAGTGTTTTTCAAAAACAAAATGGCAATCTTCTAACAAGGCCCATATATCTAAAACTTGGGATGATAGTTCTAATAGTGACAATAGTGATAGTTATAATAACTTTATGGCTTTTACTTTTATTTGTGTAAAGGAGTCTGATATTGACATTGATAATTTATCTATTATGTTTGATAATTCTAAATTATTCATAGACAATTATGATTTACCTATTATAAATAACTCTTTACCTATTAAGACTCATGTACATAATCACACTATTGCTATTGTTTCTAAAACTTTTTATGATTGTAACTCTCACTGGGATGATGAAAATTATATGCATAATAAACCATCCCTTAGGACTGAATTTGTTGATAGTGAATGTGATGATTATAATCTACACATTAAGGAACTTTACGTGTTTAATTTAAAAAAGTGTATACATTTAGGAAAAATCAATGCTAGGTTATTATCTAAAATAGATGTTTTGTATAATCAAATTTGCCTATCTTTTTATGAATCTTCTATACAAATGGAAGAGCTTGAGACTAAAAATCAAATGGTAGGGATTTTTTTTCTCTAAATTAACTAGAAGCAGTCTTTTATTAGAGGAGAAACACATAGCTGTATTAAATGACTTTGAAGATTCACAATATCAATTAAAAGAATCTTTCAACAAACTGAAAGATTTAACACTTATGGTAATAAAGTTAAATAACTTTTTAACCCTGTAAAGTCTTCCTATATTAATAAAGAGGGAATTAGGTTTAAAGGAAAATAAATCTTTGAAAAAAATTTGTTTCCTCCATTTTAGGTTGTCCAAAATCTTCAAAAATACACATGTAAATTTTACAATTTCAAAATCAAAATCATACTCAAGCTCACTATTTCATTAGGCATATTTAGTACTGTAATTTTTGTGGAAAAACTGTTCATTTAGATAAATTATGTTATAAATGATTAAATCTAAACAGAAAATGTGGGAATGATAATAGACCCAGGATACCTGTTAAGACTAAATCTATTAAGAAACCCACACCACCTAAGCCAATACCTTTCAAGTCTAAAATATTTTTTTTTCAAAAACTAAGGCAATTTAGATTAGGAAAGAAGAATTAAGTTACCAACTGAGATGTAATGTTGTTGTATCAGCATTAACTCATTTATATAAAAGCTCTTAGTGGTACATTGATTAGGGTTGTTCAAGGTATATGACTGGGGACAAATAAAAAATTTCCCCTTTAAAAACTTTTGTCGGATGAGATGTTACTTTTGAAGAAGGTAAAATGTCCCAAATCATAAGCAAGGGAACTATTAGGGGTTATGGGCTTCCTAACTTAGATGAGGTCCTACTAGTTGAGGGACTTAAAGAATATTTGTTAAGTATAAGTTAATTTTGTGACATATACCACACTATTAACTTTTCTAAATCCGTGTGAAATTTTTTTGGTCTAGAGGGTGTAGACACCACATTATAGGACCCCCCTTAAGTATCTCCTTAGGTCCCTAGCATCTCCAGATTCACTACAAACCCTAGGTCATACCTCGAGTACTGATCTAGAGGCCATTGGGATCTCCTGGGCCCCGTTTGACTCCGGCGAAAGCTCAATGAATATTTTAAAAATACTTTGAATACCCTTTTCAATGGCCTGCCCCATGTGCAAATTGGCATAACAGTTCAGATGAACGACCCGTTTTACTTCCAAAAATCGATCTAGAGGCCACCAGATGCTCCCGCCCCAATTGGGCCTCAATCAATTTCATCTTTAGAGAAAAATCTCAATGAATCTTTGAAGGTCACATAACCCCATTTCTAATGGTCTTCCCCGTGCGTGAAATGGTATAACCATTCGGACGAACAATCCGTTTTCCCTCGAAAACTGATCCTTAGGCCACCAGGCGCTCCCAGGCTCTATTTGACCAAAGTCAAACATTTAGTCAAATGAGAGTAAATGAATCTTTGAAGGAAAATAAATACCCTTTCCAATGGTCTACCCCATGTGCGAATCAGCCTTACGATACAGACGAACGATCCATTTTACTCCGAAAGGTCACCGGGCACTTTCGAGCCCCGTCTGACTAAGGTCAACTCTCTGAACCGAGCTAATCTTTTTGGGACGTCGAAGTGCCTTGCATAAACTTTCCAATGGTCTGCCCCGTGTGCGATTCTAACTTACGATTTGGATAAATAATCCATTACCGTCTGACGATCTCCTGTTCAAAGGACCAATGAGCGCTTCCAAGCCCCGTTTGACCCAAAGTTAACTCCTATCTCGGGAACATCCCAAAGGACATTTGAAGGTATCTGAATTACCTTTCTAACGGTATGGCCCATGCATGATTTGGATTTACGGATTATGTTTTATGACCATCTTTTCAAAAAAATCTGCACGAGATTATCGATTGGTAGGTCCATTTCCCTGCCTATCGACAATGTGTGTAGGGTCACCTACCAATTGATAGGGCTAGGGGTATTTCGATCGGCAGTCTCCCTACCCTATAAATGGAGGGCATAAGCTCACTCCCAAACACACCTCAGATTCATCAATATCACTGATTTCAAAAACATTCTTCTATAATCAGTAAAGTTTCCTTGTGTGAAATTACTTTCCACCTTTTATTCCCATCATTCTCATACCCAATTTAGCAAAAATCTTCCTCTATCTCATTACATTCATCACAACTTTCAAGGAAGCTCATCAAAGATTAAGATCAAGCCTCAATTCTTCAAAGAAGGTCCAAACATCCTTCTCTTTTTAAATTTCTTTATTTTTGCAATAGTTACATAAATTCTCAATTTAGATTTTATTTTAGCTCATACACATTAATATCTCATCCTTTATTAGTTATATTGCACATACTCTATTTTCTACAAAAACCCAAAACAAAGAAAAAGAGGGTTACACCTATAAATTCCGAAGGGGTTATGCACCACATTTTCTACAAATTAAAGACACCTTTTCAACACACACACATATAATAAACCCATGTTTGAATCTATGGGAGAAACCCCACCCTTATGATGCATGAGAACTACATGGACTTTGATGCCTTTATAGGGCAATGGCGTCTCGGGGTTAAACCCGAGACTCGGGTCCTATTTTCCATTTTTTATATTTTCATCTTTTTTCAAATTTTATCCATATACACATTACTCATATATATCATACTTGTGATTCATATTTTCATTTTATCTAACACATATTATCGTTTCATCATAACGATCAATATCTCGATAAGCACACATATCATATTTTCTAATTATTATTTTAGGAACATTCCTTTGGATGACCTCACTCTATCTTTTTCGTAATATGAGTCGAGCAATTCCGATCTCCATTTATATATACATGCACATGCACTTCACAGAAAAATTAAGGAAAATATTAACATAAGCCCATAAGAGACTGAAAGGACTGGATGAGTGCTTAACACGTTCCTATTCCGTAACTTAGCCCCCGAACCTTATAACTATTGTTTTTGTAACCATCAGTTTGTCTTTGATGGCACTCTCTTGAGGCGGCGACATGTTCTTTTGCCTGTTTTGTGCAAAATAGGCTGGCCACTCCATCTTTTTACATCACCCCACAAATCGACGATGGGTGAAGTGCTCCTAGAAAAGGGTGCGAGATCTTATCTCCCTCCCCAAGTGCGCACGCACGAGTGTTGTAACTCTCGAGAGGGGGGGAAAGAGACCAAGGAAGGGATGACCACAGTGGCGACTCCGCTGAGGATCTCTTTAAGAGGGATAGACTCTATTTGCATGGGTGTTATCATTTTCTACTTGTGTGCATATGTACCTACCCATATGTTCCTTTTTCTCTTTGATCATTTCTTATATATCTACCTCATGCTTATATCACTCCTCACTCACACACTTGTAGATACTCTCCATGTACACCTCACACTACTTACACGTAGGATCACTTATTTCCACAAGTTGCACACACCACCTAGAATATTCATGCTTAGGTGTCACTAACACACACCTCCACTTATCACACTTATATATCCATTCTCTCTCACATGCCACTTGCAGGTTATCCATGGTTAGGTTCATTACCACACACTCACTTGTAGGTATTCACATATCACTCACTCTCATACATCCATGCTCAGTATAATCTTCACGCTCCATGATAGATTTACTTTTCATAATACTTGTACATTTTTTCTATTAGTATAATGCTCATCATGCCAAATAAAAATACTCTCTCCATAATATACTAATCAAGAATCATGGCTTGTTCACACTACATCACTAAAGAGCATGGTTATTGACCAGATTTTGTCCCGTAACTGGGGGGTCACTTTATGATGGGCGCTGGTCCGACAGGTCCTAAGTCATGTGACTCTAACCTTCCACTGGCTAAGTATTTTCGACGTATATCGAACAGTTCCCCATGCATCGTACCTCTTGAACAAAGTCATGATGGGAGGTATATAGCAGAAACCTCATTCACGTATGTTGAGTATATTGAATTCGATCTCACACGTACTGTCCCCATGAGGTATATAATGAGGCAATTCATCTAGACTCAGGTATATCAAATGGATTGTCCACACATACCGATTTCCCTAAAAATCAAGACGTATATTATGGAAGTCATGCCAAAGGGAGGACCTTTCCATTAACCCAATAACTGTATACCCTCATATAGGCATCAAACCTAGGGCACTCATATTTAGTTTGCCGGTTACTACTCGAAATTCTGTGAAAATGCTAAGTCGGCATGCCGCCCAAATTTTTGCACAATTTTATTTTTTTTCAAAACAGGACCCTGTCCATGAGCCTGGCAATAAGTCAAATCACATTTTATATATTTTTCAAACCCGATTTTCCCAGGCTAGGGTCCCGTTCGGAATTTCTTTTTGCATTTAGGAAAACCCAATACAAGTGAAAACATAAACATAAATATTAATCATGTTGAGACCCTTCTTTAGTGTTTCTCCTTCCTTACAAAAGTGTCAAAATATTTTTCCCCTTTTATCAAAATACCAAAAACATTTTCCTTCCTTTTATCATAAATGTTAGAAGACTTTTTTTTCGCTTTTTGTCAAAAATATACCAAAAATATTTTTCCTCCTTCCAAAACATATATCAAAAACATTTTCCTCTTTATTTTAAAAATATTCTTCCTTTTTCTCTTTGAAAAATAAATTCGAATCATTTTCCTTCTCAGGTCGATCGCATACCTAACCCTTGGCTTGGCTCCCTATTGATTTCGATCTTCCGTCGAACTTCCCCAAGGCTTTGTCAGTTTTCCTGCTAATTCTTTCGAGTCTAGAATCCTCCCTCACCTGTTTTCCATGGACCAATATGGAGCCTGGTTTGATGACGGTCCTAGTCCAACTTACCACTAAGATTGACAACCTTTAAATTGAGGTCATGAGATGCAGAAAAATGAATCCTAGTTCCTGAAGAGCCCGAGTTACTCTTTCCTTGTGCTATGGGCCCACCAGCACCTGAGCCTATTTGGGTCCCAAAAGATTACCAGCACGCTCCACGTGTCCCTCCTCCAAATGGGCCACCGCCAGCTCAAGTACTTATCCCGAATCTCACCCAGCCAGGGCCTAACATGCTAGTACCTATCGAGTCGAAGGATGAAGAGTTAAACAAGGTCAAGGAGGACCTTAAGCAATTAACCAAGGAGTTTGACCAGGTTCATATCTATTGGAACTACATGGATTACACCCATATGTCTCCCTACCCTATAACAAGGTTGCCGGAAAAAATTCAAGATGCCCAATATTGAGAAGTTCGGGGGTAGTCAGCCCCCAATTGTCCATCTTTGAATTTATAAATGAGCCATGACTCTCCTAGGTTCCCCCGAAGAAATAATGGCCCAAATGTTCCAACATACTTTGAAGGACAACGCTATTCATCGGTTCCTATCCCACAAAGAATCCAGAATTCTCAATTGGGAGGATGTTGGCCGTGAATTCATATCTTAGTAAAATACAATGAAGAATTGGAGGCTACACACTGTGATTTGGAACTTCTCAAGTAGAATATCAGAGAAAATGTAAGTAACTTCATAGCAAGGTGGAGAGAGAAAGTGGACACCATGATTAACCGATTTCCCAAAGAGGAGTAGAATTATGAAGAAAAATTTCTTACCCCATGTCTGAGCGACGATGGGAAGACGGTATTACCCATATTTTCGAGCCCTTTGAGAAGCAGGAGTGGATATTAAGAAAGTATTGCCAAGACAGAAGCTGAGCCAAAGAAAGTATATGGACAGTTCGCTCCAAGAAACTATGAAAAGTTTGCTAGTACCACTATTTCAACCATCAATAACATCTCTCATCCTTCCACTTATTGGGAAACAGATTTCCTCCCTAACCCAGTCAGAAAATAATACACCGAGCTTCGTGCTCCCCTCTTAAAAATTTCAAACCCGATGCCCATTGTGATTTTCAGCAAACTGTCGGCCATACCACTGACCAGTACTTCCATATTTGAAATATAATCCAAGGTATGATTGACTGGGTACCATCGCCCCACTAAACAATCCTAAACCCAACACCACTCGCAACCCACTCCCAAATCATACAAATGCTATCTTCATAGAAAATGATCCAAAATTTGACCCATCTACCCAAATTGTACCCAGTAAATCGCCCGTTGTACCTGTTTATTCACCTAAACCCCTCAAAGTTTGCACATATTTTCTCCTACACCCTACTTGTTTTTCCGACCAGGCCCTGTCACTTCTTACAAGATCATGTATTATTGTCCGTACTCATTCAAGTGGAAAAGGTATGGAATTTCCAGCGGTACTAAACCATCTCTTAGAGTTTGGACTGAAATTGCCCTTAGAAATGACCATTGACTGGCAAAAATTCAGCACACTATTCTTGGTAGATCGAAAGTGGGCTCGAGGGTTAGATAATTGGGTGGCACCTATCGATGAAGTCAGTTTAGATACACTGTTCAGATTACAAGAGAAATATTTCGACAGACCAGTGAAATTTACAGTATGTTCGAGCTACTCGATGCTTTAAATATACAAGGTTGGTTGGTCCCTTTACTTCTATATCTCCCCGTTAAGTGGGAGGATCTATATGAAGAGGCCATTTAGGTCATATAATGTATTGACTTCTCGTGGAAGGATAACATTGTTGCCACCATATAAGGGGACAAATTCGATAGTTCAGATGAAAAGCAAAGCCCAGAAAATATTATTCCAACGAACATTGTATGTTGGATGATAT
The DNA here is from genome assembly GCA_949130495.1 of Sambucus nigra. Classification (NCBI taxonomy): domain Eukaryota; kingdom Viridiplantae; phylum Streptophyta; class Magnoliopsida; order Dipsacales; family Adoxaceae; genus Sambucus; species Sambucus nigra. Next base: position 145,817,205 of record OX422211.1, read on the forward strand.
CGTTTTAAGATTTGCTAGGAAAGATCAACAAAGTGTCCAAACAACCCAAGATAGATAAAGAAATAGGTTTTTTATTCTTCCCCGCTATTGTGAACCATATGACTAGATCTGGGAGGCACTATCAGAGTCTGAACCCTCAATCAGCAACAAGGGATAAAGGGAAAAATGTTATCGAGAAACTCCCCATGCCAAAAATAACCCCAAGGAAAGAATGATCCTCGATCAGTTGAAGAAAACTCAAGTTAACATCACTCTGTGGGACTCTTTATGTCTTCCCAACTACACTGTAATGCCTTGATTAAATTGCTTATTGGGCCCACAATTCCTCCTTTTACGACTCCAAAAGAAGCGATGAACTTAGTCAGGTCTCTAACCTCTACTAAAATGTTCTCCTTCTCCGAGGAAGAAATCCTAAGTTTGGTCTTAATCACAATTACGCTCTCAATATCTATGTTGAGATGATGGAGAAGACAATTCCACTTTCACTCGTCAATAATGGATCAACACTTAATGTTTGTCTGTTAATAACCCTCAACTTCCTGGTCTTGAAATTAAGCGACCTTGCATCAACTTTTGCCGCAGTGCATGCTTATGATAATACCCACCGATAAGTGATGGGATCCATAAAGCTTTCAATAGGGTCTGGCCCTATAAATCCCGTTACTGAATTCCAAGTCATTGACATATCAACTTATTTTAACATTTTTCTTGGCCGACTTGGCTTCACAGCATTAATGGGGTATCATCCTCTCTCCATCAGAGACTAAAGTTATTTGCCCATCGCCAGGTCATCACCATCTTAAGCGACGATGATAATACCAATAATGCGAGATCAATAACCCGGTAATAGAGATACAACATTGGGAGAATGATATGCTTTAATCTGGCTTTCAAGTCGAACCACTTTTGCTCCCAGTAGGGGATTGTTTTTAAAGATAGAGTTTTCCTAGAGCACACCCTTAATGGAAATGTCAACGTGATACAGATGTTCAAGAATATGCACTTCATGCCCGAATTGGGGCTGGGACGACGACAACGGGGAATACTAGAACCCATAGTCCTCAAGAAGGCCTCTCCTCCATGTGTCCTGGGTTATCAACCATCACTAGAGGAACTTAAAATGCTCCGATAACCTCGATTAAAGAGAAGGCTAGAAGGTACCAATATTGTCTAAGGGGAATCCTTGAATTGAATATTTGTTAAAGAGGTTGAAGATTTTCCCTTTTGTGTATTTCTCAAACCGTGGCATGATTATGTAGATAAAACGATTAAGCCAGGAATAGAGATCTTCTTCCAAGATAGCTACTCATGGGTCGAAAGTTCCTAGCCTCACGTGGAAACTCTTGTTAAGAAGACTACAACTGTTACCGAGGTTTCTGAGGGAAGTGAGTTCGAAGACTCATTCAATCTGTAGACACTGGGGCTGACACTCTGCATAATCCACTCAGGCACTGCATTGTTGGATCCGTCCGTCTTGATCAAAGCTACTGATGAACCCCTCCTCAACTGGAACGTTGTACGAGTTTCGCTGAAATACAACCCAACCCAGATGCTTATCATATTTCTTCCTCTTTTGTTGTTCCTCCTTATTTTAATCACAATGTAATCGGGGCCTCTTTTGATGAGATTCTCAATTATTTTTTCCCTATAATGAAATAAACGAAGATTTTGAGTATCTTGTCGTGCCTTGCATTAATTGTCTTAAAAGTAATCAAACTCTTGGTGATAATGATTATGCAAATGAATAATTCTTAAGTGATCTTAATAAGGTTAATAACAAACAACATAACCACATAAAAAATGAAGATGAAACTGTTGTTATTAATCTCGATTCAAGTGCCAATAACGCGAGATTAGGATAGGGTCCACCCTTGATGAGCATGAGCACGTGCAACTCGAAGAAAATTAAAAGAATTTGTGGACGTCTTCACATGGTCCTACGATGGAATTCCCGACATCGATACCGAGATTGCTCAGTATGAGATTTTAACCCTCCCAGAATGTAAACCGGTCAAATAGAAAATATGAAAGTTCTATACCAAATGGTCGCTCAAGATTAAGGAAGAAGTGGTCAAACAATTCAACATAGGCTTGATCTGGGTGATCGAATATACCACATGGTTAGCCAACATTGTACTTGTAATGAAATCAAGTGGAAAGGTTCACATGTGCGTTGATTATCGAGATATGAACAAGGCCTCTCTAAAAGATGATTTCCCGCTACCCAATATCGATATGATTGTGGGCAATATGTCCAGTCACGCTCTCAAGTCATTTGTTGATAAATTTTTTGGATATAATTAGATCAAGATGCACCCTGATTATCAAGAAAAAACCACATTCATCACCCCTTGGGGAACCTTTTGTTACACATTTGTTGATGTAAAGAATTAGATTATATCTAATTATTTAATCACAGATAAAATAAATGAGACAAAGAAGTTTTAAAGTGGTTCAGCCTTATAAGAATGGACTACATCTACTGTTTCTGTTATTGATGACTGTTTTGGGAATTCTCGATTACAAGTTCAATCAAGAAATTCCCTCCCCTCTTACAATGAGGGTAATATAATGTATTTATATCCCTAAGGCTGTAATGTGAAAGGGTAATACATTTAATGCTGTAAATGTGAAAGGGTAATACATTCAATGCCCCTTAAGTGTATACATCTGTATGATGAGCATTTAATGAATAGTCAAACTGTTGGTTATCCTGCTATTAATGCTTTGTTCGAAGTGCAGCTCGGACCGCCTAAGCTGCTCGGACCGCCTAAGGTCCTCGGTAATCAAAAGTTCCTCGGTATTCAAAAGTTCCTCGGAGAGTTCTTGTAGGTCGGAGTGTCTGAGTTCCTCGGGGAAGCAGTGTTTCTCATTGTAGTATGGTTCCTCGGAGCGTCTGAGTTCCTCGAAAGTGTTTGTTGTTGCCACGTAGATTTCCACGTGTCTTCACTCGATTGAGCCATGTCAGCAGACTAAATTTGGTATCAACAGAAGCCCCCAATGTTTCATAGTTCGAAATTTGAGGAGTGTGGAACATTCTTTCTCTGAATATGGTAGTTTTAAATGGTCCTCCTGATTTTTAGGAGTGTTTACTTTGTATTTATTTTTCCTTCCAAATTTGTAGAATCAGGATTTTTTGAATTTTTCTGACCGCTTCGATTCCCGTGCCCCTTTTGTCTGTTTAGCCACCGATAGCGTAATCGTCTCATTTTGTAATCATTAACTTTACCGTTTCCTAAGGAAAAGTATTTAAATGTTATAGACAATTCCATCGTCTTCTAATTTTTCAAATTTGTATCTTCAGGTTTTCCATTATTTTACTCTCTTGTGCGTTCATCCTTTTCATCGTTCATTGTCAACAGATCCACTCTTTTTCTGTAAGATCTTGTTCCTTCTTCTTCATTTCCTTCTTTCATCATGGTTTATCCTGTAGAATCAATTGATAAGTTTTTCTCTGATTTCTCCATTCCCTCGTGGGTTATTTTGGAAGAGCTTTCTGAGCCTTCAGACTATTTTTGTTTGGCTGAGGAACATTGGTTCCCCAGTCTCTTTGTTGCTGAGTGTGGCTTTTCTTTTCCCCCAAACCCTCTATGTCTGGAATTCTGTCAATACTTTGACGTGGTTCCTGCATGAATAGCCCCCAACATATGGAGAATAGTTAATGGTGTTTATAGATTAAATCAAATACATGGCACCCGTATAGGAATTCCTGAAATCATGTTTTGTTATAGATGGGCGGTGGGCGATAATACTTTTTATTTAAAAACTAGGTTTCTAAATAGAGAATTAGTAGTCAATCTCCCAGATGCCAATAGGGACTATTTTGAGCACATGGTTGTTATAAAAAAATTGGCAACATGCTCCTTTATCTGGAAATGAAGTGTATCAGGGTCCCAGATGCCCTCCCTATGGCAATAGGATAGGTTATTTTTATTTCATTTTATTTATTTTGAGATTATGCTTCCTTTATGTTTGATAAAATGTGCCACTGATATTTTAATGTTTGTTTATTTGCAGTTGACAACAAAAGAAAGTGTCCAAAAGAGGCAGACGTTAATATAAGGCACTTAAAACTTATCTGGAGTTTGCATCAGACTGTTGCCGATGAGCATATTAGGTCAGCTTCATATCTGCTTCAGTATAAGAGTTTCACAACTTATTTTACTGCTCGTCCGGTGATAAGCGACGCAGAATCGGTACCAGCTTCTACCAGTTCTTCGCATGAGTCACACGTTCCTTTAAGTGAAAGGATGAAGAAAAGAAGACCTCCCACCCTTTTCGAGAAACCTTCCTCTTGTGCTGGAGAGGAAAAAAGAAGTAAACATGATGTCCCAGAAGGGATAAAGAAAATTGATGCAGCCACTCCAGCTGCTCCTGCGAAGGTTGCCGATAAGCCTTCAGTGGCCCCGAGCAAGGCTGCTGCTCCAGGCGAGGTGATTGTGATATCACCGACCAAGAGTTCTTCCTTGGTAGAAACTATTCCTGTTCCTCCGAGGAGGCTGAAGAAGAGCTCCTCGGTCAATTTGGCTGACACCATCTCTCAACCCCCAACTACTGGAACTGGTGTTCCTACTTTTGTTCCCTCGAGCTCTGCCATGAGCTTGGTGAAGACTTGGATCATTCTCGAGATCCAAGGCATTGAAGAAAACCTTTCTCGGGACACTGTTACTACACTAGCAGCTCGTCACATTGCTTCTGTAAGTCCCATAGTCTTAAACTTTTCATCTTTCCCTTGTTATATCTGTCTCTGACTTCCTTTCATTTTCTTTTCACAGTTGGTGAGATGCTTTAATACAATTTTAAAGAAGGATGAAGCTATTAAAGCTTCAAGCTCTTCGTCTGGTGTGGAGGAAGCTCTGATGGGTCTGACACGATCTTTGGAAGATTCTCGTCAGAAGCATGATGCTGACAAGGCTGCTTGGGAGAAGAAAATTACCTCAACTGAGCAGGAGAAGGCTCAAGTTATTGAAGTCTCGAAGGATTTGGAGAAAAAATTAAATAGTCTGGAGGAGAAGAATAAAGTGCTTGAAAGGAAGCTCAAGAATGCTGAGGAGTTTGAAGATAAACTCAAGGTTGCTGAGGAAAAGTTAGGTTAGCTTCAGGAAGTAAGTCGGCAGAAGGAAGAAGCTGAGAATAAACTGAAGGCTGCTGAAAATCTTCTGTCCGAGAAGCTTTCCTCGGAGAAGTTAAAGAGGAAATCGGCTGTGAAGAAATCTTTCAGCGCTGGCTGGGATAAGGGGTGGAACAAAGGCTTGGCTGCCATGATGTCGCAAGTTGAATATGGCAGGATAAAATACTTTAAAGATGGGTGGGTCGCAGCTCTTCAGGAGATGAAGGTTGATGAAACTTCTGAACTCTTTCAGTGACACATCCCTGGTCCCCCTCCAACTCCTGAAGACGAAGAAAAGGACGAAGCTTCCTCTGAAGAGTCTTCCATGGTGATGGGAGGTCAAGTTTCTCATCCCCCAGCCATCCAGCCTACTAACGAGGAACTTCAGCAACTCGTTACCTCATCCGAGCAACTGCCAGCGCTCCCCGAGCAACTCTTTGTTCCCTCCGAGCAACCTACCTCCTCGTCCCATCCTCCCGAGAAAGTTTTGGGAGACAAGGAAAAGGTGTAGAGTTGTTCGGGTTTCTTTCTATTTTATTTCTCTTTATTAAATGTAAACCTGAACATGTAACTCTGAACTTTATGATATAATAAAATTTGAACTTTTGTTTATGCATACTGTCATTTCTGCTCTTCATACTCTGTTGGTACTCTTATTGATTATTGTTTTTTCTTCCTCTAATAGTTTCTGGCCAGGATGGAATTATTGTCTGCTCATGATACAAAGTTGTTACGGCAATGCAATGAATATTTTAAGGTTGGTCACACAGATCTGAGTGCAGCACAAATCATCGACATCTTCGGCCAAGATGCTTCGGAACAGGTAATTGAAGCTTACCAATATTTGAAGTGTCTGCTTGATCGTGCGGTGGCCAATAATGTAGCTTATTATGATATGATTGAGGATATCCAAGGCACTCTTGAAGACCTCCAGCAATAATATAAGGAATCCACTTCCCTCTTGCACGAGGGGTACGAGAAGAAGTATCATCAAATCATTGCCGACATGGGATACGAGAAGCGTTTTGCTGCTTACGATGTGCGGGAGAGAACGTTGAAAGCCGAGGTCGAGGAGCACAGGCAAATAGCCGAGTTATTGGAGCAAGAAAATAACAACTTGCAAAGAGAAGTATCTCAATTAAAATCTGTTTCCTCCACCTCAAATGCTTTGGTCCCAGTGAATGACGAGGGATTCTCGTTCTTGGAGGTCGAGAACGCCAACTTGAGGGATGAGTTGGAAACCTTGAAAAGAGATGGACCCTATACATCTTCTCATACACGAGCAAGAGCTGCTCGAATTCCTGTCGAGGAACAGAGGACTCAATCTGCTCTAGAGAACCAGGCCTTCCAGCTGATGGCGAAGAACCAGGCATTGGCTGAGATGTCTAAGAAAATCAGGGTCCTTGAACAGAAGCTTTCTGCGCAAAAATCTACCTTGGAGAATAAAGAACTCTTCATCAAAAATCTCCACGAGCAGATGGAAAGATTGACATATCAATTCCACAAGCAGCCCAGGGAGTTCTGGATGGCTGGCTATAACGAGGCTCTCTACCACTTGGACGATCGTATCCAGAATGCAAATAATGAGGGCTACAAACAGGGATGGCTTAATGCCTTAGGTGTGCTGCAACTCGAACAGGGTCATTACCTGTGGGATTACCATAATCCTGGGCTGCTCGACCTACCAGTGCCCCCATTCAAGCTTGATATGGGTTGGATCCCTGCTCGGGCCATCCCTCAATGTCTGATTTCCAAATACCTCAGTGATTATAATCTCCATTCAAATGTCATGATATCTCGTCCAGAGCATCTACTAGATCGACCCTCTGTGATGAATATTAGGATGTTAAAAGATCTTAACTTCATAAATTCTCCTCTTTCTTTAAATGATCCGCCCGCTGGCGAGGAACTTGTTTCAAAAGCAGATGGGAAAAAACCAATAGAGTAGGAGTATTGATGTAATAAATTTGTATTTCATTCCTGATGTATTTTGTTCTACATTTAATGAAATAATTTTATTTGCAAATCTTGACTGCTATTGTTTTGTAACACTTTACATCTGTGCATGTGTATCTCTTAAAAAGATAACAATATTGTGTAATTTGTCGATCAACTTATTGTCGAGTAATTTGAATTTGTGGTAGTCATTTGGCAAAAATGATGTTTTGTTTCTCGACCAACTTTTTAATAATAAAAAATTCTACTCGATCACTTTCTCGTATTCATAAAATGTTTCTGACCAACCAAGGTCGGTAAATTTTCCTTCTCGACCAACTACAGTTAGTGCGTTTTTATCCCCGACCAGCCATAGTTAGTGGATTTTTCCTCTACGAGGAGCTTTGGAACTTTTTGGAATAATTTTACCTCCCGACCAACTTTAGTTGGCGTTTTCGAGAATATATTTACTTTCTAACCAACATAAGTTGGCGTTTTTAGGAATACATAGTTTTACTTCCCATAGGAATGCATTGTTTTACTTCCCGGAGGAATACATTTACTTCCTAACCAACATAAGTTTGCATTTTTAGGAATACATAGTTTTACTTCCCAGAGGACTACATTGTTTTACTTCCCGGAGGAATACATTTACTTCCTAACCAACATAAGTTGGCATTTTTAGGAATACATAGTTTTACTTCCCGTAGGAATACATAGTTTTACTTCCCGGAGGAATACATAGTTTTACTTCTCGTAGGAATACATAGTTTTACTTCCCGTAGGAATACATAGTTTTACTTCCCGGAGGAATACATAGTTTTACTTCCCGGAGGAATACATTTATTTCTCGACCAACCTTAGTTGGATTTTTTGAGAATAAATTTGAGCAGCCCGAGCTTTGTCGAGTAGTGTGTAGCACTAATATTCCCCGAAAAACTTTCAATAAAAGGAGAGAATTTGGCAGAATATTTTCATTTTATTCATACTGACGGAACTGCGTTTACATGAGAATATACATCACTGATAATACTTGCGCAGGTGCTCTGCATTCCATGCATTATTAAACTCCTTCCCCTCTAAAGTTGCTATTCGGTAAGTTCCTGGTCGAACAACTTCTGTATCTCGGTATGGTCCATGCCAGTTTGCCTCCAGTTTGTTGTGCTTTTGAATCACTTTCTTTAGCACATAGTCTCCTTCTTTCAGGTCACACTTCTTCATCCTTTTATTGTAGAACAAAGTTGTTCGTTGTTGGTATGCAACATTCCTGATGGCTGCTTCTTCTCTAACTTCCTCGAGCATGTCTAAATCCAATCTTCTCATTAAGTCGCTGACAGGGGAATTGAAATTCAGTACCCTGTGTGTTGGGAGGCCCAACTCGGCAGGTATAACAACTTCACTTCCAAACGCCAGCATATATGGTGATTCTCCAGTTGCTGCTCGGGGAGTAGTACGATAAGCCCACAGTATTGACTGTAACTCGTTGATCCAATTTGGTTTTGCATCATCCAGTATTTTCTTCAAGCCATTCACCAACATTTTGTTTGTCACTTCAGTTTGTCCACTGCTTTGTGGATGGCCTGGTACTGAGTGGATCTTCAAAATATTTGACTGATGACAATAGGCAGCGAACTCCTCGTTGTCAAATTGTGTTCCATGGTCTGTGATGAAGGCATGAGAAAGACCATATCGACAAATGATGTTCTTCCAAATAAATTGGTACACCTTGTCATACGTCATATCAATGAGAGGCTCAGCTTCATCCCATTTAGTAAAATAGTCCACAACGACCACGAGATACTTAAACCTTCCCCTGGTCGTCGGCAGTGGCCCAACCAAATCAATTCCCCATATGGCAAATGGCCAAGGGGAAGTACTGGGTGTCAATAATGCTTGGGGAGTTCTTCGAATGGAAGAGAAGCACTGACATTTGTCACATTTCTTCGCATAGGCTATGCAATCAGCCCTTATCATTGGCCAGTAGTATCCTTGCGTCATCACCCTTTGCAAAAGAGTCCGATCTGCTACATGGGCTCCACAGGACCCTTCATGGACCTCTTCAATTAAATCTTTCACCTCGGTGAGATGCACACATCTCTGCAAACCTACTATAACTCCTCGCCTGTATAGAATACTGTTGGTTAGTAGATAACGAGCAGCCTTAAACTTCAGTTTCTTGGCTGCAAGTTTGTCAGTTGGTAATTCCCCTTTCTCAATATATGCCCTGATGGGATCCATCCATGATGATCCTAAATCGAGGGTAATAAAGTTTATCCTCAGATCTTCATCTATACTCCGACCAGCTAAAACTTTAATTGGGATTGTTCTTCGTAACTCGGTACGAGTAGCTGATGCTAATCGAGCTAGGGCATCTGCTCTCGCATTCTCCATTCTTGGTATTCTGACCAGCTGAATAGCAGCAAATTCTGACACCAGTTCCTTTGCCTTTGCATGATATCTTATCATTAATTCTCCTTTGGTTGCATATACTCCCATCATTTGATTTATAACCAGTTACGAATCACTGAAGACAATAACTTGTTCCGCCCTCATGGTTTTTGCCAAACTAAGTCTTGCAATCATGTCTTCATATTCAGCCTCATTATTCGAAGCTTTGAATTGGAAACGTAGGGCATATTCGATGTCGACCTCATCCGGACTGTTCAAAACTATCCCCACACCACATCCTGTAGTGCAAGATGAACCATCCACGTACAGAATCCATATAGGTAACTCGTCTTCAAATTTCTGATCTGACAAAGTTCCTCGGTGGAAAATTTGTTGCTTCCTTTCACCATCTCCTGATATTTCTTATTGTTCGTCGATCATCTTTTCTTGTCCTTTTACCAACCTGAGCTGGTCTGGGCTTGAATTTGATGATCCTGTAACATCTACTTGCCCTTTTACCAACCTAAGTTGGTCTGAGCTTGTATTTGATGATCCTGTAACATCCACAGGTTGATCAACGAGTAACTTTTGCTCCTCGGGGGTATCAGGATAGGTGAACTCTGCTATAAAATCTGCTACAGCTTGCCCTTTTAGCGACGATCTGGGTTCATAAACTATATCATATTCACCAAGTTCTATTATCCAGCACATCAATCTTCCTGACTTTTCTAGTTTGTGAAGGGCTTGCCTCAATGGCATATCAGTATATACTACTATGGTATGAGCTTAAAAGTATGGCTTCATTCTTCTACTTGCCTCGATCAATGCTAGTGCCAATTTTTCCATCTTTGGATATCTGATCTCTTCTCCTCGGAAGGCCTTACTTGTGTAATAGATCGATTTTTGTACTCTATTCTCCGTTCTTATCAATGCCGAACTGACTGCATTCTCGGACACTGCCAGATACAAGTATAATTTTTCTCCCATCACTGGCCTGGATAGCAGTGGAAGTGCTCCCAAGTATTTCTTCAAGTCTTGAAAAGCCTTATCACATTCATCATTCCACTCAAAAGTCTTTCGGAGTGTTTTGAAGAATGGGAGACATCGATCAGTTGCTCGTGATACAAATCTGTTGAGTGCTGCTACTCGTCCTGTAAGACTTTGCACCTCTTTCTTCGTCGTTGGAGATTGCAGCCCTAATAGAACTTTAATCTTTTCAGGATTTGCCTCAATGCCTCATTGATTGACAATGTACCCGAGAAATATGCCTTCTCGTACTCCAAATAAGCACTTCATCGGGTTCAACTTCATTTGATATTTATCCAGTTGATCAAAAGTCTGACTTAAGTCAACTAGATGCTCGACAGCTTTCTTTCTCTTTGTTAGCATATCGTCAACATAGACTTCCATATTACAACTGATTTGTTCAGCAAAGACCTTGTTCATCAGCCGCTGATATGTCGCACCTGCATTTTTCAAACCAAAAGGCATAACATTATAACAATAAGTTCCCCTAGGGGTAATGAAAGAAGTACTCTCCCTGTCTTCAAGTTTCATTTTAATCTGATTGTAACCAGAATAAGCATCCATGAAGCTCAGTAGCTCATGTCCCGAGGTAGTATCCACTAGTTGATCAATTCGGGGCAGCGGAAAATGATCCTTTGGGCATGCTTTGTTGAGGTCGGTGAAGTCTACACACATCCTCCATTTGTTGTTCTTCTTTTTTACCATCACCACATTTGCTAACCAGTTTGGATATTTAACATCTTCAATAAAACAAACTTTCTGGAGCTTCTCGACTTCCTCCTGTATAGCTTGATTCTTCTCGGGACTGAATACTCTTCTTCTCTTCTTCACATGCTTGATCTCCTTATTCACATTGAGTTCGTGACATAAGAAATTTGGGTCTATCCCAGGCATATCCTCATGACTCCACGCAAAAGTTTGCTTTCTGCTTCTTAGGAAAGTTATCAAATCCTGTTTTAGTGAGGCTTCCAATGACGAACCTATTTGAGTAGTTCGTTCAGGGTGTTCGTCGTCCATGATGATGTTTTCAGTAGCTTCCACCACTTGACCCTTCACGAGTCGCGACTCATCTCTAGGATCCAATGTTTTAATTTCTGCACCTTCATCTACTTGATAGGTGGTGGTGTTTTTCCTTGATTCCTCCAGTTCCTCTTGATCGACGGATGAATAATAGCATTCCCGAGCTACTTTCTGATCACCTTTCATAACTCCTACTCCAAAATTTGTTGGAAATTTTAGGCACTGATGTATCGTAGATGGTACAGCCTCGAACTTCTTCAATCCTACTCTTCCCATGATGATATTGTATGATGATTGAACATTATTATCCATTATGAAAAAATGTATTATTTCTGTTCGACAAGCAGGCCACGTACCAATGAATATATCCAATTTGATCGTCCCAAGTGGAAATACTTTCTCGCCAGCAAAATCGAGGAGGGGTCTATGATAAGGCTCCAGTTGAGATAGCTTTAGATTTAAACTGTCGAAGCACGAGTAGAACATGATGTCTGTCGAGCTGCCATTGTCGACCAGTACTCTTGAAATCATTACCTCCTTTATCCTCATTTTGATCACCAATGGGTCATCATGAGGATATAGAACACCTGCGAGGTCATTATTTGAGAAACCAATGAATAATTCCTCTTTGTTCACCTTTCTCGGGCGATCCTCCTCAGCTAGATTTATTCGTTGAATGTATGAGCAAGCTTGAGCCTCACAGAGGTAAGCTTTTCTCTCGGCAGTAAGGTCTCCTCCTCCTGCATCGCCACCTGTAATAACATTACAATCAAATGACCCAAAGAGTATTGAAAATACCTCACGTTCTGGTTGCCTTGGTCTCTTGGGAAGATCGGGGTCATTTTCTGGATCAACTTCATGGTCTCTCTTCCGGTTCTCCTCTGCTTGACGAGGAGATCTAGACCTCTCTCTTGCTCGGTCGTTGCTTCTTTTATCATTCCCCCGATCAACATATTTTGCCAGTTTTCCTCGTCTGATGAGTGTTTCAATCTCATTCTGAAGAACTATGAAATTTTTAGTCATATGGCCATGATCTTTGTGAAACTCGTAATATTTTGCCTTATTTCTCCTTTCGGGGTCTGCCTTCATTTTCTCTGGCCAATTTAATTCCTCATTGTTCTTAATTTCTTCTAGAACGTGGTTGATGTCTTTCTTCAAAGGAGTATAATTATCAACTTTTCCTCAATACTTCCCAAGTCGACCTTATTTTTGAGTGTTTGTCACTACCATTGTTCTTATGCTCTTTCTTCTTAGCTTTATCACCTTCCACCTTAGTTTCTTTGGCATCCATATTCTTCTTCGCAGCCATAGCCTCCTCGGTATTCATAATCTTGGCCGCTTTTCCCATCAGATCTGACATGGTTCTAGGTGGATCTTTGGCCAAAGTTTAGTACAACTTGTTGGGCAATAGTCCACTCATCAAGGCAGTAATCGCTGTCTTTTCCTCATAGTCAATGACTTCGAGCTTCTCGTTATTAAAACGAGTTATATAATCTCTGGTACTTTCACCAGTTTTTTGTCTAACACTTAACAAATGCGCTACTCGTTTAACAGGATTTGGCCCAAAATAGAAATTCCCAATGAATAACTCGGCTAGTTGAAGAAAAGTTGAAATCTTACCCCGAGGAAGATTATTATACCACATTTGAGCAGATCTGGTAAGAGTTCCCGAGAATGCTCTGCATCTCATCTCATCTGGAACAACATAGATGTCGGCTGCAGCTTGGTATTGTTCTATATGAAGGACAAGGTATGTCTTTCCATTATATTTGGGGGTCACAACAGGTGCTTTGAACTTTGATGGTGTTGGAAAATCTACAATGGCCTGGACAAAAGGTGTTCCTCGAATAAAAGTTCGTTGTAGAGGGTTCTTGGCCTTAGCCATTTCCCCTAATCTATCCTTCAGCCTCTGAATATAGCCTTTCCATGCATTATTTCCTTCTTCGGGCCTATTGGTTCGAGCAACTGATCGAGTTGATGTGGCTTCCTGGGATCTATCTTGACGAGTAGCTGGTCGCGAATGGGCAGATCCTTCCATTAAATCTGATGGTCGTCGAAAACTCCTCGATGCGACTTTAGGAGGAATTCTACTCCTTTCAGGTCCTAATCGATCAAAAGGTGATACCCTGCTTAACCTCTCTAGCGCACTAGTCCTTTCTGGAGAGAGAGTGATACGTTGTTCAGTATCTGTGGCCCGCACTGACGAAGTTCTTTGAGGTTGATAAGAAAAATCTTCAGACTCCTTAGTACGATATGAATCTGTACGCCTAGTACGTAAAGAAGGTAAACGGGTATTTCTTTGAATACTTCGCAGTCCTGAATGGGTTGGTGCACCGCTATGGAGGGTTTGTATGAGTTGTCGCATAGTTTCTTGCATGACTGTCTGGCCCTGAGCCAGATTTGTCATTATTCCAGCCAAGTCTGGAATATTTGGCGGAGAAGATGGATTTGGAGGGCTTCCAGCGTTTCGATTGCTGGGTTGTGGAATATCAGCCATTTGTGATGAGTTGTTCTTGATGAAAAATGATATTACCAGTCGTTTCCCACAGACGGCGCCAATCTGTTGATGTAAAAAATTAGATTATATCTAATTATTTAATCACAGATAAAATAAATGAGACAAAGAAGTTTTAAAGTGATTCAGCCTTATAAGAATGGCCTACATCCACTGTTTCTATTATTGATGACTGTTTTGGGAATTCTCTATTACAAGTTCAATCAAGAAATTCCCTCCCCTCTTACAATGAGGGTAATACAATGTACTTATAGCCCTAAGGCTGTAATGTGAAAGGGTAATACATTTAATGCTGTACATGTGAAAGGGTAATACATTCAATGCCCCTTAAGTGTATACATCTATATGATGAGAATTTAATTAACAGTCAAACTGTTGGTTATCCTGCTATTAATGCTTTGTTCGAGGTGCATCTCGGACCGCCTAAGGTCCTCGGTAATCAAAAGTTCCTCGGTACTCAAAAGTTTCCCGAAGAGTTCTTGTAGGTCGGAGCGTCTGAGTTCCTCGGGGAAGCTGTGTTCCTCGTTGTAGTATGGTTCCTCAGAGCGTCTGAGTTCCTCGAAAGTTTTTATTGCTGCCACGTGTCTTCACTCAATTGAGGCATGTCAGCAGACTAAATTTGTTATCAACAACAGTCATGCCATTCGGGCTAAAAAAGGCGGGAGCTACCTACCAAAGGGTTATCACAAACATCTTGAATGATCTTATACTCAACAAGTTTGAGGTCTACGTGGACGATATGCTCCTTAAATCTAAGACTCAAGAAGGTCATGTTCCCGCTCCACATAAGTTCTTTAAACGGCTATGGTGATACCAGATGCGACTTAACCCACATAAATGTGCCTTTGGTGTTACCAAAGGAAAGTTTTTACAATTCATGGTTAATGAGAAGGGGATTGAAGTGGATCCTGCCAAATTGAAAGTCATACTTGAAATGCCACCTTCCTGAATGGAGAAGGAAGTCTAGGAATTCTTAGGAAAATTATAGTACATCTGTCAGTTCATCAGCCAATTAATTTCTATTTGTGAACCCATCTTCAAACTACTCTGAAATAATTCCACTAAAGTATGGAATTAAAATTGTTAGGAAGACTGAACAAATCAGGCAATATCTAACCCGACCTCCGGTAGTCATGCCATCGTAGCCTAGTCTCCCTCTACTCCTATACTTGACCATACAAACACTGTAACTAGGGATTTCCTAGCCCAATACCTTGAAGAGACCCTCAAAAAAATGGTCATCTACTACACCAGTTGTAAATTGGTTGGGTACGAAGTCAACTACACTACCTTAGAGAAAGCATGTGTGGCCTTTGCCTGGGTCACTAAAAAATTACGGCACCACATGCTCTCTTTTCCCATCAGACTTGTGTCCCGAATGGATCCTATCAAATACTTGCTTGAGAAAAATTTCTTGTCTAGTCGAATGGCTCGATGATTGATGCTGCTGTCCCAGTTCGATATTATTTATGTCACGCAGAAAGCCATGAAAGGGAGAGTCATCTTTGATTACCTTGTTAATTAGCCTATGGAAGAAGTTGATGTTTGGATCTCTGAGCTCTCGGATGAAGGCATACTTTTCACCACTCAAGAAAACTTTTGATGGAAAATGTACTTTGACGACGATGCTAAGAAAAAAGGATACGGCATTGGGACACTCCTGATCGCCCCTGATGATTCCCACACTCCCATTGCCATCAAGCTAGATTTTCCCAGCACTAACAAGATGACCGAATACGAGATATGCACTGTAGGCCTCAAAGTTGCTCTCAAGAAAATGTATCCAATGCCTAAACATTTACGGAGACTCTACCCTCATAATCATCCAAGTGCTTAAAAGATGGAAAGTCAAAGACGTAAAACTCCTACCTTTCTACGCCCACCTAGAGTATTTGTCCTCCCATTTATGAGATATTACCTTCCACTACTTGACCTGAATAAGAAATAGCTTAGCCGATGCCCTTACCACCTTATAAATTATGGTCGACATTCCTGAAGGCATAACTATGGACCCTATCCTAGTCTAGAAACAAGCCAAACCAACCCACTGTTACCACATTGATTTTATCACATAATAGGATTTTGATAAGATCGAGTGCTGGAATTATGACATGTGGTGCCTCCTCATGTATGGTAAGTATCCCCAAGATGCCAACAAGAAAGATCGAGTGACCCTCCGCAAGCTGGCTACCTAGTACATTGTCTACAATAAAGCACTGTTCAAGAGAAACTTCGATGGAAACCACTTACACAACATCGCACATTGAAGAGACGATGCAAAAAATCCATATCGAGGAATGGACACCCCATATGAATGGCCATATGCTCGCCAAAAATATTATCCTATAAGTTTACTATTGGACTACCATGGCTCAAAATTGCACTGCCTATGTCCAGAGATTCCTTAAATGCCAACAATTTTCCAATCTCCAACACTTGCCTCCACAGGAATTATACAACATGACTTCTCCCTGGTTATTTTCAACATGGGACATCGATATTGTAGGGAAATTCACAACCAAAGCCTCTAGTGATCACGAGTTCATCTTAGTTGCCATTAATTACTTCACCAAATGGATCGAAGCTGAGTCATAAGTAGTGTTAAATGCCAAAAAATTATCCAAGTTCATTCGAAAGAGCATCATCTGCCGATACAGGGTCTTACATGAGCTGGTATTAGAAAACTGATTACATTTTGAGTCTGAAGTCACGGAATTGGTCGATGAGTATGGGATCCAGAGACACAAATCTTTTCCCTATGAACCACAAACCAACGGTGCAGTTAAAGACAGTAATAATAACCTCAAAGCAATCATCAGTAAGGTGACCAAAAGTTTTCAAGATTGGACTGATCGGATCCCTTATGCCCTTTAGGGCTACCGCACTTCAGTTCGAGCATCTACTCGGGCTACCCCTTACTCTCTAATAAATAACATGGTCCAGTTGAACTAAAAATTCCTTCACTACACGTTATGGTTGAAGGTAAAGTCAGGGAAAAATAATGGCATCAGAGCCGACTTGATGAGTTGTCACTCTTAGATGAAAGAAGGCTAAAGGTTCTATATCATATCCAGGGGTACCATCATCGGGTAGTGCAATCGTTCAATTGAATAGTCAAGGACCGCAGTGTCCGAGAAGGGTACTTAGCCCTCCAAGAAATCATATAGCCCGTCTGGGACCCTAGAGGGAAATTTAAGCCAAACTGAAGTTGCCCCTACATCGTGAAGAAGATCCTGTCGGGTGGCGCCGTTATACTCATCGACCTTGATGGAGAAGAGATGGCACGTCGAGTCAAAATAGAACATCTCAAGAAATTTTACCCCTAGTCCAAAATCTCAGCGAACTACTACTCTTCTCATCCCCCTTCTAGTCTAAAAAAAATATTCTTCATTTTCTCTACTCAGAACTACGTGTGGCCTGATCCTCTAAAAACATTTTTCTTTCAAAATGAAATTTAAAAAAATATCAAGACTCCAGAGGTATGTAGGCAACTCATATGCTTTATATGGGAATGATCCCCTTCTTTTTCACAAAATGCTATTCTTTTCTTATCTCGGAGAACGACATTCATTTTATCATTTACATGGACAAACGGATTATGTATGCCTTAGCGATTGGTATAGATAATTCAAATGTAAAACTCATAAAGCGGCACAATAATATAATTAAACTTCTTTTTTCATTCCATTTTGAGAAATTTCGATATAACTTCACAAAATATCAGCGTAAGGAGTCAAACAACTACCCATGCCAACCTAACTACTCCTAAAACAAACCAAACAAAGATACTCATAACCAGATTTACCGAACCTGCCCAAATTTATTCCCATAACCAAACACATAAAAGATTCACAAATATCACCAAATCCATAAACGACCCTACTTGTAGCTACCAAAACATCCAGCCCCATTATCATCTACATCTTAAGGCCCCCAAACTTCTCCTGCCTGGACAGTATACCAAAGGTGCTCAATGGAATGGTAAGCCCGAAACAGACTAGGGAAAACCATTACACCCCCTCCATAGTGTCAAACATGGAAAATGATCTCTGTCAGGTCTCCTCGGCCAACACCTTAGCTACTACCCTCCTTCACAGCCATTTCTTGTAATCTTCGGACACATGCCAAACTCTGCCAATAGATTGGGAAGGACGAGTCGACGGACGATGATTCTCCCACAGAGAGTCTAGTCGCATTCACAAGCCTTCAGTCAAATCCTCTATACGAAATAAATCTAGGGTACAGGAAGAAATAATTTTCTCCCACCCGACTTGACGCAAGAGATTCCAGAGAAAGTAGAAAAACGTCTGTTTGAGGCTAACTAACCGAACATACTGATATTCCCCTAATTCCAGAATAGGATACAACTCCCTCCACCAGGTCACTGACCAGCGCAGACATCGATCTCCATGCTCCATAAACCAGTATACCTAGTTCTTTATGTTTGGTCCAAAGATGATGAAATAGCGAGTGGAAAAATTCGACACAACTGCCAATGGATACTCAGGGGGATCGCCAAGAGAAATCCCTCAGACAGCCACATGAACAGCATAATTGGGCTTCCTCTCAAAAAATCAGAATGGCCTTCCCACCAAGCATCTAGACCAATTCAGGGTCTTTACTAGTATCACCGCTACAATATTGTGACGATATGACATCCACACTGTAATAACAGCCAATTGAGGGTCCACCCTCAGGTACCCTATCACTAGTAAGAGCCTCAAAGTTACGACCAAGGAAATAGCTCCCACATCAGTTCAGTCTCTTCATCACACCAAATTCATCACAATCCAATAAAGGCAGTAAGCTCCACTTTACAAACAATCTTTCTCTCTCTTCACCCATATACCAACCAAGCCTCTAAGGCCTCCTCTACTCCAAAATTCCAAAAAACTCATTTTCTTACTTTTCTCCAAGATAAATCGTTTCAAAGGGACACTATGCCTAAAAGGCCTTTCTTTATTTAAAAAACACATTCTCCTACTTTTTCTCAAAATAAAAACTCAGCAGTGAATTAAATTTCTTTTAGAGTAAGCCACTAAATTAAGATAATCAAACAAAATATGCATCTATTTTTTTTATTTTTTGAGTCTCTTTTTAGGTCCAATGCCACTACATCAAGAATGTAATATGGTCAATGCCAAGCTCCCACAGTCAATGATGAATCTGCAAGAAAATCTCGAAGGGAAAGAACCAGAATTGGATGTCACCTTATCTGCCCTATAACCCTCTCTCTTAGGTACCGGACGTACCCAAACTCATGCGCAACCAACCACCTTATCTACACCTGCGTACCTGTATCCATTTTGGCCCTTAAAGGAAAAGTTCGAGGGTATAAGGTCGCCTACATCCCCAATAAAGATTCAACGATTCAATGCACGTCCCTAAACACCACCTACACTGCCTCCGACATCACCTTTAACATACGATCCACCTCTATCTGAAAATTTTCGCAATCAACCCCCAACATGACACCTGCTAATCAGAACTATCCCTTACCCTTCCCCTTCCCTAGGCAGTCCAAAAGACCGTGCCATTGCCTTTTGTCAACCCCTACAACCTGTCGGTCGGCACCCCCTAAAATTTCATACAAAAAATCCCAAAAAATGCCAAAAAATTTTGAAAATTTCCAAATAAAATTCCAAAATTTCCAAATGAATATTGGAACATTTCTTCACCAAAAAAATCACTTTTTAAGTTCCCTAAATCCATAGCCGTATTAATACCACATTTTATCCCCAGCTTAAACCCCAAAAATCAGCGCGTCCATTACCACTCCCGAGCGAAAACTTGAAAACTTCATCTTCAGAAAAAATCAAGTTCCTCTTCAACAGGTTGTCAGAATTGACCTCAACCCAAATAATTAGTTGGCTGAACTTAAGATTCATGTAACTGAAATTGAGCCGCTGAATTGATTGCCGACTTAAGGTCCACATAATTGACCTCAACCCATAGAATTGGTCGCTCTCCACTTAAGGTCCTTGGAATTGACCTCGACCCACAAAATTGGTCATCCTCACTTTAGGTCCTCATAATTGATCTCGGCCCTCAGAATTGGTCATCATAAATTTAGCTCCTCTGAATTGATCTCATCCCGCATAATTGTTCGCCCCTACTTAAGGCCTTTAGAATTGGCCTCGACCCTCAGAATTGGTCGCCTCTACTTAAGGCCCTCAGAATTGACCTCGATCCTCAGAATTGGTCCCCTCTACTTAAGGTCCTCAGAATTGACCTCGACCCTCAGAATTGGTCTCTCTCTACTTAAGGTTCACATAATTGACCTCGAACCTCAGAATTGGTCGCCATAACTTAAGGTCCTTAGAATTGACGTCGACCCGCAGAATTGGTCGCTCCAAATTTAGGTCCTCAGAATTGACCTCAGCCCATAGAATCGTCCATCCCCAGCATTACCTTAGGTCCTCAAAATCGACTTCGACCCTGTTAATTGGTCATCCTTGTCCCTTTAGGTCCGCATAATCGACCTTTTTCTAAACATCGTGTGGTGTCTATTCGATGACTTTCACTTATTCCAAGCTCATTCGTCGAGGGTATATATAGACACCATAATCGAGTAGCCTCCCTAAAGTATCTCCTTAGGTCCCTAGTACCACTCCATTCACTACAAACCTTAGGTCATACCCCGAGTACTAATCTAGAGGCCATTGGGCGCTCCTGGGCCGTGTTTGACTCTGATCAAATTCATCTTCAGAGTGAAAGATCAATTAAAAATTTAAGGTCTCTGGATACCCTTTCCAACAATTTTCCCCGTGCACTAATCGGCACAACAGTTCAAATGAACGACCCATTTTACTGCCAAAAATCGATCTGGAGGCCACCGGACACTCCCGGCCCTCTATTTGACCCCAATCAACTTCATCTTAAGAGAAAAATCTCAATGAATATTCTAAGGGAACATAAATCCATTTCTACTAGTTCGCCCCATGCGCGAAACAGCATAACCGATTGGATGAACAATTCGTTTTCTCCCAAAAACTGATCTGGAGGCCACCGGGCACTCCCGAGCTCTGTTTAACCAAATTCAACTCTTCAGATCAAACAAGACTGAATGAATATTCTAAATTCACTAAAGACCATTTCCAATGGTCCATCCCGTGCGGGAATCAACCTTATGGTACGGACGAATGACCCATTTTACTCCGAAAGGTCACTGGGCGCTTCCAAGCCCCGTTTGACCAAGTCAGCTCTCCTAACCGAGCGAAGCTCTTTGGACCATCAAATTTCCTCGTATAACCTTTCCAACGGTCTGCCTCATGTGCAATTATGACCTACGATTTGGACGAACGATCCATTACCGTCTGACGATCTCCTGTCCAAAGAACCGATGGGCGCTTCCGAGTCCTGTTTGACCCAAAGTCAACTTCTAGACCCAGGAGAGACCTTAAGGACTCTTGAAGGTCTATGAATTAACTTTATAATGGTATGCCACATGCTCAATTTATATTTATGGATTGCGTTCTATGACCATTTTTTTTAAAAATCTGCATGAGACTATCGATTGGCAGGTCCATTTCCCTGCCTATCGGCAGTGTGTCTAGGGTCACCTGCCGATTAGCAGGGCTAGGGGTATGCCGATTGGCAATCCCCTTACCCTATAAAAGGAGGGAATGGGCTCACTACCAAACACACATCAGATCCATCAATATCAGTGATCTCAGCAACATTCTTCTGCAATCAACCAAGTTTCCTTATGTGAAATTCCTTTCCACCTTTCCATACCATTATTCTCATACCCAATTTAGCAAAAAAAATTCTCTGTCTCATTACACATTTATTTCAACTTGCAAGGAAGCTCATAAAAGACCAAGATCAAGCCTCAATTCTACAAAGAAGGTCTAAACATCCTTCTCTATTTAAATTTCTTTATTTTCACATTACTTATATAAATTCTCAATATAGCTTTTATTTTAGCTCATACACATTAATATATCATCCTTTCTTAGTTATATTGCATATACTTTATTTTATAAAAAAAGAAAAAAAAAAGAAAAAGAGGGTTACACCAATGAATTCCGACGGGATTATTCACCACATTTTCTCAAAACTAAAATGACCTTCACCACGCATACACATATAATAAACTCCCATTTGAGTCTATGGGATAAACCCCACCCTTATGACACATGCGAACTACGTGGATGTGACACACCGCTTAATTAAATACTGGGTGATCAGTTCTTTATTAAATTTAAAACATAATATCCAGTTGG
Source organism: Sambucus nigra (assembly GCA_949130495.1). NCBI lineage: Eukaryota > Viridiplantae > Streptophyta > Magnoliopsida > Dipsacales > Adoxaceae > Sambucus > Sambucus nigra. The sequence continues at coordinate 145,839,427 of OX422211.1, forward strand.
AATTAGTCTTGGCATCACTGTCGAAAACTTTTTATTAATTAATAACCACCTGGTATTTAAAAATCAGATGCCAAATTTTAATTGTTTTATTTTAATAAAACATGCAAGCAGTTAAAAAATTAAGTAAACATTCACCATTTAATAAGAACTCATAAGAATTAAAACGACATAATGAAATAAACTGAGTCTGGAGTAAACACTTCCAGTTTAAATCCCAAATACAGTAATACGAAATGAAATAAATCCAACAATTGAAACGTAAATGATTGTCTAAAAACTACTATCTCTAAATAAGTGTTGTCAATTTTATAAAATACCGCAAGTGCACGGGGTATTATAGAATAGCGAGTGTAAGTACGAATCGAACCCACATAGATTTCTTAATTTTTTCGTTCAAGAATAATTGTGGCTGTCCAACTAGACGAAAAGGGATAGAGAATGATTATGAACTGCACTAAATAAAAGAAACTACGATAAATGAGGGTAACAAAAGATATTTTTAAACAATTAAGAAGTAATTAGGATTCGGGGTCCATTTATCACGTAACAAATATTGCACACTAATTTAATGTTGTCATTCCCTTTTTACAACTCAAACTAAACCGACTCTCACCACGTTTAATTCGAAAAATATGACGGTTATGATCAAAATATTTTTAACGTCGCTAATAGATGGTTAAAATCCATATTTCGTTAGAAAATACAAGTTTTAAAGTTAGCAAATGTATTTAAGCATGGACTATCAAAACAATCAAAGTGCAAGCATAATCCATAACAAAAAATACTACTTTTAAATCTCAAAACTTGATTTGACAAAACAATTTTGAAAGTTTTAAAACACACTCTCGTGTCATTTTAAAATAAATACCGAATCTTTGATAACAATTAAAACAAGTAGGGAATACACAATAATCAAATTAACGTGACAATATTAGCTAACTATTATAACTTCACCCTAATCCTAATAGAATAATCAAGCTATCATAATGAAAGAGAAATTGCAAGAATGAGTAAAGATTTTCATTAATAAATTAAACATAGAAATAGTTCTCTCAAAAAAATATTCAATCCTTTAAAAAATGATAAAGACTTGGTCCTCAAATTGAATACAATCCCTCAAAAACTACCCTCTCTAAAATTCCCCCCCAAAATAATGAACCAAATGGTGTTATTTATAGACTTATGAATGAGGTGTTTGAGTTGGAGTGAAACTCTATTTGATTGGTGTATTTGAGTTGGTAATTATCTCATGGAGTTTGGAGAAGAATTGAAGATAATTGAGAAGTCTCTTTTTTAAATAATTATCCTCAATTTTGGCACTATTCATATCACCAGCTTTAATCTCATTTTTGACCCCCAAAACATCAAAATCTTATTTTCGTACAAACTTCAAAGTTGTGACTCTTGTAAAGACCTTTCCGAAAATCTCTTGCATGGACTCAACGAACACTCCAGCAATTTTATAAAAAAATGTTTAATCGAATTGTGTCAACTGTGTCGTGTCGTGTCGTGTCGCGTCGCGATGTATCCTGACAATTTTTGCACATCGACTCCTTTGTTGTCCAAATTTTCGGGGTACCTGTAAAAATGCAAAAATAAAAATAATTAATTCAAATTTGGGGTCACAAATATTTAAAATTTACATAATTACCCCTCTTTGCATTTTAGGCCCCGAAATTCATTAATTGCTCGTATTAATTTAGAATTCAACCAAATTTCATAGAGAACTTTATTTTGCCTAGATAAACATTTAAAAATTATATTCAGGCTCATAAAGTTTCTAAAATTATGATTTTACCCCTTATTGTATTTTTTAACTCGAATTTTATTCAAACTTGTATTTTTCTTTTATTTTACGAAAAAGACTCTAAAAGCTCGTTATTTATGACACAACGGGCTTAACAACGACTAGATTTGGACATAATTCATACAAACTAATGCAATCATCAAATAATCCCAAACCTAAACTTTTCTAGTCCTCGAGCAAAACTAAAATTTTAAAATTTAACTCACTTTCGTAGGAATCACGGTTGCACTTAGCATGTTCAGCAAGCCATTAAACCTCTAGGTTACCTTAGTGGACAAGTTTTGTCTCGTGAGGATTTGCAATGAATATTCCCACAAAATTCGAAAACTTGTGTCAATATAAAAGACTCAAAAATAATATAATCATGTTTGAATGCAAACTTCATAAATATAGTAGAACTTCACTTTGCTATCTTAACTTATCACGTGTGTGTGCATAGCCATTATAATCGTCCATTTTAAAAGATTTGATCGTTACATTTCTTATTCGAAAGTTCTTTTTTATTTCTAAATCTCACGGGATGCACTCTCAATCGAACACTCGAAAATGAGTAATTTTCTCTCGGTATATGTGAATAAAGAGTAAATTTGAATGAACAAATTTCACATATACATTATCAAAAACAGACTTTTTATAATGGACGAATACGATCTCATGGATGGAAAATCTATTACTTATTGAAAACATTGAATCACACCATAGATCATATTCATATTCTCTCCACACTATAACTAACTTCACTTGAGATCGATTAGGACTTTCTTTTGTTGTATTATAGACTCGAATTTTGGCTAGAAAGAATGACTTTTGGAGTTTAAAACTTATGAAAATATAGAGGTTTTTCGGTAGTTTTTCCTTTTGGCATTTTTTCTTCTAACCTCCATTTTTTTCATGTACTCCTTTATTTTCATTCTTTTCTTTTCCCACATCATTCTTTTGCATTTTTTTTTCATTTATGGCATTTTTTCTGTAGTACTTTTATCCTAGTATTCTCAGAAAATGGGAATGATCTTTTTTTATGGGCTTTAGACTCCCAGTTGGAGTTGGGTAGGATAATGGGTCTTCAAAAAAAGGCTTATTTTCTTTTTGGCTCAAATGGGGTTGCAACGGAATAATGAAAAAAATATTGGAGTTTAGGCTTAATTTTGGACTTTCAATTGATGGCCTAATCTCATTTCTCAAGTTTCGTTGAGTTAATTTGTGTCTTAAGACGACTTACTAAGACTTCTAGTGCTTAAGATTCACATTTTGACTTTTTGTTTTCAGTAATCGAATAAAACAAAGAATTTGAGATCATCAACGAATTTATCACTGAAGGAAAGTTTGAGTTATTTTAACTCGGATTAATTTAAATCTCTCAAAAATGATGAATGGCACAAAATCTCACCGGGTTAAAATCTCCACATTTATTCGTTAAACATATTAACTTTCGCCTCAATATCCATTTTCGATCATATTATATTGCTAATGTGTAAAAATTTCATAAGATTAGAGATCCATGAATTAATTTTATATTAAGAAATCATTTCAAAACTCAATTATATTGATTTTTTTTTTGAATTTTAAAAAAAAATACCATCCTTATCCCCAAGCCTAAATTTTACATAGTCCTCAATGTATTCTCAAATAAAAATATGAAAAAAGAAAATAAAATAAAGAAGTGAAATGATAATATTACCTGTGAACTTCATTTTCCTACCAACATCCAAAGTAACAAGTCTATGTTAACAAACACACAAAAAAAGGGGAAAAGAAAAAAATACACTAATAATATACAAACCCATGAAAATTATCATCATCACCATAAATTAATAGTCGAAATAGTTGTGGGTCATTCCAATTAATAAACTGTATAGCTCCAAGTGCCAAAATATCATAAATTCGAGAGCATGACCGCACAACACAATTTTCAACCATAAATCCATGGTCATAATGGTGTGCACCGACATCGTCAATAATAAACAAATTTGAATCGCATGAATCATATGTCGATGCATCACATGGTGATAGAAAATTACAATAAGAATCCAAATATTTACTATCCATTTTCCATAAGTAATCACGTAAAATTGATGATGCATACTCCACTCCTAAATGTGAGATTTTACAAAAGCGCGGGAATAAGACGTATCATGAGGCGATACACTTTCTTCATAAAAAATAGGAGGACCATCATAAATACTTGAAGTGTCACTAAAATCGGATGATGAATCCTCAAATAAATTTTTCCACATATAAGAAGAATCAACATTTTTCTCAATTAAATTAGGAGAAAAATCTTGACATAAGTTGACATCCAAATCATCACAACTATTATATATGTCAAGATTGTCAATTTTTTCCTCCTCACAAAATTGATTATCCCCATTTAATTCATGATTATTTTTAGAAATAACATTATTATACCGTTTCTTTACCTCTTCCCAATTGATACACTTTGGTGGACAAATAGTAATTACAGGGATTGGATTCTCATCCATACCGTCTTTAATTTTTAAAATGACTACTGACCCATCTGACTCAAATTGAAATACTTAGTCATCTAAATTTTCAGTATTTTGCAAAAACACGTCCACATGATCAATTGAGGAATATGAGAAAGATGATGAGATAACAATATGAGGATCACCCACTGTAATTTTCAACGCATGAATTATTATCTTTTTTTTTCTATTTTTTTTATGTATAATGAAAAAGCAATTATAATTGACTTAAAATCTAATTAGACCACCCATACTCTTTGACAAAGGAGAATTTAAAAAACGACCAACTACGGTTATCGCCTCAAATCCTACTTTTTCTTCCAGGTAGGTGGTCGGTACAAAGACTCATTAAAAACCAACAATCCTATATAAGGTAAAACGGAATCGATTTGATAAGTTCGTGTTGGAGAAGATTTTAATTCTAGTCTCATTAAGAGTTTTACCCTTAAGTCAATTTATGCAACGTGCTAAATTAAGTGCGAAATTAAATAACGTAGGAACACACAAAAACATACCTCCGACGTGGACTTTTTACAGTCATTTGCTTACGCCGAGCCGAAGTTTAAGTTGACGTCGATCGGAAAAAAAATTCATTTATGTTTCGATCGTCCCCCCAGAGTTCCTTGTGCTCGTGAAAAGATTGCACAATTTTTCTTCACATTCGATCACTATTGTATACTTTTTTTTCTTTTCTTTATTATTTTTTTTAATGTGCTTGTGAAAAAACAATACAAAAGAAACTACACTAAATTTAACGTGCGACACACAAAAAAACAATAATAAGGAATAGAAAAGAAAAAAATTAACACGACACGCGCACTAATAGTGTATTCAACACACAAACAAAAATGACCAAGCACACTTATGAAACAAATTTTTTATTTCTTTTATTCTGGAAATTACTACTTGATTTTTTTTTTGATTTTTTTCTATTTTTATGGACTACTGACTAAAAAACGAATCGGGATATTTCCAAAAAAATATCTTCTTTGAGTTTTTTTTTTCAATTTTTTGTATTTTAGGATAAACTAGTGCAAAAAGTAAAAAAAAAAACTAGTTCGAAAGTCACAATTCTTAAAAAAAAAATCGAACGAATCCCCAGCAACGGCGCCAAAAAGTTGTTGTCGATTTTATAATATATCGCAAGTGTACGGGGTATTATAGAATAGCGAGTGTAAGTACGAGTCGAACCCATATAGATTTCTGAATTTTTTTGTTCAAAATAATTGTGACTGCCCAACTAAACGAAAAGGGATAGAAAATGATTATGAACTACACTAAATAAAACCAATTACGATAAATGAGGGTAATAGAAGATATTTGTAAACAATTAGAAAATAATTAGGATTCAGGGTCCATTTATCACGTAACTAATATTGCACACTAATTTAATGTTGTCATTCCCTTTTTATAACTCAAACTAAACCGATTCTCGCCGCGTTTAATTCTAAACATATGACGATTATGATCAAAATATTTTTAAAGTCTCTAATAGACCGCTAAATTCCATATTCTCTTAGAAAATACAAGTTTTAAAGTTAGCAAATCTATTTAAGCATGGACTATCAAAACAATCAAAGTGCAAGCATACTCCATAAAAAATTACTACTTTTAAATCTTAAAACTTGATTTGACAAAACAATTTTGAAGGTTTTAAAACACACTCTCGTGTTGTTTTAAAATGAATACCAAATCTTTTATAACAATTAAAACAAGTACGGAATAAACAACAATCAAATTAACGTGACAATATTAGCTAACCGTGATAAACTTTACCCTAATCGTAATAAAATAATGAAGCTATCATAATGAAAGAGAAATTGCAAGAATGAGTAGAGATTTTCATTAATAAATCAAACTTACAAATAGTTCTCTCAGAACAATCTTCAATCCTCTAAAAATGATAAAGACTTGGCCCTCAAATTGAATACAATCCCTCAAAAATTATTCTCTCTTAAATTCTCCCCCAAAATAATGAACCAAAGGGTCTTATTTATAGGCTTAGGAGTGAGGTGTTTGAGTTGGAGTGAAACTACCTTTGATTGGTTGTATTTGAGTTGGTAATTATCTCATTGAATCTTGGGAAGAGGTGGAGATAATTGAGAAGTCTTTTTAAAAAAAAATTATTATCCACAATTTTGGCACTATTTACATCATTATTCACAACACCAGCTTTAATCGTATTTTTGACCCCCAAAACTTCAAAATCTCATTTTTGTTCGAACTTCAAAGTTGTGATTCTTGTAAAGACGTTTCTGAAAAGCTATGGCACAGCCTCAACGGACACTCGAGTGATTTTATAAAAAAAATATTTTGCCCAGTTGTGTCGACTGTGTCGTGTCGCGTCGCGTCATGATGTATCCTGACAGTTTTTGCACATCGACTCCTCTGTTGTCCAAATTTATGGGGTACCTGCAAAAAAAAAAAAAATAATTAAGTCAAATTTAGGGTCACAAATATTTAAAATTTACAAAATTACCCCTCTTTGCATTTTAGCCCCCGAAATTCATTAATTGCTCGTTTTAATTCAGAATTCAACCAAATTTTAGGGAGAACTTTATTTTTCCTAGATAAACATTTAAAATTATTTTCAGGCTCATAAAGTTTATGAAATTATGATTTTACCCCTTACTGTATTTTTTAACTCGAATTTTTTTCAAACTTGTATTTTTCTTTTATTTTATGAAAAATACTCTAAAAGCTCATTATTTATGATATAACGGGCTTAACAAGGCCTAGATTTGGACATAATTCATGAAAAATAATGCACTCATCAATAAGAACGGGCAACATTCCCTGACTGAAATAAATATCTCGGAATGAATGAAGGATGAATGTGGAGGTGTCTAGTACTGAGGTCCTGTACCTTCCACATTAGCTACAACACGTCAACTGAATGGAAATCCTATGTTTGGAGTCCCTGTGGATGGGCACCTAAAATTTGTTTGACAAAAATAGATTTGGAAGCAAACGGGTTAGAACTCGAATTGAAAATACTTTAAGAACAAGTATTTAAATTGCATAAATACCAGATATAGTATACATGTTAGTCACGTGCCCTCACTTGAAATTCTCACCTCTCAACTATAGTGTACACCTAACATATACTCCTAACCCATACTAGTTATACTATCCCTCCTAATTAGTTTAAATCAAATCCCTCACTATGATGCCTAAGTCAGTATGTCCACCCGTATTACCCGAATAATACATTCTTGCATTTCCAATATTTATTAAGCAATTCAGGTATTTATTTTCACATATAAGTTCCCACAATTATAGCTTATTTTATATATCATACACTTTCTCATCTATTAATCAACACGGTAGAATAATCACCAGTACATATATAGACTTCACTATCATAATCTATATATACATATAAAGTACCCCGAGACTAATATATGGTGAATGCATACTCTGCTATCAAGTCCCAGTATAACACATACTATATGAAGGACTATAGGTTCATAATCATTCGAGAACCGTATAAAACACAAATCACAAATAATAGAGGCGAATCAAAGTTCCAAGTCATAAGGGAGACGCATATACCCACTCACCCCTACGACCATCTGCACTAACACTCACAGATAGGCTGTACCAAGGTTCTATGGTTCTAAGGTTTAAGTCCATATTTTTTTGATGGGATCATCAGAATAAGACTGTCCTGGTGCAAAAACCTCCGTGATAGCAAGTAGCTCGGTATGATGCATTATACATAATAATCCATACTATAGGTAATCACATAACCAAAGTATATATAAATCTCATATAGGCACCCGCGCATCCCATTTTACAAGTCTCACATGTAGTATATTTACATCTCGAATATCCTACGTAATATTTTATTTAATGCGCTAACTCTCGTCGCATACTTCGCGTACCTTTCCTTCTTTCAAAAGGTTACTAAGTTTCCTTTTATTTCTTGGGTTATTTCAGTAACTAAAAATGTACCCCCACTACTGGTACTAACCTTAAATTATCGTTTATCTGATTTAAACCCAAATTTACATCATTTCTAACCATAATTCATTCGATTTACACTTGTAAATTTCCCATTCAATCCCATTTATAATTAAAAAAAATCGGGTCTTAAGTGTATCCTACTAACCTTCCCTAAGTCCCAATATGTTCCATTAATCGTCACTAAATATTTCTAAAAGTTGGGATTCAATAAAATATAAAAAGGAAAATAAACCACATTTTCTAGGGGACTTCATCGATCGAAGAAATAGTTCGATCGATCGATTGACCAGTTATTTGCCCAAATTTTCATAACAGTTGCGGTGTTCTAAATTTTTTAACCACCAAGATTGTCTTTAAACATCTCCAATTTGATATATATGACATCCAAAGCCTATACTAACATGTGTGGACAATTTCTAACGCATCCAAATCATTTAAACAACATCTACATGCACAAATTCACCCAATTTCCATCTTTAGTCTCAAGAACCCTAATTTTGACTTCATCATCAATTTAACATGTAATTTCTAGATTTGTTCAACCAATTTGATTAAAATGACGTGGGTTTGATTCTACATACATAAATGATCCTAGTATATTTAAATATTCACCCAAGAATCATGATTTACACTATCTAAATTCTTCCAAAACATGAGATTTTCATAAAATGTTACCCTAATCTATAGTGGATCGCATATTTATCATAAATTTATGTAATATAATACTAGCGTGCTGTTTTAAGGTCTAAACCGTTGATTAGAAGGGTATGGTTGCAATCCTCTCTCTTTGATCTACATGATGGTGGTGACGATGGTGAAAATGATGTTTTTAGCCTTGGGAACTCCTAGGAACACCTCTCCTCTTCCTCCTATGTCTCCTCTGCAGAATGATAACTTTTAACCCTAGGATACTAACCTTAGAAGTTGATAAAGACCTCTAAATTTCGTGGGTTTATTTTTCTCAAAAATAAAAATGTCTAAAATACCCTCCTGGGATGCCGGTTTGGCCTAAAAGTGTCCCGGGACCCAAACGAAACCCCTAGGTAGACTTTTACGACTATCTTGACCCTTACGGATATTTTGGCACACTCGAAATGACCATATGGGTGACTTATAAATAAATTACTTTTTATTTCATTAACTTGCATTCCGACACGATTGGTATGCGCGTCCCAACTTAATTTCAAATTGTCATATTATTCACTCGCGACAATTAATTCATATTTACATATTACTTTACTCATTAAGTAATATTCCACATAATTCACATCAATAAATACTAAATCTCATCGCGCTAGTAATTATTTAATTAAATCTGGATTAATGATAAATAAATTTCCCGTTTTAAGTTAATTAATCCCATAGTTAAAAATCATTTAAAATTAAAAATACGGGGTATTACAGTGGACTTTGGTGCCTTTATAGTCCACGTTGGCATCTTGGGTTAGAACCCGAGACTCGAGTCCTACTTTCTAATTTTCATATTTTCATCTTTTTCCTATTTTATCCATATACATATTACTCATATATATCATACTTGTGATTTATATTTGCATTTTTTCTAAAATATATTATCATTTCACCATAACGATCAATATCTCGATAAGCGTACACAACATATCTTTTAATTATTATTTTGGGAACATTCCTTTGGATGACCTGCTCTATCTTTTTCATGATATGAGTCAAGCGATTCCAATCTCCATTTATATATACACGCACATGGACTTCACGGAGAAATTAAGGAAAATTGTAACATAAGCCCATGAGAGACCGAAAGGGTGGGATGGGTGCCGAACACCTTCCCATTATGTAACTTAGCCCTCGAAGCTCTGAACCACTGATTTCGTAAGCATCAGTTTATCTTTTACAGTTCTCTCTCGAGGCGGCGACATGTTCTTTTGCTCGTTTTGTGCAAAATAGGCTGCCAACTCCATCTCTTTACATCACCCCACATCGACAACGGCCTAAGAGCTCCAAGAAAAAGGCCCGAGACCTTCTCTCCCTGTGCGCGCACGAATGCCAGAACTCTCGAGACGGGAGTAAAGAGCCCAATGAAGGGATGGCCATAGAGGGAAAACTGTTCTTTGTGGTGAAAGAACACCTGATGTTTTCTATGTTGTTATTCAAAACAAAGATGTTGAAAGTTGTTTATCTATTAGGCTAAATGACTTGGACTTATGGCATGAAATACTAAGACACATTAATTATGATAATTTGTCTAGATTAACTAGTCAACAACTTATTCGTGGCCCACCTAAAATAACTAGAATAAAACACTCTATTTGTGGACCATGCCAAATAGGTAAAATGCATAAAGCCCCTCACAAGAAATTTAAAGATATTTTATACTCTGAACCTTTAGAGTTACTTCACATGGATTTAACGGGTACCTCTAGGACTACTAGTATATGTGGTAAATCCTACATCCTTGTCATTGTAGATGACTATACTAGATTTACTTGTGTGTTCTTTCTGAAAGAAAAATCAGATACCTTTCGAAACTTTTTAAGAATTCTTTCAAGGATTAAAAATAAAAAAGTCATCCAAGTAACTAGGATTCGAACTGACAAGGGTGGTGAGTTTAAAGACACTCATGTTGTATAATATTGTGTAGGAAATGGGTACAAACATTTTTTTAGTGCACCTGTTAACAATTCTGAAAATGAAGATTTATAAAAATTGTCAACAAATAGTGATTCTGACTCCCTAACACCTGATGAACTTGATGTTCCTAAATGGGTTAAGGCCAATCACCTTAAGAAAAACAATGTAGGTGATGTTAGAGACCCTTAATGATTTATTTTCTTCTTACGTATCTCTAGTTGAACCAAAACATGTAAAAAAAGCTTTAATAGGTGAATCATGGTTGTTATCTATGCAAAAAGAATTAGGATAGTTTAGACTTCTCGATGTGTGGTATTTAATACCTCGTCCTACTCACAATAATATAATCAGAACCAAATGGATATTCAAAAATAAGATTGATAAATCTAGTAATGTATTAAGAAACAATGCCGTTAGTTACACAAGGTTATTCACAAATTGACGGAATTGAAGTTGATGAAATCTTTGCTCCTGTTGTTAGACTAGAATCTATTAGACTCTTACTCGTTGTTTCTTGCCATTTAAATGTTAAACTCTTTCAAATGGATGTAAAATATTCATTTTCAAATGGTATTTTATATGAATAAGTGTATCTAGAATAACCTAAAGGCTTTCTTGATCCTTTCTTTCCAAATCATGTTTTTAGGTTTAAGAAAATTCCTTATAATTTAAAACAAGCCCCTCGTGCTTTCTATGATAGTTTAGCAAATTTCCTAATGGAAATTGTTTTTAATCGAGGGAGAGTTGACCTTATAATGTTCGCAAACGTAATGAAAAATGTTTGCTAATTGCTCAAATTTATTGCAATTACATATTTTTTGGGTCCACCTCTTTCTTGGAAGTTGAAAAATTCGCTAATATAATGAAATATTAATTTCAAATGTCTATGATGGGGGAACTACATTTCTTTTTAGGACTTAAAGTAGCATAAAAATCTGACCATATTTCTATTTTCCAATCCAAATATTCTACTGATTTATTTAAACGTTTTGGTATAACTACGGCTAAGACTATTAGAACTCCTATCAGTTCCTCTATCAAACTATCAAAAGACTTATCTGATAAAATGACATATGTTACTTTGTATCATAATATGATAAGAAACCTTCTTTACATAACTTTGAGTGGACCTAATATAATGCATAGTATGTGTGTGCTCTCACTAGATACCAATATGAACCAAAAGAGTCCCACTAACATGTGGTAAAACGTATCATAAAATACATAAGTGGCACAGTAAACTATGATATGTTCTACACTTCTGAGGATAACTCTATGATAATCGAGTATACATACACTGAATGGGAAGGTTATACCGATGATAGTAAAAGCACCTCGGGTATTTATTTTTACTTATGATGCAATCTTGTCTTCTGTTCCTCGAAAAGGAAAAATTGCATCTCGCTTTCATCATCAGACGCCGAATACATTGCCACTGGCAGTTGTTGTACTCAGCTTCTATGGATAAAACAATTGTTAAGTGACTATAGATTAAATAAATCATTTTCCCTCATACTTTGTCACAATCAAAGTGCTATAAGAATTTTTAAAAATTCAAACTTTCATTCTGAAACAAAAATATTAAAATGAGAGAACATTTTATTTGAGAATTAGTTGATAAAAAAGAAATTAAAATGAAATATCTTAACATTAAAGATCAATTGGCGACCACAAAACCTTTAGACAACTATCACTTTGAAATGCTTAAAATGTCTATTAGTGTTTGTGCCTACGCCATTTAAATTGTATTAGGTTTGTATGTTAGTTCATATTTTAATATCTTATGATACTAATATCTTTTGTAGGATTCTTCCATACCTTTTGTCCTTTTGTGACAAAAAATGGAAAATTTGAGACTCCTTATTGTTATGTTGGGGAGATTTTATGAGATTTCTATTATTTTTGTATGTAATTGAGATTTTGTGAGACTTTTGTTCTTTTTGTACGTAATTGAGGTTCTTAGGATAAACGTTGTTACTAGAGGTTTGCACTCTTCTATTTAAGACACATGCTGTTAGTTGACTTATGTACTCTTCGATTTTTTTAAGGAATCTTGTGCATAGTTGAGTTATGTAATTATGTGTGTGAGACTTTTTTTTAGGCTCAATTTGATTTGTCCCAAAATTGGCTAAAAGAGGAGATTGAAAATACCCTATTTAAATCCCACGAGATTTTTTTTGGCTCAATTTTGTAACGACTGTCACAAATACATTCGGATCCTTTCTCGTACTAAACACATTCCTAAAAATAATTTTAAAGTTTTTAAAATCAATTTCTTTTTTTTAAACCCTAAATTGAATGTTTGTTTAATATACTCATTATTTTTATGTAAGGTATATTATAACAAAATATTTTTTATATTATACATTTTATTGTTTTATAATATTCCAGTATCTTTAAATTATTTTTCATATATATATTTTTAAATTTTTTGGAATTTAAAATTGCAGATTTATACATTTCAAAGAAACATTTTAGTTGTTTCCTATTTTAAGACATATCTAACGACATTGTTTTGATCTTAAATGGGTCATTTATATCGATCCATTTCAATTGGCTTGGACCAAAAAGGGCGTTGCATTTGGCCCATGCAGTTTCATCGTGCATGAGACTGTTGGGTGATTGATACTCTCCAAGTTTGTCACGGGTGTCTTTCCATTTTTTCCCTCATTGGTGGGTTGTTTTTTATGCTTATAACCCCACCGAACCTTTTTTTATTACCTCTCAATCATTCCCTATGAATCTTGAGGTTGTTTACCAATTTACCCTTATAAATAATAGATTTGCAAGTTATACCAAGGCTCTACACCTAGCCCTAAAATTACTAGCATAGGATCATGTGACACCCCGACTAATTAAATACCGGGTAGCTACTCCTTTATTAAATTAATTCAAAATGCCAAGTTGGTCCAGTTAATAGCATCACTGTCGAAACATTTTAATGATTACTAACCACCTAGTATTTAAAAAGTAAGTTGCCAAATTTTAATTTAAGTCTGATTAACATGCAACAAGTATAATGAAGAATAATAACACCATTCACCATAAAGAAGTAAATAGAGTAACCGTCAAATAATGTAAATAAAGTCTGGAGGGAAAAACTCCTCACTACAATCCCACAACTGAAATAAGTAAACCGAATACTAAAACAATACATGCCAAAGTCTGAAAACTGTAATGGAAAGATGTCTCTAATAGAAATGGGCAACATGCCCTACAACTGATAGATAATGAATCTGGAATCCAAGTGATAGAAGCGTCTACAAGCAAATCCCTGTAGCTTCCACAAACAGCTACAACTCGTCACCCGAATGAGTATCCTATGCATGGTGTCCTTGTGGCTGGGCACCTAAAATGGTTTCACAAGAAAAAATATTTGAAAGCAAACGGGTCAGAGCCCCGAATGTGGAGATATTTTAAAAACATGCAAGTGCTTTAAAAACATTTAAAACATTAAATGCAAAGTACATGTTAGGACATGCACTCACATGATATTCTCACCTCTCGTCTAACTGTGCACTCCTAACGTAAGTACCCATCTACAACGACAAAAACCACTAGCTAAGTTACATCATATCTAGCTAGACTGTCATAGGTCCTACCCTTATTACTCGGTTCAATTAACATTATAACACTCGTAATTAAATAGGGGTTTAACGTAAACTCAGATGCTCAAAATGCAATATGTTTCACTATCCGCTAACTCGTTATGTTTCTCGAAACAATACCGTAATTATTTCACAACATTAACATGAAGGTTCCCATTAATTAAGTGTATATTATTCCCATCATAAATATACAATACAAGCACCCCGAGAACTAAGCTGCGGTGCACACATACTCTGCTATCCATCCCGGTACATCACGTACATAAGGATTATATATTCTGAATCTCTCAGGAATAGTTCACAAATAACAACATCACAAATAATGGAGGCGAACACAGTCACATCACATGGGTCACTCACATACCTACGCTCCCACGATCAGTGGACTTATTAATATCCCAATAAGTCTTTCTATGACCTAAGTTCATCAAGGTAACCAGTCTAAATCCGGGCAACACAAGGATTAAAGGGCCCTAAGCGAACGCAAACCTCCCGTGATAGCAAGTATGGTAGGTATGTCATACACACAATTCATATACCAATACTAAGTAAACACACGTCTTAGTAATACCGTAGTTTAATTGTAGTACTATTCTCATTCTAGTACAAATATAATTTACACACTTGATACGATTTCGGTTTATAATCATACGCGCCATAACCTATTCTCACGTCGTAGTAGACACTCACGTCTCAACCCAAACGGTTCATTGATTTAAATCACTCGTATATAATTTACTCCTCATAATAACCCAAAAGTCCCAAATCTATCAATACATCATCAAAGGAAGGTTTTCTATATCCTCGAACAAAATTACGGGACTCCAAAATCAAAACAGGCCAAAAAGGCCCAAACTTTCAGCTCGTTAGAAGTCTCGTTCGAATGAGGCTATTCAAACGAGATCAAACTGTCAGCTCGTTAGAAGTCTCGTTCGAACGAGACTGTTCGAACGAGATCCAGTTCGTTCGAACGAACTGTACCTTCTAACGAGATCTCGTTCGAACGAAGTATCGAACGAAATTCCTTTTCGTTAGAAGCGACTGGTCAACTCGTTAGAAGCTCGTTCGAATGAGGCTCATTCGAACGACCTGGGGAGGCTCTTCTAACGAACGACCAGTTCGAATCCATATTTTTTTCCTTCTTCGTTTTTCATCAATTTTACTCCTCAATTCTCCTCTAAAATTAGTCCCAATGACAGTTTTAAGGTCTCTAATCAATCCTAAACATATTATAGTCATCTCCTAACATGTTTTAAAGGATTAAATCACCCTAACATCAATCAATATACAAATCTCTACACTTTTTCCCCAATTATTCAAGAACATAAACCCTTGAATTTGTAATCATCAATTAGTCCATTCTAGATCCATTTTTGTTACATCCCACGTATACTAATACCAGAATAATCATCTCTATATGGTTCTACATGCAATTTGTCTTCAATATTCAAGTTCTAAATCCAATTAACATTGTTTTTCATTCATCTTTCAAGAACAATTGGAATTCTTCAATTTTCTAACATGGAAAGGACATTCTCTGAATTTAAATGTAATTAAATCACTTGCCTTGATTGTCTCTGAATTTGGTGTTGATTTTTGTAAAGATTTCTGTGGAATTCCTTCTCCTTCTCTCCCTCTCTAAGCTTTCTTCTCCAAAGGTGGCTATGGTGGCTAGGGTTTTCTTTGGGAGAGTTGGAAACCTAATTGATAACCTCCGTAGCTTATTGGGTCATTAAGGGTTGGTTAGTGGGTTTAGTGGGTCTATTCCCAATCAGATAAAGACTCCTAATTTTCGTCATTTTTAATTCCTAAAAATACGAAATTACCAAAATACCCTTTATGTTGCCGGTATGGCCTAAAAATACCCCGAGACCCAAACTAAACCCCCGGCTAGTGTTTTCTGACTATCTCGACCCTTCCGGACGCGTTGGCGCACTCAAAACGACCATACGGTTTATAGAATTTAAATTCACTTTATAAATAAAATAATACACCATGACGCGGCGGTCACACGCGTCTCAACAAAATTCCCAAAATGCCGTATATCAATCTTACGACAAATTTTTCATAATTCAATATTCATATAAAAACATGTATGCACATAATCAAATACCAACTCGCATCTCGTTAGTATTTTTAACCCGGATTACATTTAATTAATTAATCCCAAAAATAAATATAGCCAAAAGTACGGGGTATTACATACTTCCCCCCTAATAACTGAATTTCGTCCCGAAATTCGAAACTAGAAAGTACCTGCTAAAAACAACTCTGGATAACGTTCGCGCATCTCATCCTCGCGCTCCCATGTGGACTCCTCGACATTGTGATGTCGCCACTGAACACGCACTAACGGGACTATCTTTGACTGCAGCTTCCTCTCACTTCGGTCCAAAATAGCAATTGGCCCCTCCTCGTAGGAGCTATCCGGCTGGAGATCGATGTCCTCCACAGCAATGTGAGAATGAGCCAAATTATCTCGAAGGTATTTCCTCAGCGAGGAAATATGGAACACATCGTGAATCCGATGCAAATGCTTCGGTAACCCAAGTCTATACGCAACCGGTCCGATCCGCTCAATAATAGGAAACAGCCCCACATACCTTGGTGCTAACTTCCCCTTCTTCCCGAAACGCATAATCCCCTTCATAGGAGATACCCTGAGCAAAACCTGGTCCCCCACTTGGAATTCCCTGAAAAATCTCTTCACATCAGCATAACTCTTTTGCCTGTCTTGAGCTACCCGAATGCGACTCCGGATCAACTCAGTCCTTGCCGAAGTATCCTGAATCACTTTCGACCCACGTATTTTGTTGTCTCCCACCTCTAACCAACATGCTGGAGAACGACAAGGCCTACCGTACAATGCCTCAAACGGAGCCATGCCAATAGTGAACTGGTAGGAGTTGTTATAAGCAAACTCCACCAGTGGTAGGTACTGCTCCCATCCACCCCCAAAGTCAATAATGCACATGCGTAGCATGTCCTCCAACATCTAATTTGTGCGCTCTGTCTGCCCATCGGTCTGCGGATGATAAGCCGTACTCAACCACAATTCCGTGCCCATGGCCTCCTGGAAACTCTCCCAAAACCTCGAAACAAATATCTTGTCTCTGTCAGACACGATATTTAGGGGCACACCGTGAAGTCTCACAACCTCTAAAATGAAGAGCTGGGCATACTGTCCCGTAGTGTAGTCAGTCCTTACGGGTAAAAAGTGAGCGACTTTGGACAACCTGTCCACAATTACCTAAACGGAGTCGTGACCCCTCTGCGATGTAGGCAACCCCGTGATAAAGTCCATGGATATGCTCTCCCACATCCACACCGGGACCTCCAACGGCTGTAGCAATCCTGCCTGTCTCTGATGATCCACTTTTACAAGTTGACAAGTGGCGCATTTCGAAACAAACTCAGCGATATCTCTCTTCATACTGCTCCACCAATACTGGCGTCTCATGTCTTGGTACATTTTGTCCCCTCCGGGATGCACCGCGAACCGTGAGCCGTGCGACTCTGCCATCACCTCGTGTCGCAATATCTCCCCTTCCGGAACTACCAATCTCCCATTGAAGCGTAATCCCCCGTCTGAGCTAACGGTATAGGACTCGGCTCCCTCTGCTAGTAATCGAACTATCTGCTCCTGACAGAATGAGTCATTAGCCTGTACCCGTACTACCTTCGTGACAATCTGCGGTGTAACAGTCATCACAGACATGAAAGATCGGGCCACTGCATCCTGGTGTCCCAATTCCTTCCACTTTGCCTTCCACACCTCTGCCACCTCATCTGCTGGCCTACGGCTCAACGCGTCTGCTACCACGTTAGCCTTACCTGGGTGATACTAGATATGGAACTGGTAGTCTTTCACAAACTCAAGCCACCTACGCTGTCGCATATTTAAATCCTTCTGCGTGAACAGGTACTGTAGGGACTTGTGGTCCGTGAATAGTTTGAACTTCTCCCCCAAAAGATAGTGCCTCCAAATCCGTAGGGCAAATACCACTGCCGCCAACCCCAAATCATGCGTGGGGTAATTCTTCTCGTGAGGCTTAAGCTTACGGGAAGCATAAGCTATGGCTTGTCTTTCCTGCTGTAATACACCTCCAAGCCCTTACAAAGATGCATCGGTGTAAACCAAATACTCAACTCCCGATCTCGGCAATGCTAACACAGGTGCTGAGGTCAATTTATCCTTCAATTCATCGAATGCCAACTGACAGGCATCACTCCAGATGAATGGCACACCCTTACGAGTCAAATGTTTCAAAGGACCTGCTATCTTGGAGAAACCCCTAATAAACCTCCTGTAGTATCCTGCTAGACCCAAGAAACTACGAATTTCAGTCGGTGTCGTGGGCTGTCCCCACTCCCTCACGGCGGATACTTTCCCCAGATCAACAGATATTCCCCGATCGGAAATAATGTGTTCCAAAAACTGGACCTCCTTCAGCCAAAACCCGCACTTCTCATATTTTGCATACAACTCGTTCTGACGGAGTGTCTGCAAAACTTGCCTCAAATGCTCGGCGTGCTCCTCCTCTGTCTGGGAGTAAACCAGAATATCATCGATGAAGACAATGACAAACTGATATAGGAAATCCCTGAACACTCTGTTCATCAAGTCCATAAACACAGCTGGAGCGTTGGTCAAACCGAAAGGCATAACCCGAAACTCGTAAGAACCATATCTCGACAAGAACGCAGTCTTCGAGACATTCTCCTCCCTGATACGCAACTGATGGTATCCCGATCTCAAATCAATCTTCGAGAAGAAAGAAGCTCCTATCAACTGGTCGAATAAGTCATCGATTCGAGGCAACGGATACTTATTCCGTATCGTGACCTTATTCAACTCCCGGTAGTCCACACACAATCTCAGTGAACCATCCCTTTTCTTCACAAACAAAACTGGAGCGCCCCAAGGTGAGGTACTCCTGCGAATAAAGCCCTGACCTAACAGCTGCTCTATCTGATCTCGTAGCTCTCGCATCTCTACGGGAGCCATACGGTACGGTGCACGTGCTATAGGCCTCGTATCTGGCAATAGGTCTATAACAAATTCTATCTCTCGACTGGGGGGTAAGCCTGTTATCTCCTGAAACACATCCGAATACTCCCTGACGACTGGGATCGAATCTAAATGAATCACAACCTCCTTAGAGGTATCCTCCTCTATGTAATACAAATGAGCAGTCGATCCTCCCTCTGGGCGAGGCATCGCCACTACAAACATCTCTTGCCCCGGAATGGCAAAAACAATGCTTCCGCTGAAGCAATCAATCATGGCCCTATAAGCTACGAGCCAATCCATGCCGATAATCACATCGTGAACATGCATATCTAATACCAACATGTCTGCAGGTAATACCAGACTACCAATCCCTACTCCCACTCCCCAACATATAAAGAAGATAAGTGACCCACTCCCCAATTGTGAGTCGACACACGTCACTGTGCTCTCTGCCGTAGCTAACAATCCTAAAGCTTTCGCGAAGTGTGTAGCTATAAAATAATGTGTAGCCCCCGTATCAAACAATACCCGACCCATAGTGCCATGGATAGGAAACGTACCCTCAATCGTGGGCGGTGCCTGTGGAACTGCATCCTGGTGGACATTGTAGACACGTCCATACTGTAGCTGCCCCTGCTGAACTGGGACTGGTGGAATGGGTGGCAATGCTGCCATTTGTGGCGGTGCGGGGAGAGTGGCGGGAAACATAGGCCTCTGTGGCTCCTGGCGAGCACCCTACTGCTGCTGCTGTGGGGCCCTTCCCCTATCAGGACAATCCTGTCGCTTATGGCCAGTCTTTCCACAAACAAAACACTTCCCTGGGAATTTCCCTCCTCTCTGCCCCTGCGGTCCCCGGCCCTGGTGGCCGTTACCGTTCCTCCCTTGGCACTGCTGGCCCTGGTGAAACTGCTGCCCATTCTGCCCCTATTGGCCGTTTGGACCCTAATGGCCCTGACGGAAACTTCCTTATCCCTGTCTGTAGTTCCCTGATCGGAACCTCTTCTGATCCCCCTGCTGGGTACCCTGCTCACCCTGTCTCTGCCCCTGAACAGATTGTGCCCCACCGGCACCATGTCCTCCTGTCCTACCCTAATGGCTAGTCTCTCCTGACCTCTTGCCCTCGGCCATATGAAAGCGGTGGTCCTGGCAGTGTAACAGAGCAGCGTTAACCACATCAGAATACATGGCCAACGAAAGGTTCCCTAACAGATGCTGACGGATCCTCCATGTCAACCCGTCGGTGAATTTCTCAATCTTCTTCTTCTCTGTTGGTATCTCATCCGGAACGATATTCAACAGATTTGTGAACTCGGCCTCGTACTCGGCCAAAGTCTTACCCTCCTGCTTCAGACTCATCAATTTCCTCCTCATTTTCGTATGAACAGCGGACGAAAAATACTTGCGGTCAAACCGCACCCAGAAGTCCTGAATAGTGAGAGTATCCCTCTCCTCCGCGGTGGTAATAGACTCCCACCACTGCAGTGCAGATCCAACTAGCTTGAAAGTAGCTAGCACCTGCTTCTGAACGTCCGTGCACTCATACATCCTCAAGTGCCTCTGCATATCCTTCCTTCACTGGCTCGAGACTACCACATCTGAGCTACCTGCAAACTCTGGCGGATGCGCTTTCTGAAAAGCGTCACGTACACGCTCCCAAGCAGACGGGAATGCATTTGCCTGTACTGGCGCGACAACCGGCGCTTGAGGCGGTGCCTGCTGAACAACGACAATTGCGGCATTTACCGCCTGGGCTACTATAGCTGCAACCTCAGCGGCGTTCATCATGCCCTGAACTGGAGCGGGCTGGGGTTCGGGTGTTGCATCCCTGGGAACTCGTCGTGCACGTCGTGGAGGCATCTGAAATAAGAACAAAGTTTATAAGTTCACTGTTATAAACTTAAAATAGCTGAAGAACGAAGCATACACAAAAAGAGTACAACAGTCCAAAAATATAGGGCTCTATATCAAAGAAACTTAGCGGAAACATAATAAGCTGTCAGATCCTAAAGGACACTAGAACCTGATGCTCTGATACCACCTGTGACACCCCGACTAATTAAATACCGTGTAGCTACTCCTTTATTAAATTAATTCAAAATGCCAAGTTGGTCCAGTTAATAGCATCACTGTCGAAACATTTTAATGATTACTAACCACCTAGTATTTAAAAAGTAAGTTGCCAAATTTTAATTTAAGTCTGATTAACATGAAACAAGTATAATGAAGAATAATAACACCATTCACCATAAAGAAGTAAATAGAGTAACCGTCAAATAATATAAATAAAGTCTGGAGGTAAAAACTCCTCACTACAATCCCACAACTGAAAT
The DNA here is from genome assembly GCA_949130495.1 of Sambucus nigra. Lineage (NCBI taxonomy): Eukaryota > Viridiplantae > Streptophyta > Magnoliopsida > Dipsacales > Adoxaceae > Sambucus > Sambucus nigra. The sequence goes on from OX422211.1 coordinate 145,861,245, forward strand.
AAGTAAACCGAATACTAAAACAATACACGCCAAAGTCTGAAAACTATAATGGAAAGATGTCTCTAATAGAAATGGGCAACATGCCCTACAACTGATAGATAATGAATCTAGAATCCAAGTGATAGAAGTGTCTACAAGCAAATCCCTGTAGCTTCCACAAACAGCTACAACTCGTCACCCGAATGAGTATCCTATGAATGGTGTCCTTGTGGCTGGGCACCTAAAATGGTTTTACAAGAAAAAAGATTTGAAAGAAAACGGGTCAGAGCCCGAATGTGGAGATATTTTAAAAACCTGCAAGTGCTTTAAAAACAATTAAAACATTAAATGCAAAGTACATGTTAGGACGTGCACTCACAAGATATTCTCACCTCTCGTCTAATTGTGCACTCCTAACGTAAGTACCCATCTACAACGACACAAACCACTAGCTAAGTTACATCATATCTAGCTAGATTGTCATAGGTCCTACCCTTATTACTCGGTTCAATTAACATTATAACGCTCGTAATTAAATAGGGGTTTAACGTAAACTCAGATGCTCAAAATGCAATATGTTTCACTATCAGCTAACTCATTATGTTTCTCGAAACAATACCGTAATTATTTCACAACATTAACATGAAGGTTCCCATTAATTAAGTGTATATTATTCCCATCATAAATATACAATACAAGAACCCCGAGAACTAAGCTGCGGTGCACACATACTCTGCTATCCATCCCGGTACATCATGTACATAAGGATTACATATTCCGAATCTCTCAGGAATAGTTCACAAATAACAACATCACAAATAATGGAGGCGAACACAGTCACATCACATGGGTCACGCACATACCTACGCTCCCACGATCAGCGGACTTATTAATATCCCAATAAGTCTTTCTATGACCTATGTTCATCAAGGTAACCAATCTAAATCCGGGAAACACAAGGATTAGAGGGCCATAAGCGAACGCAAACCTCCCGTGATAGCAAGTATGGTAGGTATGTCATACACACAATTAATATACCAATACTAAGTAAACACACGTCTTAGTAATACCGTAGTTTAATTGTAGTACTATTCTCATTCTAGTACCAATATAATTTACACACTTGATACGATTTCGGTTTATAATCATACGCGCCATAACCTATTTACACGTCGTAGTAGACACTCACGTCTCAACCCAAATGGTTCATTAATTTAAATCACTCGTATATAATTTACTCCTCATAATAACCCAAAAGTCCCAAATCTATCAACACATCATCAAAGGAAGGTTATCTATATCCTCAAACAAAATTACGGGACTCCAAAATCAAAACAGGCCAAAAAGGCCCAAACTGTCAGCTCGTTAGAAGTCTCGTTCGAACGAGACTGTTCGAACGAGATCAAACTGTCAGCTCGTTAGAAGTCTCGTTCGAACGAGACGTTTCGAACGAGATCCAGTTCGTTCGAACGAACTGTACCTTCTAACGAGATCTCGTTCGAACGAAGTATCGAACTAAATTCGTTTTCGTTAGAAGCGACTGGTCAACTCGTTAGAAGCTCGTTCGAATGAGGCTCGTTCGAACGACCTGGGGAGGCTCTTCTAACGAACGACCAGTTCGAATCCAGATTTTTTTCCTTCTTCGTTTTTCATCAATTTTACTCCTCAAATCTCCTCTAAAATTAGTACCAATGATTGTTTTAAGGTCTCTAATCAATCCTAAAAATATTATAGTCACCTCCTAACATGTTTTAAAGGATTAAATCACCCTAACATCAATCAATATACAAATCTCTACACGTTTTTCCCAAATTATTCAAGAACATAAACCCTTGAATTTGTAATCATCAATTAGTCCATTCTAGATCCGTTTTTGTTACATCCCACGTATACTAATACCAGAATAATCATCTCTATATGGTTCTACATGCAATTTGTCCTCAATATTCAAGTTCTAAATCCAATTAACATGGGTTTTCATTCATCTTTCAAGAACAATTGGAATTCTTCAATTTTCTAACATGGAAAGGACATTCTCTGAATTTAAATGTAATTAAATCACTTGCCTTGATTGTCTCTGAATTTGGTGTTGATTTTTGTAAATATTTCTGCAGAATTCCTTCTCCTTCTCTCCCTCTCTAAGCTTTCTTCTCCAAAGGTGGCTATGGTGGCTAGGGTTTTCTTTGGGAGAGTTGGAAACCTAATTGATAACCTCCGTAGCTTATTGGGTCATTAAGGGTTGGTTAGTGGGTCTATTCCCAATCAGATAAAGACTCCTATTTTCGTCATTTTTAATTCCTAAAAATACGAAATTACCAAAATACCCTTTATGTTGCCGGTATGGCCTAAAATACCCCGGGACCCAAACTAAACCCCCGGCTAGTATTTTCTGACTATCTCGACCCTTCCGGATGCGTTGTCGCACTCAAAATAACCATACGGTTTATAGAATTTAAATTCACTTTATAAATAAAATAATACACCATGACGCGGCGGTCACACGCGTCTCAACAAAATTCCCAAAATGCCGTATATCAATCTTACGACAAATTTTTCATAATTCAATATTCATATAAAAACATGTATGCACATAATCAAATACCAACTCGCATCTCGTTAGTATTTTTAACCCGGAATACATTTAATTAATTAATCCCAAAAATAAATATAGCCAAAAGTACGGGGTATTACAAATCAGTTGAAAAAATGCGAAGAAAAATTTCCTAAAATCACCGAAACTCTTCCAAAATTTCTTGACACTTTTTCTCTCTAAAATAAAGTGTTCAGTATATTTGAGAGTGATTTTCTTTTATATCTAATCTCCTCTAAACATCTTTTGGTCCTCAAAATTACATACACGAGGTTATGTTATTAGATCCTATTTAGGAGTTCGAACAATTTTTGGTTTGGTGCTTTGTGTTCAAAAGGTTTTAAACCTTTTGGGTTTGATTTTGAACATTGTTTGAGACATTTTGTTCTGGATGTTACAAAACTATTGTTGAATGCACGATTAGGATTTTATTTAGCATACAAACTATTTTGGGGTATAATCTATGTTCCTTTGTTCGCATAAACTCATATATATATATATATATATATATATATATATATATATATATATATACTAATATATGATCTGATTTATATATGTTTTAGTTTTGCATGTTTAATCGTTAATACTTGTTTTGAAGCAAAATAAAAGATTTCTAGAAATATAACTTTGTTATATAAACTAGTGTATACGAGTTTTAGATTTTATGCTATTAAATTGTTATACCACATGTTAAACAAAAACCAGTTTATTTGAAACCCTAACATGGTTTTACCTAATTTAGGGTATGATGCCTCTAAACATGCTTTTATAACGTTGTATACCTCGTATGTTTTCCAGATCTAGTTTTATGAACCTAATCCTTGTTTAAAACTGTTATAACTTTAAAAAAGGACTTAATTTATCTTTTGACTCAATTTTATGTTGATCCTGTTATAGTGTTAACTCCTTTGATCTCATATTTCTTTTACACAAAACTTATTTGTAGTTTTTTCGTAACTATTGAAACTTAAATCCCTAGAGTAAGACCCTTTCTATTTAGTATTTAGGATTCAAAACTTTCAATATTTTGATAAAACCAAAACTCGTTTAAAACTTGCTTTTGTTCATATTCACTAATTCTCTAAACTTGAGTGTGAAGGTCAGTTCTTTATTCTTCCTAGTTTCACTATTTGTTGTGTTTTGTAAAATTTTAGTAGTTGTGGGTTTATTTTGTACTTGTCTTCGTGTACTGGGTGTATTGGTTGTATTAGTTCATTTACACACTGTGTTCTATAATTTGTACTCAAATAGTTGTTGTAGTGGACTTGGGTGCGTGTGTGGTCTTTGTATTATAAGACCCGAGATTTTTAGTATGTTGGTTTCCTTGCTAATAAACTATTGTGTAGTTTCATGATTTTAGTCATATCATTCTCAATCTACTTTTATTTTATATTTTATCACCTTTAACATCACACCAACTAGTACAAACATTTTTTTGTGTGTGTATTCAACCGTTGAAATTAAAAAAAGATTTTTACCAAAGAGTTAAAATAGAATTTCTTTAATCTTGACACTTTTGTGTATTATATTATTTTGAGTCTTGGGTCTTTTTAATATGCGTTGAAAGAGGATGTATTCCTGTCTTTCTTTTATTCTAGAAGAACTTCATATTTTTGTACTTTTGCAATCAATTTTTCTAGATCCCTAAATTCTTTTGAATCAAACTTCTTTCGACGTCTAAACTCCAAGCCATTTTGGGCTATTAACAAATTCTCATTGTGGCATTAGTATCTTACATATTTTCATATCCCTCTTTAATTTATTTATGAAGTGAATGGATTTTTATCCTCAATCGTTGAAACTTATGGTTCGGTTTGGAGGAATTGTACATGAAACACATCCTCCCTTTGTTGCCCATTCTAGACAAATATTGGTGGCAAAATTATGAATCAAATAAAGTTTTTGTCCATTAAGGAATTAGAGACCAACCTTAATTTCAAAATGACATTTGCGACTACATCATCTCACTGACTAGTAAACCTGGCAAAGTGATCGATAGTAAATTGACTTCTATCACCAAAAATTAAATGAAAACTTAGGGAATTAAGCCCATTAGAAGTTTGATGATGTTGATCAATGTTATTGCTAGAAATGGATATATGGTTTATCTTAGCTAAATATACTAATTAAAAATACATAAACAAATAAGAGAGTTAATTTCTGAGATATTAATACAAAGATAAACTAGAGAGAAAAGAGACAAAGGAGATTGGCTTCCATCACCCCCCCAAAAAAGAAAAACTTGGGAAATTAAGTCCCTTTGAATTTCAATTATGTCTATCCATTCAAGGTATGATTTACAATACATAGGATTTGGAACCCCTAAGCTAGGGGTCTACAGATATCATGGATAAGATCAACTATCTCATTTCTCCCAACCATTCCATAAGGCTGCCTCATTAGATGCACTACTAGTGGATTTGCATTAGGTGCGCGTAGAATTATAGGTGGTGGGACTTTTGGAGGTATGCTTTTTTTAGTTTGGAGGGGAATTAGTAATGGTTCATGTGTTGCAAGATTATCTATCCTACTAAAAGGTTTGTTAGTTATAACCATTTCCCAAACCCCTCGGTTCAATTTCGAGCAAAGGACTGCTCTCTACTATTTGGTTTGAAGTATTAGCAAAGTTAGTGTTTCTATTATACATTAATGGAGGCCTAAACTTTCTCACTTAGGAGATATTAATTTTTACTAAAGGATCTTAGATTCCCATTTATTAGTAATACCTAACTCCTTTACCTATCTCGGTGGGATTGTTAAAAGTGAATTCACTAGTGGGTAATATATCCCCAATTCTTAGGTCCTAACCAAAATTGGAATCCGTCATGTTTAGCCTATAGTAGGACACTAATGAACCAATTTGTTGACTCATTTAAACAACAACCCAACTTGGCCAATATGTGGTGTCACAGGAGTAGTGGAAATTCTATTGGTAACAATCGTCACCACTGAATTGATATTTTGAACTCCAAAATTGATCGTGATCATGAAGCGTTCTCTAGTTGTCGGCGCTCTCCTTGGAGGATATGATGGGAAAGAGGTAATAGTTGGTAAGTGAATTATTTGATTGTAAGTCATTGTCTTCTATTTGTAATTCTCTATCATTGTACATTTGTTGTTCATTTTTCCCCGAGTTTTTTTTTTCTGTTCGTGGGTTTTTCCTTGTACATCCAGTGTAATGTAAATTATTTTATCTTTCTCCACGTTAGAATCACTTGTCTGAAATTTATGATAAAATTGATTAGATTTTAATTAAACATTTTTCTCGCATTGACTTTTAGGATGCTTTTAACCCATTCATTAATTTTAACTAAAAATTGTTCCATAATTGATAATTTAATTTAATTGGGTAGCTACGTACGAAAGGCTCCCACTCTCATCTTTGATTTTTTTATGGTATGTTCTAGTGGAGATTAAGTTTATAATTATAAATAATTAGGTAATATTCAAGGCACAATATTAAATTAATATTAATATGCTTTCATTATTTAGAGAACTTTAAGTCGCCAAATCTATATATTTAAGAAACTTCAGGCCCTAAATTTATTAATTGGAAAACTTCAGGTCAAAATTTAAATAATTGAGAGCTTAATGTCTCACTAACCATTAAAGAACTTCAGTCCCAAAAGTTTTACATAAGTAGGTAACATTATATTATTATGGAACTTAAAGTTCTAACTAAATTTTGAATGATTATGGTATTGCAGGATCTTGTTGTAGGAATAATCAAAACATTAGCTCTTGATTTCACGGATATGTTAATTCAAAATTCAAGTTTAAAATTTTAATGATCAGGGAATTTCAAAACCCAATGATAATTATGAAAGTTTTAGTCCCAATAATCATTATAATAAATTACTTAAAGTCCTAATAAAAAGTATGGAACTTCAGATCTCAAAATTTAAATAGTAGTTAAGAATATTAGATCTCATTTTAATTAACAATTTAAAACTGTTGGTCCCAGTCTCTAACTATCACACATAAACAAAAGCATGCAAATAAAATGTCGAAAAATTATTAGTTGAACTCAGGGGACTTTAAAAAAATTCTTTGGTCAACATGAAAATATCAAAAGTGTATTATCTTGATGATAATTTTTTAACATTATAAGTTCAATGCAAACATCAATAGTGATTTTATATGTAACCTAAACTAGGAATGTAAATTCACAAGAATAAATATAGCTTCTCCACACCTGAAGTTGAACATCAGAAGGCCTTTTGTTCATGAATTTGTCATTTTTTTTATTAAATGATATTTTTCTTAATGCTCTGAAGTCCTTAAACTATCAAAAGCATTGGGAAAACAATAACTTAGAGATGGATTAAGAATAACATATCTCAAATAATATTATCCTCATACTCTTTATACGACTAAACATTTAATAATAATAGAGTTATAATAGACTATTATTATAATACAATCCTTAAAGATAAATTTTAGAGACCCTAATTAACACTTTTTGTATTAATTTTGTTATCTTCAATAGAGCATGTCAACTCTTCCATATAAAGAACAATAGAGTGAACAACACTGGTGGCACGGGGTGATTGATTACTAGATTGAGTGTGAAAGGAAAGGAGAATAAGGTCATTAGATAGAAAATGTAGATGATAAGTTAAAAAAAATTATCAAACGTTGATACATTAATAGAGGATGTCAACCTTTTGCTCGTGATAGTTGAAGTAATCCTAAATTGGGGTAACCAATAGATGAACATATCAACTTGCAAGACATGAAAATTAGTTGCCTTTTAAATTTTTATAGTGGGATACCCATTTAACTCTCTCATAAAATTTAGACTTTCTACGAGTAGGCAAAAAGCCTGAACCAACATAATAATGGGAAAGCAAGCCCAAATCACGAGAAAAGAAATATTGGGCAAGCAAGTCAAAATTAAGAGCAAGGCAATATTGGGCGAGCAAGCCCAAGGCAGGAATAAAGTGAAAACGGGAGAGAAGGCCCAAGATAGGAATAAAGGAATAAGGGGCAAGTAGGCCTAAAGAGGCGAACAAGTAAAAGTAATGAGAAAGACAAGACAAATAGAAAATAATAGGCCGATCAGGACCAAAAAAAGAGCAAAGTAATTTTAGACGAGTGAATCCGAAATTACGAGCATGGCAAACAAGGCCAAGTCAGCGAGGGGGTGCTGTGCGAGCAACCCCAAGTCATTTCAAGAGCGGTGTTTATATAAAATATTATTTACTAACAATTTTATTATTTGAACACAAGAGTAATTAGAAAGAAGCCTTAGTCGAGCAAGCAGGGCTCGAGAAAATGGCCAGTTGGGATCTCCTGAGAGTTTTGGTTTAGAGGCTGAGAGGCAAGTCTTGTTGAGCAAGCTACGGCTCAACCACTTCAATAACCTAATAAAGAGATATTTCTAAGATAGGGGACCCTAGGGGTCAGTTTCACACTCACATACACTTACATAGCTCATATTTGGTAAAATGAGACAACAGTCAAGGTATTTCTCACAAAGTGGTTTTAGAAAATAAAGATGGCGAGTGGCCCTTAAGGCTGATCGCAAGTTTTCAAAATTGTTTAACAAGTAACCATTTGACATATCAATAAAATCATACTTTTTGACACTATGCCCGACACATTTTCTTTTTGACTTTTGTTGAATCGGACGTCACCTATCAGAGTGGATAGCGATAAATAGTACAATAGGATAAAAAGTACAACTCAGATATTGTCGCAAGTGAATATCCCTTTAGCACGCGCGCACGACATCAACTCTAATGTTATCTATATAGAGAGAACTTAGGAAAGGTCAAAGCATAGCCACAATTTAAGCATTGTTACTCTGCCCATTTTCACACAGAAGGCATTATCTCCCTAGTCTCTCCTAGGTAATCGAAGTGTTTGTCTCTCCACTCTCAAAGAATCATCATTCTCAAGTGATTCCATTATTTTTATTCCTACTAAAATGTTGTACCTAATCATTATCTTCCTCGTACTGAATCAGAAAGTTGTCATTGTATAGCAAACATTGTATTTTGATTTACTAGATATTCTTGAAACTCTAAATACCTTGAAAGTTGTTTCCATTGGAGTGGGTTACCCCTCACCCTTTTAGATTATTAATAGATCCTAGTACCACTACTTTCCTACATTTGGTAACTCCACTGGGGAGGTATTCTCATTTTCATTGTTTTTTTTTTTTTTTTTTTTTTTTTTTTTTTTTTTTTTTTTTTTTTTTTTTTTTTTTTTTTTTTTTTTTTTTTTAAACAGGAATTTTATTGCAACAGAAGAGAGAAAAGCCCTCTCACATGGCTTACAAGCAAATCAAACAAAGTCCTTTACTGAAACTACTAAAATGGAAGCTCTAATCTCTCTAGGGAAATCACAATAATTTTGAAAGCTAACAGAACTTTGATGATAGGATCCATGATTGGCAAGTAACACTGCAGTTTTATTGGCTTCTGAAGAACATAACTTTATGAAGCACTGATTAGATTGGAGAAAATCATAGATCTCAGAAATTTCAGTCCTTATACGCCACTGAGCTGTAGAAGAAGAAATAAAACATTGAAGAATATTTTCTGAGTCTACTTCTATGTCAATATTAGAAATACCCTTCTCCTTGCAAACCTTTATCCCAACCAAAATAGCTTGAACTTGAGCTTCAATCAATGAATCTGTAGATAAAACAGATGAGAAAGCCCAAATGAATTGACCCGTATCATTTCGAATAATAGAGCCACATCCCATATTGTTCCCTGCCTTGGCAGCACAGTTGAGTTTGAATCTTCCTTTTGGAGGACATTTCCAAGGCATACATATAAAAGAAGACTTGATCATCTTGAAATTAAGGGAAAAGACATTGATAACCTCCATGCATACATCATTTCTCCCACCTTTGATTTTGGAATGATGGAATATCTCTGCAATTCTAGATATCACTCTAGATGAAATTATGTTAGCTCTCATAGATATTCCTTCAAAAAGAGCTTTGTTTCTGGCAAGCCAAATTTCCCAGATAATAGTGACTGGAATGATCTTATGAAGCCATTGAGAGATATGAGAATTTCCTGCATGTAACCACCATTGAATTATCGAGCTATGAATAGTGGATGGTCTAGGAGTAACTCCCAGTAAACAGCAAAAATGATTCCAAACTTCTGCAGCTATAGGACCTGATAAAAAGAGATGGTTCAAAGATTCCCCATCTTTATGGCAGCATTGACATCTTGATGCTAATTTCACTCCCACCTTTTGAATACGTTCTTCAACTGGAACACATTTAGATAAAGTTTTCCACATAAAAGTAGATATATTAGGAGGAATATTAGGATCCCATATATAGTTAAAAGCTAAAGATGACAATTTATGCTTTCTTATAATCTCATAAGCTGATGAAAATGTGAACTTTCCAGTAGAAGAAGGCTGCCAAATCAGCTCATTGTCTAACCATAAAGAATTAGTCTCCATTATATTCCAAGCAGACCTGATTCTTCTAAAAGTCATTGATCCACTTCCATTAGGAACATTAGAGTATTTAGCATTCATAAACTTAGCCCATAAGCTAGTATTCTTCTTCATATTCCAGGCCAATTTGATGTTAGAAGCTTCTTTGATATATTCCAAATTTTTTATGCCTAATCCACCTTCTTTAAATGGAAGACAAATAGAATCCCATTTGATCCAATGAAATTTTTTCCCATAATCTTTATTTATTCCCCAAAAGAATGAACTAGTCAATTGAATAATTGATTTGGTCACCAATTTAGGAGGCTGTAAAGCAAATAAAGTAAAGATAGGGATAGAATTTAATACAGATTGGATCAGAGTAACTCTACCAGCTAAAGAAAGAAATTTAGACTTCCAACTCTGAATTTTAGCTGCAATAGACTGAATTAGAGATTCAAAGTAGATAGCTTTCATTCTTCCTTTGAACAGAGGGCATCCAAGATAGGTCATATAGCCATTAGAACATTTGAAACCTGTGCAGGATGCAATACTAGATCTGATATTCACAGAAGCTTTAGAGCTTAAAGAGAAGCAACATTTCTCTTTATTAAAGAGTTGTCCTGATTCCTTCTCATAACAATCAATGAATGCCATAAGGTTTTTAAGACTTTGCTTTGTTCCTCTAGAGAAAATAATTAAATCATCAGCATAACCAAGATGACTAATTAATGGACTTCCTCTAGGATGAGAAAAAGGAGCAATCAAACCTGCCAACATCTGCTTATTCAATCCTCTGCTAAAAGCTTCTGCCATGATAATGAATAGGCTTGGGGAAATAGGATCCCCTTGCCTAATTCCTCTGGAAGGTTGAAAGAATCCCATAGGCTGCCCATTGATAATAATAGAAAACCAGGTGGAAGAAATGCATCTCCAAATTAGATCAATAAAAGTCTCTGAGAATCCAAAAGCTCTTAGAGATTTAATTAAGAAATGCCATGAAGTTCTATCATAAGCTTTAGCCAAGTCAAGTTTCAAAACCACATTACCTCCAGTTGCTTTTCTATCAATAAATTGCATCATCTCTTGAGCTAATAGAATGTTATCAAGAATGTTTCTCCCTTGCACAAAACCTGATTGATTGCAGGAAATAATAGAAGGAAGCATAGGGCTAAGTCTGGAGTTAAGAATCTTGGTTATTATCTTGTAACTAAAGTTACAGAGACTTATAGGTCTGTAATCCTTGCAGAACATAGGTCTATGTACTTTAGGAATAAGACAAATCATAGTAGAACCCCATGATTTGGGAATATCAGCTCCTAAGAAAAAGGCTTGGATAGCATTCACAAGATCCTGCTTGATTATATCCCAACACTGCACATAGAAAAAACCATTATAGCCATCACATCCAGCAGAGCTATTTTGATTCATATTTTTAATGGCATTCAATATTTCTGCTTCTTCTGGGATAGAAATCAGAGCACTATTCATCTCCTCTGTCAATATCTTTGGGATAACTTCCAGAATACCATTTTCTTCAAGAGGCCCTGCAGAAAACAAATTTGAAAAATAAGAAATAAACTGGTTAGCAATTTCTTCCTTAGTCTCTTTGCTTCTGCCCTCCTCATCTTTTATAGCATGTATGCCTTGTCTCCTTCTATTATTTTGCACCTGAGCATGATAGAATTTAGTATTTCTATCTCCATTACTTATCCAATCACTTCTTGATTTCTGAAACCAGAACAGTTCTTCTTTGGCCATCGCAGCATTGAGGTCTGCCTTGGCTTTAGAATAGCTCTGCTTTTGATCTCCACTATTATCAGATTCTAACTTTAACTCTTCTTGGATTAACTTGTCCTCCATAATTGAAATTTCTTCAAAAACATTTTTAAAAACCTCTTTATTCCAGCTTTTCAGAGCTGATTTCAGTCTTTTAAGCTTGAATGAAAATACCTCCATATGTCTACCAGTAGCAGCTACTGCCCAAGAGCTTTGGACTAAATTGATAAAACCATCATGAGAGCTCCACATATTTAGAAATCTAAATGGTTTAAATGAAGAATCAAACTGATTTTGAATAGAAAGTAATAAGGGGCTATGATCAGAACAATTCCTATGCAAATGAGTAATGGAGGTATTAGGGAAATAATCTAACCAGGATGGATTAACCAATCCTCTATCAAGTCTCTCATACATCATATTCCCATTTACACTTTTAGCCCAAGTGAATTTAGATCCAGTATAGCCCAAATCCTGCAATGAACAGCTAATCAAACAAGAATTAAACTCAGCAGCACCCCCAATATCAATATCAGCACCCCCAGCCCTTTCAGTACTTGTACTAACTATATTGAAGTCCCCCATGACAATGAGAGGGTAATCAGTACACATAGAAGAGCTATATTCTAAAGAATCCCAAAGATCCCTCCTTTCCAGTCTAGTGCATTTGGCATAAACTAAATTGACTCCAATCTGATTTTTTATGTTTGGATGATCTAGCTTAAGCAGCAAATTTTGATCTCCATCTACCAAAACTTCACATTGAATACCATGTCTCCAGAAGCACCAAATTTTATTTAACCTATTAAAGCAACAGCCCTCAAAACTTATAAGTCTCCTGATATCTTCTATTTTAGAACTAACAATCAAAGGTTCAAGAATGGCTAAAAAGGAAAGGTTATTATTCTTACAAAGTTTTTTAATTCTCCTCTTTGTTGGCTTATTCCCTACTCCTCGAGCATTCCATACTATTCCTTGGATCATTGAGATTGATAATGGCATACTGACTTGGAACCTCTAGTAGCAGATCTGGTAACCCTCCTTTTTGTTGTGATCACCTTCTTATTTCCTTTGGCTTTATTCTGCTTTCGAAACATCACCATTGGCTTCACTGTACAATTTTCCTTTCTCTCCTTACTATCCAATTTTTCTGTCAACAAGGCTGAGAACATATTCAAATCCTCCCAGTCAGATTTTTTCTGGATAACAGACTTTTCATTATCTGAGTGGTATCCCCTCTTGGACTGCTGCACTTTATACTTCACCTTATCCATATTAGTTCCTGTACTGTAATACTTTTCTTCACATAAGTTGATCCCATTCTCTGATATAAAATTTCCACTGTTCAATTCCTCCATACTGTCTTCATTCCATTCACCTTCCTCTTCTTCAGTATCCTCACTGCAATCATCATTAACTTCATCAATTGTCACAATACCATTCTGTATAGGAGACCTTACTTGTTTGTTTGTATCTTCAACTGGCATTCTTATGATTGGTTCTTCAGTAACATTGGGAAGATTCTTGGTTAAACTTGTAGAGGCTTCTGATTGGAACTTCAAGACCTGACTCTTCTCGGACTCCTTTTCTATAGGTCTATACTTCCAAACTGATTCTTGAAATTTAGATGAAATCTTTAAAGCTTGCATATCTTGTTCAACAACTGCCTTACCATTCTTATCAGGTTTAATTGTGATCTCCTTCTTAAACATACAATTTTCTTCTTGATGCCCAAGTTTGAAACAATGAGAACAATAAGAAGGCATGTTTTCATATTCGATAGATTGCCAATACCCTACATCACCACTCCCTATCCAAATCCTATAGGGTCTTGGCTTTAACAGATCCAATTCTACACAGACCCTAGCCACACTAGGTCTGTGAATATTTTCAGTGGATTGATCAATCTTAAGGGGATTTCCAACAGCCTGAGCCAACGAAAACAAAGGTTCTTTGGCAAAAAGATGAATAGGTAAACCTGGGAACTGTAACCATATGGGAACAAGGGGACTTTCTTGATCAGATCTAAATAAAGGAGACCATTTAAAAGTTCTCATAGGGAACTTACCAATATACCATTGATCTTTCATCCATAGCCTCATGAAATCTTCTTGGCAGTTTACTCTGATAAGGATGTGTTTATGATCTATAAGACCAATATGGTATGCAGCTTTTAAACCAAAAGATTCAAAGTTTTTACGAATAAACTCCATTGATGGCTTTCCATGTGAGAACTTTCCAACTAGGGCATGCTTGAAAGGAGCAGATAGAATGTCAACTTCTTCTTTGGAGAAAATAATTGCTGGTTCACCTTTATATTTTGAAAGAGGTTTGATATTAACTGCATGGGAAGTAGATTGTTCTTTCAAAATACTAGCAAAGGATTTTTGCCAAGGGTTAGGAGGATCAGGAGGTTTAGGAGTTATGGACGAAGAAGGAAAGGGTTGAATGGTTGCCATGCAACCCTAATTAGGGTTATGGCGGCTAGAGAGAGAAAGGAGGGCTTAGAACGGTAGGGCTTCTTTTCATCATTTTCATTGTTAAAAAAGGTTATAATGTTTAAAAGTAGTTGGTTTTTGAAGAAAATCTAGTTGGTAATGGAGTCCAGTGTGGTTAGATAACTAATGAGGAATCTATGGTTATCGGAGCGAGGTCTCCTGCTCCTTTAGGGGGCAGCCAAGCACATCAGCGACCACATCACTGAATGGCATTAATTTGATGAATATGTTCTTTGAGTTTTTAAGAGAATACAATGTGGACGTGGCCAGTTTAGCCCAAACTTATGTGACATCAACGGTGGCTCCTATTGGAGGAGCAGGTACAATAAAGACAGTGTTATCCAGAAGAATGGCATGGAACAGGTTATGACTTTACGAAGTTCGCTAACTACAAAGAAAGTGGAGGCGATGGAATCACCCTCCAAAACCATAATAATGGAATAAATGAAGAGGTTACTGTCATATCAGAGAGAGTCACCACTTATGTACGAAGAGTTGCAGAACCCCTACCTAAATAGTAGGGGTATATTCCCCCAAAATTCCTGAAGTTCAATGGTAGAGGTGAGGGCCCCAGGGAGCATGCCAAGAATTTCGTGGAGTATATTGGTGTGGATGATAATGACAAGGAGCTAAAGTTGAGGGAGTTATCAAAAACCCTCATTGGCAAAGCTTACACATGGTACTCTCACGTAGCACCAAATAGTACCCCCACTTGGGAGGAAATGCATCTGTAATTTTTACAAAAGTTTTTCATGGCTGAAGGAGAGTTCACGCTGAGACACTTGGCCCAAGAAGTGAAAAAGTTGGGTGAGGAGCTGATGCAATACATTAAGAATTTTAGGGAAAGAGAGCAAAATGTGCATGAGGACATCGCAAAGGCTAGGTTGTTCTAGATTTGTGTAACGGGAATGCTTGAGGAATATAAAATCCATATGACTAATGAGACTCGAGAGGGTACCTTTAGAGAATTCACACGAGCAAAGAGTAATGTCGCCATGATAATTAATCCAATACCCCATGGAGGGCACAGATGCAATTACCGGCTAGTAGGCTTCAAGTTTTACATCGGTAGGACGTAAATTATGTTGAAGGAAGTCCTAAGGGGAGGAAAGGGGTTCAAGGGCCCAATAACAATAATATCGCTAGGAAAAGGAAGTTTAGGAACGATGTCCCACCACCATACCATGAAGTGTGGAGGAATCCATGGACTATTACCTAATGATGGTGCACGAGGGGTGGTAAGCCCCCCTCACTCAAGTGGTCAAGTGCCCACGATAGCAGACAAAGAAGGTGAAAATTTTTGTGAGTTACACCAGAAGGTGAAGCATACTACCAAAGATTGTTATTATTTGTGCAGAATAATAGGAGAACAAGTTTTTTGTCATTATTTGTGCAGAATAATAGGAGAACAAGTTGCTAACGACACCTTGCAAATTTTGCCTATGGAATTTAATGAAAATTCGCTATTGGCTCATCACTATGGCATATAAAACACGGTAACGACACATGAATGGGAAGACATGCGCAAGTTCGAAGAATGGTTGAATGGTAATGATGAATGAGAAAGATGGCTATCTAATTTGGATAAAGAAAATCCCAGAAACGGGTTGGATGAGGAACTGAAACTTGAAGAAAGAAGTGTTGATATGGTTCTTGCCCTGGATGGAGGGGGACATCATAGTCTGAATAAGTATGCAATGTGCATACTTAAGAAGTGGAAATAGATTCAGAGTGTGTAACGATTGCAAGCAGTCCCAAGTTCAAATGGTTTTTCGACCAAATTGGGGTGAAGTATGAAACATGAGGAGTGATCCCTAAGAAAATCTTAGAAGCAGTCCAAGAGCGAGGGGACCCCTCCCTCAACTGGAATGATCCCATGGGGAGACTGATAAAAAATTATACATCTGAGGTAGTATTTTCAGAGGCGGATATGAAAATACCTTTCTTCTACAATAAATGTTTATATGTTATCGGTATAGTAAATTGGATTAGTTTCCTAAGAGCTCTTATAGACGGGGGTGTTAATAAATATCAAGGCAATTAGCACTCTTTATGAGACTGGAATTTCTCATGGAAAAATTATGCTGGTACCGCTTGTGATTTTTGGCTTTGATAGCACGGGGATGAAATTTATTGGCTATGTCAA
Source organism: Sambucus nigra (assembly GCA_949130495.1). NCBI lineage: Eukaryota > Viridiplantae > Streptophyta > Magnoliopsida > Dipsacales > Adoxaceae > Sambucus > Sambucus nigra. Next base: position 145,877,653 of record OX422211.1, read on the forward strand.
TGTGGATATGAAGTTGGGTAACTTCACATCCCATATTAAATTTCATATCATCAATGCCAGCATGAGTTACCAGCTACTAATAGGCCAGGTGTGCGTGTACACACATGGAATCATGTCGTTAGTGTTTCACCAATGCGCGAAAGCCAATGTTCGTGGGACATAGATTGTGACCAAAGTTATGGGGAGACCACTCTTAGTATAAGAGACCCATTTGGTGAATGCGGTGTTATACACAAAATTAAATGAGGAAATAAAATGCTTTATCAAAGGAAAAGGGGAGCCCCGTACGAGAGGTTGGGACCATAAGTGGCTCCCTCTGAGAGAAAAAAAAGAAGAAGAGAAAGTTTGAAGAAGAAGTAAGAACCACGAGGAATTATAAGAAGATTGTTTTACCTAAAGACAAAGTCATCTATCATTTATAACGATTTGAGTGGGTGATGTTTTGGGATAAAAGAGTCAACCTGACGCTAGAATGTTTTGTGATTGATGAGTTCCACATTATTGAACACCTTAAAGAACGAAAGGAAGCACCAGAATGCATGCAAGATGTATCGAGAGAGAATCTATAGGAACTAAACTTAGGAATGGAAGGTTGTGATGAGCGACCCATCTTCCTTTTTAAAGTCTTAAATCCTAAGCGGTGATAGGAGATCATTGTCTTGACCAAAGAATTCACAAATGTCTTTGCGTGGAAGTATACATAAATTCAAGTGATAGATCCAGATGTGAGTTCTCATAAGTTGAATGTTTTGCCCAATGCTTAGCCCGTGAGATGAACTAAGCAAACCTATAAAGCTAAGATAGATTTGAAGATAAAAGTGGAGGCGGAAGTCGGTGGGTTCATCAAACCCATTCAGCACCTAGTATGGCTATCAAGATTTTAGCCCGTGACAAAGAAAGATAAGAAGTAAATATGGGTCTACATGAATTTTAGAGATTTGAATCGCGCTTGACCAAAAGATGAGTTTCCTATGCCCTACATTGATAGTTTGGTAGATTCCACTGCCGGTCATGAAAATGTGTAGTTTTGTGGATGGATATGTGGGATACAATTAGATCAGAATGGATCTGATGAACATGGAGAAGAGGATTTTCGGACCCTTCTAGGCAATTTCCATTTCACTGTCATGCCTTTTGGACTGTGATGGCCATATTTCATGATATATTGGAGTTCTATGTAGATGATTTGGTGACGAAGTCAAAAAAGGAGAGCAAGCATGTCTAGGATCTTATAAGAGTCATTGAGTGATGCCGAAAGGGAAAAATGAGGATAAATCCTTCAAAATGCACTTTTGGAGTTACTGCAGAGAAATTTCTAGGATTCACCATCAACAGGAAATGAGTGAAAGTTGGTGTGGAAAAACAAAAGGCCATTTTGATGATGATGCCGTCAAAGAGTCTGAGACAACTCAAGAGTTTTTTTTTGGGAAAAGTCTCTTATATAAGAAGGTTTATACAAGAATTAGCGAAAGTCACTCACCCCTTTGCACCATGCATAAAAGATAAGGCAAAATGGGTGTGTGTGTGTGTGGTGGGGGGGGGGGGGGGGGAAGACATTTTAGTGGGTCAAAGAAATATTAACTTCTCCTTCAACCATAATCCCACCGGAAGAAGGCATCCTTCAATTATTGTACCTCACTTTTACAGTGCGATCTATTAGGGCCTTGCTTGATCAAGAAAAAAGGAGTAAAGTGACCTGTGTACTACTTTTCCCAAGTGATTTTTGGAATGGAGTCTATGTATATGAATGTATTAAGACATTGTCTCGCTTTAGTCTTTGTAGCATAGAAATCGAGGCATTATTTGCTAACTTTCACGGTGCATATTATCACCAAATATGGTCCCATCAAATTCTTATTTACACGTACCGTCATGATATGATGAGCTGTGAGGTGGTTTTTGATACTCTTGGAATATGATCTGGAATTCCTTTCTCCAAAGGGCATTAAGAGATAAGCTATGGATGACCTCCTCGCCAACTTCCCGAGTTAAAATTTAAACCTCCGAGTGAGGAGATTACAGGGGATAACTTTTAATCATGTTTAGCTAAAGAGATGGAAGATTGGAGTATGGAGTTTGATAGCTCATGCGCGAAAGGTACCAGTGGAGAAGGTATTCTATTCTGAAGCGATAAATAGAAAGTCACCCTATCATATATGTTGGATTTCAAGTGCTCTAACAGTGAACTGGATTATGAGGCTCTCATACTTGGACTAGTGAGGCTTTGATAAGAGGCATCAGAGTATTCTGTATACAAGGAGACTCCAATTTGGTGATCAAGTAAGTTAATGGGGAATTTTCGCTAAAGCATGCCAACCTTGCTCTGTATAGAGAAATCATTCATAGTATATTAGGCCAATTTTTAGCTGTCAAAATAGAAAGGCACACACGGACGATGAACAAGCACCTAGATGCTTTAGCAATGACTGCACATAAATTTGAGATGGAAGAGCAAGAGGCCATGATCACCATCCGGCGAAGAAAAATGCCCACCACAGTGAAATATCTATTCCCGAGTACAGAGACTAAGGATAAGAGATTTCCAATTGCGAAGTAGCTAGAGAAACATTTAAGGGAAATGAAATTATTAGAATTAGAAAATTTTCACATGCTGCTGGGTAGGCTATATTTCAAAGCTCCAGGTGATTTCTTAGTGCGATGTGTAGGAGAAGAGGTGGTCTAAGAGAAATTAATAACCATGCATGATAGTCACTATGGGTACACAGACATCCCTCTCTATCGGTATCTACAATGAGGGGGCTATTAATGGCCCACCATGAGCACAGTGGTTTCTCGCATGCAGTAAGGTACCTAAAGTGCCAAACCCAGTTTGACCAGCCAATGGAAGAAAATTTTATGGTCATTCTGGAAGATTATAAGGCATCCTACATTTCCTATCTCAGAGGTGGATAGCTACCTACTGAGAGGGATGACAAAATTTATTTGAAGAAAATAGTGACACATTTTTACTTGGTAAATGGGGAACTTTATAGGAAGGGGTATAATGAGAAAGCCTTAAGATGTGTGGTGGCATAAGAAGTGGGAAGAGTAATGAAAAAACCCCACGAGCCTTTGCCCATACGCGGGGCAAATTATACAACTAGCTAATGACCCTGGGGTATTGTTGGCCAACGATGTAGGCTAACTCAATAAGTTTTGTAAGGAACTGTAGAGCATGAAAAATTGATTCCCCCTCAGCGAGTTTGCAAAGCTTAGTTGTGCCTTACTTATTCCACAGTTGGGCATTTGATTTAATAGGGAAAATCAGGACGGTCTCTCATAGGAAAGCCTTCATTCTGGTTTCCACGGAGTTGTATATTAAGTGGGCAGAAGAAATTCCTTTGAGAAGGGTTAATTCTCATATGGTAACACAGTTCATTTGAGAATATATGATATGAAGGTTATGCATTCCAAAGGTCATTCTCATAAATAATGGCAAGAAGTTAGTGTGCAAATATTTGTCTCTGCTCATGGACAAGTACAACATCATCCATAACAGTTCAACTATTTCCTATTCCAAAGGTAATGGCCCGGTGGATGCCACCAAAAAGATGTTGATCACTATTTTGAAAAGAGGTTGGAAGATCTGCCAAGAATATGGAATAATAAACTGCCAATGGGCGTACATAACCTCCAAGAGGAGGCCAACTGGTTTTACCTTGTTCTCTCTAGTATATATAAGAAAGGCTATCCTACCAGCGGAATTGGTTGTGCCATCAGCACGAGTGGCCCTAAGCCATAATTTGGTACTTGATCCAAGACATAAAGTTAAAAGATTTGGATGAGCATTGTCAAAGAGATAAGGAAAACTTCAAAGTCTTTACTCAGCAGTTGTACAGAGCGTACGAGAATTTAGATAAGCCTTGATAATTCCAAATGGGATACTTAATTTTACAAGCATCCACTCTTCACCCAAGAAGCATGTCGGCCTCAAAATTCAAGACCAACTTGGAGGGGACCTCGTGATGAGAGGAGTAAGGAAATTATGATATTACCAAATCTCATAGCCGGAGAGCAAGTGCATTCAATCAATCAATTGCATATGGCTCAAGAAGTACTATGCTTGAGGTACAATAACTTTTTTCTTTCTCAATAGTTCATCATAAAAAGGATAGATCTTTAAGTGAAAAGGAAAATTATTAATGACATTTTATAGTAATACTACCATTGGGAAATATTACTTTTTTTACGCAGTGAATACAATAGTGAATGTTCGGTTTTAACCAGTTCCTTTATAAGATTTATCATGATGTTTATAACGTTTATCAGTTTACATAAGCAACAAGTTTATTATGCATCTTTTCACAAAGTTAACCGAGCGGACACATCTAAAAAATGATTTTTCTTTTGCTAAGTTAAATTTACGACCAGATTAGCGTGAGATTCTCATAGTATAAGAGAAAATATATTTAATTTAGGGGGCATTTCTCATCATACTTAGGGGATATATACCTCCCAATGACAAAATATAATGAGAACAACACCTTTACCTGCAATACTTTTAGGGATAAGCTCACATAAAGGAGTACCCAACATAATATGGGGTGTAGAGTTTCATTGGAAAATTCAAAATGCGAAACAAAAGAAAATTTTGCAAGTTATTTAAATAGTTCGAGTGTCACCCATAATAATAGACGGGGTTGTCCCCAAATCATATCTTCTCTCTGTCTGTCTAGTGTATATATATATAATCCACAGAATATGGAAAAGTCACATGTATTATTCCCCAAATTACAAAGTAATACAATCCCATAAAATATTGGAAAGTTACGTATATTACTGGCCAAATTATGAGTAGGCACTCCCACAGAAAAAGGGAATGATATCAATTCACAAGAGGATACTCTCCTGGAATAAGGGATAGTCCATAGCGTATGAGAAAAAGAATGAAAAATACAAAATGCTAAGACAAATATACAAAAAAATCTTTCATTCTAATTTATATAAATGACATGTTTGAAATAGAGAAGATCGTGATGTTACAACCAAAAGAATAAAGTTGTTCATAAAAAGTTTAATCAACCAAAAGAAAACGATTATTTTCATTTTAGTAGAAGTCTTCGAACGAGGGACTAATCTCTCGAACAATGTTTTCTTGGAGATTAGTTCGTCGAGCTGTGTCTTTTGTTTCACTAGCTAGGACTTTAGCTAGCTTTGATTACAAAGTTTGGATCTTCTCGTGAATACTATCGGCCTCAGACTGACGTTGCTCTGATTTGTCTTGCTTATAGGACTTGGCTTTCATCAATCTCTTAATATTTGAATGGATAAGTTTATGAACGAAAGCTTAAAGCCAATCAAGATTGAAGCGGTAGCAACTCTCCAAGTCTTTGATCGGTACCAAAAAGTGCGGACAAGTGCACTGGTAACATCGCTGGGAAGAGTTGAAGTAAACTTATTAACATGACTAGTGAGTGCCTTCAGATTGAGAAAAATTAAGGTATCAATATTGCAAACACTTTTGGATGTGAAGGTCTCAGGGTGATGCTCAAAGATTAAGTCTAAGACAACACACTTTGGTTCTCAAAACCTCATAGAGTGATGCTCGCACCATAAATGCCTTATGAAAATTTTAGGAGCATCCATATCTATGGTGTCAAAACTAGTGTCTATAGAGATAGCCTCAGAACGAGAGGAAGACTCCTCTTGAGACTGCTCCTCCTCGACTTTATCAGCTTGAGTGGCCTCGAAACTCTATTTATTTACTTAAACAGCCTCCTCTGCCTCATTCATTTTTTCATGGAAAAAAAGAATAAGGAGGAAAGGAATAAGCTAAGTAAAATATTAAGAGATAAGAAAAAAATAATAACAAGGAAAAAGACTCACTCATATGATAATAGGAGTAAACATTCAACCAGAAAGCCTGTGCTGCTCCCTTTGTGTTATCTCAGGCTCCATAGTTACCTGAGTGTTCATGACACTAACCTAAAAACAGTACAAGGGGAAGTGGTCACTCGAGGAAGTGCATAGTAAAATCAAATAAAAGAATAAACCAAGGTAATACTTGAGGCTCCACAATTACAGGAGCGCTCGTCACACTAACCTGAAAAGGAAGTAAGGGGAAGTGGTCACTCGAGCACTTACACAGTAAAATCAAGTAAAAGAATAAAGCAACATAGAATACATTAATACCTAAGTCTCCATGATTACAGGAGCACTCCTAGCACTAACCTGAGAATAAAGAAATAAGAAAGTGTTACTTGAGCATTTTCACAGTAAAAGCAAGTTACAAAAGAACCAGATATGATAGAATAATACTTAAGGAGAACTCACAACAATGCTCGTGGAATATTTCATAGTCAAAGGAATGCTTGTATCACTAACTTGAAAACAAAGAAATAGGAAAGTGTTACTCGAGCATTTTCACAGTAAAAGCAAGTTGCAAAAGAACGAGGTACGATAGAGTAATACTTGAGGATCACTCATAGCTATGCTCATATGGAGTTCCATAGTTAAAGGAATGCTCATAGTTCTAACCTGAAAGCATGGGAAAGAAAAGTGTTATAAGAACACTTTCATAGTAAAAGCAAGATTAAAAGAGCTAGGTATAACAGAATAATACCTGAGCGCTCGCGGCCATACTCACAAGAGGCTCCATAGTCAAGGGAACACTCGCATCCATACTCACTTTAGGTTTCACATTGATAGGAACTCTCTTGATGCCAACCTAAAAAAAATAATATTGAAAAGAAGAAGTAATCATTTGAGTACCCACAAAAAATAGTACAAGTATGAATTTTTGCAAGTAAGAAACCAATTAATGTTAGGTTAATACCTGAGGTGGCATTGGTGATGGAGTGCTCGCAGTAATGCTTGCTGAAAATGCAGCATTCAGATGAATATTGGCAAAGATCGTCGAAAATGAAAGTAAAAGATAAAGTGAGTAACTATACGAGCACATGTCAAGAAAAATGGAACTTTTAAGACAAGTATTATAGGGGTTCCAGTGACATAAGAAACAGGCACACTGGAAGGAAGTGTTACTTGTGATAAACAAGTGACATGAGAAACATGCCCACTCGAAGAAACGCTATAAATAGGCTGAGTAGAAAAGTCTTGGACTTGGGGCCTGTTGTCCAAAGGAAGATAAACCCTTGGGATGGATATCCTCCCAGATGGAGGCAACCTCGGGATAATCACCCCTATGGACAAAAGTATTCCACCAATAGTGAGGGGATCACTCATAGGAAAGCCTTGTGAACAAGTGTTAATAAAAAATATAGCGTTGTATTTTAAGAGTAAAACATAAGTATTTAAAGAAAAAAAAGGAATTTCTCGATGAATACCCCTCAGAAGCTAGACGCAACATTGGCTGGGGGCTAGCTTGATGGACTGCTAGCTGTAGAAAAAGCGAGCAACCTGGCAGCTTGTACAAGTGAAGAAACATAAACCTACGAAAGTAAACGAGTGTTAGCAAATAAGGTAAAAGGGCTTGAAAAAATATCTTTGTGAACAAATAGATACCTGGAATAAATGAGTGATCACAAAAGAACTCCTAATAGTAGCAGGATATACGACCGAAATCTATAAGAGAAAGAATTGAGAATTTAATCCATGAGTACTAGAGTTAGGCAGTTCAAAATCCAAAAAGTTAAAATAAAGGTATAAATATTCCTAACACGTGTACAACCTCCTCATGCTAATCCCATAGAAAACACCAGTATAGAGTTCCTCTTGCATTAAAATGGAGTATGAGGAAGTACAAGAGGGGAAGGTGATGGAACTACCCTCATCCCAGAGGGACCACTCATCCCTATAGAAGAAGCCTACTAAAAAATGGTTGAGAGTTAGTAATAAGATGAATTACAACTCAAAACCAAGTTATAATTAAAGGGAAAATGGATAACTGAGTTAAAGATTTATAGGTTCATCACAATGAGTTTGTCCATAAAACAAATTGCCACTAATTGGATTAACGGTAGAGGGGGAGTAGATCATGGTGTCATCATGATCACTACTGGGCTTCTCCAAGTCCAGAGTTATACCCCTCATAGATAATAAAAAGGTAGAAACGTTAGACCAATGATCCCCATTGATGCCATATAAGTCAATGTCATTTGAAGAAGAACAATGGTAATCATTAGAAAGAGTACTTCCATAATCAACAAGTTCATGTTCAGATGAATAAGATGTGGAGAGAACGCTCGTAATTCCATTAATCATATATTGACTACCTAAAAGAGGAATAACTAGAGTACCTTCCACTTAGGGAGTAAAAAGTGGACCAGAGAGTTGAGAAAGAGTGACTTTGAGATTTTTATAGCCCTTCTCACAAACTATCTGGAATGTTTTGTCAACCCCAAAGGTGTTAGTGCCTGAACCCCGATCTTTAGCAATAGAGGTAACAAGTGAATATGATGATTTATTCTTCTATTTTACCACTCGTGTTCCACTGGATAAGGAGGAGAGGCGACTAAACTAGGTGTAGTAAGAACAAAGTTAGAAACATTAGCATCTGGATGCTTCATTTTTTAAGGAACCTTGGCCTTAACTTTGCCATTAGGTCGTTGAGTCTTTGGTTCTCGATGCTTTGAGTAAATGCTTTCCATATTTATAGGACTCATAAGAATATTTACAACCTGATCGAGCAGAGTCCTTTCAACTTGGTTATGATGCTAAGCTTCTTTGTGAGTACGCTTGGTCATATACTTATCAGATGAGGGAATACCCTCAATAAAAGACTCATAAGGGGCATCCTAGATGCCATTTTTTAATCAACATGATTTGGCATTGCTATAGAACAAACCATGATCGGCTCAATGAGGTCAAGTAATCACGAGAAGGTATGAAGAAGTTCTCAAATTGAGCAGTTCTTCACAACATCCCTTGGGAGTAAAGTTAGAGTAAGCCTCCAAGTATAAAGATAAGGGTGAGAGGTTAGTAGGGAAATCTAGAGGTTAAGTGACTTAATCATACCCAAATTTTCTCCTCACTCAATAAGAATATCAAAACTCAATCCTTTCACTAATCTCAGCCAATGACGGGAGTGTACATGGGAGAACAAATGCCACCACAAAGATATGAGGATAATCACCCACAGTGTCAGCATTAGCTGGAGAAAAAAAGGTGCCAGGGGAAGGAGAGTAGGGGTGGAAAGAGCACTCATTAATGTTATCCAAAAATAGATAAACGATTTCTTAAGGGACTTTTTACGCCACCAAGCAATATGAGCAGATTCGTTGTGCAGTGAGCGGGACTCAGGGGCCCGATTCGGGAATAGCTTGAAGAGGAAACCCATCAAAACAAAAGAATTAAAAAAATTTACCACATCAAAATGGCCATGTGAACATTCCACATCAACATGAGTTCGATCTAGCCAAGTCTATATAGATTCCAATATAAGAGCAACGAGTGGAATGCTCCTGCTACGAGCAAGTATAACTATAAAATGAAAAAGTATTTCACAAAGGGAGTCATTTGACCTCCCTTAGGATAGGAATTTGCTAAGTATTGTGATAAAAAACCACCAAATGAGTCTTTGATTAGACTTTTGGACCATCTTGGTTCTTAGGAACTTTGGCTTTAATCTCTTCCTTGGACAATGGTTCACAATCCCTGAGCCGTTGTCATTTCCATTTGGAAAAATAATGATTGCTCTCCTCAGTTTGGGTGAGAGAAACATAACGAGTACACTTGGACAAAGACCGATGGGGCTACTCGCATATATATCGCTCCACGAATTCCTCGTATCCATTAGTAAAAACATGGTTTCCTAAATTGGTCAAACCAATCAACTCGTAGATATCTTCCAAGGTAATGGAAAATTCTCCCCAGCTGGTAACAAAAGTGTGGGAATCCACACTCCATCAAGAAAGTAAGATGTTGTAAGCACTCATGATCTTAGGAATAGTACAAGTCTTTAAATTGGTAAGGGTTCAAGTTAAGATCAAGTCATTAATGATATCAAGATAGGCTATAATGCCAATAATGTAGTCAAACGATAGTGCCCATTAGTCTAGGGGCCCTCCACATACATTAATATTTATGTTAGAGAAGGGGAAATCACCCGTGTCCAATCGAACTCATAAAATGTTGTCAGTAAGAACTAGAGGGGCATCCTCAGATTTAGAAAACCCCAAAAGTGATCGCTCATTTAGTTTCTCCACAAATTTATCCTCAAACCTCTCAAGTTAGAGCATGAAGTCCCTTTTTGCCCTAGTTTCCAAAAATTGCCTTTGTCCCTTGGGCAAGGCGGTAGCACCACTCACGGAAGGACCAACACCACTAGAGACGATGGTGGTAGTAGTAGATGAAATCACTAGAGAGGAGGTAATTGATATGGCACCAGTGGCGGCGTCAGGGGCAGCACATGGATGGGGAAAGGGCCCACCAAAACCTTGCTCATAGAAGTAAAAGAAGAAGAGGAAACAATGGAAGCCATGTATTACAATATTTTTGAAAAGAGACGAAGATGAAGAAAGGTTTTTAAGATCTCTAAAAACTCTCTCAAAGGAAAATTCCCTCTTTAGAAAACAGGTAAAAATGACGGTGAATGTTTAAAAAAGGAGGCCAAAGGTATTTATCTGATAAGGGAACATGCCTGACCATTTAAAGGTAGGGTTAATCATTACCCCAATCAAACAAAAGGACTTGGAAATGCAACACATTTCTCCTCGAGACAGTAAACGACATCCTGAGAATTGCTCTTTGACATAGAATTAAATGTTCACAAAAAAGTAATGATGATTTCTTTTAAAGTCTCCTCAAATTTTTAAATATTGATTTTTATACAAAACTCTTTATCTTCAACTAGAAGAAGACTTTTGTACGAGAGGGCTAGTGTAGAGGGGTACCCATTTAACTCTCCCATAAAAGTTAGACTTTCTACGAGCAGGTCCAAAGTCTGTAGTAAAGTAATAGCGGGCAAGCAGGTCCAAAGTGGTAAGCGAGTCCAAGGCAACATTGGGCGAGCAAGCCCATATCATGAGAAAAGAAATATTAGGCGAGAAAGTCCAAATACAGAGAAAGGCAATATTGGATGAGCAAGACCAAATAATTGGCAACCCAAAATAAATAGAACAATATTGGACAAGTAAGCCCAAGGCAGGAACAAAGTGATAACGGGCGAGCATGACCATGGTAGGAATAAAGAAATAACGGGCGAGTAGGCCCAAAGTGGCGAGCAAGTAAAAGTAATGGACAAGCCAAGACAAATAGAACAACATAGGGGGAGAAGGACCAAGAGAGGAGCAAAGTAATTTTAGATGAGTGAATATAAAATTGTGAGCAAGGCAAACAAGGTCAAGAAAACGAGAGGGTCATGTGCGAGCAACCCCAAGTCATTTTAAGAGTGGTGTTTATATAAAAGATTATTGACTAACAGTTTTATTATCTGAACTCAAGCGTATTTAGCAATAAGCCTTAACCGAGCAAGTATGGATCAAGCAGATAGCTGGTTGGAATCTCTTGAGAGTTTTAGTTTGGAGGCCGAGATGCAAGTCTTGTAGAGAAAACTAGGACTCAACCACTTAAGTACCCTAGGAAAGAGAGAATGCCAGTATGAGGAACCTAAGAGGTCACTCACACACTCACATACACTTACACAAATCATATTTGGTATAATGATCGAGCAATCAACATATTTCTCGATAAGTTTTTTTTGGAAAATAGCAATGGTGAGTGATCCTCAAGGCTACTATAACACCCCGCTTAAAATAATAACGGGTGGTCATCCCTATACTACATTAAATCCGGAATCTCAAATGGATCATCTCCAGCATCTACTGATGATACTAAAATACATAAGGCTAACTACCCAAAATATATAAAAGCGGATGCCAAATTTAAATAAAACATACGATGGAAATCAGACCAACAATATAAAACTACTAGCAAAGGAAAAACTGTACACAAGTACCATGATAAAAGAAGTGCTAAACATTAAAGGAAAATGAGTACATACAAGGAAATATACCCGAATAAGCTATCGGGTCACAGACAATACAACAACCATAAAGAAGAAATATAACCGGCTAAAAATAACCCTTGGGTGTAAACCCGATGTACAAAGTGAATCCTATATAGATTTACAAAGGAATAGAAATCGACTAAAATCTAAATCCCGCAACAGTCCGCATCTGTCACGGCTCCCAAGACACTGCATAGAAAAGCTCACACGATATCCTTACAGGGGGCACCTGAAGTAGACAATATATATATATATATATATATATATATATATATATATATATATATATATATAGCAAAAGAGAAATACAAACGGGTCAGATCCAAAGGTGTAAAAATGTTTAGCAAGTTCATAATAATTATAAATGCAATATTTCATAATTAAAGTGGAGTCGCACTCTCGTGAAACCCCAAACTCAACTCTCGTCTAACAGCGCGCAGTTAATCGTGTCCTGGAACCTTATTTAAGCTAACCGACACATTTAAGGACAACCTACTTAACTGTATGTATGTCCTATACCCACATGACCCGCCATTCTGACCTAACCGAAATAATCCTTCTCATTCTAATCACACATAAATATATACACACCTATATAAATATGCCCCACTAGGCTTCATTGGTTCTAGTTATTTGCTTAAACAAATTATTAGTCTTAGCACGACACACATTAGCATAAAGAATTTATTCTCCAAATAACATACATTCTAGTACGAAAGACATAACTTCTCTGCACCCCAACATTACACTACGTTTCGTGCGTGGGGCGTCTCGCAAAGCGAAATCCAAATAAGGAATCCGCCTGATACACTACTCCTTGACAATGTTGATCGTAGGGATCTATTATGTCCTCCACACATATCCTACCACTGTAAATCTCTAATTATTGAATACCATATCTAAATACACAATTGAATATCTATTTAAATCCTTGGGGTCGATATAACTGCAATTGTCTCAAAGTACGATCCTTTGACCCGGATAAACTAATACACCAAAATCATCCAAGATGTACATACTAGAAAATTCATATCACCTTCACCTATAGGATATATATATATATATATATATATATATATATTTCTCTAAATATATATCAGAAATCATTCATTCCCATAACCACGTATATATAACACAGACAATGTACACTTTGCAATACACATAAAATAAACGGTTATAGGATACCAAAATACTGCACCATGCTATCATCTTCCAGGAATTACTCACTTTCTCCTGGGGTCACCACCTATCGGATTATTATCACACCGCCATGGCAACAAAATCAATCCTAACGTATGGGAAGCGGTCATAGTTCCTAATTGGAAAGTGAGAACGACTCATACCTAAGACTTCTCACCCCCAAAATAAAATCAAACAAATAAAAATGGACGACTATGACCTGGGGACTATCCGCACCCTGCTCCTCAAGCCAGGGGCTCACCATCATTGCGCAACCTCCCATGATAGCATGTGTCGGATATGCTTCACACAATAAGTATATATCATTCACACTATATATATGCATCCATATGATCACATTTTATAATCAAACCTTCACATACACCGTATATATATTCACGCCATATATACACACATATAAAAATATCAACATACCAATATATTGATATCAATACATACTATCTCTTATCTGTATGCATGAAATTTATAAACTTGTCTATAAGTGTATATAATCCTCTTTATACTAGCCGTCGTCCCCAAGAGTACTATCTTAAATCATTATATAAATACGATCCCTCACTTGAAGTATATTCATCCATTTCCCCTATGATATGAATAGTCTCCCAATATATCCAACATTAAGGTTACTAACCCACCATTTAACGTATGTAATAATCACTATACATCCCGTCAATATTCGAATGCACATCAATAATCTAATGATAATTCCGACTAAAGGTATAAAATATCTAATAGTCCTGAAGCCTCAAGCTTAATCTTACATTTATTTTATGATCCCATCAAGTATGGGAATCTCCATTGTTAATCACCCATAGACATATAGTAACTCTCCCGACTACCATTACAACGCAACCTATTCTCGTTGATAGCACAATCCAATTGTTCTCAATTCCACGTGCGGTTCAATTGCTCCTATGAACCCTTAACATTACCACATTTACGATTTATTCCTTGAGTTTATCATCACTAAGGATACGCGACTTCTCCCTATCCTCGATCCCCAATCATACCTTAAATAAAATCCTATCGCTATAAGGATTAGGCATAAATCTCGGCCTACAATTTCATGTCATACCCTCACCACTCTCCCAAAGAGTCCTAAAACTTAAATCATATCTAAACTCACTTATGATCTCTAAATAGAACTTCCACCGCTAATGAGGTTTCCCATAACTCGATACAACAACTCCAATGCATATGAGCATAAATTCCTAAAGTAGCTCGATTCGTCCCCATGATCACATCTTGTGAGAAACTCCCAGTAAATCTCCAAAACATATCTCTCACATCATATAATAATGTCCAAAATCGATAAACCCAATCGAAGTGAAGCAGAACTCGCTCTAGAAAAACCTTACCAAAATAGCCCAGTTTTTCGAATCGATTCGGCCCCTCCGAATCGATTCGGCCCTAACAGCGAATAGATTCGACCCCAGCGAATCGATTTGACCCACTGGACCTGTAAGTCTGATACATGCCGAATCGATTCGTAAGGGGCGAATCGATTCGGCCCTAATGACCCGATGCTTCTGCAATATGGAGAATCGATTCGCTATGGGTGAATCGATTCGGCGTGTTCAGAAAGTTGCGAAAGGGGCTATATTTCTCTAAACCCGAAATATCCAAAATCACCATATATCATTTCCCAACCATCAATCTTCATCCCAAACATGTTTCTAACCTTAAAACTCATCATATAACTACCCAACAATTTATATATCCTCAAATGCAAGATTTTTACCCAAAAATGTAGGTTTTGTCATTTAGCCCAAAATCCAACTCTTTTGTTCACAAATTATGAAATAAAATACACAAATGAATTATTTAGCAAGATTAAACACTTTCCTGAGAATTGTAGAGGTTGTATCGTCCCCGGGACCGCGTATTGGTCGGAATCTCCAAACTTTCTCCTCTCTCCTCTTATTTTCTTATTCTTTCTCTTAAATGAGATTGGCTGAATTCGTAAGCCTCTTAAACCTTTAAAACATAAATCCCAGTTTTAATGATAATACACACTTTAAATGACTCGTTTACTCCAATTCGAGTCAAACTAACTTAAAAATATTCCGAAACTGAAATAAAACCCAAGGACAGTCGTTTTGACTATCTCGACCCATTTGGAATCAATTGCGCACTCAGAATAATCATCCGGATTACTTTATAACACCCTCAATTTTTGGACCTCAATTACCAAATTTTAAAATTCTCCAATTTAAATAAGTGTTATTTCTCTCAAAAATTTAATTTCTCAATCCCAAAATCATGGGGTGTTACACCTACTCACAAGTTTTCAAAATTGTTTATCAAGTAACCGTTTGAAATATTGACAAAATTGTATGCCCGACATATTTGTCTTTTTGACTTTGGTTGCACGGATGTAGACTATCAGAGTGGACAACGACAAACAAATAGGACAAAAAGTACCACTCAAATATTGTCGTTAGGGAATACCCCTTTGGCGCGCATACACCACATCAACACTAATGTTTAGTTATAAATAGAGCACTTGGTCAAGGTCAAATCATAGCCACAATTTGAGCACTGTTACTCTACCCATTTTAACACAGACAACATTCTCTTCCTGCTCTCTCCTATGTACTTGAAGTGCTTGTCTCTCGACTCTCAAAGAGTCATCACTCTCAAGTGATTCCATCTTTTTTGTTCTTGCTAAAAAGTTGTACCTAGTCATTGTCATCAGAAAGTCGCAATTGTATTGCAAAAGTTATCTTTTTATTTACTTGTTGCTATTGAAACTTTAAATACCTTGAAGGTTGTTTCCATTGGAGTGGGTTACACCTCACCCTTTCATATTATTCATAGACTTGAGTACCGCTACCCTTCTACAATTTTAAATGGTCCATTAGTTTATTTGTCCTATAATCAAACAGGGTGGGGTCGTGTTTACACTGTTATCAAACATACCAATCAGATAGAAGCATACGAAAATTAAAATGTGTAAATGCGACATTATGCTCCCGGTCAATGTGACATTTTTTAAACAAAAAAAAAAGTGATCTTTTAATGAATTTATAATGGTTAGGGTTAATTACACTTGGGCCCCTTAACTTTATCCCTTTATCATTTCATCACTTGAACTTTCAGTTTCTATACATAACGCCCTAAACTTAAGTAACCCCCTAGAGTTAACACCATTAACTTGTTGGATGGAAAGTTTAGTCATATGCGTGGCACATAACTGAAAGTGTGGGCATTTTTCTCTTGACATAATTTAAAAAAAAAATTAGAGCAAAAACATTTAAAAATTAAGAAAATACTAAAAAATATCAAAAATCTTGGATATTTTTTTAATTTTTTTAAACATTTGGAAAGTACGAATATATATTTAAATATTCTCAAAATTAAAAATTATTTATTCGAAAATCTGGGAAATATAAAAAAAATATATAAAAGAACATGAAAATAAAATAAATTAATAAAAAATATTTATAACATTTAAAATTATGGATATATATTTAAAATTTATAGCGGAACATTTAAAAAATGAAAAATAATTAAATCTAAATAAAAATAAAAAGAACATATATAAAAAAATAAAAAATAAAAATTATTCCACTTGGAAATTATAGATATATACATTTCAATATTTTGAAAACAAAATAATAACAGTTAAAAAAATCTGAAAATTCGAGCAAAAACACTTAAAAATTAAAAAAAACTACTTCAAAATATTGGAAAATCCTACAAAAAAATAAAAAATACTTAAGAATTCCGAAAAGTACTAATATATATTGAAAAATTCTAAAAATTGAGGATTAACATTTAAAAATCAAAAAAATATAATAAAATTTTAAAAATCAAATAATTATTCAAAAATGTTACAAAATTATTTACAAAATCAAATAATTATTGAAAATCATTTAAAAAAATCAGGAAAAAACAGAAAAAGTTTGAAAAAAAATTTGACTGTTGGAAAAAACTAAAATATATTTAAAGAAAATTTTGAAGGTATTGAAAAAGGCTTTTAAAAAATCTAAAAATATTTGAAAAAACCATATTACCAACCAAAAAAAATATGTCTAAAAATTATATTTTCAGTAAAAATATACATTTATAGAAATAAACATATATCTAGAAAAAATTCCAGCAAAAATAACCTTTATTTAAAAAAAATTCGAGCAAAAATAAAATTTTCAGTAAAAAAATATATTTTCAGCAAAAAAATACATTTTCAAGAAAATACATTCCAACAAAACATTCCCCCCAAAAAATAAAAGAATCATTTTTCATAAAAAAAATCCCCAAAACCATTATAAAAAATTGAAGATTTTTTTTACAGCAAATGGGGATTAAAAATTTGTAAATCGTGGGAAAAAAATATTTTTGCAAAAAGAAAAATCAACAACAATAAATCAAAGAATGTAAGGGCAACTTTTCAAGTGTGTCAATTTGAATGTAATTGACTTAATTTCGGATAAAATTTGTTTGAGTCATAGATAGATTTGTACTTGTCACGATTCCCACATTGTCTATGACGTACTGTTTAGAAGACGTAGCAGTCAAGCTTCAAACAAATATCATGCCTAGTTTATTAGTGCACATTTCACGTCTTCATATTGTTTGCACTCTAAAGAGTGTTTAATTCAAGTGCAAATCTTTCTCAATAAGTAGTAACCGGGAAAGACCGGGATCATATGCCTCATGGATTGAACACTCATAGGAGAACAAGATTAGGATAAAGGATATTCTCTAAACGTCCAAAAACTAAATTATAAAAGATGATTTGATTGTTTGAAGAGGTGATTATGATTAACCGCTAAACTAACATGCGTAAAATTGACAAAGAACAAGCCAACAATAAAGATATACCAAAACTGACTAAGTTAAGCTTAAGTTCAAGATATTAAAGGTATTGATGATCATTCTCCCACCCACCAATAAAGATGATAGAATTTGGTTCAAATTAATTCTAATCGAGCATAACTAATTAGATCCGAACATTAACCACGTAGAGACTAAACTCATCAATGGAGGATTAGGGGTTAATTAGATATTGCTAAATGGGTTGGGGTTGTAGTAAAGCATCAAATACTACCCCTTGCATGACAAAGGAAGTTAAGAGACTAGGATACTCCAATACCAACACATGAAGTTAAATTAGAAAAATTCTAAACCAAACCCTAAATATGAAGTTCAAGCATCCGAGGTGGGATTATGATCCCCAACCTTAAGTTTAGCTACTCATACTAGAAACTAGGCTACACATGCAAAGGAAACACATATTTAAGCAATGCATCAAGTGTAAACACAAAATAATACTAGATATAGTAATAAATGCAATTTAAAGTTGTGGAAAACAAGTAGATATGGATTAAATGAGCAAAGCTTTCAATAACAACAAGTAACTTCTGAAAATTCAATGCTTTTACAAGTATGAAGAGAAATAAAGTACACTTGACCTATGATAGAGAATAGAGAGTTTCTTTGTGTTCAAAAACTAACAAAAGTAATATATCTCTTCAAATGAAGGAAAAACAAGGGATAAATACCCCCCAAAATCTATCCAAAATGGCAAACTAGTAATAAGGAGAAAGTTGAGACTGTAGAACCGAATCGATTTGGCTGAGAGCTAATCAATTCAGATAAGGGAATCTGGTGCACTGTCTTTATTCGAATCGATTCGACTAAGTCCAAATCGATTCAGACCTTCTCTTAAAACGGGGATGGGCTGGAATGACTTCTAATTCGACATTCTCCATACTAAAGCCCGTAACTTCTTTGTTAGATGTTAGATTCATGTGCTGTCGGAGGCTACGCAAAGATGAATCAAAGGGCTTCAACTTCTGTGAAGAGATCGGGACTAAAAACCAAATTCTAAATTTACTAAAATTCCCCCGAAACTACAAATAATGACAAAACTTTTCCAGGACTCAACCAAACTTCACAACTTGCATTCCCGAGACCTATATATATATATATATGATGATGATAATAGGGGTTAATCGACCAATGAGCATAAGAACCAGGAATAGAATGTATGGGAATGCTAGAATGTACAAATTAACGGGGTTATAAATACAATAAATGTGACTTATCACACCCCCTAACTTATACATTGCTAGTCTCGAGAAATGAAGTATGAAGAAACAATGGCCATCAATAAAACCATAATAGGAGATATATGTACATATAAGAAAAATGCAACTTTCGCGGATTGCATTTAGCATATGCAGTAAGCCGTTAAACCTTTAGGTGACCCTAGGGGATGTGTGTTATCTCATGAGGGTTTTGAGGGATGACACCCATAAAAATAAAGTCAACTCATACTGTGATATGGAAAAAACCGATGCATAGCTCAACAATTATCAAAGAAGCATAATCCATTATAACAAATCTCACACAAAAGACGACAATTATTGACATTAAGCAAGTAACTTCAATAAAAATTGAAACCATGGAAATGGGAAATAAGCAAACACGTGTGGTAATTTAGATTTGGCAAAATTTTCATAATCCATGTAAACACTAAAGCATGCATAATTCAAGTTCTCTCCGGTTGTTACACTCAACAAATGAAAACACTCAAAAATAGGATGTAACACACTCGGGACATATGGGCATAATGAGTAATTGTAAATGGAAACTAAGCCGCGCACATATCATCAATGAAGAACAATATATACAAGTGAAAAATACAATCTCATGAAAGGATAATGCATATTAACCGTTGTGAAATGAACTCAAACAGATTATCGCTAATGTTTGATCTTTGAATTAACATCACCCAAGGATCAAATAGGAATTTTCGGGTTATAATTTGGGGTAGGCTAGGGGTTTGGAATCGAAAGTCTATTTATGGGAGCAAAGGGGATTTGGAATAACATGGGGGATAATGGAATTAGTGGGCAATATAAGAAATGGATTTCAAGTTCCAAAAGCAAGATACTCGTGAGAGTAGGACTTTTATTCACATTCACATGGTGAAAAGGGGTTCACTCATCATGGAGATATTTATTATATTTTTCTTATTTTCTTTTCTTTCTTTTTCTTTCCATATATTTGTTTTCTTTCTTTTTCTAGTCAACTCATAGCTTGATTGCATTACACATTAAAACAAACATGATTCAATCCCTGGAATAAACCCAAACCGAGGTACCAAAGGTGTATAAAAGGGTTTATAACTCCAATGTGGAGTTGGTTAGGGGATTTGGGACGTAAAGAAAGGTCATAATAAGTCTCAACGGGGTTGACAAGGGAAATGTGTAAGGGTAAGGCTAAGGTCGTATGGGTTAAACACCAAAGAGGCTTATGATCCTTTCCTAAAGTTTCATGTGATTATCGAAACTCAACACCATTGAAAATCATGCTCAAGTGATAATTCAATTAATATTCAATCAATGAGAAGAAAATGATTTCGTCAACAATGTCATTTTTCAAGAAAGACAGAGAGTATATGTATACGCTCACAAATGAATATAAGTCTCGAATCTCACTTATGTAAGGGTATAGCATGCGCCTTATGATCACAAATTATAATAGTTTTAAACCATATCATAAACAATTATTTGTGTAATGTGCTCAAAGCTTCATAGTTTAATTTCATGGAGTTATTCACAATGTTAACAATATACCGCCTAAAGTCTAATAAATCATAAACTGTAAGCATGCATCATCACTATTCAAAAGGATAAGGCAATCATATATGTACTCATTGGAGACAAGGGAGAAAAAGAAGGATTTGAAATTTTTGATTTTTTTTATAAATAAATACTATCATGATAAACGGTAACAGTAATGTAATCAACACCCCCTAACTTGAAATAAACATTGTCCCCAATGTTAGTAGGGACAAAAATAGAAAAGAGGGATAGAAAATATTCACCCCGTAAGGAGAAAATCCTATAACCGCGCACACGGCATACCTGTCAAAATGTTAGTACTAACAACAACAACATATACAATAGAGATATATATACAAGTGCAAATTAGAACGAAAACTAAAAAATTTTACTAATATCATAACGAGTTGTGTACATAGGGTTCAAAATCCAAAATTAGAGAAATACAAAATGTAAATATTCCTCACAACCTTGATAAAGACACAACTAGAAAATAAAAATCAGAAAATACAATATAGAGATACACCAAAAATAGTTACAGATAAGACATAGGGCAGATCCCTAAGGAAATTTCGGACGGAGGCTAGAATAACCGGGCACGGTGGGGTCACGCCGGGGATATGGATCATAAAGGTAAGGATTCACAACAGCCTCTCCCTTGCGTAGATGAACAAATAACTCCATCTGGGCCCGGGAGAGCATATATATATAACTATGATAATCATCCCTATCCCGTCAATAATCATCCCTGAACGAAGAAAAGTCAGCCTGGAGCGCATCCATCCTCACCCCCAATTATCTAATGGGGTCCACCGAAGGTGGAATAGAGGGTATTACCTTAGGAATGTCAGGCAAAGGAGCATCAAAATAAAAAACATTCCCAGCAGCCGCAAGGTGAAACATCCTCCGCCTCTTCCTCTACCAATAATCTTTTCCCAAACACTTCTCTATAGAATCGTCATCGAGCAATGTGGGAAGCCTAGGAATATTGTCCGTCCCAGCTACCTCATAACTCGCATCCCTACAAATCCTAGAGACCATCCATGCATAAGGGAGAGTAGTCAATCCCTTATCATAATATGTGGCGCCCAACATTTGTTGGAGCACCAGGACAGGAAGGCTTATCACGGTATTGGCATCCAATAGGTTGTAAAGGAAATGGGCCTTCTTGGATCTGAGGACAAATTTGGTTTGGATGGGGATGATTGAGTTGATGATGACCAAATGAATCAAGCGGTGAGAATCGGACATATGCTTAGTTGGGAACGTCTCACCTGCCCAAACATGACCCGACGCTAGACGTGCAACAAAAACATCCTTTGGAAGCAAAGTCAAAGGGTCACTTGACGGATAGCCATAAACCTCTAGCTTATCTTCTCCTCTCAATATGAAAGAAAGAATAGGCTTCGGAATCAGGATACTCCTACCCCGAATATAAGCTTCATAATTATCGTATCCAATTGAGACAAGAGAAGCATAAAATATCCTCACATTCTCTTCGTTAAGATCTCCCCCCAAGGCGAGGTGGGCTTCCCAGTTGAATTTCTGAAAATAACGCGTAACAGAGGAAGGAAAGTCCTCAACTTTCATAGGATGCTCAATAGCAATTTCTCGCCTCAAAGGAAACTTCTCTATATACCAATCCCTTTCCTCTTACGAGCGGAAAGATTCAAAACTAGTGCTACCGGTAACAGCGTTTGTGGTTAATTTCTGAGCCATAACTAACCTACAAAAATATCAATTCGATACCTACACAATTAGTGTAATGCACAAAATCAAATTAAGTGTGAAAGGGGTCGAAAAGGAACTAAGGGGTGAACGTCGAAAGAAAATGTTCGTACAACTGTAACTGACATGCACCACACTTAAACAAGGGATAATCAATGTTAATGTTCGATAAACGGTGCGAAAATGGATCAATTAGGAACAAAATGCCCATTGGGGCATTTTATCGAACAATTTGTGTGGACTGTGATCAAACTAGGGAGAAAAATGTTTTTGATACATTAAAACCCCCTAACAAATACAACATTGAAAATCAAATCAATTTATCACAAGTTGTATTTGTTGGATAAATGAGGAATTTAGTAGAGAAAAATGGGTTTTCAATGAATCAAATACATAAAATGAACATAGAAAAATTATACCCTAGTTTGAATAAAGTTTTTACAAATTTCAACTAGAAATTAACATAATAAAAGAGTTGTGGTTAATACCTTGAATGTGTATCCTAAGATAAATGGAGAGAAAATGATTAGGGATGAGTACACTCGAATGGAGAGAAATCGTGGGGTTATAAGGGTGGGGAAAGAGGTTGAGGAAAAAGAGGTTAAATGAATGAGGAAGAAATATGAAGGGGTGGAAAACCGAATCGATTTGGCAATGGCCAAATTAATTGACCACAAAAACTTTTGATAACTAATGTGAATCTAATCGATTCAGAAGGGAGCTAATCCATTCAAAATGATGCTACTTTTCTACTATTGCTAGCCGAATTGATTCGGAAAGGACCGAATTGATTCTCTAAACAGGGGGAGTGCACTAAAAAGGATTGAATTGATTCGGCAATGGACGAATCGATTCACTAAAGGATGCCTAGTTCACTACCTAAGGCCGAATCGATTCGCATATCGATTTCCATCTTTCTGCTTGACTGTTTTGGCATTTCTCATGGCATTCAAGAATTGGTATGAATTTTCTTTATTTTCTTGGACCCTATGGATAAAAATAAGATATATAACTTGTCCGGGACAAAAGTTTGCAACCTCACACGTGCCGAGGGGCTCGAAACAAAAACATGATTCCAAAAGTCCTATTTATCCCTGTAAACGGGGTCAGACACACGAAATTGATTCCATAGATGGGTCAAATGTTTTTAGAAATGGTTTAAGGAGTTTACCATTCACCTTAAACAAGTTCCCATATAATGGGTTTTCAATATATATCACACCGTGAGGATAGACGGTATTATCAACAAATGGACCCGTCCCCCTTGACCTTAACTTTCCCGAAAACAAATGTAACCTAGAATTATAAAAGAGAAGTTTTTAAAGCGGGTGAATTTTTTTTTAGGATATGTTCTTGTCATGCCTTTGTTTCACCCATTATTTTTAAATTCTAGAACTCTCATAGGACTCGTTTCGAATAACCTCCAACTCATTGAGTTGGAGCATTCGTTTCTTTCCTGCTTTGTCTAATTCGAAATTCAATTTTTTTATCTCCCAAATAGGCCTTGTGTTAAAGTTAAACAGGGAGATGGCATGGTTTTCCATACATAAGCCGAAAGGGAGACATGCCTAGGAGAGATTTATAGGCCGTGTGATACGTCATAGAGTGCCGGCAAGCCTAAGAGATAAATCCTTGCGATCGATATTGACCGTCTTCTCAAGGATGTGCTTAATCTCTCGATTGGCCAACTCAGCTTGGCCACTAGTTTGCAGGTGGTAGGTCGTTCCGACTTTATGAATGACCCCATACTTTCGCATGAGATTGTAAAATGAAGCATTACAGAAATGGGTTCCGTTGTCACTATTGATCACTTTTGGAGTTTTGAATCGCGAAAGTATGTGTGACTTAAGGAACTTTAACACCACTCTATGATCGTTTATCCTAGACGCTATGACCTCTACCCACTTGGAGACATAATCGCCGCCTCTACCCACTTGGAAACATAATCGACCGCAATAAGGATGTAAAGGTTACCAAACTAGGGGGGAAAAGCACCCATGAAATCGATGCCCCAGCAGTCAAACACTTATATCTCAATAATGGGGGACATCAGCATCATGTTCCTATGAGTCATAGTACTAAATTTCTAGGAACGCTCGCATGAAATACAAAATTTGTGCGCATCCTTAAAGAGAGTGGGCCATTAAAGTCCGCATTACAAGATTTTTTTAGCGATTTTATTGGAAGGAAAGAGGACTCCACACGCCTGTGAGTGGGAGAATCGAATTACGCTCAATATCTCATCATCCGAACACATTTTCAGATAATCGGGTCTGCGCAGTACTTAAACAAGTAAAGATTATCAAAGAAGAACCTATTCACCCAAATAAAGAACTTCCTTTTTTTCTTGAGGGTTCCAATGAGATGGAATGGATCCCATCACAAAGTAGTTCACCATATCAGCGAACCAGAGAAGAGAGGAAGCGGAGAACATTTTTTCATCCGGGAAGAATTCGACGATGGGGAGTTGGTATTTGGGTTCCTCGAATATCAATCATGACAAGTGATTTGCGATAACATTATCTACTCCATTTATATCTTCGATAGTCAAATTCAATTCTTGGAGTATAATCACCCACCTAATCAAACACGCTTGGCGTCCTTTTTAGAAAGAAGGTATTTTAATGCCACGTAATCTGTAAAACACACTATGAGAGACCCCACTAAATATGATCGAAATTTATCCAAGGCATAAACAATCGCTAACAACTCTTTTTCGATGGTCGAATAGTTCAACTGCGCACCGTTAAGAGTTCGACTTGCATAATATATCACATGGGGTTTCTTATCGCTCTTCTTTCCTAACACGACTGATTAAGCATAAATTCTTCCTAATTTATCCCTTGATTTAGTTACTTATAGCACCTTGAACAACGTAATTGAGTTGGATTTATCTCATAATCGTGCTACTGACTGATCCTAATGAGTACACCGAGTTTATGGTATTTTGTAGTGATTTTACAGGTATTTGATGTCAAGAAATGGAAGAAAGAAATCGGAAAAATCAAGAAAGAAAGAAGGAAAAGTCAAAAGGGAAAAAGTGGAATTTCCACCCAGAATTCAGATGGGGTACTTAAAAAGAAGTTTAAGGCATCTCATTCACGGGTACATAGGAAGAAACGGCACCTCAATCGGAATCCCGAAACAAAAGTTATGAGTAGTCAAAGATGACCTAAAAAGTCAAATAGCCGGACCGGTCCGCCTTGCCAAACTCCAGAACACCCCGGACCACAAGCAAACCGAAGAAGGCAAAAATAAAAGGAACCGGTATGCCCCCGGATTGATTCACCCCAAAATAAAAAGAATCGATCCGCTTTGGAGGCAGACCGGTCCGCCTAAGGCCCGGAGCGGTCCAGGCTTCGAGATTTGCAAATCCTATCTCTTCCTAAAAAGACTCCTAGTGCAGCTGAACTCCAAAATTTTTGTAGGGTATAAAAACCCGATTTATTATTGTTATTGGTACGGAGAATTAGTAGGATTTTTCCTCTCCTTTTCCAAAAACCCTAGTTTAGCTAATAATTGCAGTTTCAATTCAAAGGTTGAAGATTTATTCAGTGATTTTTGTGAGTACCAGTTTCATTCATTTGTTACACTTATTGCTTGGGTAATTTTAGTAAGTATTTCTTATTTCCAATTCCTTTTTACATCTAATTACCATTTTCCTTAGATTAAGTATGAATTCCTGCACATCAATCATTGTTTTCATTAAATTCAACATGTTAGGCTAGATTTTCCAAGGCCGGGGTACATGAACCCAGCCTGATGCGTTAGTGTGTGTGTATAAAATTAATTCGATGAATTTAGTGATTGATTATGATCGTATTGCGTAGTTACATAATAATTGTAGATCTTTATATCTCATTTTCCTCTGGGTACTCGTGATGATTTAGAATGCAATTTGAGTGTCACTATCGCGATACTGATTTACTCATACTCAGATTAGGTATGACGCGAGCTTGAACGTCGTATACATAATGCTTGGGAGTACTAAATTTTGGGTCAGATCAATCAGATAAATTTATTATTAATATTATCACTTCACTACACTACACTAAGGTTGGGGGATTGTATTCCCGTCCTATTTCTCTCATCATTTAAAACAAAAAATTTCAAATCATCGTTCATTCTTAATTTCAGTAGATTAGTATAGTTGCATTTCTTCATAATTTCATTATCGCATTTAGCTGTAATCAATCTCAAAACCAAATCAATTTTTCCTTTTCTTTTTAGAGTCAAAGTTAGGGTCTCTCCGTCTTTTCCCGTCATAACAACTTTATTGTCCTTTTTCCCTGAGGATCGATACTTGACTTACTGGGATTATTACTTGAGCGATAGGCTTGCACTTGAGCCTAAAGTGAACGCATTTCTGAGACACATTTTCAGTCGCGTCAAGTTTTTGGCACCGTTGCCGGGGATTTAGGTAGACTTAGGATTAGATCGAGTCAATCCAAAGCTTTGACCAAAAATCTCCAAAAATCCAAAAACATATAAAAAAAATTTCAAAAAGCACAAAAAGATTTATCACCATCTCTCCCAAGCTTTTAATGCAAAATCCCACTCCCCATAATACTCCAACCAGCATTCACGAAAATCCAATAGTTGAGTATAACCCGGATAGTCCCCACACTCCAAACGCCCCACAGTTCTGGATCCCGCCTCCCACACTGTCACACTCAATGTCTAATAACACTCCGTTTTCCTTCTTAGGACACACGTCCGAGCACACTTAGAGCACACCCAGTAAGAGCACCGAGTTGTTAAGTGAGAGAGAGATGTCGCAACACAGTAATGCACCTACCAGTGAGGAAGAGCCCCCATACCGCCCGCTGAGAGAATTCCTATATCTCGAGCGCACTGTTACTCCGGGATGCATTATACTCCCGTATAATGCCGGGCAATTCCATTTCAAAAATGGAATGATCCAGATGATACCACATTACCATGGTATGGATTCTGAAAAGCCAGACCACCATATTAGGGAATTTGAGGATGTGTGCGATACGCTCAATGATCAAACCGGCACCCAAGAGGTGATCCGCCTCAAACTCTTCCCTTTATCGCTCAAAGATAAAGCTAAGACCTGGATATGGTCTTTACCTCCAAGCCCGATTCCATCTTGGAACGAGTTACAATCGAGATTTCTCAAGAAATTCTTCCCGCCACGTCGAACAATTTCCATAAGGCTGAAATTCAAGCATTCAGACAATCTGAAAATGATCCATTTCGTTGATGTCATGAGCGTTTCAATGAGTTGGTTACTTCATGCCCACATCACGGATTTTATGCAACACAAATCATCTCTTTTCTCTATAATGGGCTGAATCTCAATTCCAAGCAACTTGTTGAAACCATGGGAAGTGGTCCCTTTGTCGACTTAGACGCCCAAGATGCAGAGCTTCATTTGAGGTATGTCGCCGAGACTACTCAATCCTGGGATACCTCCGACCCTAATGATCAAAATCGAAATCGTCAAGTGACCACCAATCCGTCAGCGTCCGACCTATATCATGTAGAAAAGAATTCTATAGCGGACAGTCAGATTGATATACTTGAGCAAGAGATGCGAGACCTATGAGGGATATGTGGGAGAGGATTAACTGGATCCATATCGAACCCCGTCGACAAGGTGTGTGCTATTTGTGATGCGGGCCATTCAACTGAGGAATGTTCGACGATACCCTCCTACAAAGTAATGCTTCAGGAGCAAGTTAATGCGATTGGAGGATTTAAGGGGAATTTCGGTGCCCCGCACGGGAATTCCTATAACCCTTCATGGAAAAATCATCCCGATTTTAGCTATGGGCAACAACATGCCGCAATGAACCCTCCTTTGCATGTTTTCCCTCCTCCACCACAACATTTTTAATAAGCTCCACACATGCAAGGACATGTGCAAGCACCACCACCTCAAGGAAATTATATCCCACCACAGCGGAGAACTCTCGAGGATACCATGAATCAATTCATCGCAAGCCAGACCGCAACAAATGCCAAATATGATCGTCTCATTGGTGACATTAAATGCGAATCTGTCAAAAATATAATCCTCATTGAGTGTTCAAGAGAAGGGCAAGTTTCCTGCCCAAGGCCAAAGACCTCCCCAATGTCAAACTAGTGTTAGCTCCACCTCCATTGAACATCAGGAGCAATGTCAAGCTATGACCACTCTTCGTAGTGGGAGAGTCATTGATTTACCACCTCCCCCACACGACACAACGAAAGACAAGGAGATTTCTCCTGGCACGAAAGAGACCGAAGATGTCCCCTTGAATGAGAGTGACCAAGAAGATGCTAGTGAGCCAGAGGTAGTAGTGAAATCGCCCTCCGCGGCACCGTTTCCTCAAAGGTTGATTCCCTCCCATAGAGGAAACCCACATGAAGACATGCTAGAAGTGCTAAAGCAGGTCAAGCTGAATTTACCTTTTCTTGATGCCATTAAGAAAATTCCATCTTATGGCAAAGTCATCAAAGATTTGTTAACGGTAAAAAGGAAGATGAAGGTAAAGAAGAATGTCTTTCTAGCCCCGAACGTGAGCTCTATTCTACTAAATGATCTCCCTCCTAAATTCAAATATCCCGGTGCACCCACCATATCCTGCATCATTGGAGAGAATAAAATCGAAAAAGCCTTACTTGACTTGGGAGCAAGAATTAATATCCTCCCTTACTCCATCTATAGGCAACTTGACTTGGGCGACCTCAAGCCCACAAAGGTCACTCTCCAATTAGCAGATCGAACAGTGAAGATCCCACGAGGCATAGTCGAGGACGTGATCGTCCAAGTTAACACTTTCTACTTTTCGGTAGATTTTGTCATTTGGGATATGGAACCCTCCTTCCACTCAAGCAATCATGTTCCCATCATCCTTGGGAGACCTTTCCTAGCTACGGCTAACGCAATCATTAATACTAGGAATGGGCAAATGCAACTCACCTTTGGGAACATGACCTTGGAAACCAACATCTTCCACATAGCCCAAAATGCAGGGGAGGAAGATGATCTTCACTCGGTGAGCCTCATAAATGAGATAATAGAGGAGTACTTTGAGGAGAATTACTATGGCGACGCTTTAGAGTCCCGTTTAGCGGCGAGATACGAGAGTGAGAGGACGTACACCAACTTTGAGATGGAGGTTGGGGAGTTGAGAGAACTACTCGATGAGAGTGCATCGGATGAGGACGTGAGAGAGGTTAATTGGGTTTCTCGATTCGAGGAATTACCTCCGAGGGATACACACATGGTTCCCTCCAGTGAAAAATTTCCAACCCTCGAATTAAAGAAACTCCCCTCCCATATTAAATATGCCTACCTAGGAGAGGATGAGACATTTCCTGTTGTTATCTCCTTTAGCCTAGATGAAAGGCAGGAGGGTAAATTATTGAAAATTCTGAGGAAGCACCAAAGTGCTTTTGGTTGGTGCATTGCTGATTTGAAGAGGATAAGTCCTTTGATTTGCACTCATAAGATCCATCTTGAAGAGGATGTCAAACCCTCTAGAGAAATGCAAAGAAGACCGAATCCCAACATGAAATAAGTTATGAGAACCGAAATTATCAAATTATTGGATGCCGGGATCATCTACCCAATCTCGAATAGCAAGTGGGTAAGCCCTATTCAAGTCGTCACGAAGAAACTGGGTATGAATGTGATTGAGAATACCAAGGGAGAGCTAGTTCCCCAATGTACCACCACCGGGTGGTGCATTTGCATTGATTACCGAAAACTTAATGAAGGAACTAGGAAAGACCATTTCCCCTTGCCATTTATTGATCAACTGCTTGAAAGAGTGGCGAGCCACCCTTACTATTGCTTCCTTGATTGTTATTCTGGATCTAACCAAATTGAGGTAGATGTACTTGACCAGGAGAAGACGACCTTCACTCGCCCTTTTGGTATGTTTGCCAACAAACGTATGCCATTTGGCTTGTGTAATGCACCCGTAACCTTTCAAAGGTTCATGTTGAGCTTATTTAGCGACATGGTCGAGAGAGGACTCGAAGTGTTCATGGATGACTTCAGCGTTTTTGGCACCTCTTTCGATCATTATTTAAAAAAAGCTGGAAAAAGTACTTACCCGATGTGTGGAAAAGAACTTAGTCACCGAGGGAATAGTTCTTGGCCACATAGTATCATCCAAAGGAATAGAGGTTGATAGGGAAAAGATAGATGTCGTAGCTGATCTTCCCCCACCAAAATTGCTAAAGGACGTGCGCTCATTCTTGGGCCACGTGGGGTTTTATTGAAGGTTCATTAAGGACTTTAGCGCCATCGCTAGGCCCTTAAGAAACCTACTCATAAAGGACACCCCATTCGAGTGGACGGAAGCATGCCAAAGCTCTTTTGAAAAATTGAAAAACATGCTTGTGTCCGCTCCCATCATGAAAGTATCGGATTGGTCCTTACCATTCGAACTTATGTGTGATGCAAGCAATTACACGATCGGGGTTGTTTTGGGCCAACGAAAAGATAAGAAAGCTCATGTCATCTACTACGCTAGCCGGACTCTTACCGGACCTCAACTCAAGTACTTTACCACGGAGAAGGAGTTACTAGCGGTAGTCTTTGCCCTTGATAAATTTCGACCATATCTCATTGGTTCTCCTATTACTATCTTCACCGACCACGCGGCTTTGAAATACCTACTTGCAAAGAAAGATGCCAAATCACGCCTCATAAGGTGGATCCTACTCCTACAAGAGTTCAATCTCTCCATCAAAGATAAGAAAGGAGTAGAAAACGTTGTTGCTGACCATTTATCTCGGCTTTCGTCCGATGTACCTAGTGATCCCATACCCATAGACGAATACTTTCTGGATGAGCAACTTTTTGCTACCTCTTCGTATCCCTGGTTTGTAGATATAGTAAACTATCTTGTCACAAGAGCCGTCCCTCCCGGCTGGACACCGCAAGATAAGAAGAGGTTTATTACTTGGTCGCGCATGTTCTTCTATGATGATCCATTCCTTTTTAAATATTGCGCCGACCAAATCATCCGACGATGTGTACCGGATGAAGAAATCTAGAAAGTCTCCAGTTTTGTCATTCAAAAGTTTGTAGAGGCCACTTTGCAACGAAAAAAATGGCCACAAAAATTCTACAATGCGGCCTCTATTGGTCCACAATCTTCCGGGATGTGAACGATGCTTGGAAATCATGCAATAGGTGCTAACGAATGGGAGCCATTACTCGACGAGACATGATGCCTCTTACCCCCATACTCATCATTGAGATATTCGACTGTTGGGGTATTGACTTCATGTGACCCTTCCCCCCGTCCTTTGGTTTAGTATACATCTTTGTCACGGTAGACTACATTTCTAAATGGGTGGAAACTATAGCTACCAAGACTAATGACAACAAAGTGGTGATAAAGTTCCTGCAAGAACACATACTTTACCGCTTCGGTGCACCGAAAGCAATAATTAGCGATAATGGCATGCACTTCTGTAATAGTCCATTCGCGAAGCTCATGAGAAAGTATGGTGTCATTCACAAGGTAGGAAAGACTTATCACCCACAAACGAATGGGCAGGCCGAACTCACGAATCGAGAAACCAAGAACATTCTCGAAAAGACCGTCAATCCTACCCGGAAAGATTGGTCACTTAGGTTAAACGATTCACTATGGGCCTATCGTACTGCATTTAAGAATCAACTCGGTATGTCCCCTTTCCGCTTTGTATATGGAAAACCATGCCATCTTCCCATTGAGCTCGAACACAAAGCGTATTGGGCGATTAAGCAATTGAATTATGCCATGGATAAGGCCGGTGAAGCCCGCAAGCTTTAATTGAAAGAGTTAGAAGAACTACGCAATGATGCGTATGAGAATGCTAAAATTTTAAAAGAGAGGATGAAACTCGCTCATGATAGCATCATTCGACGAAAAGAGTTTCTCCCCGAGCAAAAAGTTCTCCTCTACAATTACCAGATTCACCTCTTTCCGGGCAAATTGCGGTCATGATGGTCTGGCCCATTCGTTGTGAAGAATTTTTTCCCCCATGGAGCTGTTGAATTGGACGATTTAAAAGGGGTAAATACATTCAAAGTGAATGGACAACGCCTAAAGCCATATCTAGAGGCGTGTGCAGAAGAAGTCGACACCGTCTGGTTATCGGACCCCGTTTACAGAGTTGAGTGAGCCGTTGCAGTGAGGTCATCGCACCCCCGATGCGTACGGGGTGAGAGTTGTATGTATGAGAGTAGTGTGTGTTTTGAGAGTCATTAGGACTAGGTTTTGTTCGGGAGAAGAATTTGTGTGTTTTGGGAATTTTGAGTCAAAGTATGTTGACCAGTGAAATCGAGAGAATTTTTAGTCCAGTTGGATAGAGAGTATATCGGGAAAGTGAAATTTTTTGAAGAAGAGAGCTCGAAACCAAGTTAGGAGAATTCCAGCCCAAGAGCCCTAGGGAGGATCGGTTCCTTTTTAGAGGCGGACCGGTCCGACCCCAGACCAGTTCCTTTTATTTTAAAAGGAACTGGTCCGCCTTCTGCAGATCTGTCTTCTCCCCTTCCTAAGATTCACCCCCCTTCCCCCCCAATCCCATTCATTCCCTCCAATCCTTTTTCCCTCTTCCCAACCCCAACCTTTCCCTCCCAAATCTATCCCCTTTTCCCTCCAAACCCCTTCCCTCCAAAACCAACCCCTCCCATCACCCTTTCCACTATAAATACACCCCCAAACCCTCCCCTTCTCCTCACACCTTCAACCCAAATCCTCTTTTCTTCCTCTCTAGTGTTACAAGCAACAAACCCCTTCTATTTCCATGGCCCCCCATGTTTCCCCCACCAAATACGACTCCACCGAAATCCAACCCTCCGGTCATGGAGAGTTCCTCTCCCGCCAAGAGGAGTGGTGGTGTAATCAATTCTTCAGTTTGGGTCGCAAACTCCATATGGAGCGAGCTGTCCAATGGGAACAGCTGCCCAACTCCGTCACCGTCCTATTCATGGCTCGGAGCTGGTGCCGGTTCCTCAACTAACCCTACGAGGCAGTTTGGGCCACCGAGGTCCGCTCATTCTATGGCACTCTCGTGCGGACGACCCAATTCGAGGCTGAAGCTTTCGTGGATGGGAATTTCATCCCATTTTCCTTGGCCCGTCTCACGGCCAAGTTGGCCGAGTATGACGTCTCGGACGTTCCCGAATTTATCTATCCCCGAAACGTCCCTCCGATCGACAAGGATACAATTATGGCCCGAATTGCGCCGAATGTGGCTTGGATGGGGCAAACCGTCGCCGTTGGACGCCTAAATGAGAAGGCGCGCCTCACATTTCAGATTGTGTGCGCTAACATATTGCAAACGTCCAAGGATTCCTCCATGCGACCTCGGCAGGCTACTTTGACATATCACCTCTTCGACCCCCAAACTTCCATCCATTTGGGCCGCACTCTATACGCGGATATCATTAACGCGTCCTTGGATGAGAAGGGCACCACCCCACTTCCTTATGCCCGTTTGATCACTTACATCCTTAAGGATGCTGGCATAGCACCCCCGGTCGACCACACTCGCATCCCCGGTCGTTTCGGACAAGGGACCCGCACCAAAAGCTCCAAACATCTATCTATCCTCTGGGCTAGGCGGGGTGATGATGGTGAGGAAGAGGCTTCCTCGAGCGAGAGCGAGGAAGAATCAGGGCCAGTCGGTGAGGATGTCGAGATGGGAGACCTCAGCGCGGACGAGGAGTCGGCGGACGAGGAAGACGACCCAGATTTTGAGTGGGAGGGAATGAACCTATCCGCGCGTCTGTCGGCACTTGAAACAAACTTTAACGCCTTTCAGACCAACTACGAGCGCGACATGAGAATCGTTCTCCGCTTCCAAGCGGACATCTATCGGCGCATAGGGGATCCTAATGAGCCTCTGCCTTCTTACTACCATAACCCCTATGACCCCAACGCGCTCGGTTCCTCCCACCCCCCACCCCGGTGAAGCTTTATATGGTGGTGGCAGCTTTTTCTTTGTTTTTCCCTATTCACAGTTGTATTTTTTTCCCTGCACATGTAACACCGTCCTGTTGTAATAAAAACTGCATTTTCTCTATTTGTTTGTTTTATTTATCGCACTTATTATTTTGCCTTATTTAGATTTTAGTCCTTTTTTCTTGAGGACAATGCAAAAGTCTAAGTTAGGGGGGTCACAAGTGCGTATCTCTAAAACTTCACAAATTTTCAAAAATGCCCAGAAATTTCCCAAAAAAAGAAAACCATAAAATTTTGAAAAATCCAAAAATATTTTTGTTCAAAATAAATAAAAATTGGAATTCAAAATTTTCAAAAATATCATTAAAAGTCGGTTTAAAGTCTCAAGTTGTAAACATTCAACATACACAAAGCCGAAATTGACCAAAGATGGAAATTGAGCGAAAATTGACAACTTAACGAATAAGTGTAGAGGTTAACAAACCCGGTGAGATTCGAGCCTATCACTTTTTGCGAATTTTTAAATCAATCTGAGTTAATTGTTAACTCAAAGTTCTTTTCAGCGCCTAAAAAATTATCAAGGATCTCAAGTCTCTCATTTTGACCGGTTTTGAAAAAAGTGTGTAATATTGCCTCGAAAAACGTGCCAAATTAATCTCTAAATATAAATTCATCTCGAAACGCATATGATAACGCAATTGGCATTTTGGACAATGAGGTAGGCCATCGTTTGTTACCCAAAAATATTGGCCATAAAAAGTTGTGAAAAAAATCATCCCTTTTGTAACCCAAAATTAAGTCGAATAATTTTTCCCCGAAAGACTCAAATAGTCCGGAATTATGAAAAATGGAAAATTTCAGAATTTAAGTCCAAAAATTGCATATAAAGGGGCAAGAAAAAATAGATATTCTCAACAAAAATAGCAAGAAAAGAAGTGAAAATTAGAGAAATTGAGAAAAAGAAGAAGAAAGTGAGCAATAGCCCAGAAAAAGCACATATGGACATCACTAATAATTTTTCCAATTCCAACCTCCCTACAATTGTCATTTTACCCAACATACCTTAAAACCCGAAAAAGTCTTAACCGAGTCTAAATTGCGAAATTGGTTACCGCATGGAGAGCTAATACACCAAAAGATAATAAGGGAGATTAAGTGCGCGAAAAAAGAGGCAGTGTTCCCGTTTTTAAAACCGTAATCCGTTGATGAGATCCTTTCACCATGAAATTTTCGTCTTTCTACTTGTATGTGTGATTTTTCTTCCATTACATTTACTCTTTATATCGTGCATATCGAGAGAATAGCCATAATCCGAGAGATTCGTTTGTGAGAGCATCCCGTGAGAACTTGAAATCAAAACGAATTTTTGAATAAGTAACGTAATGATCAACCGGTGGAAATTTGCGGTTAAATTTTTGGCTTCGCACACACGCACTATGATTTGAGACTGTTGAGCATGACTTGCCGATGATTATTTTCTGGAAAAGTTTGAATTGCATAATTTTTGCGTATTTTGAATTTTTTTTTAGTCGAATTTTGTGGGTATATTCTCTACAAACCCTCACGAGACAACACTCGTACTACTAGGGTAACCTAGGGTTTAAAGGCTTTTTCCATTCACTAAATGCAACCGCTTGCCAGCCAAAAAGGTATTTTATCCCAATAAAATGATTTTCAAAGAGTTGAGCCTTGCTAGGATTCTTTTACATTGCTCGGGATGCACAAAGTTCTAAGTTAGGGGGATTTGATTAGGCATAAATTCTTCCTAATTTATCCCTTGATTTAGTTACTTATAGCACCTAGAACAACATAATTGAGTTGGATTTATCTCATAATCGTGCTACTGACTGATCCTAATGAGTACACCGAGTTTCTGGTATTTTGTAGTGATTTTACAGGTATTTGATGTCAGAAAGAAACCGAAAGAATCAAGAAAGAAAGAAGGAAAAGTCAAAAGGGAAAAAGTGGAATTTTCGGCCGAAATGCAGATGAGGTACTTAAATAGAAGTTGAAGAAATCTCATTCACGAGTACATAGGAAGAAACATCACCGCAATCGGAATCTCGAAACAAAAGTTATGAGCAGTCAAAGATGAACCAAAAAGTCAAATAGCCGGACCGGTCCGCCCCTACCCCGGACCGGTCCGCCTTGCCAAACTCTAGAAGACCCCGGACCACAAGAAAACCTAAGAAGACAAAAATAAAAGGAACCGATCCGCTTTGGAGGCAGACCGGTCCGCCTAAGGCCCGGATCGGTCCGGGCTTCGAGATTTGCAAATCCTATCTCTTCCTAAAAAGACTCCTAGTGCAGTTGAACTCCGAAATTTTTGTAGGGTATAAAAACCCGATTTATTATTGTTATTGGTATGGATAATTAGTAGGATTTTTCCTCTCCTTTTCCAAAAACCCTAGTTTATCTAACAATTGCAGTTTTAATTCAAAGGTTGAAGATTTATTCAGTGATTTTTGTGAGTACCAGTTTCATTCATTTGTTACACTTATTGCTTGGGTAATTTTAGTAAGTATTTCTTATTTCCAATTCCTTTTTACATCTAATTACCATTTTCCTTAGATTAATTATGAATTCCTGCACATCAATCATTGTTTTCATTAAATTCAACATATTAGGCTAGATTTTTCAAGGCCGGGGTACATGAACCCAGCCTGATGTGTTAATGTGTGTGTATAAAATTAATCCGATGAATTTACTGATTGATTATGATCGTATTGCGTAGTTACATAATAATTGTAGATCTTTATATCTCGTTTGCCTCTGGGTACTCGTGATGATTTAGAATGCAATTTGAGTGTCACTATCGCGATACTGATTTACTCATCCTCAGATTAGGTATGACGCGGGCTTAAACCTCGTATAAATAATGCTTGGGAGTACTAAATTCCGGGTCAGATCAATCAGATAAATTTATGATTAATATTATCACTGCACTACACTAGGGTTGGGGGATTGTATTCCCGTACTATTTCTCTCATCATTTAAAACAAAAAGTTTCAAATCATCGTTCATTATTAATTTCGGTAGATTAGTATAGTTGCATTTCTTCATAATTTCATTATCGTATTTAGTTGTAATCAATCTAAAAGCCAAATGAATTTTTCCTTTTCTTTTTAGAGTCAAAGTTAGAGTCTCTCCGTCTTTTCCCGTCATCACAACTTTGTTGTCCTTTTTCCCTGAGGATCGATACCCTACTTACTGGGATTATTACTTGAGCGAGAGGCTTACACTTGAGCCTAGAGTGAAGGCATTTCTGAGACACATTTTCAGTCGCGTCAACGACCCTAGCCGAAAAATTTCTAATGTCACACATTAACTCAAAAGTAAAGGTCCAGTCAGGGGGCATGCTTTGAAACTTCTCAAAAGCTACTTGACATCCATCGCGCCATTTAAAAGGGGTCTCCTTAGAGAGGAGATTACATAAGGGCTTAGCAATGGAGTTAAAGTCCTTTATGAACCGTCAATAAAACCCCGCATGCCCAAGGAAAGACCTTACATCCTTGAGGGATTTTGGTGCGAGAAAATCTGTAATCACTCCAGTTTAGACTTATCTACCTCAATACCATCTGAGGATACAACATGGCCGAGAACAATCTTTCTATTAACCATAAAATGACACTTTTCCTATTTTAGAACGAGATTTTTGTCAACACACCTAGACAAAACCTTTTTAAGGAGAGAAGTACAATGGTCATAGGAGTTACCAAAGATTCTAAAATCGTCCATTCCAAACCTCTCTATACCCTATCAGTAAACATACTCAGCATGCACCTTTGAAATGTCGTCGATGCATTACACAACCCAAAGGACATTAGTTTGTAGGCAAATGACCCAAATGGGCATGTGAACATAATTTTGTCTTGATCCTTGATATCAAGCTCGATTTAGTTATATCCACTATAACCATCCAGAAAACATTAATAAGGGCAATCGAAAACACGTTCCAACATTATATCGATAAAAGGAAGGGGGGAATGATATTTTAAGGTCATGGAATTAGGTTTTCTATAATCTATGCATACACACCACCTAGCGGTGGTGCATTTGGTTATAAACTCCCCCTTCGTATTTTTGATGACTATGACTCCCGAATTTTTAGGAAACACATGAATCGGACTCACCCATTTGTTGTTTGATATCAGGTATATTATGTCAAGATATAAAAGCTTCATCACCTCAGCTCTCACCACTTCCTTCATTACTGGATTTAGCCTACATTTCATCTCACATGAGGGTTTTGCATCCTCCTGAAGATGGATTTTTTGAGTGCATATCAAGGGGTTTACTCCATTTAAATCCACAATGGTCCACCCAAAAGCACTCTAGTGACATTTTAACAAGTTCACTAATTTTTGTTCTTGACCCCCCATCTAGGATAGATGAGACAACTACGGGATGTGTGTTATTTTCACCCAAATATGCATATTTTAGTTCAGAAGGAAATTTCTTGAGATCAATATTGGGAAATCGCACATTCGAGGGTACCTCGTATGAGTCGCGAGGGGGTAAGTCCTCAAAAGTGGAATGCCAATTAACTTAGTCAATTCTCTCATCCTCATCTACCATTAAACTCATAAACTTGACTTCATGATTTTAAGGAGACTAATTATTCTCCAAGTCAATTGAGTCTAGAAAATAACCCTCCAAAGGATCCGTAAAATGTGAAGCATCAAAATGCTCCTGTACTACCTCCTCGATGAGGTCAACTTCTTGGATCTCATCAACATCACCCATTTTCTTTGTAACATTGAAAATGTTAAGCTCCAAGGTCATGTTTCTGAATGTAAGATTCATTTGTCAATTACTAGTGCTAATTAAATCATTAGAAGTTGCTAGCAAAGGATAACCAAGGATAATGGGAGTAGTGTTGCTACTTGGGGAAACCGAATGAGACCACAAAGTCCCCCGAGAAATATAATTTTTCAACTTTAATTATGACATCTTCTACAGACCCTCTCGAAACCTTAACGGAGCAATCCACTAATGGGAGAGTTATCTTAGGTCTCCTAAGCCGAGGTGTACATACACATGGTATGGTAACAAATTAACACTAGAACCTAAGTCGAGCAAAGCTTGCTCAATCTTAAAGTTTCCTATCACGCAAGAGATGGTTGGACAACTAGGATCTTAATACTTAGGAGGTAGCTCGGATTGAATTATTGAGCTCACGTTTTGGGCCAAAAATGCTTTCTTCCTCACAAAAAGCTTTCGTTTCACAGTGATCTATTCCTTAAGGAACTTGGCATAAGAGGGAACTTGTTTAATCACATTAAAAAGGGTAATGTTAATGTTCACTTGTTTGAACATCTCTAAGATGTCAGCATTATTAACATTTCCCTTTGGAGTAATGAGACTTTGGCGATAAGGCACAGGAACAGAACACTTTGAAACCACTTCTGACTCTACTTGAGTTTTCTCCTCACTTTCTTTCAAGGAAGCGTCTTCGTCCTCTATTGGGTCGAGCGAGACTTCTTTACTAATGTTTGGGCGTGGAGGAGGGATAGACTTATTAATGAATTTCCTGATCCGTAGAATGGTAATAGCCTTTGCATGATTTGGAGGGGGATTCAAAGTGTCAGTCCCATAATGTTGCCGAACGTGACTTTGGGTTATGAAGGGAACTTTACCTTTTCTTGAATGATTAGGGATGAGGTCAATTTAGAGATTTGAGCTTCAAGCCGAGTATTGGTAGCTTGTTGAGAAGTCATGAAAGATTGAAGAGCATCTTTAAGACTTCTTTTATTCGGGTGAATATACAGGGGTATAGTCAGAGGAGTAGGTTCCAAAGGGGGACCTTGGATTTGTACTTAAGGAGGAGGAAGTTAATTGTATGGTTGTTGGTAATTTTGAGGTGGAAGAGTATTTTGATAATTCGGGTAAGGGGATTTTGTGCTTGTTGGGGATTTCCCATAAGGGAAACCGGAGTGGTTTCTCCACGAAGGATTATACCCTTATCCTAGAGGAGTCATAAATTGTTCCTTGTATGTGGCCATTACATTTTCTTGGTCGTGAAACATCACATTGTACGCCAGGATTATAAAATAATTATTGGTTTAGTGATATTCCATATCGCATATGGCACACAACTCTTCAATGTGCAAAGGAGAAGGATTGGAGGGTTCCCGGTTCTTTTGGTCCATGGATTCAATATGCTTGTTAAGTTGGGCTACTCTCTAGGACATATCATCCTTATTGGTGAGGTTATATATCCTATGTCCTGAGGAAGGAAGAATGGGTGAACACTATTTGTCATTGCTAGGGTCCGAGGAGTCCCATGCTTGGGTAGTCTCAGCACAATATTTAAAGTGTGCCCATGCATCATCCAGGTCTAGCCGAAAGAACTCCCTGGAGCACATTGTCTCCACTATTTGTTTCGCATTTAGGGAAATCCCGTTATAGAAAAAAAAGATTAATCTCTATTTCTCAAATCCATGATGTGAGCATTTAGGAAGTAGCTCATTAAATATTTCCTAACATCACTCGAAAGTATCACCCTCTTCTTGTGCAAAGGTTTGGATTTGACCTTTGAGCCCATTGGTGCGGTGGGTTCGGAAAACTTCTTTAAAAACTGCGCTCGCATATCACGCTAATTATCGATGGAATTAGGAGCTAAGGACCAAAGCCAAGTTTTCACTTTGTCCTTTAAGGTTAAAGGTAAGATTTTGAGTCGGGTTACATCAATCGGATAATTTTCGTTGCTAAACATAGCGTAAACCTCCTCAAAATCTCGGAAATGAAGATAAGGCTTCTCACTTTCCATGTCGTGGAAACTAGGAAGTAATTTAATGATTCCATTTCTAAAATGGAATTGTACGGTATTGTACGAAAATATGATATACAAAGGATAGGTGGTCCTCTCCGGTTGCAAATACTCTCTCATTGGTAGATAGGGATGATATCCTCCCAATTGACTACCTTGCTCACTTTCATTGTCGGCCATAGTCGTGGGCTCAGAATGGTCTCTGGTATAAGATGGGATCGAAATGGAAGGAGTTAAAGATGGTCTCTAATAGTTCGAATGTTCATTAGACGATGAGGATTCAACTACAGGATTTGATGTATTACCGCTCGTGTCTTGCATCTATGTGATTTGGATTGATTTTGGAAATCGTGTTGTCGTGGTGACCACATGGAACTTAATAGTGTAAAGAGAACATCTTCTAACCTAACATTGTTTCTAATCCCCAATAACGACACCAACAACTTTGGTCTCTCTCTAAAAAGTGTTTGACTCAAGTGCAAGCCTTTCGCAACAAGTAGTAATCGTGCAAGACCAGGATTGTATTCCTCAGGGATTGAACGCTCCTAGGAGAACAAGATTAGGATAAATGATATTCTTTAAACATCAAAAAGTTAAAGTTTAAAAGATGATTTGATTGTTTTAAGAGGTGATTATGATTACCTGCTAAACTAACATGCATAAAATTAACAAAGAACAAGTCAACAATAAAGATATACCGAAATGAACTAAGTTAAGAATAATTTTAAGATATTACAGGGATTAAGGATCATTCTCCCACCTTGGATTTGCTAATAAAGATGATAAGACTTGGTATAAAATATTTCTAATTGAGCATAACTAATTAAATCTGAACATCAACCACGTAGAGACTAAACTCATCGATAGAGGATTAGGGGTCATTAGTTATTGCTAAATGGGTTGGGGTTGTAGTAAAGCATAAAATACTACCCCTTGCATGACAAAGGAAGTTGAGAGACTAGGATACTCCAATACCAACACATGAAGTTGAATTAGAACAACTCTAAACAAAACCCTAAATATGAAGTTCAAGCATCCGAGGTGGGATTATGATCCCCAAGCTTAAGTTTAGCTACTCATACTAGAAACTAGGCTACACATGCAAAAGACCCACATAATTAAGCAAGGCATCAAGTGTAAACACGAAACAATAGTAGATATAATAATAAAGGCAATTTACAACTATGGAACATAAGAAGATATGGATTAACTGAATAAAGCTTTGAATAACAACAACTAACTTCTTAGAATTCAGTTCTTTTACAAGTAAAAAGAGCAATAAAGTACACTTGACCTAGGACAGAGAAGAGAGAATTT
Organism: Sambucus nigra; assembly: GCA_949130495.1. Taxonomy (NCBI): domain Eukaryota; kingdom Viridiplantae; phylum Streptophyta; class Magnoliopsida; order Dipsacales; family Adoxaceae; genus Sambucus; species Sambucus nigra. Next base: position 145,920,082 of record OX422211.1, read on the forward strand.
CTATGTGTTCAACTTCTAACAAAAGTAACCTATCTCTTCAAATGAAGGAAAAATAAGAGATAAATATCCCAAAAAATCTATCCAAAATGGTAAACTAGTAATAAGGAGAAAACTGAGACTGTAGAACCGAATTGATTTGGCTGAGAAAAAATCAATTTGGATAATGGAAGTTGGTTCACTTTCTTCAATCGAATTGATTTGGCTGAGTCTGAATCGATTCGGCCCTGCTCTCAAAATGGGGATTGGTTGGAATGGCTTTTAATGGGATATTCTCCATAAAAAATCCTGTAACTTCTTTGTTTGAGCTCAGATTTATGTGCCGTTGGAGGCCAAGAGGAGATGAATCGAAGGGCTTCAACTTCCGTGAAGATATCGGGACTAAAACCTAAATGCTAAATTTAATAAAATTCCCCCGAAGTTGCAATTGATGATAGAACTTTTCTAGGACTCAACCAAACTTCACAACTTGCATTCCCGAGACCTACAAAAACCCAATTAAGGCACACACATAATATATATCTATATAATAAAGGAGGAGGGACTTTTGCCACATCATATAAGTTTATACACAAAACCTATATAAACAACTTTTGTATCTATCTATTGGGTGGGTTGATTCACGGATCTAAAAAATAAATAGGATTGGCACTTCACGGGTCTCAAAAAAATATTGCGTGTACTTTACTTTTTCAGACTTCACTTTAATTTGAAAACTTAATCTACACTGTCTCAAGGTACAAACCCATCTCTACCTGTCAGCTTAATTTAGACGGAAGACCAACATAGTTTTTCATTGTTGATGTAGACGGAAGACCCATCTCTCTACCTCTCTCTCAACATGACATCCCCTTAATTTTCAGCTTCGTCTCTCTCTTTGTCGGAGCTAACGCTGTTGGATCTGGACATCCCCTTATTGATTATGATGTGGTCTTTAATTAACATAGCTCTGGGACAGCGCTGGGGCAGATCGGGGATATCAGGGCGGATTGGAGTGAGTAACTCATATATGCCACCGCTGTCAACTGAGATCGGGGATATCAATGCAGATTGGAGTGAGTAAATCATCCACGTCGATCGGAGTGCATAACTTATGTTACATATCAGGGAAGATCGAATGATGGGGTTGAGGTTCATAGGTTTCACTCCTACCTCTTCTTATTCATCTTTGTATCTATACAGGAGAATAGGAAATCAAAGATGTTTTTACTATATATGTTGAGAAATAATATCCTATACATAGTAGTTGACATCCCCTTTTCTATCTCCTTTCTCCTAAATGGGTCGAGACCTCTCTCTCTCTCTCTCTCTCTCTCTCACACACACACACACACTCACTACTTTGGGTTTTTTGTCTTTTTTCCTTAATTTGGTTTATGCATCAGGGTTTTCTATTTTCATTTCTTCAAACTGAAATTTTAGACGGGGTTTTTTGGTTTTGTGGTTCGCTTAGATTGAGTTCGAGCTGGTTGGTTTTCGTAATCGCTGAGATTTTTAGGTACCAAAGTAATAGTTTTGTGTATTTATTATATAGTTATAATTATTTATGGTTGTAGATTTATATAATGATGTTTGATTGTGAAATTTGATATGGTTCGAGACGGGGTTGTCTGGGTTTGTGAAATTTGATACGGTTTGACTGTAGATCTAACATAACTACATAATTTATGTTGTAGAAAAGCTTTCTAGATGGAGAAAAGCTTTATAGCTTTTATGCATTGTCCACTTCTGTTAGACATTTTTTTTCTAGATCTCACTCGGTCAAACATTTTTTTTCTTTTTCTTTCAGGTTCTCAAGAGGTTAAGGTGACTACGTGTGTGTCGCTCCTCCATCAACGGATCTCGGCATTCACATGCGGTAAGGTTTGGGTAGCTATTCAGTTTGTCTTTTCATTTTAATATTTTGGCTTCTTGATCCATAAAGACAAATGACATTTTGTTGGGTATTTTTTGGATTCTAGAAGTTGTTATTGCACTCTGTTTAACTCTCTCTCATGACATTTTGAAGTCTTCGTCTGAGTCGTAAAGAAAATAAGAGAAGGGATTTGTGGAAATAAACTGTTGAAGTATCCAACCTTCGTTTCTTTTGAAGACTCCAACTGACGTTGAGAAATAGATGATATCGCATGTTGAAGTCTCCAACCTTTGTTTATCTTAAATACAGTCATCTGTTTATCACCTGTTTTCATGCTTTATTTTTCTGTCCAACATATTAGATGATATTTTGGTGAGTTACGTATTGCGTGTCCGGTGGTAAATCTTCGGTGAGTTAGCTAGATAGAGGCGCGGTGAAAATTGTTGAGATGAGCCCCTCTTTTAGGGAGTTTACTCTTTTAACCAACTTTACTGTATGGACTTTACTCTTTGATCATGATGGATCTAATTATTTAATTTTCTAAATAATTAATTAAACCATTAATTAGTTGCATATGACAATAACTGGAGTTTTCTTTTATTATTCATTAAACTAAGATTGGCATGATAAAGCTATGTATTTTTGTCTGTTGTCTAATCAAGAAGACAAAGGTGATGGTGTCTTATCTCTTTCCAATCCTACGCATGGTACTAGAAAGTACACATGTAACCAAAAGTAATATCACAAAATATATGGTCATTGCCTTTTCTAAGAATTACATTATTACCAAGTTGTCATTCTTTTCAACCAATACGGATTAGTGTATGGCGTAACGATAAGGATATACTTTTTAATGTTTGTTTTTTATTTAGAAATTATAAAAGGTTAAAATTTCAAATAAACATATAAAATCAATTTTGTATTTATATACAAAATAAAAATGATAATTTATACAAAAAATGTGTACTAATAGTTTCTTACTCCGTCGTTTGCATTGTCTCATGCCATTACTTCTTAGTCATACTTTAAAAAATGTTGGATGAGCCCCTCCGAATATTTTTTGGTTTCTATCAAGAGTGGGGGTTCTAGAAAGTCCTAATCTAATCAAATTAATTAAAGAATAATGTTAGGCTACCCGGGTGTTAACCTTGGGCTAGCATAGGGATGCCCTTAACTTTTTTTTTTTCATGTAAAATGAGTTAAAAACAATTATAAAAAATAATTTTTTATTAGAATAGTTTATTTGATTTTTTTCAATTATTTTTTTAAACTCATTTTATCCCTCAAACACCCATTTACTCAATATTCTTTTATTTTTAAAGGTTTGCGCTAGAGGCACCCGTTATTTTTAAACTTTTTTTTTATTTTACAACATTTGAAATAATTTTTGTATTTCTGCATTAAAAAACTAATCCAATAATTTTTTTTAACTCATTTAGTCTCTCAAACATCCATTTACCCAATATTATCTTATTTTTAAAGATCCGTGCCAGCGGCACTCGTTATTTATAAACTTTTTTTTTTAATTTTACAATATTTAAAATAATTTTTGTATTTTTGCATTAAAAAACTAATCTAATAAAAAATCATGTTTTTAATTATTTTCAACTTATGTAGTCCCTCAAACACCCATTTATCCAATATTCTCTTATTTTTAAAGGTCCGCGCCAGCGGCACTCGTTATTTTTAAACTTTTTTTTTTTAATTTTACAACATTTAAAACAATTTTTGTATTTTTGCATTAAAAAACTAATCTAATAAAAATTTATGTTTTTAATTATTTTTAAGTTATTTAGTCCCTCAAACACCCATTTACCCAATATTCTCTTATTTTGAAAGGTCTGTGCCAGCGGCACTCGTTATTTTAAACTTTTTTTTTTAATTTTACAACATTTAAAATAATTTTTGTATTTTTGCATTAAAAAACTAGTCTAATAAAAAATTATGTTTTTAATTATTTTCAACTTATTTAGTCCCTCAAACACCCATTTACTCAATATTCTCTTATTTTTAAAGCTCCGCGCCAGCGACACTCGTTATTTTTAAACTTTTTTTTTTAATTTTACAACATTTAAATAATTTTTGTATTTTTGCATTAAAAAACTAATCTAATAAAAAATTATGTTTTTAATTATTTCAACTTATTTAGTCCCTCAAACACCCATTTACCCAATATTCTCTTATTTTTAAAGGTCCGCGATAGCGTCACTCGTTATTTTTAAACTTTTTTTTTTAATTTTACAGCATTTAAAATAATTTTTGATTTTTTTAAAACTGTTTCAAAATGTAAAAAAAAATATTTATATTAAACAACTTTTCTTTTTGGAAATAGTTTTTTTCAAAAAAAAAATCTTTTTATATTAAAATAGTGTTTTTAAACAATACATTTTTTTAGTTTATAAAAATATTATTTTTTAATAAAACAATTTTTTTTAAATAAAAAAAAGTCAAATAATACTAATAAATCACATAACCCTCCCCCTCCCCCCCCCCCCCCCCCACCCAAAAAAAAAAAGATTCTCTCCATGTACTAACCCGGGTAGTATATCATTACTGTTAATTAAATATGGGCAATATGAAGATAAAAATAACCGAACCTCTAATGAAAATAAAAGTTAATAATGAAATAACGGAACTTGGGATTTGGCACCCCTGGAGTAATTAGAGTATTTTAATTTACACCTAATTTCTTTTTCTTCACCCAAATTAGTACCTTCAATACCGTCAAGAGTTGGTTTGTTCAACACACTCATATATTAGTTTGTTTATTTCGTAAAAAACTAAATTAGTATGATCTTATAGTTTTAATATTACCATGCTATCATGATAAATATCCAAATTTTATCATCATCATAGTATGATAAATATACAATTTTTATCATTATATTAAAAATAAATTTATTTAAAATTAATTTCCATTTTTATGTTATTGTGTTAATTTATTTAAAATATTAACTCTCTTGCACCCAAACACGAGTCAATGTGTTGATTTTCCTTTCGTGTTTAAAATTATCAACTACTTTATGAAGGTTAAAACTAGTATATTTGAGGAAAAATAAATTCAATAGATATCTTCACCCCGCCATCGGCATGGGTACACCCTAAAATATCTTCTCCAATCTGTCAATTTGTTTACATCAATTTTTTGTTGATCTTCAATAATTCGTCAAATTTTTTGTCCAACTCCATTTTCTTCACCAGCAGCTCAGCTCGCACCATTCAGTATCCACCAATTTTTCAGTATCAAGCCAAAAATCCATAAGAACTAATTTTTTAATTCAATCACACAATATTCGGAACATTGTTTTAATTGTGCCATCAGCACGGGTACACCCTAGTGTATATATATATATATATATATATATATATGATGAAAATAGGGGTTAATCGATAAATGATCATAAGAACCAGGAATAGCATGTACGGAAATGCTAGAATGTACAAAGTAATGGGTTTATAAATACAATAAACGTGACTTATCGCATATCAAATAACATCCCTAGATACTCTCAGGTATGAACGCAAAATATTTATAGGACTCAAAAAATGTTTTAAGGATGTTATTTTATTCATAAATGATTTTAAAATGACAAAAATGCTTTTAACTTTATTTATTCTGAAATAAACATTGTTTAGATGCGTGTAGATCTTTCCCTTGTGCTTTAAAAGATCAAACGACATTTGATGTTATTCAAATGACATCTCAGTGTCGCTCAAATGACATGGACGAGTCGTTCCAACAACATGGGAAAGTCGTTCAAACGACATAGGGATATCGTTCGAACAAGCTGTCGACTTAATGTTTTTTATTTAAGGCAATTTTCTATCAGAATTTCATAAGTGAGGGACCAAAAATACAGTTCAGAATAGTTACGTTTTTCCGCACATGTTTACAAAGGTTTACAAAGTCTAAAAACATCCTTTATGTTTAAATATCCAATCTTTCATACATATATGCTATAGAGATCTTGATTTCACCATTGGATTTTGTTCATCCACATTGAACAAGTTGTTTTGTTGTAGTGAAGAAATGGTGAAGGTCGTGTTCCTAATCATACGCGGTTGCTAAAGCTGTATCGGTAGACACCGAGGTACGCATGGATGCCTGTGATGTGGACAAGTATTGTGGAATGATTTCTATATGGGCACTGTGAAGGATTGGTTAGAGAGAAAGAAAGCGTCAAGGATTGTGGAGATCATGTCGTTATGTAAGTCTGTTTGTCTTCCTTTGTAATTACCGTATCATAGTGATTGTCTGTCTTGGACTGTCTGAGTTATTTTACCCTTTGTGATTTTCCTCGTACATCCAACGTCGCTTTTGTGGACTTCATTTATTTTACTTACTTTAATCATCTAGATGGATGTTTACAATTCAACAAGATAATATTGGACTTAAAAGTAAAATTTGGTTCACAATTGGTGCGTAATTAAAATTGATGTTTTTTGGAAAAATAAGTTTGGCTTAAAACACACTTTGATTCAAAAGGGACCCATAAAGAACCTTAAGAATATAAATAAAAAAAAATCCAAAAATGTCAAGGATCTATCCCAAAAACCTCAATAATCAATCTCAACAATCAACATGAACAAACTAATTTTAACCTAAATACCTTGAAATTGATCACAACCCAATACCCTAGATAATGAATCCAATTAATAAACCCCAATAATTAATCCCAAAACTTTGAAATCTATTATGCAGTTGCACTTCTCTTCTCTTTCCCCCACGAAATCAAGATTCAACCAACGATATTGAGAGTGGAGACTTTAAATAGTTGGTAGTGAAAGAGAGACGAGTTGAGAACATGTCATCATCAGTAAAATCCACAATGGACTCTTTGATAATGAAACTCCATGACATATTAGTAGTGAAGTCCGAAATATTCATGTTAATATTCGATATATTCTCCCCTATATACATCGACCTATGCTTTGTCGTGTCTTACCCATTCCTCCTTATCGTTTGGGAAGACTAGATTTTCTTTATGCTCAAAACGGTTGCGCTGTTAAGGGTCATGTGTTGAAGGTTACCGACATCGTAAGTGCCTTTAGGGAATTAGAGGGGGATAGAGAAGAAAAGTGTGAGAAGAAGAGAAGAACTATGACAGGGGAGAAGAGAGAAAGAAGAGGGGAGGGTTTAGGATATTTAGGATTTTTTTTATATTACAAAAATATCCCTTTATTTAGGTATTGACTAATATGCCCTCATGTGTCCCGCACATGACTACGTTTCCATCCAAAAATTTAATGGTGTTAACTGTAGAGGGTTACTTGCAATTATTTTGTAAGTTTAGGGGGTTTAGTACGAAAACTAAAAGTTTGGGTGGTGAGGTGACAAAGGGGTAAAGTTTAGGGGACCTAAGTGTAATTAACCCTAATGGTTATAGTCATGCAGATATAATATGGGAACATTAAACATGAGGAAAAAACATCAATACATAGGTGGTTATTCAAAGACAATGGGTTAATTATCAAATGGGATTCACAACTATTTAGTGCAATTATAAGCATTCACAATGCAACTATAAATAAAAGAGTTAGAGATAAATTGAGGAACAAATGAAAAAAAATACCAATGTGTTTCATTTCTAAGTTGTAATTTACTACACTTTGCAGTGTAAACATCTTTGAAGGTAGACATAGTCACAAATTGTGTTGGGTTATGTCCGCGTCGTATGATATCAGGTTCGTGTCAAAAATCCCAAAACCAATAGACTAATTGTTAAAAAATCGGTTCCAAAGAACTAACATAAATCCGAATTGTTAGTGTTAATAGGTCAGAAGATTCAAACCATTAATAGTTGTTAAGAGACTTAAATTCTCTATAAAAACAAAAAATAATTAATTCTTACATTCGAAATTCCAAATGTTAATAGTAATAGGATCCAAACAACAAAATATTCATTACCCAAATTTATAAATTTTATTAAACATAATTTATAACTACAGAGTTAGGGTCGTATTACGAGTTTAAATGGCTGTAAACGGGTCTACTTGGTTTTATCAAAATTACCGATCCCGAACCCTTATTTTAAGGAGTCTGTCGTGTTAATTCGATATTGATCCAAGCCCGATAAGCTTAAACTCATTAATTTATAAATTAATTTATGTCATGTTACATTTTGACAAGTCTATTTCAAGATTGATTCTTTAAAGGGTAAGTTTGTTCACAAAATTTGTATTAATTTTTTATCAAACATTATACTTTCCTCTATGATCAATATTTTATGTTTGTAGATTTTAAGTTAGTTGCATTGTTCTTTAAATGTCTATTTATTTATTCTTTCAAAGTTTGTAGTAGCTTTGAGTTACATTAGTTTAGTCTTAATGGTCTTGATATGTTTTGCAAATTTACACCTTTAGTTTTATCTTCGAAAACTACATTGATATTTATTGTCAAGGTCGTCTTGATTGAAGTCTCAAACAAGTCATAATAGCTAGACTTAGATTTATTGGTCTAAAATTACTAACTTTTCATTGAAATTTAAAAAAGATTAAAGGAATAATAATAGTGCTAAACATCCCAAAACATCCCCAACACATCTCGTAAAATGTAAATTTTGAAGAATTCCACGAGTAAAAATTACTGAGTTATGTTTTTTATTATAAACAATTTTAGTTACAGTAGTTTTCGTATTTGAAATATACTCTTGGGGATATAATATTTTGGAAATTTTTGACTTTTTGTTAGGACTTATTTATCATATCTATATCTATATAACTATATAAAAATTATAGACCCAAATACTTTGAGAATGACACGTAACAAATGTATTAAATATCATTAACTCCAAAATCTTTCTCCCCCTCATCTCAAGCTATCCACGTGGATTTCTCAATTTATTTTTCCTTATTTCTATGTGTAATCAATTCACACAATGCCTTCTTATCCCCGTCTATCTTCTATGCATCGATCACAAAACCCAAAAGGCAAGTGAATCTTAGCATCTGCCTTTTCATTTCCCAATATCTCAAATTCTATTTCCTTTCGTTTGTGCAGAGACTCTACATGCGAGGAAGTCAAACAAGTGCTTTCACCATATAACTTTTGCCTCACTCCTCTCTCAAACCTTCAATGAGCGGAGACTCTCTCTCCATGAACTCTTGGACTTTATATTTATACATATATGATTGCCTGACTTCATGTGTCATTATTCGGGTTTAAAAATATGGGTCAGGAATTAGGGTTGAGGAATGGGTCTGCCAAGGCTCGGGTTGTGACAGATAGGGTCGCTGAAATTTGTGTTTGGAGTTGAGTTTGCTAGGTTTTTAATGGAGGTTGGGAAAGTGGGTATGGTAGTGGCCGGATTTAATGGAGGTTTTCCGATTTTAGGAAAGGGTCTTGGGTTTTGGAGGTGACGAGATAAATGGTTTACGCGAAAGTTGAATGAGATCGTCGACTTTCATGGTTTTTGGCCGGAGCAGGTGGTTGGCTTAAAAGGACTGGGTTTCCGATGATTGGGGACAAAACAGGTCCGGTATTATTGGTTGACTGGTGTAGAGAGTGAACTCAAACAGGGGAAGATGAGATTATATACAAGAAGGGACCACATTGCACAAAGATATCACCCGTCTAAGTGTAAGTGCTTACTATAAAGGGTAAGTTAACTTTTACATTTATCCTTCAAAATCCAAAGTCTTATTCCAAGAGATTTCACCAACCCATACTTGTAAGTTGGATCCTCTTTTAATCCTTATATTATTATCTGTTAATAGGTGTGCCTTTTCATTATATACATCCTTTTCTGCATACATGAATTAATTTATGTTTTTATTTAGTTTTATTAATTGGATTGGTAAAGTATTTTGGTATTTGTCAAGTTTTCCATGATAAGTTAATTCTTTTTTAGGTAAATATGAATGAGTGTTTCTTGGCAATAAACTTATTACAGTTCAATAAAGGAATCATTATATTTTTATTTTCACAATTTAGCATCTTAATAGGTGGGTATAGTTTATAAAATCAGGTTTGAGCACTAAAATATCATATAAATTTAAAAATACATGGATCACTAATGTAATTTTGTCTTTGATTCGGTTAGATGTCATACGAGTTACTAGAAAAAAAAATTTAAATGAAAATCAAGTAGGGAAAATTATGGATCGGTTTGTTCAATATTGGGACTAAACTTATATCACACTAAATTTTTATTGATATATCTAGCGTTGTTTTTTAAAGAACATTTACCACTATCAAACCATTTGATACTTTTATTTGTTTCTTTATTTTTAATAAATATTTTTTTCAATAATTTTTGGTTTTTACATATTTTTTGTTTTAGGTTTTTTAGTTTCTAGCTATTGTTTATTTTTTGGGTATCTCACTTTCCAAATGCAATAAATATAGTAACAAATAAACAAAATATATGTTAATATGTTGAACATATAAAATATCGAATAACTTATTTGTACACACGAAGTTTTCACATATTAATTAAAAATTCAACCACGCATCGCGTGGCCTACATGCTAGTATCTATCATATACTATAAACCGCACGACAACCATTTATGACTACTGATCACACAGACTGTCACGTGTATAGTTTTAAGCACGACAACCATTTATGACTACTGATCACACAGACTGCGACGTGTACAGTTTTGAGAGAGCATCATTTACTATTTTTTCTATCTCACCCTTTCAATCACTTTTGTCTTGATATATGCCTCTCTCCGTCATTTGGTAGGTACATCCCCTCGAACTCCTAATTAAACAACCGTCATTCCCTCTCTCTCTCTCTCTCTCTCTCTCTATCTCTCTTCCAAATTCCCCACACATCTTTCTCTCTTCTTGATGGTATATTTCCATTAAACCCTCAATTAAAACCCATGCTTACCATTTGAAATTCCCCCATGCTCTTGATGTTTTTTTTTTCCTTTTGCAGAATCGTTGTGTTCTAGGAATTGATCCGCCATCAACAAATATTGTGCTTCACCTCCGAGAAGGTTTCAATTAATCTATGGTAGTAGTTTTTCTAGATTTGAATCATATGGTTCTAACTTTTTGATTAATTAAGGTTCTTAAAATAGGAATTTGGCCATTCTCATTCAAGTTTGGGTATTTTATTTGTGAATTCGAACATAAGGATTCCACAAGTTTTTGTTTTTTATGGTGTTATTCTTTCCAAAACTGCTATTGATCGGCTCAAGTCAGTTTTGGGTTTGTGAATATGAAATTTATTTATTTATTTATTTATTTCAATCTAGGTTTGTCTTAATTTATGATTTTTTAACTTGGGTTTGTCTAAATTTGTGATTTTTTAGTATCGATTTGTCTTAATTTTGAATTTGGGTTTATCTTAGTTTTTGAATTATCCAACTGGGTTTGTGTTAATCTGTGAAATTTTAATCTAGGTTCTGTTTAATTTATGAATTTTTAATATGGGTTAATCTTAACTTGTGAATTTTTACTGTGGGTTTGTCTTGATATATAAATTTTTGATCTTTTTTTTTAGTTTGTGTATGGTGAGATTAAAATCAAATTTATTTTAGCCCTAAGACTATAAAAAAATCACTTGACATCGAATTAATTTTAGTTGGTTTTATTTAATTATTCAATCTTTATATATTATCTATCCTACATAATAGGGATGATTTTTCCCTTTGTAAGAGTCCTTCAAATTCTTCCTCTGCAAATGTATATACGCCTATAATTTTTTTGACACATTGTTATAGTGAATTTATGTAATGATTTTGTAAGTGCGTTTAGAAATTCTTTCTGAGTAAATGTAAATATGCCTACAACTAGTTTGATAATTTGTCTTATTAAATTTATATGTTTCATTGGTATATTATTGGCCCCAAATGCATTTTATACTAGATTGTTAGTATTATAATTTCTACATCGATGGATGTAATTTATTTACCATAGCAGTGACATTTATATGTGTGTAAGTAGAATGGAGTATTTTCACCAGCCTGTAACTTTGCTGTGAGAGAATTCCCATCCAGTAGTGTATATTTATGGTGGAAGTGGGTATATATGAGTATAACGTGTAAAATGTTTTAGCACTCAACAACTAAAAAACCTCAAAACGATCATGTTTTTTTCGACCATCACACAGGTTGCTATTTTTCATTTCAAAAAGTGCCCTTACAACGCCATTTCTCCCTACCTTCACATGGAACACATTATTCCGGCTAATAAATAATGGAAAAATACACCAATTTGATTTTGATAAACTCTCACACGGAACTATGTTTTCATTTTAAAAATTGTGAGGTCCACATTTCTATATTTACACACCCTCAATGTTTACCAATTCTATAGCGTACCAACCTCCATATATACCCATCTACCTTATGCGATGGGATTTTATTGTGTTAAATACAAACTTTTAACTATCCCGGTAGGAATGATTTTAGCACCCCCACATACATTCCTACGAATAGCACGCCTCTCGCGACTGCACAACCACTCCATGATAATAACCCATTATTGGCATTTTTGAGTTCCAATAGTAACCCTTATCTCTCATATTTATCATTTGTTTAATAATTCTCAACTCGTTTTGTGAAACCATCTTGGGTGTGCTCACCTTCCTTTTATTCAAAATTTTATAACAGAGTAAAATACAATTTCTAACACTTATGTTTCCAAATTTATATGTTTTGGACTTCGATTCGTATAGTTCTTTTTTTTGAAAACTTATGGCCATAAAATATAGATTTAATTATTGTAAGCTATTTGGATTCAACTCGTTATTTTTGTTTAAAAATAGATTATAATGCATTTGTAATAGTTATAAATAATTTATGCTATTTTATTTTTGTATATGTATAAATTTCCTAACACGGTAAAAAAATTCTCACAAAAACTATTTTATTGATTTCTGTATTATTCAAATAATAGAAAATTTTCCCATTGCAGTTTACTTTCAGAATTTTGGTTGTTTTAGTTTGTTTGTTTTGCATATTAGCTCATGATTAATCTCATTGATTTTTCATCCACCTTTGGTTTTGATTTCTGGCTTGAAATGGATTGTTGACTTGCATGGAGGCACTGATGGGGTGGTGTTGGTGGTGAGTGGGTTGCTTTTGTTTGGGATGAGGTCTATTGTATTTTTCAGTTCTCGTTTTCCTTCAGCGGGTTACCAACACCAAAATAAAGTATATGGTTTTAACATTTTTTCTTCCAATCTTTTGTAGTCTTTAACATTTTTTTTGAATAATTTTTGTTAGTTATATGCAGAATAGTGAACAGATAAATGGGTGTAGATGTGTGGGTGTGTGGGGTTGTGTATGTATATAGATATACAAGCTTGGCTTAAGGGTATGAACACACACAAGTTTATTCGTATTCAATTTTTTTCAATACAAAGAGTTCCAGCCAAGCTGGTCATTTATACACTTTTATAATAGCCATGAGTAACTAAAATTGTGGAGGTATTTGAATTGGTTGCAAGTTGTTATCTAGTGGGGTGGAAAATGTCAAACTGGAGAGGATAGTTCCGAGTTGGTAGAAGAGATGGCATCATGTGTTAATAAAGGGTATGTAGATGTTTTGTTTTCGCTGGCTGGGAAAGGGATCGTCTGCATGTTGTAACTCCGGATAGCAGTGGTAGTGGATTGAATGAGCGTAGCTCTCCCGACCACGGAAAGGAGGTTGGTCTTCCATCCCGCAAGTCGTCTTTTAATTTTATTTAGGATTTCCGAGAATTGGCCTTTGCTCACACGCCCATTGAGGAGCGGCGTTCCCAGGTACTTCCCAAGATCGTTGGTAAGGGCCATAGAGCATTTATGAGCGAGATCCATGGCCTCTTTTCTGGGAATATTGGGAGAGACAAAGATTCTTGATTTGTCAAAGTTTATCGTCTGTCCAGATAATCGACAAAAATCCTTGAGCGTTTCCATGACTGTGTAACAAGCCGAGCTAATGGCTTCGATAAAGAGAATCAGATCGTCAGCAAAGAAGAGATGGGAGATAATGGGGCCCCCAGGGGATGCTTTAAGTCCCCTCCAATCTTTGCTATCAACCTTCCTAGAGATGGCGTAGGAGAGGTATTCCATGCATAGGACAAAAAGGTACAGAGATAGGGGGTCTCCCTGCCGGAGCTCCCTAGTGGGCTTGACTTGGGGTAGGGGAACTCCACTCCACAATATAGAGGTACTCGTGTTAGTAACACAACTCATGATAAGATTGATCGGATTAGCATGAAAATCGAAGGCGGTGAGGACTTTCTCTAGGATTCTCCAGATCTATTTTGAATATAATCCCCCCCCCCCCCCCCCCGCCTTCCTATTAGTATTATGGAGGGTGTGGAGGATTTCTTGGGTGATGATGATATTGTCTGTGGTTTGTCTTCCCGGGAGGAAACTGGCTTGGTATGGGCTAATAATTTTCATAAGGATGGGGCGGATTCTGTTGACAATGACTTTAGCGAGAATTTTGTAAGTGACGTTGCAGAGGGTGATGGGTCTAAATTGACAAATAGTCTCCGGGTTATCCACTTTGGGGATAAGGTTGATGTGGCTTAGATTCAAGTGGTCCGGAACAATTCCCTCCTTGAAGTTCTTTTTTATCATAGCATCAAGGTTGGGGGTAATCGCGCTCCAGAATGTTTGATAGAACAAAGGTTGGAAACCATCCGGACCAGGGGCTTTAAGCGGTATCATAATAAACAAGGCCCTTCTTACTTCACAAATGATCACCTCTGAATTTAGTCTACGGATGTCATCCCTACTCACTTTAGGGATAAGGGACTGATCAAACCAGGTTATACTACCGATGGGGTTGGGGGCCGAGAAGAGGGTAGTGAAGTAATCATTTATGTGGTTGCCGATAGTAACAACATCATCCGTCCACTCACCATTAATACTAAGCCTATCAATTTTGTTTCTTCTTCTCCTAATAATGGTGGAAGTATGGAAGAATTTGGTGTTTTTATCACCTTCCACAAGCCATTGGAATCTCGACTTTTGTTTCCAAAGCATCTCCTCCTCACGAAGGGTAACATTATAGTCGTTTCTTAGGTCTGACTCAAGACGGTCTAAGTTATGGGAAAAACTAGCTTCTTGAGCGGTAACAAAATTTATATTCTGGTCAATGCTACGAAGCGTACTCTAACTAGCTCTGACGAGCTCATCAAAGTCCTCCCTATCGAACCAACTAGCAAGAATTCTAAAAGGTTTATTATAGTACATCGGAGCAGATTTACCTTCAGTATGGATGATCATCGGGCTGTGATCAGACGTAGTTCTAGGAAGATTATCCACAAACACCTCCGGGAACATAGGTCTCCAATCAGCATTAGCCATAGCTCTATCGAGTCTAACCATCGAGTTAGCAAATCCCCACCGACCGTTAGTCCAGGTGAGTCTTGGACCCGTCCTGTTAATCTCCGACAGCTTACAATAATCCAGGTTTCTTGCAAAGGAAGAACAACTACTGCTAGCGTTATTATTAGTAAAACTTTTATTCTCAAGGTGATCATTGAAATCCCCGGCGATCATCCACAGAGCATTGGAATGATCAACAAGGGTGTAGAGATTCTCCCACAACTTTCTCCTAAGGGTGGGGAGAGGACTAGCGTAGACAGCAGTGAGAAGCCAGTCCTCATAGTTTGTTCTTGTGAACAAGAGATGTATAGCCTGTCTGGACACCGCAATGGCGATGATCGAAACAGCCGGGTCCTTCCATAACACCCAAATACCACCAGCCCTTCCAATGGGGTCTGAGTTTTCCTTCTCATTAAACCCAAGGTTAACGAAGAAGGAGCCCATATTAGCAAGAGGAATTTGAGATTACAAGATGATTAGAACCTCAGGAAGGTATATGTTATTAAGCTCAATAAGCGTGGGTTTAAAGAAGGGTTTGCCTGCTCCCCTAACGTTCCATACCAGCATCTTCATGGAGTAAATGTTCAATGGTATCGGGACTCTCTCCTTCTCAGGCCATGGTAGTTGATTTTCCCAATTCGTATTGTTTCTGATGTTCACATCGTTGACGTGAACTTCGCCATTACCTTCCGGTCTTCTTGTGGGAGATACTACAATAGTTGTATTTGTAGCCTCATTTGTGCAAATTTCCATGCTGTCTGTACCACCACAGCTTCGACCACAATGGTATCCACCAGAAATTTATTTTCTTCCGTTCTCACCTCCACAGGTCTCATTTGGGTATCTCTTATCATGGCCAGAGGGAGTCCTTCTATTATCTTAGTTGTTTCCATTTGGCTTGTTGGAGGTATAAGCCGGGAGTGGATTGGCGTTAACAGGAGGGGTGCTGTTTAAAGGAGACGTCTCAGTGATAGTCGACTTTATAGGGGATATGGTGTGTTTGGAGCAGTTTGTTAGATGGGAGTTATGGGGAGGAGGTATAAGTGAGTGGTTAGTTTTGAAATTAGATCTATTAATATGCATGATTGATGTCTCCTTAGCTACGACCTGTGCAGCCAACCCATCCTCATAGTTGAAAGCAATGTTGGTAACGTGTCGAGTATTTGGGTCGCTCTCAATTGCTATTATTGATGGCCCCACCAAATCATTTGTGTTGACCTGCTAGGTATTTCCCACATCATGAAATAGTTTGTTACGATTGGCCATCGCGTTGTCCACAAGGTCGCCCCAGTCCCTTCCATTTTTTGTAGCGACTGTAGTCTTCTTATTCCTTTCATTAAACCTTGTACGGATCATCTAACCACCCAATCCATTGGCTGTCGACATGTTACCTCCAATTCTTTTCTCATTTAGGACATGAAAATGATTAGACGACCTCTGATTCGGAAGGGACCCCATATGTTGCGTGCGTCCAAAGCTACTGGGTTTTATAGGAGGTTTATTATTTCTACGTTGTACCATCATCCAAGGACCAAAGTTGGAGACGTTGTCAGAATGACCAACCCTACTAGGTTCCTTGAGTCTGTCCGAGGTACTAGTCATTGGGTTGTTACCGTGTGAGATGTTCTTCTTTCCAGCATGATCGTTTTTTGATGGGTTAGCCGGGGTATTCATCGGAGAGGTAACTGATGGACATAAATCTTGCCTATGTCTTATCATGCCACATTTAAAATAGAGGGATGGAAGAAACTCATATTCTATATCATATTTCACCCCATTGATGAGATGCTTTGGTATGAGGGGCTTTGAAATGTCTACCACATCACAAATCCTAGCAAATTTGCCCCTGTGTGTTTTAGATGAGTTGGTATCAGTTTTTATGGGCTCACCAATGAGCTTACCAATGTCATGAAGCACCTTCTCATGGAAGAATTCTAGGGAGAGGCAAGGCAGTCTCACCTACATAGATGTATGAGTTTCAGAAGATTTTTTTGGGTTGAAGAATGGTTCCCATTTTCTCACAGTAAGGTAGTGATTATTGATAATCCATGGCCCATTAGTAAGAACATGGTTATAATCACACTTCATGTCAAACATGAATATGTAGTGACCCGCTTCAAGGTCAATGACTTCATAATCACCTTGGAGGTTCCACAAAGTTGGAATCTTGTTCATGAGAGCTCTGTATACAATAACTCTTCCTAACAGCCTCACAATGATGCTGTCTTTCCACTTGCTTTGTAGTTTTTCGAGATGTATAGGAGGGATGATAATTTCTAGTTTAAGAGGGTTATCCACCTTGGGGGGTTGGAGTTGAGATCAAAACCCTGATCTTCATTAGCAGTGCTTGTTACCGTACTTTCCTCGTCCGACCAGTAGAGTTTGGAATCTTCAAAGAAAACATCCTTGTTATCCCTTTTGATAACAACATCGCGATAAGATGTTTTCTGGCTAGGTCTACTGTCCTCATTTTCCCTGGGTCCAATTGGCTCACTGAACTGGTTTCCATCATCATGTTGTTCTTTGGAGTTTATAGGAGTGCATATTTCTTCGTGTGTGTCCATGGTTTCCATGTGATTATTTTTCTTCTTCTTGTTACTTTGTATGAAAGCTTCTTCTTCTTTAGTAGAAAGTTATACAGTATCGTGTGGAATGTCCATGGGGAGACAATGGCGAGATGAACAATGTCCACCTAGTGAACTGGGACACTGTGTGCCGGCTAAAAAGACTGGGTGGTCTAGGAATTAGAAAAGTCGTGCTAAATAATTTGGCATATATGGCTAAGCTTGGGTGGAGACTCATCAATGAGGATAATTCCCTTTGGGCTAATGTCGTGAGGAAAAAATATATAAAGATCCCGAATTCGAGAACTTGGTAAAAAAAAAAGAAGGCGTCCCACATTTGGAGGGGAATTTTCAAGATTAAACCAATCCTTCAAAGAAACATCAAGTGGAACATTGGAAATGGGAAAAGAACTAACATCTTCAAGGACTGGTGGTGTGGTGCTGATCTCATCAGACCTAAAATTGACGATGGTGATATGGACAATAAAAATGTTGAGGTGCTTCTGGACCACCAGGGCCAATGGGACCACAATGCCATACGTCGTTGGATCAACCCTTCGGATTCCAAGGCCGTCATTAACACCGATTTACCTAGAGTCAAGGCGCGGGAGGACAGACCGACTTGGTCCCCTACCCCAAATGGTAAATTCTCTATTAATTCCTGTTACACTCAGCTAGTTGGAAGAGACCTGAATATCCCTAGACACGCCAATTGGAAAAACTTATAGAGAAAGAAAATGCCTCAAAAGTTAAAAACATTCCTCTAGACTATATTCCACGGCAATATTCTCACAAATAACCATCGATTTGTCCGGAATATGACTAGTGAGGACAGCTGTGACATAAATGGCAGTAGAGAGGACATGGAATACGTGTTCATGGATTTCCCCATCCCTAGAGATACTTGGGCCATCATGGATAATTGGGTTATTCCCATGGGTGATAATACTGACTGTTTCGATGATTGGTTCCAAAAACTTGTGTTGGGCAATACTTGCGATATTTTATTTATCTCCACAGTGTGGCACCTCTGGAAGGCTAAAAATCTTCGAATTTTCGAAACTAAAGCTACCCTGCCCATTATGATTGCCAAGTTCAGTGTTGGATATGCTCGTGAGATCTCCGGCGCTTACACCAAACCTGTTAAGCATAGGGTGCCGAATACTAATACTCCGATTAATTGGAAGTTTCCTTGTGCAGGTACGCTGAAAATCAATACTGAAGGTGGGATGGATATCACCACCAAAGAGGGCACCTTTGGAGGAATTGTGCTGGACTGGAGAGGTGAATGGATAACTGGTTTCTTCAGAAAAATAATATATGCTGAACCGCTAAGAGCTGAGTTCGAAGGAATTTTCTATGGGCTGCTTACCGCTAAAGACAGGGGCTGGAGTAGATTCAACCTGGAATCTGATTGTAAAGTTGTGGTGGATATGATCAAAGAGGAAGACTGGACTAGCCACCCACACTCAGCTATCGTTTTGGACTGTAGAGATATGAAGATGGACCTGAATGCCGACGTGACCTTTATATCGAGAGAATCTAATTAATGTACAGACTGGCTTGCCAAGTATGCCCAATCCCTTTAAGATGATTTCTATACACTGGAGGATCCACCTGATCGACTCCAACAAATTATCAATGATGAGAAGAATAGGAACCAGACTGAAGAATTTGACTCGATCTAATAGCTTTGATCGATCGTTTATGTACCCTATTGTTGGCATCTTTGCCTTGTTGTTGTGTTTGTTGTTTGTTTGAGCGTGTCACTTGTCTGTATTAACTCTTTATTTTAGTTATTAAATTTCCCTTTCACAAAAAAAAAGATGTTTTTTTTTCTATTTTTTTTCCTTGGGAGAATCTTCATTTTTGCGCATTAATTTTTTTGTTCTTACTAAATGTAAAATTCTCCTAGACCGCGAATCGCACATCCTTACACCTAGTAGTACTTTAAAACGAAACCTGCATTTAATTTTAAAAGTCATTTAGGAGTCTCTGTGTCACTTCGAAATCACTCCATTTACTTTAACCAGTCTTTCGTCACTTTAATTATTTCCTTTATTTTAGGATAGCAAGAGACAACATACTACAATTAATATCCTATATGTTCATTTTTTTTCACCCATCCCTTTTCCCTCTTTGTCCATTCGTGTGCTTTATTATTGATTCATTAACATATCCTCTTTCTCTACCACCTTGAGAATGGAACCATTCTCTATCCGATTTTGAGTTTTTCAATGATATCTATCTCTTAGTTCTTTTTAGTTCCTCTGGGTGGATGAGTAAACACAGAGAGATTTGTATAAATGATGTAATATATATATATATATATATATATATATAGAGAGAGAGAGAGGAAGGCTCACCTACATCATGCACTATACATCACACCTAATTTTTAGCCTTATAAAACTTTTTTTTCAAATTTTATATTTTTTTCTTGAAATTAACCTTCCAATCAACCCATATGCAAAAAATTAGGTCAAAATATATTTTTTAGCTATTTTTAAAAAATCCACAAAAACTGTTGGCGCAGACCCTTATAAATAAGGTATTTTTAACAGTTTTTTGTGGATTTTTTGAAAATAGCTACAAAATGTATTTTGACCTAATTTTTTGCATATGGGTTCATTGAAATTTTAATTTCAAGGAAAAAATATAAAATTTGAAAAAAAAAAGTTTTTTAGGGCCTAGAATTAGGTGTGATGCACGAGTGATGTATAGAGCATGATGTATTATAGTCTGGCTCTCTCTCTCTCTCTCTCTCTCTCTCTATATATATATATATATATATATATATATATATATATATATATATATATATATACTAGTATATGCCCGTGCTTGAAGGCACAGTGAAAATTTTCAAAGTACGTAATTACAAAATGACAAATTTCGTTCCCCAGCAAAACAGTGTAATTTTTAAAAGATTGGTTATGATCTCCTTTATTCATAGGACTATCCATCCAGGTTAACAAATAAAAAATAGTCAAATAACATTCAAATAGTGTAAAAAATTTAGAAAATTAGGGCAGAGTTTCCTTTGTTTAGAGGATTATCCACCCTATTCAAAAATAAAAAATACTCTCGCAACAACAATATTCAAACCCAAGAACATACACCTAAAAGATGGAACTATATTCAAGATTACTTTTTAATGTCATAAATATAAAATATTTAAATCCAAATGCAACACATTAACTAATTGGTTTTTAGTCACTATACATGCTCATATTAACTAATTGGAATTACAATCAAAGTGAACTAATTAATGGAAGGCATTATCGAACTATCTAAATAGAGACAAAAAGAAGCAATTCTTACAAAAGACCCAATGAACACGGGTGCTGCTGAATTAATCCAAATTCAACACTGGTGCTACTGAACTGATCCACATTTTTTTCACTTTATGCTGCTGAAGTGATCAAAATTCAACACCGGTGTACCCCGAACTGTGCTTCTTTAGCAGCTGAAAAATTGCATAACGACACATTGCTAAGTATGTTTAACAAAGTAAACTCTATGAGAAGATAATGCGAATTTTATAATATAAACAACATGATTATTTGGAAATTTTAATTAAATCTTCAAAATATGCCTAATGCATTAATGGAAAATGAGACTACACCAACCAAATGGCCTAAACTTTATAATAGGTTAATTAAGAAAATCCTACAATTATACCCAATAAAATGTCCAATTCAATCTACAAATAGAAGCCAAACATCTATTTTTGACAATGAGCATTCCCATGTCACTCAACTCCACTGTTAACTGAGAATCTAAACAAACAAAATAATAAGCACATATAAGTAAACAAAAAAAAAGTAGATTTTGAACTAAACTTGTAACACTTGTGGTGCAATAGAGGGGAGATACCTGTAAGAATCTGTGTGATAAAGAGAGAGGTTAAGGGTGTGACGGTTGAGTGCTTGGGGGTGAGTGTGAAATGGCAGAGCACGGAGGGTGGTAGTGACTAGGGTTTAGGGTAGTGGATCGGCGTGGGGGGTGGTTTGGCTATAGAGACTTGAGAGGAAGAAAAATGAGGAGACGGGTTGTGCAGCTGTGGCGGAGTGGAGCTGAGGCAGCGGGTGGAGAAGGGGTGATGGAGGAAAGGAGCTGAGCTAGTGTGGGGAGGGGAGGGGAGGGGAGCAGAGGGGACCTCAGTGTAGGAGCCCTCAGTGTAGGAGTCCTTGAAATATTGGCGGCCAACATCATCGCAAAGAGTGTCCTGTGCTCCATAAAATCCATAGCCGGAGAAATATGTTGTCGCCGAAAATTCGAAATACGGACGCTCACCTAATTCCCCTGCATTCCTGGCATTGGTTTCGAAACTGTATTCTACACCAACACAATGAATTCGTCTAATCTCTCTCCCATCCGAACGAAACCCACACTTAAAAATAGGGGAGCTCGTTTGCTAAATCAAATAATTAATTAACGCTCTTGCCACTGAGCAGGACCAAAACTCTCAGATCAGTGATGCTTTGTGTTTATCGTCAACGGTCGATGCATCATCGGATCATCAGCAATTGATAGTTCCATAACCTTCATATTATCAACAAAAAAACAAAATTGGTAATTAAGAATCAATTACAAAATCTGAAACCAAAATGAAACAAAAATTAACCAGGAGAAAGTGAAATAAACTCATTACTAAGAGATTGAAGAGGTGAACCGCAAAACAAACTCTGAAATAGTGGGCTTAACAACATTTAGGTTATGGTCTGTATATATGTGATTGTATATTGTCAATTATCAATCAATAAAATTATTCAACCACTAAATACCCATCGTTGACAATAATACTAATATGGACAATACTACGTAACTAAAACCTTGGGAGTGAGCTGAAGCTCAGTGCAGTGCGAGCACAGCAGCTGGATACAGTAGCAGCGTAAGCAGTGCAGCAATGAGCTAATTTACCTTTTTTAGGACAGTTTTTTGGCTCTCGTGACTATTTTTCCTCTTGTATGAGAGTGGGTTTAGACCCTTAGCTTTCTTTCTCTTAAATTGAACTTTATCCTTCACGGATGTTTTCTTTCTCGCACTATATGTCTTGGCAGCTAGAGACCCTAAAATTTGACCTCCATTGACTTCATATGCATCATTGTAATCCCCATTCCTTGAAGGCCAGCCATTTCTTTTTATTCCTGTTTAACATTTTATACTCCAACTCCGACATGTGCAAGCGTTCTTCATCTGCAAATTTGGCAAACTGGTGTTGAAACATAAATGGGGGTTTAAGGAGTAGAGCATATCGAAGGCCAAATATTACAGTCACACCTGGTATCTCCTGGAACATATCGGGGAAACTCCTCTGCAGCAGGTATGACATAAGTGGCCAAGTATGACTTCGTCTGGGAATGTTTCGTAGCCAGCTCGTGCATTAGAGGCTATAAGGCCACTCAAAGCATTGCTCAAGACCACCTGGTATAAGAAAACAAAATAAGAATTAAAGCTCATGAACAAACCTAAATCTCTTCTCCACAATATGAACTAAATTTAAACTCTTCTCTACATATATAGCTATATATAAACAAATCGAATATACAGGTATAAGTTATAACTATATATAAACCATAACTTTTTATTTCCTATTCAAGCACTTGGAATTTTATTCGTGGAAATCGAATAGTAGACACCATAACTTGTGAGACAAAATGAAGGATTTTAACTTCTAGTTACTAATCTTCCCTAATATGGTGTCAATCAATTCAGATTTAAAAAGAACAAATAAAAAAATAGTTTAAACAATCCTCTAAGCACAAATAAGTGTCAACACCAGAAGCGTAGATTCCACAAACTCATATATTCACTCATTAACTCCCAGTTTACACTTAGTGCACCTATCAGGCGTCAAGCAACTCCCAGTTTATCCCTACTCCATCATTTCTACCTGCTCCAATCAGGTGTACATTTCTCCCTACTCCATTCAGATCACAGAGGTACACCTGAAAACCGTATTTTTAAACGTATTCTACCAAATAGAAGGCTTTTCAGGTGTTCAAAAACATGATGTTCAGGTGTACCTCTTTGAAAAGCCTTCTATTTGGTAGAATACGTTCAAAAACAAATAAATGAGTAGGTTGCTACCTCATTCTGTTCCAAAGTCATCTTCGGGTCTAAATTACCGGAAACATAACCTCATCCAGTGTTTAGGGCATGCCATCGACGTAAGTTCATGGACCCCAAATTCTTTCTTTGAACGGTTTGGAGTTCAGATACTGTGAGGGGAAGGGGAATTGAAGAACATTGGTAACCACAAAATTTAATACAATAAATAATTGTGGGCAGAAGTAATTTAAGAATTTATAACCCACAAATAATTCAATAATTTCATACCAAACAAAAACAAATAAAAACCTTACCAAAGCCAAAGCCAACACACGACCCTTTAGCAACTCAAGTTTGGGAAAACTGCAGTCGGAAGTCTTTGGCATCAATGGTGCTTGAGCCATCAATATCAAATAGCTCAACTACTTCTTTAATCTCTTGTTTTTTCTGCTGAGTTAACCCATAGTACTGTAGATTTCATGCAGTATGGAGGTTAAAAAACAGAGATGTGTTAGCATAAGCTCAACTGCTTCTTTAAAATCACACCATAAGTGATCTGCTCACATTGATCATACTTGCTCACATTGATCACATTTCTAAAAAACAAAAATCATATTGATACCTGCTCACATTGATCAAAGAATACAAAACCAATTAAAGCCATATCCTATATAAAAAACGCGTATAATATCTGCTCACATTGATAAACCTAATTGAGCGTTTGATGCGATCCCCAAAATTGAGCCCAATAGTGATGTGTAACATGTTGATCAACCTGAAATGCAAAAATACAAAAATAAAGTTTTCAAATACAGATTTGGCAGTTCCAATTTCAAATTGCTTTAACATCTTAATAAAAAACCACATACATTTCCTTTACCACTATAGCATAAAACATTTGTGCCAAAAAAGAATCGACTATTTGGGCCAAAAAATAATAGACTATTTGCAGACGCAAATTCTCAGCTACGGCGACATGAAATTTTAAAAAATCAGAGAAATTATAGAGTACATTCTAACATCGACATTTTACTAAAAAAAGTTGAGATCAATTTTACTAAAGGAAATGAAGATCAACAAACAAAGAAAAAAATTCGGATATATTTAGTGCAGAGACATTAGCACTGGACATAAAAAAATAACAAAACCAAATGTGAGTCGACAAATAAAATTTACTTGAAACGCTAAACGTCAATTGTAACTATATTATTGACCATCACAATTCTACACTTACTCAATAATAAATAAACACAAATCTACACTTACTTAATACCAATACACCATGTTTGAAAGCACAAATCATATGATAAAAACAAAAAATAAAACACAATATACCTGGGTCAAACCAAAGTTATGTAGTCAATCTCCAAGATCAACAAAAAAACTCTGCAAAACAATAGATGTGGATGATGAATAAAAAACCATAAAAGAATTGAATGGTTTACTAAACTACAGTTACTTAATACCAATACACCATGTTTGAAAGCAGAAATCATATGGTAAAAACAAAAAATAAAACATAATATACCCGGTTCAAACCAAAGTTATGTAGTCAATATCCAAGATTCCATTTTCGGCTTTGTCCTCATGGAGATAGACAAATAATAACCTGCAAATAAGGGGAAAAAAGACACTCATTAAGTTTTAATATTGTATAATAAAAATCAAATCTCAACTTAGTTTAAAAATTGAAAAATAAGGTCAAAAAAATGAATAGTTTGAAAGTCCCATATTTAAGAATGTGAAACTCTGAGAACAATAGCTAAAAAGTGTTTGAAATGTGTTCGCAAAAGAACAGCTAATTGTGTTCAACAACAATATCTAAAAAGTGAAAATAGAACATAAATCCAGTAACCCATGTTCACAAAAGAACAAAATTCCAAAAAACATGTTTGAAACCAAAAAATGAACTCAAATTTGAACCCATCATCACAAATCCTTTGTTTGAGCAAAAATAAACAAAACAAATCCAGTATTAGTATCATGTATGTGGGGGCAATAGGATGAATTTCTTTATAAAGCTTACTTTTTCAAGTGTCGCAAATTCTTTAAATTTCGTGTTGGTATTTCACTTGCTTTCATCATCCATGAATCAGCGAATCCACATATAGGTGAGAGTACCTCATCCATAGTTGTTCCCTGTGATAAAATCAAAGCAGAACCAATTATGAATGAAAAAAACTATGGAGCCAGAGCTAGCGAGTACAAAAATCACATGAAAAAGACGAATAAATATGAAAGAACACTTAAAGATGACTTATGTCTATATGTTTGCACTTGATAATCGAGAATAAACCAATTCAACCAAGTCACGATAAACCAAGGACATTAAACCACAAAATGAATCCAGCAAGAAAATAGAGCAGTTAAACTGAAGGCACATAAATAATTTCATAAAGTATCATTTTGTGTAACAACTCCGGGAGAGTGTCGATTAAGCACCTCGAACACCTATTGTATGGATGTACACACACAAACTATTGAAGAAAATAGAAGAGCAGACCTATAAAATAGAAAACAGAAGAGCAGACCTAACACCTAACAAAATATTGAAGATGTAAATATTGAGACCTTTCTCGTTCAGGTCGTTATCATTGATCCAATGTTATAGAAACTAACTACAATAATGTTGAACTGTTTAACAGACAGGATTGCCAACAAATTATTAAAAAAAATCTCTCAAACGTTCATATTAACAGTAATATGACATAAAAAAACGGAATTATGAATTCTAAACACATGTGAAAAATGGCTTATTTACATCTCCTTTATAAGCCAAAGCATAAAACTCGTAAATAACCTGTACTGTGCCAATTTCAATCAAACATTTTACCACCAAATGTGACTTGTGGGAATACTAAGAGCTAAGAACCTTAGCGATAAAGTACTAAAGAACATTGAATGCAACCCTCGCCAATCCAAAATTAAGAAGACCAATTCAAAATTCCATCAGGTCAAGAAGTAAATGAGAGTACAAACTACAAATTCTAAACCACTTAATATATCTATCATTATTAATATAGAACAAAATAACTAATAAATAAGGTCACATAAAATTACAAAGCGTGCACAAAACTAACTTAAAATAAATTTTAGTACCTTTCAATCCGTATGAATGTGAATCCCTCGACCATTTTGTCAAAGATCTGCAACATGAAGAGTCAACATGAATGCTATAAATTAAAAAGAAACATGAATGTAGAAAAGTTCTTCTATGTCACTTATAAATGTGTAAATTTGTTCACAATACACATAATGATACAAAAATAATTCGGAGTACTCACAGAATAACAACTACTAAAATAATAATGATACAAAAATAATCAAAATTATTTTTAGCCAAAATCTAAAAATATAAATTCAGTTTACACTACATATAGTACCATAACAAACTAACAGAGAAAAATATACCAACATCAGATCAGGGAAAAAACATTTAATCCTCTTCACCACATCATCAAATATGCAAACCCTAGATAAAAACACAAAAAACCCAAATCAAAGAACCAAACTAAAGATTAGGGTTTATAAAACTTTAATTTGAACAAAAAAAAAACATAAAATCTCAATGCAAGAGAGAGAGAGAGAGAGAGAGAGAGAGAGAGAGAGAGAGAGAAGGTTTACCTGATGTGGATATAGTTAGACCTACAGAAAACATAAAAAAAGTTGTCAAAAACCATGATTCCCAGCCAAATCGAACCCACAGTTCAAATGTGTGTAATGTAAGCTCAAATCGAAACCTAATTGAAACCCTAGCCCCTTAAAATCATAAACACACAAATAAAGAGGGAGGCAGTGTAAGTGGTTACCTAAGGGTTACCGGAGGGAGGCAGCGTGAGGTTTGGGCGTGAGGGGGGAGGTCCGAAATGAGGGGGCAGAGAAGAGAGAGAGACGAAATGAAGAAAAGAGGGAGATTGTCGTTTTAGGTTCGTGTTAGGGTTAGGGTTAGGGTTAGGGTTCGTGCGACAGTGGAGGCATAGGGCGGAGGTGGAGGGCGGAGTTAGGGTTCGGCGGTGGAGGAGTAGGGCGGAGGTGGAGGGAGGAGGTGGGGAGGGTTAGTGTTTAGAGGGTTTTTGTTGAAAGAGGGAGAGAGCAGAAATGAGTGAGAGAAGGGAATGATCTAGTCGGGGGTGGGTTTGGGGATCAAGAGAGCATTGTCTCATTTGCCACCTCATAATGCTCTCCTTATGATGTGGCACGTTCTAAGCCCATTAGATCGCACCAAGAGAACAATTTACACCCGTTAGATCGTGTTACTATTCAAACACCCCTCTCCCATATATATATATATATATATATATATATATATATATATATATATATATATATATATATATATATATATATATGTGTGGGGGGGGGGGGGGTAGTGTTTATGTAGAATGATATGAGAGAAAATGGATCATAAAGATGACTCGTCACCCATGTTCTGACTTTATCTAGTTTATAATGTGATTTTTTTGTTATCAGATTCAAACAAAGATCCGGTGGCTACTACGAATATGACACGCAAGTGGTTGAGCTATCAAAGGATGGAACATCTTTTAACCATGAATATCTTTAAAAGTATTAAAGATTGGTTCTTTTCATATTTAAAAAAACATTGAAATCTATAAGGTACTAGGTTTGAACCCCGCACGATGCGTGGGCTAGTAAAAATCGTATTGTGTGAATGTATGTTTGAAGTTGTCCTATAGAATAATTCAGCAAAGGCAAACATAAATTCTTTTGTGTTATTATGTAAGAAATTTTTGTATGAAATTGAAAGTTTATATTGTAAATGCAAAGGAATTTAATCCTTTTGAATGGAAAGGTGTTTGAAAATAGTATAAGAAGTTGTAATCCAAAATGATGTATTTACAGAAGCAATTGTGATATAGTAATCTGATTCATGTGTTAATTTAAATACAGGCTCTAACTTGAATAGAAATGTAGGTTGTAATTTAATTTAAAGGGAGGTTGTAACTTAAGTTGTTCCACATTAAATGTTTTTTTATATATAGATGCCATAACTATCATAAATGCAAAAGAGAGGACTGGGGTACGATTCTGTCATTGGTAACAAACTGATGAATGCAATATTAAGATGAATAAAAAATTAGTTGCGTTGTATATGAAATTCCAAACATGAATACAAATTGCATGGAACAGTGATGTCAACCGTTGTCAAAAAGGTTTAATGGGATTGTAAAATCAAAGGAAAGCTTATAAAAAATGCTTTCCATTGAATGCTCAATCCATTTCAGACTAAGAAATATAAATGCAGTAAATGACATTAGTTTTGATATCCGCAACGTTTGTATAAATTTGGGAAAAAATTTCAGTAATACATTGTGAAATAATTTCAATTTAAATCTGTAATCTGGCCTGAAGGAGCCATATGGAGTAAACTATTGTGTGGGACATTTGTTTGAAATGATATCTATCTAAACATCCAAACGTTGAAGAGTTATGGTAAAACTAACTAAAATTAAGCAAAAAATGGCAATTGTTATGGAAAATGCATTTTAGGTATAAAATGTAGAAAGATGTTGAGGAAAGCAGGCCCAAGTCAATACATGCATATGAAGCTGTATATCCTCCAAATTTGTGCAATCCGGAAAATCGTAAAAATGAATATATTAGAAATTGCAATCGTTGTAAAGATGGAAGCATAATGGCAATTAAGGAAATGGATAGCAGCTCATAGGATGAATTATAAAACCAGAGCAACTATATATTTATTGAAGAAGTATGTAACAAAGATGAAGAAGTTCAAGTTTAAAAAGTAAAACCAAATCTAGTGTATCAAATAATTTTATTCGAAATTGGCAGTAATGTTGTTGAAGCTTCGAGAATTTTGCATGGTTAATCTGACTATTTTTCACCTAGTTGTACCTTATGAGATTATACTGATGTGTAGAGCCGATCCTATCATTATCAGATTTAAAATGTAAGATAAAGCAATTATACAAAGTTTATGTGATTGGAGTTAAATTATATGTATATGTAATAGTTAAAAATGTATAATGTGATAGGATAACCGAAGTCGTTTAGTTGTTATACCATGGATATAAGTGTTATTTGAAATTCTCTACGATTATTCCCTATGTCGAATCCTGGTTATGCTACCTGCAAAATATACCAAAATTTTTAAGATATAAGG
This sequence comes from Sambucus nigra, assembly GCA_949130495.1. NCBI lineage: Eukaryota > Viridiplantae > Streptophyta > Magnoliopsida > Dipsacales > Adoxaceae > Sambucus > Sambucus nigra. Next base: position 145,949,980 of record OX422211.1, read on the forward strand.
ATTCATATTGTATGTAATTTTTATCAATATCGTATTTTTGTTTGAAGTTTTTTAGAAAAGTAAAGACTTACGAAATAGCTTCACTACGTTGTTTTTTCATTTGAGGCATTGGGTGTGGATCTATATTGTCCTCGAAGAGTCTTATGAATGAGGACGATGCTAGCTGTTAATTAACGTTTATAAGTATAAGTAAATGTATTCTAAGTAAACGAAATATTTGTTGGAAATTAATTGTATTACCTGGGTTTGAGCTATGGTGGGCAGATGATTAGTGATTAATGTCTCTTCACCACTGATTTTGGTTACTGTGTAGTTATGGGACCTATACTTGAAGTTGTAAGTTTCAATCTTGATGGTGAAGTGGTATGGCTTACCCAAAATATTATTCAACACCGTGGGTACCTTCGTACCATCTTTCTCCTGAAATATATAATTATTGAAAAATTATGAAATATTTATTGAAAGAGATAGTTAGGTTATGTTAGGTAATACCATTTCAGCTATGCTGTGTAGCTATGTCACAGAGATATGAAGGAGCTTTTCAGCCTCTTTTTCAAAAATCACAAAAGTTATTGCACCCGCTGTGTCCTTTACTTTAACACTGAAGCGGTTACTGAGCGAGAAGTAATAAAATTACTTAATGTGTCGGTGTTTGTAAGAGATAGGAAAAACTAATTTATACCTTGCTTTAGGAAATTTTGGTTCAATATTGCAATGTTCGTGCTAAAATGTTGTAGATAGTGGGTTGCACTTTCTATTGAAGTCGGTGCATGATAAGTAAAACCAACCAAATTATGTATCAACGTCGATGATCTTCGTTGTGCAGGAGACGAACATGGGCTATGTATGGGTTAATTATGAGTTTTATGTGTGAATGGGATCATTTAATGAAGAAGCAATGTATTTGAAGAGATATGTAAAATTAACTACCTCCACTTGTGCAGTTGATGTGATGGACAATATTTCTTCTATAGATTTTAATTCCGACTTATGTTCAATCCTTGTAGGCATTTGGTTGATCTCGTTAGATGTTAGGGAAGAGACGTAAGGAAATGTAAAAAATTTGAGTATTGCATTGGGTATATTCGTAAAACAAAGAGGTACTTAAAAATTTATATGTCATTACCTATTCATCAGTGATGCAACCTCTCGTATGTCTGGATTGACATAAACCTTGGTTGCATTTATGGTGGAGAGGGAGTAATTACCTACTGAAGAAGATTGTATTAGAAATTTCTAAGTGTCATAGGTATTATATAGTTTAAAATTTTTATGCCAGAGCCATAAGTAAGTTATAAGAAAAATATATAAGTACTTACATATGTAAGTATGTGAGGTAATTCTATTTAAAAATGTTTATGAGCGATTATGTTTACCTTGGAATAGCTTAACAATTGTGGATGAGATAACTATGATGATCGGGGTTGATAATTTGTTTAAAGTTTCTTCATCCACATCACGTGCATTATTGTCCTACAACATTATTTGTATTTTTTTGGTGATGTATTTAGAAAAACAATTAGGAATGATTGTCTATAAATGCAATTATATGAACGTTGTAAGATATGTAATAGCAGCTTACTTGTGATCATGTAGCTATATCACCCTTTTTTAACACATTTCCCCTGGCTAATTGATCTTTGATCTCACTCATGCCGATCAAGATGGCTACTACATCTATTTAGAGTAAAAAACGTTTGTATATATGAGTATAAGTTTGTGAGAATTAAATTTATGAGTAGGGTTTAATAGTCAAGAAATAATATCTGATAGCTTCTTGTTGTATGTACTTGATGTAGCATTTTTGAAATCAAGGAATTCAAAGTGGTGCAGCCCAATGTTAGGGTAATTCCCTTAAATCGCTTTAACCGATGTGTTCTCCAAGAAGTATATCATGTATTTATAGGTGACTACCTTGTAATCCGTCTTTTCATTAACCACTATGAATGTGGAGATTGTCTACATTTCTCCCTCATCTAGAAATAGTTCTAATTGGTCTAGTAATTTCTTCCTTATGCAAGCGTGGATGTGAAAAAACTGAGTAATGTTTGTGACTGAAATTTTTGGCATGTGGATACTAATGTATATAAGTGAGAGATATGTAAAGTGAATACCATTTCATCAAGTAGTATCAAATCACTACTCATGACTTCATTATTTGCCTTGTTTTTGCGAGTCTTCCATTTTCATGAAACACGAACCTGTATTCTCCAATCAATCCCTTCCTTTTAGAGGTCCTTAAGTAATGTCACGTTGCGCATGATGGTGTTTTGAATGGACCTGTGATTGAAGTCAAAATAAGGTTGGTAAATTAGGATGTTTATAATAGAAATATCTTTATGCATTATTATGTATGAATTTCATATAACATACTTATTTTAAATGAATCAAAGAATTCTTTGTAAACCACATTTTTTATCTTGTTGTATTGATCTGAATTATCATGAATGACAAAAAAATTCAATCTAGAGCATGAAGTAACTCGAGATGCCACAACATAAAGTTGATCATGGTTGAAGATTGGGTGAGGTAAGTAAATTCCAATTGTTTATAGAGTTTCTGATGAGCTCTTGTTTATTATCATGCAAAATGATGGTCATACAGGAAGTTGGAGACGTCTCAGACCCTTTAGATCTTTGGGGGGGGGGGGGGGGGAATTGGCAATTACTGTCTGATGACATTTTGTATCGGCAAAGGAAGATCCTTAACTTCAATAATTTGACCGTTACAGATGATCATATTAGAAATTAGAGCCAATATGAGATTTACCAACTTCTGCTTAAGAGAAACAAGTCACTTCTGATCCCTGGGTTTGGGACTGGTAGGGGTGGGAAATATTTAAGTGACTTGTTTCTCTTAAGCAGAAGTTGGTAAATCTCATATTGGCTCTAATTTCTAATCTGATTATCTGTAACGGTCAAATTATTGAAGTTGAAGATCTTCCTTTGCCAATACAAAATGTCATTAGACAGTAATTGCCAACTTTACCCCCAAAGATCTAAAGGATCTGAGACGTAACAAAAGAGAAGAAGGGAGGAAAAAAGACTTATCAACTGTGCCCCAGTGGACCATTATGATGCTTGATGTATTTCATCATGCCATTATTTGTCTTTATCTAGTAACCCAAGTGAATAACAGGCTGCCTTAAATGCTGGGTACGTCACTCCATTGATGGTTTTCATTTCTTCAAAGTTTCTCGCCCTCTTTATAATGTTCGATAACATTTGAAGGTAGAACATCTCATAAGCAGTTGGGTGCACGCAGTTAACTCTTCCAATACAAAATCCATATTCATGCCTCTTCCATTCCTTGTATTCTGTTTTCTAAGTCCATTATCTTGGGAAATCTACATATGTTAGCTACCTTGCATCTTTATGAAGTGAATTAGTCCTCATCTATTATGTGAGAATGGTTTTCTTGACATCAATTATGTTGATAACATTATCTAGTTTGCATAAATCTCTAAAGGTTACCACTTGTTTATCCAAAAGATGCAAAGTGAGATGTTCAACATCTACACTTTTGTATTGGATGTCAAATTCAAAAATTCTCCAGCATACTTCACAAGCTGGGAGATAACGACAATCGAGAAATGTACGTATCTCATTAATTTTCCTTAGATGTTGAGTTCCATATTGTGGGTCACATATATTGTTTTCTTCCAACACCATAGTTGCTCTATCAAGCCCTTTATTAATGTACTTAAAATGGTAGAGGGAAGTGTTTTACATTGATATGTGCTTGGTATTGTACGATCATATTGTATCATTCAACATTGATATGTGATTAGTATTTTACGATCAAGTCAATGCTGTGGGGTACAACAAACTATTATCGAGCTTCATACCATTTTTCTCATAAAACTTTGAATCATCCTTCTCCTATACACGGGAAATCAGCTATCATCAATTGTGGTATCATTAGTAAAAGGGAGAGGGAAGTTTTTTGAGAAACCATCTTTTTTTCATGCATAGCAAAGAAGAATTAGCAGTGCCACATGGGTCGTGCATCTAAACTGACCAACGGATGCATACCCAATTGGATCTGCTGTGCAATCAGGTAACTCCGTGGAGATATTGCAATCAATATCATTTGGAGTTTTACTCTTGCAACCAGATTGTAGGAAATGTAATATATGTGCACGGGGTAGGCCTCACTTTTGAAATTCTATTGTGTAGATTGATGCGAGAAATGTAAAGTTATTAATAAATAATAATATATTTAAAGTAAATAAGTTTTTAATGAGAAATATGTATAACAAAAATTTTAGATTATAAGGTTTAATCATATATTTACTTGCTAAAATGGGGACAAAATTTTGACCTTCAATTAAATCCTGGATTAATTGATATAGCTTTATTTTAAACACTCTTGTCACAATATTTGGCCTGTCTTCGGGTTTATAACCTAGTTTTAAATCGAGGAAATATTGTATTTCTGGCCATTTTGGATTTACAGTAAATGTAATAAAAAGATCTGGGTTTTTCTCCCATCTACATATCGCCATAGCATCTTGAAAGTTTTGTTCCATAAATCTTTGACCACTAGTGAAGCTACTGGGGAGGACGATACATTTCCCGATGGAGGTAGGTGTTGTATCTCCCTTTAGAACTGCATCTTTTAATCTTTTGTAGAGCTCATATATTAATTGGGTTGGATTTGATCGAACCCATTACAATCTCTCTGACTCAATGCATGTGTAGGTGTCCACTATAACTTATTGGAATAATCGTCCCGAAAGTTAGAGTGTTTGTACTTCATTCATCATTTGTTGTAATCTATATTCATAAAATTCACACATTGTAACGAAGTTTCTTTTCGTTTTTAGCTTCCCTTTATTGTTCAAGTATGTAATGTCGAGATTGAATCCATCTTCCCCATATGGAAATAATAACGGATATGGCATAGCCATAAAAGATGGATGAAGCTCACTTATTCATTGCAATCCATCTGATTTATGTTCAAGAAGGACACCTCTCTTGACATCAACATCATGTAGGTCTCCAACAATAAGTGCATCTAACTCTGGTGTAGTAGGAAAGTTCTACAGAAATGCATGTATGGATCGATCTCTAATTAGTCTTATACAAACTGGTGTGAAATCTTTTTTTTTGAAATGGTCACACGCCACCCTAAACACCTTTTCTAGAACATTGTGTGAGTCAAACATCTCTATCAGTCCTTCAAAAATCTCAATGTTTAAAGTTGATAAGGTCCCATCTCCACGGAATGCTCATAGCTTATTGTGCACTTCATTATCGGGGTCATAAATACAGAGTTGTGCAAACTTGGGCGGATCTCCGATTAAGGGAAGTAGGAAACCAATTTTATGGTAATTTTGACCCGAAATGCGATAAACATACGGTCCAGCACCATTATTTATGCCTTTGTCAATTTTCCACCCATTGATGTGAATGAAAACATGGAGTTATATTCCCATATATTCTCATGGAATGTAGAACCTCTTCTGTCTCCCAAAGAGTTTAGTAGGTTATTTAGTAACATGGGAGGTTGTTGCAGTGGGGGTAATTTTATCTTCCCCTCTCGATAACACATAGATAACTTTATGTTTCTTCATTCCACATAATGAAGCCACAATGTTCACAGTTATAAGTGGGTCCACCAAAATTCCTGGCTTTTTTGAATTTTCCTAACAAAGCAGATATATATTTAATGCAATTTCATAAAGGTTATTCATGGTATGAAATATTTTGATTGTATATGAAATTATTACTCGAATGCTGGTTACGAATGTCATGCCTCATTTTTCTCCTTCAATAGGATGCTCATTGTCTAGTAAAACAATGTGTATGGGGATTAATGTGATTATTATAGGAGAAAGTATTATAAAAGGAAACCATATATTTGGGAAGGTAATAAAAATATATTAACTAAATTAAATACTCAAGGCCGCATGTATAAGTGATGTATTTTTCTCGTGTAACTACATCTCCTACAATTTCAATGGTATATCCACTATAGTTCCCATACGTAGCATTACATTATGGGAAAACTACTTTGGTTGGAGAGGTAACTCTTCCGTCTTTATTCACAAATGTGTGACACCCCACCTAATTAAATACTGAGTGATCATTCCTTTATTAAATTAAAACATGATTCCCATTTGGTTCATTCTTAGCATCACTGTCGAAAAACATTAATTATTAATCACCTATTAGTTAATGAAGGCGGTGTCAAAATTTTGTCTTTTCACTTAACATATACTAATATGAGGAAAACTAAAATAAACCATTCACACAATAATAGAGTCTAAACCATCACACGATATATATAAATAAATGTCTTGCCAAATAAACCATCGGCAACAAATCCCAAATCCAAATTAATAAATCCAACATGTAATAAATAAATCTCAGTACGAGCCTGAACTAAATGACTGAATAAAGTGCAAAGGGGAAACACACCTATAAATTAAATGCTGGTATAGAAAGATCCTAACCTAGGAATGTATTGCTAAAGCGTCTAATCCAAATCCTAAATGCATCCACATATGCTGCAGCTACGCATCCCTAGAATAGATAATCAAGTTTGGTGTCCCTATGGCTGGATACCTAAAATGTTTTGAAAATTATTTGTAGGAAGGGTTAGAACCCAAAAACATTTTCAAAACATTTAGCAAGTATTCATCACAATTTAAAATAAGTTATTAGTCACGTACACTCTCTTTAGTTTCCTCACCTTTCATCTATAGTGCACGCCTAACTTTTTATACTTCGCCAACCTAGCCATACTACCTAAGCTAACTAGAGATAAGTATTTATCTCAAATCATAAATCATTTAAGTCAACGTACCTCCCATGCAGTATGCTATCCGAATTAACATCTCTTGTATGTTATTAGTACCGTAAGTAACATTTCCCATATGTTGTCGTTGAATCATTTAGTTAAGTTTCTCTAATTAATGAATCTTTTTTATATACCATATTTATTGTCTACTATCACACGTAAGTAGAATATTCACGTTGTATATATATTAAACATTAATATATACTATTGCGGCATCCCTTAGAATCACTGCCATTTATACGGGCATACTCTGATATCAAGTTCATGTATTACACGTACTACAATGCGGACTACTGGTTCGGTATGTCTCCTCGAACCCAAAATCAAATAATAACCAATGGAGGAGAACATAGTTCTAAGACTCTGGTCCACACACCAACCTAAAGTACCCAAATGACCTTCCAGTCCCATTAATACACGTCATATAGTGAGTCTATGTTCTGGGCCGTAAATCCAGACCTTACTATCATCGTCAAAATGGGATCTCCCACTGCACGAGAACCTCTATGATAGCAGGCAGTGCAGGTGATATGCCCCAAGTGTCACCTCGGCCTAGAGACATAAACCTCGGCCGAGGGCATGGACGACGTTGGAAAAGCCTTGAATCAGTGACTCATAGTCTCAGACTAATTAGGGTCGGCCCTGGACGACATCACCACCAACCACTTACAGAGATCAGCAGTTCATCAACCCACTCGGGAATGACAACCTCGGTCGGGGGTAGGCCGAGGTTACAAGGAGACATACCTATACCAAGGTCAACCCCACCAGTGAATCGACCGATGTTCCAAGCACATACCAACCTAACCTCGACCCAGGCCGACCTTAATTCCTTACCCCCGGCTTCACTTAAACCGGGACCATAATGACTCGTCTCGGATTTGATGGATAACTGGACCTTACCAGTCTCAGCCCCTTCTAGTTCGAGGTCATGAATAAGCATCGGGGCCGAGCTCTTATTGGCATATGTGTGGACAAGGACACGTGGACACAATTCAGTTATAACAAATCATTCCCCTTACGTGGGGGGGAATATTTCATCATCATTCTCTACATGTGATAGTGACAAATGTCTTCATCAGATTGGCTAGATCAACACACACATACACATTGCATGCATAGGGGGTACATTACACCCCTAAATACTATATATAAAGGTCATTCTCTACCTTGGAAAGGGATCCGAAGTTAGCAACCCTAGCTGAGACTCTGTTCAAATACACAGTAGATAGAGAAATCTTGAGAGTTTGTATCTATGGCCATTAGAGCCCTCATACAGTGATATTAATCACACACTTGCACAGTGGACGTAGGCCTGATTGGCTGAACCACTTATATTCTGGTGATCTTCTTCTTCTCCTCACCTCCTTCTACTATATGCCTTTATGCTGCCATTATTAACATTAAATTGATCTTACAAATACCTTGAAGGGTGGTGTTATTTCCAGCATCATCATTTTGGCGCCGTCTGTGGGAACGAGAAGTTGTCTCTTCCTCTTTATTCGCTCAACCTCATAGAAGACTCTGGTGGTGAACCAGGCCTCCCCCGTTGTGCGGAGCTGTTTCACCATTGAAAAAGGTCCTGTAAGGTATTAAGCTCATCTGCTACTCAAACTCTTTAGTGTTAACATATGGCACCAGAATTTCCACCGCCTCTTTCGCCGCCTGGTGGAGGAGGGCCCAGTTCCAGCCAGGCACCGCCTCAGTCCGAAATGGCGGAGGTGGCCGCAACTTTGTGGTCTTTAGCTGCAACACAATAAGCTATGCAGGAGTAGTTTGCACACCTCAGCCAGACTATGATGAGGACACCTTGAGTTTCACCGGAAATGATCACTCTGACGGCGGTCCAGCCTCATCCTGATGCCAGGGGACCACCCCAAGCACCAATGAAGGACCAACCTACACCCCAATGGAGGAGGGACGTTGCTGACCCTAGGCGCTTACACCTGGGGAGGCAAGGAAACCCTTACTCGGAGCACAGGTATGATGGCCTGGAGGCGAAAGATGCGTCGAAAGAATATTGGGAGTCGTATGAGGTTTCGAATAATACGATACGTCCTCTTCAGCAGAGCCGAGGTTGTGGCGGCAGAAGAGATGAAGAGGCTCAACAACGAGGATCAACTTTTGATCGATTGAGTAGAGGGTCAGTCTTTGAGAGGTTAGGCCCAGTAAATGACCTAAGACAGAGGTTATCAAGGTCAATAAGTGCAGCTGGCTCGCAGAGAGGAGACGACCAAGGTCGGACTCACCAAGGCCGACCCCAAGCGGGAAGAGGCAGAGATTAGGAAGAGGTCAATAGCAGACGTTGTACTGCGGCTGGGGAACCCTCAGTCCATCCCTTGGAGGTGGCTGGGGATAACCTCGGCTAGGCCAACAGTAGGAGACCATGGAATGACTCTATCTAACGTCTTAATGAGAAGATATGACACCTCATTAAGAGCTGAGACCCATTGCAAAGAGGTTTCTCAGAGGGCTCTCCATTTTTGGCTAAGATAGTGAGCTTCCCGAACCCTGCTAAGTTCAAACCACCCGTGGTGTCTCCCAAGTATGACGGTAGCACCAATATTTTACATAACATTGAGATGTATCAGTCAGCAATGGATATCTACTCGATACCTGATGAGATGAAGTGTAGGGACTTCTCTAGGACTCTGACAGGAGCAGCATGAAGCCCTTATAGTTTTGACTCACTTGAGTCTATATTGTATAAGTGCTCATCTAGTTTGGAATTTGTGACAAAATTGTGTCCATCCTAGAAACCAAAGAACCTCAGAATTTTCTATGCCTATTCATCTCTCTTTCTTGTAGTGATCAAGAGACTATTGCCAACACTCACACACTTAGAATTCAATTCATGCATGGCATATTGCATTATAATGTGTGTACATGTGTTGAGTGTGTTTAAGTCCCTCAATTTGATTTTTAATAATTTTTTGGGGATTTTTAAACCATTTTTTAAACATGTTTTAATAATTAAAACTTGATTTAAAAAGTTTTGGGGTCAATCTCTTAATATCATTTGTTGTGTATTATGGCCTTACGTTAACTTGGGTAGAATCCAAAAGCGCTAGTGATGCGGCGGAAATATTGCGTATTTCACCCGTTAACCTACGCGTTATTAGCCCCCACGGGTATCTTATTCCCTATATTTATGCTCATTAACCGGACAACCCTCGGATTTCTATGATAACATGTTTTGCAGGGGTTAATTGAGCTTTTGTAGGTATTTGGATGCTAAGTGTGAAGTCCGGATGCGTTTCGCTCGATTTCCGTACACAACCGCACGCGCAAGGGCATTTTAGTCTTTTGACAGCTTGGGCACCTGGCACGACATCTACACGGAAGTTGTAGCTCTCTTCGCTAGCTTCGCGTGGCCGCGAACGGTGCGCGATTCCGATGCATAACGACAAAGTTACGGAGATTGGAGCGACGTTGGATTGTATGCCAAAAAAGGGAGGATTGCAGGCTGCCCCTGCTTGATCGATCGATCAAGCCTGGGGATCGATCGATCGATCCTTATTATTTTTGCCACGAATTACACTGTCGATCGATCGACACCAGAGGTCGATCGATCGATCCCCTGTTTTCTCCCCTGCAGATATTTTCTTTTATTACAACTTACTATATAAGTTGATTTTGGTTGTAATAAAAGGGAGACCTTATATTTTTAGAGAGATGCAGATTAGATAGTTTAGTCAGGGTTTGGTGTGGAGATTTCCTTTCTTCTTCTTCTTGGATTGACAACCCATGTGGTTTGTAAGATTGAACTATTCACTTCCTCTCCATTTATCTAGTTTGTTCTTCTTCTTCTCTTGCCTTGTAATTTAGTTTCAATGCTTTCTAACTAGTTTACATGTTTTAATTCTTGCTTTCTTAGTCTAATTAGCATAATTTAGTTTAACTCACCATGCACCCTTAGATAAATAGGGTCGGGATTTCATTTCCGCCATTTTCGGGCCCCGAGCTCCGAAAACTAGGTTTAGTGCAAAATCGCGTTTAATTGAAACCGCGCGTATCAAAGTTGGATTGCTAAGCGTTTATCTTTCTTTTTCATGCAACGTTAGAGTTTATAGCGACAATCCGAATTTAATCCGCGTGTGTCCATTTTTGATTAAATGTTTAATCTCGCAACTTTGGCTTAAATTCCTTATTGTGTGATGTTTATGCTTAATTGTAAATGCTCGATTAGATTGCTTTCGAGCCTTAACTCTAGTTAGTAGTTGTCTCGATCCGTTTGGTAGAATGCGATCCCGATCCTCGCTTTCCTTTATTTTAGCATTAACTTATCTTTTCTCTTGTCACCATAACCACCTATCACCTTTTACACTTTTATTCCTGAAGTAATTAAACAATTAACATCTGAAATTTAATAATTCCCTGTGGATTCTCGATACCCGACTTACCGCTTTACTTGCTTGTCAAGTGTAGCCGTAGCTTAGGTTTATTCTTTTGCATGTCGAGCGGGAGCCGAAATCAACGATAGTGTCCCTGCACGAACACTCGGTTTCCCTCGCATCAGCTAGAGACTTCAGAGTATACTTTGTAATTAGTTTGGACGCGCGTTTTATATCCCTTAACTGGCCAAGACTTGTCTGCCTCTGATTGGTTGGAGGTGTGTTTCTTTACTGAGACAATAGACGCGTGTGTTATCAGCCCTTGGATCATTTCTCATCAATGGTATGCATGTTGCCTTGATGAATCCCCGTGTAACTTTTTAAGCCAACCAGCGTTCGTTTAAGCACCGCCTTGTGTGAGCCCTTAGATTCAAGTTAATTTAAATTGACTCGATCTCAGCCCTTGGTTTTGATCAGATATCTCGAACCTTCTCCTCTCCCTATAAAAAGGCCTCTATTCTCAGACTTCGAAGACTTTTTGCCATTTCATTTCCTCAAAGAATTGAGAGAGAAGAGAGAGAAGAGAGAGAATAGAGTAGAGAGAGAAGAGAGAAAAAAAGTTAGAAACCCTAACTTCGTCCAAATCCTCTCCAAACCTAACCCAAACACTTCTTCAAAACAATATATCCAAAAACACCATCATGAGTGCTCTCGAGTGTTTGCGAGTTTGAGTTGAGTTATTTTTGGTTGCTGTAACCTTGTATTCGTGAGATCTTGTTTTCAACTTAGAATTTTACTAAGATCTTGTTTATGTTTCCATAGAAATCTCAGATCTGAGTTATTCATGTTACATTACACTTAGTTTCATTTTATTTCTCATATTGAGAAATATATTGTTGATTATTTTCTCTAAAACGTTTTCTTACTTTGAAATCAGCAATAAATACTTTCGGTTTCTTGTTCTTGTAAAACTAAACCTTTGACCTAGTTTGGAATCTCACTTGGAGGTTTTCAATCTCGAAAAGGTTTTGTTTTAGATTCTGAGATTGATTAAGACCTTGTCTGTCTTCCTAGCAAGGTATCCGTGGATTCTGGGATAGATTGAAAGGTCAAATAAGGTTCAAAGTTTTCTAAGAAGAAAGAAAAAGAAAAGATCACTGCATATAGTGTAAATGTAATTTTTTAGGACTATTTTGTACTTAATAAGTGTGTGTGTGTGCATGCATGTGTTAGAAAGAACCTTCACAAACACTTACACCCTACAACACGAAAAGTGTTGGTAATAAGATCTTGTGATCATAACTCGACGTAAAGTGCTGGAACAAATAAGGAGTTGACAAACTGAGAGAACTACATCTACAATCAGAACTGCAGAGAAGTTATAAGGACACCAGAGGGTACATTCCTAAACTTATATAGGTCTGAGTTATTTGCATGTTAGTTATATAGGTTGTAACTCATAAATTTGTTTTAGTGGATTTTTTATTTTACTCCGTAGAGGGAGTCGTGGATGTTTCCTCAATTGGTGAGGCTTTACCATGTAAAAAATTGTGAATAGAATGTTTCTACATTTTCTCATCTCAGTCTTGGTTGTGCTGTGTTTAAAACTTGTTTAAACTATCTTTTAAACTTGTTGCCTAAATCTTGAATAAGATCTCGTACATACTATTTTATTAAACACATCTTGTGATTAATCCCTTTTGATTTAATAAAAGAGTTTCTTCAAAAAACAACTCAGAGTTACTTAAATAGTTTATTTTCAATAAACGGCTTTAGTAACGCATTTTTCAATTGGTATCAGAGCTTTGTAAAACTGCTTTTAAAGAGATCCCGTGTTTCTGAAATTGTTTTCTGAAAATCAAATATGGACGAGAAAAATGAAAGATTTGGTAACTTGACCAGACCTCCAATCTTTGATGGAACCAATTTTGCTTACTGGAAAGTAAGGATGATTGATTTCATTCAAGGAACTTTGGGAGATGATGTCTGGGACATTGTTGAAAATGGTTATATTTTTCCTACTAAACCAACCAACGAAGGAAGTAATGAGAGAGTTAAGAAAGTTTTAAGTGAGTTCACTCAAGAAGAAAAACAAGTTTCTCGAAATAATAGCAAAGGAAAGAATGCCATATTTATGTCCATAAATGAACATGAGTTCAAAAGAATCTCATCATGTACCACTTCTAAGGAAGCTTGGGACACCTTAGTCACTGCTCATGAAGGAGACACTAGAGTTAAGGCTGCTAAAACCCAAATGCTTATCCAGCAGTATAACTCCCTAATTATGTCTGAGACTGAATATTTGATGACTTCTATATGAACCTAACTGATATTGTGACCAAACTTCATGCTAATGGGATAACCTATGATAGACAAGAAATTGTATATAAAATTCTGAGATCATTACCACAGAAGTTTGATAACAAAAGATATGCTATTGAGGAAATGTGTGATATAAATCTCACTCCTGAATTACTCAGTAGTAAATTAATAACTGTGGAAATGGAATTGGAATTGAAGAAACAATTAACCCAATCCCATAGGAAACATACTAGTTCCAATCTAAGCTTCTCTTCTAAACTGATTAAGCCCGAGTTTAATACTTCCAATGATGAATCTGATGAGGACTGCGATATAGAGAGTTTGGACAATCAGATTGCCTTGATGACAAAACAGTTCAAGAAAATCATTAATTTTAGAAACAAAGTGGCTAATAAACAAGGCAAGTCAAATTATCCAACTCCCTCTAGTCACAGACCTCATGAGAAAATCAATGAAAAAAATCACAAGGACTCTCATATCAGACCTAATAGATACCTTAAGAAGACTGAATGCTATAGATGTGGTAAATTGGGACACATTGCACAAGACTGTAGAGTTAATTTGAACGCTCAAAACAAACACACTAGAGCTAACATCTGTAAATCATGGGATGATTCAAGTGACTCTGAAAATGAGGAACCTGAGTCATCAGATGCTTTTGATCCTTGCATGTCTTTCTTTGCCAAGATTATTTATAATGTTGACATGCCTATGTTTGTTAATGAGGATGAACCAAATAATTCTATGACTGATACTTCGAATGTGGTCATTACTGGTTTAGATGCTTTGATTACTGAGAATGTTGCATGTTCTACCTCGGGGTGTGTGAGTCAAAGGGAATGCGATAATGACGATGCTAATGGGTGTGTGAGTTCTAAGAATAAAGCCTTAGGGGTCACTTCACACACCTCACTTAGTGACTCAGATAATGAAGACCTCCCAGACATTCACACACTTTACACTAAGACTCTCAAGAAAAGCACTAGACTAGAAAAGACTGTTAAAGATCTTACCAAGAAATTGGAAGATCTAATCCTGATGGTTAAACTGAATGCTGAAGAGTACACTACCCAATGTTTAACTTATGAAAGTGAAATTAAAGTTTTTGATGAAAAACTGAAAAATTTGACTGAAACAAATGAAAATCTGTTGAAAAAATACAAAGGGACATTGTTAGAATTGGAACAAACCAAAGAAAAGACAGCAACTGTTTTCAAAAAATTTACAAAATTTGAAAATAATTCTAACTGTTTTGATGAATTTGTTGCTGAATCTAAAACCAATTATGATGATCGAACTGGTATAGGATTTTTTCCCAATTTGAAAACACAAACAAAACCTTTTGAACCTATCAAGTTTGTGTCAGGAGGCAAAAGACCTGTTGAAATAAGCCTAGATTTTCATTCCCAAAAAATTGAGTTTGATTTAAGACATCAAAACTTAAACATTGGGGAATCAAGTTTCTCTAAGCATGACAGTCCACCTAAGGCTAAATACGTCTGCCCTTTTATCAGAAAGAGTGAACTTACTTTCAAACCTGTACTACCCAAGAATAAAGTTCAAACTGGCAACTTTTCAAAACCTCTGTTTGGAGAGTTTCCTAAGGAAACCCCCATCTTGAGCAATCTTTATTGCTCCTACTGTGACATATATAGTCACTCTTTCGATGGTTGCTATGCTAGGAGACTTGACAAACCTATCTATAATCCTCGTACTTACCAGAGCTTTAACTATTCTAGGAGGAGTCGAAACAATTATATACTTCCTAGAAAGCCAGATAAAAACGCTAACTATAGAAAGAGAAAGACCAAACCTAAAAGAACATTTCCTAGAAGGAATCCTAAGAACTTTCCTAAACCAAATGCTCAAGTCTTTCACAAAATTCAAAATCATGCGCAAAACATTTTTCAGCAAAAATCTATTGCTCGCAAATTTTATCAGTTGAGAGCTAATAAGCGCAAGATGAAAACCAGAGCAATTTGGATTAGAAAAGATGATCTATTACCTCAGATGAAGTGTAATATTGTTGTTACTACTTTAAAATATGAACACACATCATCTGGTTGGTATTTAGGCTCTGGATGTTCTAAGCACATGACTGGAGATGAATCTAAACTTTTAAACAAAACCAACTTTGCTGGTGGTAAAGTCATTTTTGGTGATGGAGTTTCATCTCAAATCATAGGCAAAGGAACTCTCCAAGAAGATGGGCTTCCTATTCTTAAAAATGTTCTCGTAGTTAAAGGTCTAAAGGCCAACTTACTTAGTATTTCGCAATTTTGTGACTCAGACCATACTGTTACCTTTTCAAAGAACAATTGTAAGATTTTAAATGAAAAAGGTGAATGCATAATTACTGGATTCAGAACTCCTGACAATTGCTACACTGTCAAGAACAATTCTGAAATTTGTAATGTTGCCAGAATGGATGACGACGAGATATGGCATAACATAATGGGTCACATAAATTACGATAATCTTAGTAAATTGTCTACTCAAGACATAGTAATAGGAATTCCAAAAATTAAACCCATTCATAATATTGTTTGTGGTTCCTGTCAAGAAGGTAAAATTGTTAAGGCCCCTCATAAGAAAGTTAAAGATATTCTCACCTCTAATCCCTTAGAACTCATCCATATGGACCTAATGGGTCCTTCCCAAACTTTTAGCTTTTGTGGACATAGTTATATCTTAGTTATGGTTGATGACTTCACCAGATTTTCTTCGGTAGCATTTTTAAAACAAAAGTCTGATACTTTTCAAACCTTTCTAAAAATTCTTCTTAGGATTGAAAATGAAAAGGACACTCAAGCAAATAGAATCCGTAGTGATAGAGGTGGTGAATTCAAAGACAATTGCATTATAGAATACTGTGACTATAATGGCTACAAACACGGGTTCAGTACTCCTAAGACTCCTCAACAAAATGGAATCGCCGAGAGAAAGAATCGTACCTTGCAAGACATGGCACGTGTCATGTTACATGCCAAGAATTTACCTAAATATTTTTGGGTAGAATCTATTCGTACTGCGTGTCACATCATTAATAGGGTCCATCTTAGAAAGAATTACAAACAAACCCCTTATGAACTTTGGTACAATAAAAAGCCTAATCTCAAATAACTTAGAACCTTTGGCAACACTTGTTATATATGCAAAGATAGGGAACACTTATCTAAATTTGAGACCGGGGAGATAAAGCCATATTTCTAGGATACTCGCCTAACAGTAGAGCTTATCGAGTGTATAATCTTCGCACTAAAACCATGATGGAATCCATAAATGTTATTGTTAGTGACACTACTGTAGAAAGCAAGAATAGTGAATTACCTATTGAAGAAGAGTCTTCAAATATTTTAGAAAATGACCCTTCTGAAATAAATAATTCATTACCTATTGAGACACCTGAAGTACCTAATTGGGTTTCTAAAGATCATCCCATAAACTACATAGTTAGCAACCCTAGTGAGCCAGTGCGTACAAGATCCCAACTTAGAAATTATGCACACTTTGCTTGTTTTGTTTCCCTTATGGAACTAAAGAATGTAAATGAGTCATTGAATGACTCTCATTGGATTTCTACTATGCAGGATGAACTTTTACAATTTGTCGTTCATGATGTATGGTATCTTGTTTCACGTCCTGATCACAAAAAGGTTGTTGGTACTCGTTGGATTTTCAAAAATAAAACTGATGAAAATGGGATAATAATTAGAAATAAAGCTAGATTAGTTGCTCAAGGATACTCTCAAATAGAAGGAATTGATTTTAACGAGACCTTTGCCCCTATTACTCGTTTAGAATCAGTTCGTCTGCTTTTCGCCATAGCTTGTCACATGCGTTTTACCTTATATCAAATGGATGTCAAATCTGCGTTCCTTAATGGAATACTGGTTGAGGAAACCTATGTAGAACAACCTAAAGGGTTCATTGACCCTAAATATCCAAATCATGTATTTCGTCTGAAAAAAGCTTTATATGGCCTTAAACAAGCTCCTAGAGCTTGGTATGAGCGTCTTTCCAGTTTTCTTTTGAATAAAGGTTTCAAAAGTGGTGGAAATGACCAAACTCTATTTGTCAAACATTTTGACAAACACATTACCATTGCTCAAGTATATGTAGACGATATTATATTTGGATCAACTTCTACCTCAAAAGTAAAATCCTTTTCTGAAATTATGAGTAAGGAATTTCAGATGTCCCTTATGGGGGAGTTGCAGTTCTTCCTAGGTCTCCAAGTAAAACAAAATCCAGAAGGATTATTTGTTTCTCAATCTAAGTACGCTTTAGATATCGTTAAGAAATTCGGCCTCGAGAGTGCTAAAGATGCTAACACACCTATAAGTACTACGGTAAAATTGTCAAAAGATGAAAATGGAAAATTTGTAGATCCTACTCTATATCGTATTATGATTGGCACACTACTCTATCTTACTGCCTCGCGTCCTGATATCATGTATACTGTGTGTGTATGTGCTCGTTATCAAAACAACCCTAAAGAGAGCCATTTGAATTCTGTTAAATGTATAATTAAATATGTTAAAGGAACTCTAAATCTAGGACTTTGGTACACTAATGACACACCAAGCACTATTATTGGGTACACTGATGCTGACTGGGCTGGATGTACTGATGATAGTAAAAGCACTTCAGGAGCATGTTATTATATTGGTATAACTTGGTAGGATGGAGTAGTAAAAAACAAAACTGCACATCACTCTCGACTGCTGAATCTGAATACATAGCCGCTGGTAGTTGTTGTGATCAATTATTGTGGCTTAAACAAATGCTAAGTGATTATGGTATTCAGGAAAACCAATTGCATCTCTATTGCGATAATCAAAGTACGATTAATATTTCTAAAAACCCTGTTCAACACTCGCGAACAAAGCATATAAAAATAAGACATCATTTTATACGCGAATTAGTTGAAACTAAGGAATTAGAAATTAATTATCTTCCTACTGATCTACAACTCGCAAATATGTTTACCAAACCTCTAGATTATAATAGATTCATTTCATTACGTAAATCTATTGGTATGGTTTGTGCTGATTAGTACCCTTGCTGCATATCCAAGTTTTTCCCTTTGTCCATTTGAGACAAAATGGGGGAGAAATTTGAGTCTATTCAATTCTTACATATTCTAAACAGCTTGATCTTAGTGAATTATTGCAGGTTCTTATTGTTCAGTTTCTCTCAACAGTTGTAATAGGGTATTCAAATGTACTTAGTTGAGTTATGTACTTTAGGATTTTTAGGTATTGGGTAGATAGAATTTTGATAGGACTAAGTTTTTCTTATTTTTTGTTGCCCTACGAGTCCTAGTTGACTCAAAGGAGATTTTGTCTCATATTTTCAAAGGGGGAGATTGAAGACCTTATAGTTTTGACTCACTTGAGTCTATATTGTATAAGTTCTCATCTATTTTGGAAATTGTGACAAAATTGTGTCCATCCTAGAAACCAAAGAACCTCAGAATTTGCTATGCCTATTCATCTCTCTTTCTTGAAGTTATCAAGAGACTATTGCCAACACTCACACACTTAGAATTCAATTCATGCATGTCATATTGCATTATAATGTGTGTACATGTGTTGAGTGTGTTTAAATCCTTCAATTTGATTTTTAATAATTTTTTGGGGATTTTTTAAACCATTTTTTAAACATGTTTTAATAATTAAAACTTGATTTAAAAAGTTTTGGGGTCAATCTCTTAATATCATTTGTTGTGTATTATGGCCTTATGTTAACTTGGGTAGAATCCAAAAGCTCCAGAGACTTCAGGGTATACTTTGTAATTAGTTTGGACGCGCGTTTTATATCCCTTAACTGACCAAGACCTGTCTGCCTCTGATTGGTTGGAGGTGTGTTTCTTTACTGAGACAATAGACGCGTGTGTTTCTTTACTGAGACAATAGACGCGTGTGTTATCAGCCCTTGGATCATTTCTCATCAATGGTCTGCATGTTGCCTTGATGAATCCCCGTGTAACTTTTTAAGCCAACCAGCGTTCGTTTAAGCACCGCCTTGTGTGAGCCCTTAGATTCAAGTTAATTTAAATTGACACGATCTCAGCCCTTGGTTTTGATCAGATATCTCGAACCTTCTCCTCTCCCTATAAAAAGGCCTATATTCTCTGACTTCGAAGACTTTTTTCCATTTCATTTCCTCAAAGAATTGAGAGAGAAGAGAGAGAAGAGAGAGAATAGAGTAGAGAGAGAAGAGAGAAAAAAAGTTAGAAACCCTAACTTCGTCCAAATCCTCTTCAAACCTAACCCAAACACTTCTTCAAAACAATATATCCAAAAACACCATCATGAGTGTTCTTGAGTGTTTGCGAGTTTGAGTTGAGTTATTTTTGGTTGCTGTAACCTTGTGTTCGTGAGATCTTGTTTTCAACTTAGAATTTTACTTAGATCTTGTTTATGTTTCCATAGAAATCTCAGATCTGAGTTATTCATGTTACATTACACTTAATTTCATTTTATTTCTCATATTGAGAAATATATTGTTGATTATTTTCTCTAAAACGTTTTCTTACTTTGAAATCAACAATAAATGCTTTCTGTTTCTTGTTCTTGTAAAACTAAACCTTTGACCTAGTTTGGAATCTCACTTGGAGGTTTTCAATCTCAAAAAGTTTTTGTTTTAGATTCTGAGATTGATTAAGACCTTGTCTGTCTTCCTAGAAAGGTATCCGTGGATTCTGGGATAGATTGAAAGGTCAAATAAGGTTCAAAGTTTTCTAAGAAGAAAGAAAAAGAAAAGATCACTGCATATAGTGTAACTGTAATTTGTTAGGACTGTTTTGTACTTAATAAGTGTGTGTGTGTGCATGCATCTGTTAGAAAGCACCTTCACAAACACTTACACCCTACAACACGAAAGGTGTTGGTAATAAGATCTTGTGATCATAAGTCGACGTAAAGTGCTGGAACAAATAAGGAGTTGACAAACTGAGAGAACTACATCTACAATCAGAACTGCAAAGAAGTTATAAGGACACACGAGGGTACATTCATAAACTTATATAGGTCTGAGTTATTTGCATGTTAGTTATATAGGTTGTAACTCATAAATTTGTTTTAGTGGATTTTTTATTTTACTCTGTAGAGGGAGTCGTGGATGTTTCCTCAATTGGTGAGGTTTTACCATGTAAAAAATTATGAACAGAATGTTTCTACATTTTCTCATCTCAGTCTTGGTTGTGCTATGTTTAAAACTTGTTTAAACTATCTTTTAAAATTGTTGCCTAAATCTTGAATACGATCTCGTACATACTTTTTTATTAAACACATCTTGTGATTAATCCCTTTTGATTTAAGAAAAGAGTTTCTTCAAAAAACAACTCAGAGTTACTTAAATAGTTTATTTTCAATAAACGGCTTTAGTAACGCATTTTTTAGAGCACACAGTTGGTTTACTTCTCTTCCGAAGAATTCAATTGAGAACTTCAAGGGCTTGGCCGAACGATTCATTCATAACTTCTGCTTTGGGGTAAGACCTCAAAAGAAGACCACTCATCTACTGTATGTCAAGCAGGGTAAGGACGAGTGCCTAAGGGACTACATCGCCAGGTTCAATAAAGAGAAACTTGATGTGGAAGATTACGAAGATAATATAGCCATGACCGCCCTCATAGGAGGTCTTCAGAAACGGAAGTTGTTGTGGAAACTCGCAGAAGACCCTCCTAGGTCCATGGCAGAGCTATTGGAAACTGATGGAAAAGTGATGAATCTCGAAGAGGAAATGGCCGCCAAGTATGAGGATGAGAACCACGGTAGTAATGGGAAGTCCCAAAGAAATAAAGATGAAAAGAAGAGGTCACCCGATGACAAGTTCGCTCACTATACCCATCTAACCGTGAGCTGCGAGCATATCCTCAACGAGATCAAGAATGATATGAATCTAAGATGGACAAAGAAACTGAAGGCCCCTCCGCATAAGAGGAACAAAAACTTGTGGTGTGAGTTCCACCAGGACCATGGCCATGTTACAGACAGATGCTTCGCCTTGAAGGATGAGATTGAGAAGATGTTAAAATTCGGAAAGCTTAGGAAGTATGTTGATGGAAAAAGCTCCTAAGGGGGGAAGAGATGACCCTAAGAAAAGGAGAAACGACAGATGCCGTGACGATGCCCCAGCTAGAAGAGGCAATGACTCAGAAGATGATGATGAAGACGATCTGGACCTTCCACCGAAAGATGAAAACACCCCGGTGAAGAGGGTTCGCATGATCTCCTTTGGTGTTGACACGATATGAGGAGGAATTGCGGGAGGTGGTTCTAAAGTGGCTAACATGAAAGATCATGTGGTAGAGGCCAAGTCGATGGCCAAACTTGAGGTTGTAAATCTAGCGTCTTCCGATACAACGCAGAATAGAAAGAAGGTGGACATGGACACCCTTATAGTTGGGTTCTCCCAATTCGACTTCAAAGGTATCTTAGCTCCCCATGATGACCCATTGGTAATAACAACAAGAGTGCATGGGTGTGAGGTGCAGAGGATCCTCGTGGACGGGGGAGTTCAGCAGACGTAATGTTTTGGCCTTACTTCAAGAGCCTAGGTCTTAGCAGAGCTAGGCTGGTACCCTATCATCATCCCTTGATGGGCTTCAGCGGCGAGAAGGTCCACCCATTGGGCATGTATGAGATAGACGTACGGATGGGTGACGAGTGGCCGAAGAGGTTGACCTAGAAGATAAATTTTTTTGTAATGGACGAAAACGTCTTCTCGGCCTATAACCTCATCATAGGAAGAGTGGCCCTTAAGGAGTTTGAAGCTGTGCCATCGACGGTCCACCAGATGCTAAAATTCCCGACCCCCTATGGGGTAGGGGAAGTGCAAGGTGACCAGACCATAGCACGAGAATGTTACTTCAACTCGGCCGAAGAGAGAGAGGAACATAAGAGGGCAACTACCACCTATTGCATTGATACGTTGGACCCGAGAGATGAAACAAAGTTGAAGAAGGGAGAGGCCGCGAAAGAGGTGGAATCCAAATCGGAAAAAACCATCCAGGTCTGCAAGTCTCTAAAGATAGAAATCAAGGAAGAGCTGATAAACTTCCTCAGGAAGAGGCAGAGTGTCTTCGCTTGGAGTCATGCAGACATGCCCGGTATCAACCCTGAGGTCATGAGTCACAAGCTCAACGTGACCAAAGAGGCCAAGCCTATCAAATAAAGACGAAGAGTTTACTCCAGAGAGAAGTACGACATCATCCGGGAAGAGGTCAAAAAATTGGAAGAGGCTGAGTTTATAAGAGAAGTCATATACCCGGAGTGGTTGTCAAATACATTCATCGTGCCCAAAGATAATGGGAAGTGGAGAATGTGCGTTGATTTCACTGACCTGAACAGGTCTTGCACAAAAGACAGCTATCCCTTACCTTGGATAGATCAGATGGTAGATGCTACTACAGGGCATGATCTCATGAGCTTCATGGACGTGTATTCAGGCTATAATCAGATCTTCATGGATGCAGAAGACTCAGAGAAGACAGCCTTCATTACCGATAAAGGGATGTACTGCTACAAGGTGATGCCCTTCGGTCTAAAAAATGAAGGGGCGACGTACTAACATCTTGTGAATAAGATGTTGGAAGACCAAATAGGCAAGACCATGGAAGTGTATGTAGAAGATATGCTGACAAAGAGCTTAAAGACCTGCACTCATGTGACAGACCTTGAAAAGACCTTTGATATCATGGACTTGTACAGGATAAAACTCAACCCAACGAAGTGTGTCTTCGAGGTAGGAGCTGGGAAGTTTCTTGGATTCATCGTCAATCAAAGAGGAATCGAAGCAAACCCAGAAAAGATCAAGTCTTTTCTTGATACGAAGACACCAAGGAGTATCGAGGACGTCCAAAGACTCACTGGGAGAGTGGCCGCGCTCAACAGATTTGTTTCCAGGGCAACGGACAAGTGTCTTCCGTTCTTTAAGGTGCTAAAATGGCCTTCCAGTGGGACAAAGAGTGAGAATAAGCTTTTAACCAACTCAAGTCTTACCTTGGGTCTCCCTTGTTATTATCTCGACCCATAGTAGGAGAGAAGTTGTACGTTTATCTAGCGGTCTCTGAATCGGCTATCAGTGCAGCCATAGTGAGGGAAGACGTTGGAATCCAAAGGCCTGTGTATTTCAACAGTAAAGACCTTTCAGGTTCTGAACAAAATTACCCTCGTATGGAAAAGTTAGCCTATGCCCTGATACATGCTTCGAGGAAGATGAAGCCCTACTTCCAAGTCCATTCCATGGTTGTCCTCACCGACTCCCTACTAAGACAGGTCCTACATAAACCTGAGAAGTTTGGAAGATTGATGACATGGGCCATTGAGTTGGGGGAGTATGACCTTACCTACCAACCTAGGACAGCCATCAAAGGGCAGGCCCTCGCAGAGTTTGTAGCTGAGTTCACATGGAAAAAGGCTGAGGCAGAGAATGACCTCAAGGGTGGTGAAGGGTCAAACGGTAGTGTCTTCCGAGGAGAGTAAGAGATGACACCAAATGTCTTCCAAGAGCAGGAAGAGGCAGCAAAGAACGTCTTTCGAGGCCAGGAAGAGGTCGTATCCAAAAAGATCAGGGGCAGAGTAGCGAAGAACGAAGAGGATCGGTACCTCTTCAAACAAGGAGTCATGTCAGAAGGGGCCTTCTCATCGGATACAGACATTTGGAACCTCTTCGTTGATGGTTCTTCCTACGACAATGGAAGTCGTGCAGGGCTGATACTTTTAACTCCAGATGGTTCCAACATTGAATACTCTTTGAGGTTCAACTTCAAGGCATCTAACAATGAGTCAGAATATGAAGCCGTGATAGCAGGTCTCTCATTGGCAAAGACTCTAGGCGTGAGATGACTCCTACTTCATAGTGACTCAAGGTTAGTTGTCAATCAAGTATTGGGAGTCTATGAAGCCAAAGATGAACGGATGGTTAAGTATCTTAAGAGGGTGAGAACGATATTAGAATATTTTGAAGAGATAAAACTGAAGAGAGTGCCTCAACAAGGTAACATCCACGCAGATGCATTGGCAAGGTTGTCCTCGGTGACGAAGACAGACATCAAAAGGATAGTTACGGTCGAGGTCTTAGGAAAAACGACCATTGAGGAAGAAGAGGTATGCAACCCTTGTCTCAATTTAAACCTAGGAGACTCATGGATGGACCCCCTCTTCAGATATATCAAAGAGGGAGAGCTACCTGAATCCAAGCAAAAGAGGAGGAAATTGAGATATAGGGCTGTCAAGTTCTCCATAGTAGGAGACGTCTTGTACAAGAAGGGATTCATGTTGTCTCTCCTCAGATGTGTGCATCCCACCAATGTTCCCCGGATCCTACAGGAAGTTCATAAGGGTTCTTTCTCCAATCATATAGGAGGAAGACCTTTATCCAAGAGAATCATTACCCAAGGATACTGGTGGCCAACCTTGGCCAAGGATGCTGCAGCTTACGTAAAGAGGTTCGATAAATGTCAGAGATTTTCCACTATTCCTCATCAACCTCATCAACCTATGACGTCAATCACCTCTTCATGGCCATTCGCAGTATGGGGAATTGACTTAGTAGGACCCCTACCATGAGCTGCCAACAGTTATCGGTTCCTAATAGTAGCCATTGACTACTTCTCAAAGTGGGTGGAGGCAGAGCCAATAATAACGATCAATGAATAAAAGACCTTCCAATTTATTTGGAGGAACATCGTCTGCAGACATGGCCTCCCAAACACTCTCATCTCAGATAATGGAACCCAGTTCAAGAACTCCACTTTAGAAAAGTATTGCGTAAGAGTTGGGATAAAGAAGTTCTTCTCATCTCCTGGCCGACCTCAGGAAAATGGTCAGACCGAGGTCACAAACAGAACAATCTTCGATGTAATCAAGAAGAGGTTAGAAGAAGCTAATAGAATATGGAATGAAGAGGTTTACGCTGTGTTATGTGCCAACAGAACCACGATAAGGACACCAATAGGAGAAACCCCGTTCATGCTCGCACATGCCTCAGAGGCCGTCATACCAATAGAGGTGGGACTCCCTACTCATAGGGTTCATACCTATGACCCTGATAAAAATGGGGAAGAGAGGAGACTAGACCTAGATCTGATTAAAGAGAAAAGAGAAGACGCAAAAATAAGACAAGCAGCTTACCAGTAGAGAGAAGCAAAATTCTACAATCAGAGGGTGAAGTCAAGTCCCATCGCCGTTGGAGACTTGGTACGGAAGAAGACCTTGCAGAAAACAAACAAACTCCACCCAAACTGGCATCGCCCCTAAATGGTGACAGAAGAGGTTATACCTGAAACCTAAAGGCTAGAAAACCTTAAAGGGGAACCTTTCGCTAACCCATGGAACGCTGATCACCTAAAGAAGTATTACACATGATATTGCAAAAGGTTATGTAAATGTACCATCTTATGAAGAGATTATTAATAAAAGATCATTTCCCATGTCAATTCTTGCTTCATTATGCTCTAATGGTAGAAAGTATGAGGATAACATCTTAGGTGATGACCTCAGACCTTATAACATCATCATGTGGTGACAAGGTCTGAGGTCAGACACCATATTTGGATAACCTCAGACCCTTAGCATCATTAATTTGGTGAAATTAATTATGAGGATAACATCTTAGGTGATGACCTCAGTATTTATAACATCATCATATGGTGACAAGGTCTGAGGTCAGACACCATACTGGGATGACCTCAGACCCTTAACATCATTAATTTGGTGAAATTAATTATGAGGATAACATCTTAGGTGATGACCTCAGACATTATAACATCATCATATGGTGACAAGGTCTGAGGTCAGTCACCATACTTGGATGACCTCAGACCGTTAACATCATTAATTTGGTGAAATTAATTATGAGGATAACATCTTAGGTGATGACCTCAAACCTTACAACATCATCATATGGTGACAAGGTCTGAGGTCAGGCACTATAATTGGATGACCTTAGACCCTTAACATCATTAATTTGGTGAAATTAATTATGAGGATCACATCTTAGGTGATGACCTCAGACCTTAGAACATCATCATACGGTGACAAGGTGTGAGATCAGGTACCATACTGGGATGACCTCAGACACTTAACATCATTAATTTGGTAAAATTAATTATGAGGATAACATCTTAGGTGATGACCTCAGACCTTATAACATCATCATATGGTGACAAGGTCTGAGGTCAGACACCATACTTGGATGACCTTAGACCCTTAACATCATTAATTTGGTGAAATTAATTATGAGGACAACATCTTAGGTGATGACCTCAGACCTTATAACATTATCATATGGTGACAAAGTTTGAGGTCAGGCACCATACTGGGATGACCTCTGACCCTTAACATCATTAATTTGGTGAAATTAATTATGAGGATAACATCTTAGGTGATGACCTCAGACCTTAGAACATCATCATACGGTGACAAGGTGTGAGATCAGGTACCATACTGGGATGACCTCAGACACTTAACATCATTAATTTGGTAAAATTAATTATGAGGATAACATCTTAGGTGATGACCTCAGACCTTATAACATCATCATATGGTGACAAGGTCTGAGGTCAGACACCATACTTGGATGACCTTAGACCCTTAACATCATTAATTTGGTGAAATTAATTATGAGGACAACATCTTAGGTGATGACCTCAGACCTTATAACATTATCATATGGTGACAAAGTTTGAGGTCAGGCACCATACTGGGATGACCTCTGACCCTTAACATCATTAATTTGGTGAAATTAATGATGAGGATAACATCTTAGGTGATGACCTCAGGCCTTATAACATCATCATATGGTGATAAGGCCTGAGGTAAGGCACCATACTGGGATGACCTCAGACCCTTAACATCATTAATTTGGTGAAATTAATTATGAGGATAACATCTTAGGTAATGACCTCAAACCTTATAACATCATCATATGGTGAAAAGGTCTGAAGTCAGACACCATGCTTGGATGACCTCAGACCCTTAACATCATTAAGTTGGTGAAATTAATGATGAGGATAACATCTTAGGTGATGACCTCAGACCTTATAACATCATCATATGGTGACAAGGTCTGAGGTCAGACACCATACTTGGATGACCTCAGACCCTTAACATCATTAATTTTGTGAAATTAATTATGAGGATAACATCTAAGGTGATGACCTCAGACCTTATAACATCATCATATGGTGACAAGGTCTAAGGTCAGACACCATACTTGGATGACCTCAGACCCTTAACATCATTAATTTTGTGAAATTAATTATGCGGATAACATCTTAGGTGATGACCTCAGACCTTATAGCATCATCATATGGTGATAAGGTCTGAGGTCATACACCATACTGGGATGACCTCAGACCCTTAACATCATTAAGTTGGTGAAATTAATGATGAGGATAACATCTTAGGTGATGACCTCAGACCTTATAACATCATCATATGGTGACAAGGTCTGAGGTCAGACACCATACTTGGATGACCTCAGACCCTTAACATCATTAATTTTATGAAATTAATTATGAGGATAACATCTTAGGTGATGACCTCAGACCGTATAACATCATCATATGGTGACAAGGTTTGAGGTCAGACACCATACTTGGATGACCTTAGACCCTTAACATCATTAATTTGGTGAAATTAATTATGAGGATAACATCTTAGGTGATGACCTCAGACCTTATAACATTATCATATGGTGACAAAGTCTGAGGTCAGGCACCATACTGGGATGACCTCAGACCCTTAACATCATTAATTTGGTGAAATTAATTATGAGGATAACATCTTAGGTGATGACCTCAGACCTTATAATATCATCATATGGTGACAAGGTCTGAGTCCAGACACCATACTGGGATGACCTCTGACCCTTAACATCATTAATTTGGTGAAATTAATGATGAGGATAACATCTTAGGTGATGACCTCAGACCTTATAACATCATCATATGGTGACAAGGCCTGAGGTAAGGCACCATACTGGGATGACCTCAGACCCTTAACATCATTAATTTGGTGAAATTAATTATGAGGATAACATCTTAGGTAATGACCTCAAACCTTATAACATCATCATATGGTGAAAAGGTCTGAAGTCAGACACTATGCTTGGATGACCTCAGACCCTTAACATCATTAAGTTGGTGAAATTAATGATGAGGATAACATCTTAAGTGATGACCTCAGACCTTATAACATCATCATATGGTGACAAGGTCTGAGGTCAGACACCATACTTGGATGACCTCAGACCCTTAACATCATTAATTTTGTGAAATTAATTATGAGGATAACATCTAAAGTGATGACCTCAGACCTTATAACATCATCATATGGTGACAAGGTCTAAGGTCAGACACCATACTTGGATGACCTCATACCCTTAACATCATTAATTTGGTGAAATTAATTATGAGGTTAACATCTTAGGTAATGACCTCAAACCTTATAACATCATCATATGGTGACAAGGTCTGAGGTCAGACACCATACTTGGATGACCTCAGACCCTTAACATCATTAAGTTGGTGAAATTAATGATGAGGATAACATCTTAGGTGATGACCTCATACCTTATAACATCATCATATGGTGACAAGGTCTGAGGTCAGACACCATACTTGGATGACCTCAGACCCTTAACATCATTAATTTTATGAAATTAATTATGAGGATAACATCTTAGGTGATGACCTCAGACCTTATAACATCTTCATATGGTGACAAGGTCTGAGGTCATACACCATACTTGGATGACCTCAGACCCTTAACATCATTAAGTTGGTGAAATTAATGATGAGGATAACATCTTAGGTGATGACCTCAGACCTTATAACAACATTATATGGTGATAAGGTCTGAGGTCAGGCACCATACTAGGATGACCTCAGACCCTTATCATCATTAATTTGGTGAAATTAGTTATGAGGATAATACCTTAGGTGATGACCTCAGACCTTATAACATCATCATATGGTGACAAGGCCTGAGGTCAGACACCATACTTGGATGACCTCAGACCCTTAACATCATTAAGTTGGTGAAATTAATGATGAGGATAACATCTTAGGTGATTACCTCAGACCTTATAACAGCATCATATGGTGACAAGGTCTGAGGTAAGACTATTGATTAAACTAAAACATCACATGGCAAACAAGCATTCAACCGAACAAATGAAGTGAAAATCCTCCTTAGAGGTTGTCATACTATTGTAAGATTAAAAAATATGAGTTAATTATGTTCTTCAGAGATTACAATCAGCGAGGGGTTGCAAAATAAAGCTTCACATTTAATCCTAAGGATTAGAAGGAAGAGTGCTGGCATCCTCGACCTGATTTTCTTGGCTAATGTTCGTCACCTCGACCTCGTCATCTCCGTGATTAGCTTTGCCTGTCTCTATACCGTCTAGGGGCACAGTATTCGCAGGGGCAACGAACTCCTCTTCAACCTCCTGAAGTGCTTGGGCAAACTGAGGGTCAGCAAAACCCAGACCTACGAAGTCAGAGGCCTTCAGAATCCCTGCCTCCTTCTCCTTAGGAGTCGCCCATTTGACAGTAGCCTTGATACCTCTTTCAAGGTATTCGAAGTCAAAGCTCATGAACTCGTCCGAGACTTTATAGTCTGCCAAAATCTCATCAGAGGCATTTTTAAGGGATGCCTTCACCGCAGAGTCGATATTTTACTGGAGAACATCGTCCTTGGCCTTCAGAGCCACATCGTGGTCCTTTTTAAGCTTGGATATCTCTTTCTCTAGCTCCTTCACCTTCTTATCAGACCCATCAAATGCAGACTTCAGGTGGTTGACCTCTGCATTCAAAGAGTTTTGCACCTTCTCGGCCTCTTAACCCTTCTGCATGAGGGGTAACTTCCTCAGAGTCCAATTGGCGAGATGATGTGTGGCATCCAGGCCCTCCAAATAATTTGGTCGTGTATATGACTTGAAATTCAAATCAGAGGTTACACTTTGAAGCTATATAGAAACCTGAAGTCATACCTGAATAGACCTGTGCAGGCTGAACTCAATCAGTAGAGGTGTGTCCGTGGACCTGCAAAAATGTTTATCAACCTCGGTTATGGCAGAGCCGATAGCATCCAGTGCTTACAGACTGTGTCCTATAATGCTGTCATTGATCTTTAGTTGCTCTATACGAGCCGCCAACGCATCTACAGAGGATATGGGGATGTCAGAATCCTCGCCTTTCTTCTTTTGCCTCTGATCTTCAGGGGCAGGGTCGGTAGCACCTCTCTTTTTTGTGTCCTGAGCCTTTGAGGTTGAAGGAGGAGGAAGAGGAGCATTCATACCTACCATCTTAGCAAGCCTTGTCAGAATCGATTCTACCATTTCCCAAAGTTCGTCTGATAGCAAAAAAGAAAAGTCTGAGTTAGAAGAGCAGACATGCATAAACTCAGAGGTATAACTTGGAAATAAAAAACTTACCAAACTCTAGAAGAGGACTTCCCCCTAAGCCAGTCCCAGAGAGATAGTGGGGGGGTCATCAGGTGTTCGAATCTTACGAGCAACCCATGCGCCCCCTGATCCTGAAGGTTTGTGACCTTCTGAAGATTTTGTAAGCTTAGACCAGGGTCGACCTTGGCAGACATCGTAACTTTCCCCCATCTTATGGGCATTCGCGGCTCTAATGAGGAGGAGGAGGCATATGGGCCAAATTCCCATGACCCTAAGGCAAAGAAATAACGAGGCTTCCAGTTATGATTAGAAGTTTGAGTTATCTGGAGCATATTCTTATCAGTCTTCCGAATTACAAAGTGATAATAGTTCGGATGGTTTTTGGCAGAGGAAGGGACATATCAACCTACAAAGACCTGGACTGGAAGGTCTGAGTGGTGAACAACCCTCTATAAGAGAATGGCCCTGATTATTATCCTCCAAGCATTGGGTGATAACTGAGAAGGGGCCAAGTGGATAGGAAGACGAAATCCTAACTTGAACATCTGCTTGTACAATCAGATCTCACCATCTCACCCGTGGTAAGCCCTCTCTTCCCTCAGAGGTCTCCTAAGTTTTATGGAGGGGGGAATGGTGTATAAGTACCTGAAATAAAGAAGGACAACCTCACTAACTGAGCTCTCAATCTCGGCCACCTCAGAGACGTCGACATCACTATCTGCATCATCATCATCATCATCATCGTCATTATCTAGCTCAACGTCGGTCGGAGCAGAGATTGGAGGGTTATTTGGGAACCTCTGAGAAAACTCAGCCCTTGTGACGGTTGACTGGGGAATGGCATCAAATATTAGTGGAATAGCCACGTTTGGTTCAAAAATCTCAACCTTTGAGGAAGAGGACGATGTTCTTGAATACTTATGAGACGAGGCCCTACTAGAGACCTCTGCTTGATCAGTGACCTGATCTTGTTGATTTGTGAAGTTCATCGCCTCTTGGAAAGAATCTATGGACATGGGGTCTGATGTGGAAGACTCAGACTTAGACATCGGTGATGGTTCAGCAGGTACCTCGGCTCGGTTAGTGGGTTCTAATGGTTCAAGGTATACTACCTTCAGAGGTGGGGGAAAGATAGGTCTGAGGGGGAATTCCTCTGACCTACGAGCTTCCTCCGGCGCTCTTTCTATTTGCCTAATTTTCTCTAAAGTCTTCTCCCTGAGAGAAGGAAACTCCTCTAGAAGTTGGTAAAGGGGTCTGAGCATCAGAGGCCGACCCTACACTTGTAACTATCCTAAACTACAAACAAAACTGGCTAATGGAATAATGCGATTTAAAGATCAAACTTTAAACCCTAGAGCATGAACAGTTCGCCTGAAAATATGGGGACCTCGCCAGAAATCTCCAAGAACTCATCAGAAAATACAAAAGTAAAGGGAAAAATAGGGAAAATGTAGGAAAAGGAATGGAAGAGGATACCTGAGGATGAAATGGTAAGGGAGAAGGAAGAAAAACGTGAAGAATCGCCACCAAAAGCTTCAAGCCAATATCTTTATAGAGAGAGAGTTCTGGTGAAATGAATCGCGCCAGGAAGGAGAAGTGAGGAAGAAATAGGGAAAATGAGGGTTTAAACCCTTAAATATGGATGCACGCTACCCAAGTCCCATCATTGCCTTGGGAGCCCCAAAGGACGGCTTACATCACATGCTTGTCAGGCACGCTTCACTTCAGCAATGGACAAGTGTCAAATGAGTATTGTCACATATAAGAAAGACCTTGGAGGTGTAGAGATCCCACAGTCACCTACTCTCACATGTAACTAAGGGTTGGGGGTAATTGATATTCCCCAAGTGTCACCTCGGCCTAGACGCATCAACCTCGGCCGAGGGCATGGCCGACGTTGGAAAAGCCTTGAATCAGTGACTCGCAGCCTCGGACATATTAGGGTCGTCCCTGGCCGATATCACCACCAACCACTTACAGAGATCAACAGTTCATCAACACACTCGGGAATGACAACCTCGACCGGGGGTAGGCTGAGGTTACAAGGAGACATACCTCTACCAAGGTCAACCCCACCAGTGAATCAGTCGATGTTCCAAGCACATGCCAACCTAACCTCGGCCCAGGCCGACCTTAATTCCTTACTATGGCTTCGCTTAAGCCGGGACCATAATGACTCGTCTCGGATTGGATGGATAACTGAACCTTACCAGTCTCGGCCCCTTCCAGGCAGAGGTCATGACTAAGCATCGAGGCCGAGCTCTTATTAGAATATGTGTGGACAAGAACACGTGGACACAATTCAGTTATAACAAATCATTCCCCTCACGTGGGGGGAATATTTCATCATCATTCTCTACATGTGACAGTGACAAATGTCTTCATCAGATTGGCTAGATCAACACATACATGCACATTGCATGCATTGGGGGTACATTACACCCCCAGGTACTATATATAGAGGTCATCCTCTACCTTGCAAAGGGATCCGAAGTTAGCAACCCTAGCTAAAACTCTGTTCAAATACACAGTAGAGAGAGAAAGCTTGAGAGTTTGTATCTATGGATCATACAGTGATATTAATCACACACTTGCACAGTGGACGTAGGCCTGATTGGATGAACCACTTATATTCTGGTGATCTTCCTCTTCTCCTCACTTCCTTCTACTATATGCCTTTATGCTTCCATTGTTAACATTAAATTGAGCTTACAAACACCTTGAAGGGTGGTGCTATGTCCAGCATCATCAGTAGGCATGCAAAAACTTTTCTCTAATCGTATAATAGGTAATACACAACCTATACATATACATAATAATCAATAGGTATTCATACAACCTAACATATTCGTTCGAGCGTAGCATATATCACTCCAATAATCACTGTACTTATTATTTCACAATTATACACATTATCATATTAATTTGAGTATTATTCTTTACTCTAAGTGTCCTAGTTACCCCTTACTTCTCTTCAGTAGTTATTTCATTCACAACCTACTGATCTATAAAATAAACTCATTCGAAGTCCTTGTAACTCATTATCTCTCTATCGAGTTACTTACATCACAATCGTAAGTATGTTCAATTCTCACCTGAATTCTTTCATTAGGACTAAGTCATAATCCCATCATAGGCCTACTGTAATATAAAAAGTCTCTCATTATGTTTTAGCAAAGTCCTAAGAGTTTAATCAAAAAAACTATAGGAGTTCTAGGCTTAAAAGGGAAAGTTTCATATTTTTTGGGAAACCGAATCGGTTTTGCCTAGGAGGCCAAAATGATTCTAAATGTTGTAGGTTATCTTCTTCCTCTACGAAGTTGCATTTTTCGCCATTTTCTCATTCAATTCCTCATGATTCTTTCCTAAACTCGTATCCAATATTCTCAAACATTATACATATGTATTAGGATGATTCCTAACATAAATAATACATCAAAAATTCTTGATTACTACGGAAGAACATATCAAATCAAATTTCCATCAAAACCCCTAGATTTTGTGTTCTTCATGAGTTCATATCAAATTCTACAGACTTATCCCATTTAAATTATCCTATCTTATCTCGGTTCGTATTATCTATATACATGGACTCACTCTACATGCAATCCTACCCAGCTCATGAGTTTAATTCATTAAAACCTCAAGAATAATTCATCAAATCATATGTTTTAAGAGCCTACACTACATGGGTATTATAACTTCAAAAGAAATTGCCAACAAACACTTGCCTCTTATGGTTAGGATATAATTTCATGATGAAGATGGTGGTTTTCTTGTCTTCTCTTCTAATCCTCACACCAAGGTTGATTGTGGTGAAGAAAAAAACTTGAATTTCTCAAGAACTCTCTCTTAAGCTTTAATAATGGCCTCTCCTTCTTCTCTAATGGCCTCTCCTTGATTGTTAACCTCTTAACCCTAGCCTCTCCTAAATAAAAGCTATTATAAACCTTGGAAATTCCTAAATCACTTAACTCTTGGATACTAAAAGACTAAAATACCCTCATATGATACCGGTTTAGTCTAAAATTATCTTGGGACCCAAACACTAGCCACGTGTATACTTTTCCAACTATTCTGACCCTTTCGGAATCATCTGTGACCTTGAAATCATCATCTGAGTCACTATAAATATATATCCTATCTCGACCTCAAATTAGTCTACACTCGACTCCCGATTGAGATAAAAATTCAATTACGCCAATATTTCCCACTATGATATGTAATAATTTAAATAAATTATTTACTATCCACTTAGTAAATTTATCACATCATATTAATCGTTATCTAACTATCAATAAATGTCTAATAATCACACTATTATTTAATTCAATTAAATTATGCCACTTATGTAATTTAAAATTGGATGAATTAATTAAATTGTAAACACGCAGAAATACCGGGTATTACATACTTCCCCCTTACAAAAGAATTTTATCCCTGAAATTATGTCATACCTGTGGCGAATAACTTTGGACACTGCTCTTGCATGTCATCCTCCCGTCCCCTTGTCAACTCGTCGACACTGTGGTGTACCCACTGAACCCTAACTAATGGTACTACCTTAGATCACAACTTATGCTCACCATGATCCAGAATAGCCACGCGTCTCTCCTCATACGAGATGCTTGGCTATAAATCGATCTCCTCGAGTGGAACGTGCCAAAAATCTCTCTTTCTACTTCCATATTTCTTCAGTGATTCCATATGGAACACGTCGTTTATACGCTGAAGATGCTATGGTAAATCCCGTCTATATGCCACTGGTCCTACTCTCTCAATAATCGATAAACGTCTCACATACCTCAGCGCTAGATTTCCCTTCTTGCTGAACATCATCATCCCCTTCATGGGAGATACCCATACCAACACTTGATTTCCAACTTTATCTCAATGTGTCTCTGGTTCGCATCGGTATAAATATTTTGCCTATTCTGAGCTATTTGAATATGTCCTCAAATCAGCTTGATCTTGGTAGTCGTCTCCTGTATTATCTCTGGTCCCAATAACTTATTATCCCCCACCTCTAACCAGTAAGCAGGTGAACGACAAGGCCTCCCATAATATGCCTCAAACGGTTCCATACTGATGGTAAATTGGTAATAATTATTATATGCAAACTCTACTAATGAAAGATATTTCTCTAATCCTACCCTAAAATCCAGAATGCACATCCGCATCATTTCCTCTAACATCTGATTAACCCTCTCAGTCTATCTATCTATCTTTGGATGATATGTGGTACTCAACCGCAAGTCTGTGCCCATGGAATCCTAGAAGATCTACCAGAAATAAGACATAAAGACTTTATCTCTATCTAACACGATGTTAATTAGTACCCAGTATAGATTAACTATCTCCGCTATGAATAGCTATGCATAATGCATTGTCTCAAAATCGGTACGTACTGGCAAGAAATGGGCCGCCTTATTCAACCGATCCACTGTCACGCAAATGGAGTCGTGACCCCTCTATGATGTCGGTAACCCTATAATGAAATCCATAGAAATGATCTCCCACTTCCACATGGGAATCTTTAGTGGCTATAGCATCCTCGAAGTCCTCTGGTGTTCTACCATAACTAACTGAGAGGTAACACACTTTGAGACACACTTTGTTACGTCCCACTTCACCCCCGACCACCAATATTGTCTCCTCTTCTCATGTTGCATCTTATCCCCGTCGGGATGTATTATAAATATTGAATCGTGAGACTCTATCATAACCGCCTGTCTTAAACCCTCATTTTTTAGCACAAGAAGTCGTCCGTTAAAGCGTAATCCTCCCTCTGAACTAACCGAATAGGACTTTGCTCCCTCGGCTAATAACTGACATACATAACAATCTCGGGAGTGATAACTATCCTTGAAGAACTGATCCTCTACCAGTGCTTTCACTACCTGTATAACAATCTCGGGAGTGATAACTATAACGAACATGCATGCTCTGGCGATTTGAGCGTCGTGTCGAAGTTCCATCCACTTCTCCTTTCAGACCTCCGCTAACTGCCCCGTAGGTCATGGGCTTAAAAAGATAAATTTTGAATCGAGTTAATTTGTAGTATTGACTTAATTATGGACAAAATGATTTGAGTCATGGGATAGAGTGTCATGTGTATCCATCCAAGCCTACGGCGAGTTTTTTGAAGACGTAGAGGTCAAATTTGTAAAGCTTCATCATTGTCTAGTTTCTAGTGCCTTGGTTCTACATAATCAAGTTGAGGATTCCATAGTCTCTAAAAGGTATGAACGTGCTTTTATATATGTAGGGGACTTGGAATATTTTATTGGTGTAATCTTTATTACTTGAGTTTAAAATGACTTTTTATTTTTAGAAAACATTTTAGAACTTTGTATAAAAGTTTTTGGGCTTAAAAATGAAAAATTGGATTTTCTAAATTTTCGTTCGAAGTGTCGTTCAAACGAGATTATCGTTCGAACGAGAATTCGAATGAGTTTACCAGCGAGGTTGACAATTGATCCTTGTTTTATCGTTCAAAATTTTGTTCTAACGAACTCGTTCGAATGAGTTTTTTCAATGAAGTTTGAACCTATTTTCCCTTTGGATTCTCGTTCGAATGATGTCGTTTGAACGACCTGGGAAAGTCGTTCGAACCACAGGGCGCTGGAAATTTATTTTTGGAAGTTTTTTTGGAAAACACACTAAATCACTCTTTGTACCTCCTTTTAACCATTTTTTGTGGGAACATTTTTCAGAAGAACTTTTGAGAGTTTCTAAGAGCTTAAGAGAGAAAATTTTGCCATACCGAAAGTTCATTTTTTGTGTTTTGATATCTAAATGATTTAATCCTCAAAAATACATACACCCATATGTTTTAATTTACTTCCAAGTTCCCTTATATATATTTGTTTCTTGGAGAGTTTATTTGGCACCTGGTTTTCTCTACACCATCAATAAGAGAGTCTGGTTTATTCTCTATCCCCAAAAGGAGTTTGTTTGCATGTTGCGGTGTTTGACGGTGACCAAGAGCCCTATCAGTGAATTTCGAGACTGTCGAAGAGTCCATCGTTATCTACGAGGCATACGTGTTTAAAATAAGGAACGTCAAGGCTTGTATGGATTCAAGTTGTTGGTGTAAGTGTAATGTCTTGTAATTGTAATTCCATACTTAGTGGATTTGTTATGCAAGGTCCGTCTGAGGTTTTTCATTTGGGTTTTCCTCGTACATCAGCGTGTAGTGTGATGCGATTTCTTTTTATCTTGCAAAACACCTTAAAACTCATGCTTAGGTTTAAGTGAGATAAAATTGGGTTTAATCACATTTTAGTTTAATTTGGTGCTAATTAAATTTGGGTGAATTTTAGATTAATTTAATTCATGTCAAGATAATTTAATTTGATAAAATTTGGTTTGGCCTAAATAGATAATTGAATATAAATCATTAGGCAAATTTTTAGGACTTGGGTTGAGTTAATTTTGTTTAAGTGAAAATATATGTTAAAGCAATTTTATTTCACTTTTAGTTTAGTTTAATTTTAATTTGAATGAAATTAAAATTTGTAGGTTGTTTATGTGTTTGAACCATCCTATTCCACATTTAAGGAAATTATTTAAAAGGACTTTAAAATTTGGAGGAATATATTTCCTTCAATTGGTATCAGAGCAGAAGCCCTAATTTATTGCGTTAATGACCTTTTTGCGTTTTGTTTAAAAAATGGAATTTTTTCGTTTTTAAAATTTCCTACTTTTGATGGTTCTAAATATGTGTATTGGAAAACGCGTATGAAATCGTCACTTAAGTCCGTAGACTAGAGGGTTTGGAAATCAGTCGTTACCAGGTGATCCCCGCCTACATGTTTGGTAAAAAATGAGCATGTTCCCAAACCCATTGAGCGTTGGAGTGAGAACGAACTAAAATCAGCTAACTGTAATTCCCCAGGATGGAATACCTTGTTTAGTGTGGTTACACTGGATGAATTCCGTCGTATCTTGACTTGTGAAATCGCTTAAGAAGATTGGGATATATTACAACTCACTCACGAGGGAACTGGTGTCGTTAAGGCTTCGAAACTCCAAAACCTCACCACTCAATTTGAAACCATCAAAATGAATGAAAATGAAAACTTTGATGAATTTTATGCTAGACTTTTCGACATAGTTAATTCATCATTTAATTTGGGAGAGAAAATATCCGCCGAACATGTAGTTAGAAAATTTTAAGGTATCTACCTGATAGATTTATCCCTAAAGTGACTGTTTGAAATTCTTTACCCACCTTGCACTCTACCAAAATTGAGGAATTAGTAGGTGCTTTGCAAACCTATCAAATGAAAAGAAAATAGATAAGGGAATCTATTTGAAATCCCAAAAGGAGGAAAAACAAGTTGTGGATAATGAGAGTGCTAGTGACTCGGAGGATATGGCTATGTTTGCTAGGAAATTTCTTAAATTTAATAAAGATAAGCTTAAAAATGATTATAAGAAATTTGAAATATCTAAGCAAGACAAGGCCAAAAACATTCCTAAAACTTATAACGCAAATATAAATAGGGACAAGTCATATAGGTTTTATGGTTGTGAGGGTTATGGCCATAGGGCCAGAGAGTGCCCCACTAAACTAAGGATGGAGGGCAAACAACCAATTTCATACAATGTCACCGTTAGTGATGATAGTGATAAGGAAGAGGGACCCGAATTCCCCATTGATCGCAACTTTACTGCATTCATGGCAAGTCATGTGAGCTCCGATAATGAATATTCTCATAAAGATATACATTTACATGACTCTTTTGAGGCCTTTGTTTGTAAATCTCCAAAAGATGATGACTGTGAGAGCGGAGAAGAGAAAGAGAGTGAAAGTGATGAAGAGGTTGATGAGAGTGAGCTTCAAATTGAATTTAGAAAATTATATGAAGAATCTATTAAATTAAAAAGGGCTAATTTAAAGTTAGAAGCTGGTTTAAGATAGCGTACCAAGGTCGTTGGTGGGAGTGGAAGACCTTAGGACACGTGTGATATCTTTTCGTGAGAAGCTTGAATATGTAAAAGGAGAGAGAGGTCGCCTTAGAGGTTTGATGGAGTCATTGAAAAAGGAGCTTCTTGTGTTTGAAGAGAGGAAAGTTTTGTTAGAGTTTAGAGTTTTAGAATTAGAAGGAAAATTGATAGACTCTAGCGAGGTCAAATTTGATTTGAAATGTAGGTCTGCTAAATTGGAAAAATATTAGTAATCGTCCAAGTTAAAAATGACACTTGTGGTTTAGGCTTCGATTCTTGTAATGATTCAACTAATAAAGCCAAAATAATATTTTGAAAGAATCACCTAGGAATGCTTCTAAAGGTCGACCCTTAGGTACTGCTTTTTGACGTGTCTTTATTCGCTCACATTATGGTCGAAAAGGTCATTTTAGGAAGTTTTGTTTTGATCTTAAAACAATTTCTTGGAAATCCAAAAGTAAGGTAACCGAGGTAGACAAGATCACCAAATCCCGAGATTCTCACTCTTCATTAGTTTGGGTTAGGAGATTCGACTTGGTAGCTTTACAAAATAGGGTTTATGATTCTAATTTTCTTGCACGTGAAACCTCCCATGCTAAATCAAAAGGTTGAATGTGTTAACTTTGTTTTGCATACTCTATCCTTTGTTCTTCGTGCTATACATTTATGCTAGTTGTATTCTTGTTTGCAATTTTCTAATCTATGCTCCATGATTAATCACATGCTAGAGTTATGATTGATGAATATATCTTTTGTGTTATATTCTTTTCATTTTAGTTTGCATTAAATGAAAAATGCAAAAAGATGTTGTTTATCATTTGTATTTTACCTTATGAGTAATTTAGGCATAATGTAAAATACAAAATGATTTTTGTTTGTCTTTTGAGTAAATAATTTTGTGTATTTGGTAAAAAATTTCAAAAACTAAAAAAGATTTTTTTGTGTGTATTTTAGTTTGACACGCCTTTTAAGGCATATGCTTGTGTTTGAATCCTATCGTTCCGCTTCCATGTGGTAGAACTTTTGGTTGAAATTGACAATCCTTAAAGTGTTCTTTATCATGATTACATGGAGTAGTTTAAGTTTGTCTGGCTTAATGGATTTACTTTTATATGCCTTTTC
The DNA here is from genome assembly GCA_949130495.1 of Sambucus nigra. Lineage (NCBI taxonomy): Eukaryota > Viridiplantae > Streptophyta > Magnoliopsida > Dipsacales > Adoxaceae > Sambucus > Sambucus nigra. The sequence continues at coordinate 145,990,947 of OX422211.1, forward strand.
ACACACATGCACGAGCTCTTTTGAAATTTTAACTTGACATGTATATTTGAGATTTATGAGTTGTTCTCCTACCAATCTAGTCATATTCATATCTTGTGACCTAGGAGGATTTGTGCATGATAAATTCGTTGCACGTGAGATTTGTATGATAGAAAACTATTATATATAATTGTGCACGGCGAAGGTCTCCGAAAGAAAACATTATCCTTTGCGAGTAAGCCACCATTTTCAATGGACCTACAAGAAATACGTTGTCCAAAGGCCTAAAATAATATATGCATTAAAAGGAAAAATATTTAGCTAAGTCCTATTTTATTTAGTTTGATATATTGATTCAAAAGTATTACATGCATATTTTGAGGGAGTTTGGATGGTATATCGATGTTTTTGCACCTTGTCCTTGTTTCCTAATTGCGCTATCATTGTCATGACACTATTGGTTTGTAGAATCATCAATATACTAGGCTTGTATGCATTGTGCTTGTTTGTTCATAGAGTTCACTTTATCTCGTCACATAAGGCTAAATCTGAGTTGATAAAGTTTTGTAATCAAATGATAAATTCGTGAACATGTTTAAGTGATTGGGTCTTAATTCATTGGTTTCTAGTTCACATCCCTTTACTTTCATTTTCATATGACACATTTATGCCATAAGAGTGTGGAAAACTTATGCTATTTTGAGTTGTATCATTTCTGTGTTTATATCTATATATGTGTGCTTGTGCATATTTTGTATCTTATGTGTATACATATATATGATGTTTTGTTTGTTTTTGAGTCTTTCCATGCTTAGTAGTCCATTTATGCTTTTAATTCAAAAAATTTATCTAACTTTTTGCAAATTTTAGTTGATATCCCATGCTTATGTTGAATACATTTTTGTTGGTATCAAATTTTTTTCACATCATAAGTTGGTATCTATTTACCCTTGTTATGGAGTAGTTACTTTTTATCGTTGCCCATATGCTTTAATGCTCTTATCACTTTATGCACCATCACGTTGTACTTGTTTTCCCATAGTTTATATCCCTTCTGTAGTTTTAATGGGGAGAAATAGTATATGCTTTAATTAGGGGAGAAATAAGTAATGTTTTAATTATTTACCCTTTGTTTATTCCTGAGCAAAAAGGGGGAGAAATTGTATCTAAACCTTTAGTTTAGGAGATTTAACTTAGGGGGATTCGCAACCTTCTTAAGTAGATCATATCTGAAAAAGGGGGAGAATTAAGTTAGGGGTAGTATTTATTTAAATTGCATTTAATATCTTGACATTCCCTATGAGTTTAATGGTTTGCTTAAGTGTGCAAAGATTTCTTTTAGCAGCATCTGTAAAGTGGCAAAGCGGTTCATCCTTGGGTCGATTCATCGCATCTATATTTTTGTTGTTGTTGTTTTGGGTGGGAAGTTATGTCTAGACGAGCTTGACGGCCCTTTAGGATTTTAGGTTTGGTTTTGTCTCGAAATAGCCAAACGGGGAGACATGTGAGGACAAATTTCCAATCGAGTCAATTTGTAGTATTGGCTTAATTATGGACAAAATGATTTGAGTAATAGGATAGAGTGTTATGTGTATCAATCCAAGCCTATGACGAGTTTGTTGAAGACGTAGCGATTAGATTTGTAAAGCTTCATCATTGTCGAGTTTCTAGTGTCTTGTTTCTACATCATCAAGTTCAGGATTCCATAGTCTCCAAAAGGTATGAATCTACTTTTAAATATGTAGGAGACTTGGAATATTTTATGGTTGTAATCTTTATTACTTGAGTCTAAAATGACTTTTTATTTTCAGAAAATTTTTAGAACTTTGTATAAAAAATTTTGGTCTTAAAAATGAAAAATTGGATTTTCTGAATTTTCGTTCGAAGTGTCATTCGAACGAGATTGTCGTTCGAACGAGTTTACCAATGAGGTTACCAATTGATCCCCATTTTATCGTTTGAAGTTTCGTTCTAACGAACTCATTCGAACGAGTTTTTCTAACGAAGTTTGAACCTATTTTCCCTTTGGATTCTTGTTCGAACGACAGGGCGCGGGAAACTTCTTTTTGGAATTTTTTTGGAAACCACCCACTAACCCACTCTTTGTAACTCCTTTTAACCGTTTTTCGTGGGAACATTTTTCAGAAAAACTTTTGAGAGTTTCTAAGAGCTTAAGAGAGTAAAATTTTCGTACCAAAAGTTCCCTTTTTTTATGTATAAATGATTTAATCCTCAAAAACACATAAACCCATATGTTTTAGTTTACTTCCAAGTTCCCTTATATATATTTGTTGCTTGGAGAGTTTATTTGGCACCTGGTTTTCACTACACCATCAAGAAGAGAGTTTGGGTTATTCTCCATCCCCAAAATGACTTTGTTTGTTTTCTGCGGTGTTCCCACTCGAAGAAAGGCTTTGCGTGAGGGTGACGGTGATCAAGAGCCCCATCAGTGGATTCCGAGAGTGTGTAGGAGTCCATGGTTATCTACTAGGAGGAGGTGTTTACAAGAAGAAGCGTCAAGGCTTGGATGGAGTCAAGTTGGTGTAAGTCTACTGTCTTGTAATTGTAATTACATACTTAGTGTATTTGTTCGGCCACAGTCGTCCGAGGTTTTTTCCATTTGGGTTTATCTAGTACAACGGCGTGTAGTGTGATGTGATTTATTTTTATATTGTAAAATACCCTAGAATGCATGCTTAGGTTTAAGTAAGATAAAATTGGGTTTAATAACATTTTAGTTTAATTTGGTGCTAATTAAATTTGGGTGAATTTGACATTAATTTAATTCATGTCAAGATAATTTAATTTGATAAAATTTGGTTTGGCCTAAATAGAAAATTGATTATAAATCATTAGGAAAAATTTTAGGACTTGAGTTGAGTTAATTTGGTTTAAGTGAAAATATATGTTATAGTAATTTTATTTCACTTTTAGTTTAGTTTAATTTTAATTTAAAAGAAATTAAAATTTGTAGGTTGTTTATGTGTTTGAACCATCCTATTCCGCATTTAAGGAAATAATTTAAGAGGATTTTAAAATTTGGGGGAATATACTTCCTTCAACGCATCTTCCACCATGTTAGCCCTACTAAGATGATACTATATATCAAACTTCTAGTCCTTCACGAATTCGATCCACCTCCTCTACCTCATGTTTATATCCTTCTGTGTGAGGAGATACTGAAGTGATTTATGATCCGTGGACAACGTAAACTGCTTCCCCAGAAGATAGTCTCCATATCCTCAAAGTAAACACAAGCGCTACGAGCTTTAGGTCGTGTCTAGGGTAATTTTTCTTATGGGGATTAAGCTTTCGGGATGCATAATCTATACCCTCTCCTCCTACTACAATACACCCCCATGTCCCTGTAAGGATGCATCAGTATAGATCAGGTACTCTAATCCTCCCCTAGGCAAAGAAAGTATAGGTGTTGATGTCAATTTTTCCTTTATCTCATCAAAGGCTAACTGATAGTAATCACTCCACAAAAACATTACACCCTTATGAGTCAAGTTCGTCAATGAACCCACAATATTTGAGAACCCCTTAATGAAATGGAATAACAATCAACCAACCCCATAAAGATGCGAATCTCTATCGGTGTCGTGGGTTGTCCCCACTCTTTCACCGCCAATACCTTACTCGAATCGATAGCAATGCCCCTCACGGACACGGTGTGTCCTAGAAAATTCACCTCCTTTAGCTAAAATCCACACTTTCGATTTTAGCATTCAACTAGTGGTCCCGAAGTGTCTATAGAACCATATGCTGATGCTCTATGTGTTCCTCCTCAGTGCGAGAGTAAACCAGAATGTTGTCTATGAATACGATCATGAATTAGTCTAAAAAATCTGTAAATACCCTATTCATGAGATCCATGAACAATGATGGTGTGTTAGTGAGCCGAAACGGCATCGCCGTGAACTCGTATGACCTGTATCGTGACAGAAAAGAGATCTTAGGCACTCCATCCTCTCAAATTTGCAACTAGTGATATCTTAATCTCAAATCAATCTTGGAAAAAGTAGACCGCTCCTCTCAACTAGTCAAATAGGTCATTGATCCTCGTCTACACATATCGTGACATTGTTCAGCTCCCTGTAGTCTACACATAAGCGAAGAGAACCATCCCTCTTCTTCACGAATAACACTGACCCATCCCATAACGATGTACTCATTCAAATGAAACCCTTCTCTAAGAGCTGTTGGATATTCTCCCTTAACTCCCGCATCTCGAAGGGGCAATGCGATACGCTGCTTCGGCAATCCATCTCATACCTGGTGATAAATCGATAATAAACTCGATCACCTGACTGGGTGATAACCCTAATATCTCCTGAAATACATCCTCAAAATCTCTCACAACTGGAATAGAGTCTAACGATATAACTACCTCCTATGATGTCTTCTCCTTAATGTAGTATAAGTGTGTGCACGACCCTCCCTTGGGAAGAGGCATCACCATCAAGAACATCTCTTGTACCGAAATAGAGAACACTATGGTAATTTTGTAATAGTCTACCATAGCCCTGTAACCCGCCAACCAATATATGCCTAGAATGACATCATATCCCTCTATATCCAACATAAAAAGGTCTGCTGCTAAGCAGAGTCTCCTAATAATGATGTCTACTCCACTACATATCGAGTGTATAAGGGACGCACTACCCAACGGTGACTCTACACACATAAGGTGAGTTCCTGTTATTTCTAAATGATCGGTTGCTCGTGCAAATCTAGTGGCAGTAGAGAAATGTGATACCCCCATATAAAAAAGAATCCTACCCTCATGTCTATGACTAGGAAACATACCCTCGAATGATGGTGGCACCTGAGGTGCTGGTGGCATAGGCATATCCTGAATGTTATACACATTCCCGTACTATATCTGTCCCTACTACTTCTTTGGGGCTGGTGCTAGAGGTAACGGAGCATGCTGCCCCGCCTGAGCACCCTGTTGTTGTGCCTTGCCTTTCTGTGTGAAATATTTCCTCTCATAACCCTGATGGCCACATATAAAGCACTGCCCTAAAAACTCTCTCTGCATCTGGCCTTACTATCCTTATCGAGGTTGTCCTTGATGCTACCCTAGTAACCTTGACCTTATTGGCTACCTCAATTTTTCCCTTGGCCCTGAGGAACCTTCTACTACTAATTAAGACCCTGCTAGAACTATCTGAAACCCTGGACCTCTAGTGCGTACCCTACTAACCTGAATCTCTTGGACTGATACCCCTGTCGAGAATCCTTCCCATGTTGCCTTGCTACCTGCTACTGAGGTTCCCCACTAGCACTATCACCTCCTGACCTAATTGGATATATCATCTCACATGATATCTTTCTTCTTTTTAGGTGGAAGCGGTGGTCCTCCCAGTGAAAAAGTGCAACATTAATGACTTCTGTATAAGGTTGTAATGCTGGGTTGCCAAGTCTATGTTGCCTGATCCTCCAGGATAGCCCATCCATGAACTTGAGTTTCTTCTATTCTTCGGTGGTCACCTCATCCAATACAAAGTTAGACAAACGTGTGAACTCCTCCTCATAATTAGCCACTGATCGCTCACCCTGTGTAACATCACTCCTCATCTACATCTGAATAATTGACAAAAAGTAGTTGCAATTAAATCTCTCCCCAAACTCTGCTATAAGAATCGTATCCCTCTCTGCTGAGGTGGTAATAGACTCCCACCACTACAATGCGGCTCCCATAAGTCTTAACGTGGAAAGAATATGCTTTTGAGTGTCGCTGCACTTGATCATATGTAGGTGATGCGGTATGTCCTTTTTTCACTAATATGCTACTATTACATCCGAGGTCCCTGAAAACTCCAATGGGTGGCCTTTTTGAAAAGCCTCCCTAATTTTCTGCCACGACAACGACCCGGGTTGGGCCTGAATAACTGATGACACTGACGATTGCGGTTGGGGCTATGGAAAATGAACGGCCATGGATGTCACAGCTGCATTGATCGCCTGGAACACTATCTTGGCCACCGGGGCAATCGTCACCATCCTCGGTGGTGGTTGTGGTTTAGGTAACTCCTACTCCTGCTGAACTTCTCCGACCTCATCTCTAGTCGACATTCTTGCCTCTCTCTATCTCCTTCTGCTGGGTGGCATCTCTTATGGTTATAATCTAATTTCGTGATGAAGAAGGTGGTTTTCTTGTCTTCTCTTCCAATCCTAACTACAAGGTTGATTGTAGTGTATAAATAAGCTTGAATTTCTCAAGAACTCTCCCTTAAGCTTCAAGAATGGCTTATACTTCTTCTTTAATGGCCTCTCTTTGATTATTAATATCTTAATCCTATCCTCTCTCAGCTAGCAGTTCATATAAACCTTGGAAATTCCTAGCTCTACTAACCGTAGGCTACTAAAAGACTAAAATATCCTTATATGGTACCGGTTTAGTCTAAAATTTCCCCGGGACCCAATGACTATTCATGGGTATACTATTCCGACTATTTCAACCCTTTCATAATCATTTGTGACCTCGAAATCATCATCTGAGTCTTTATAAATATATATCATATTTCGACCTCAAATTAGTCTACACTCGACTCCCGGTTGAGATAAAAATTTGATTACGCCAATATCACTAGGTATGACGTGTAATAATTTTAATAAATTATTTACTATCCACTCAGTAAATTAATCACACACATTAATCGTTATCTCTCTCTCAATAAATGTTTAATAACCACATTATTATTTAATTAAATTAAATTACGTCACTTTTGTAATTTAAAATAGGATGGATTATTTACCGAATTAATTAAATTCGTAATACGCAGAAATATGGGGTATTACAAAATGATCGAGAGATAGTTGCTAATTTCGAAATATTGTTACCATGATTGAAATTTGAAGGGAAAATGGATTTGTGATTGCTACGAAATATTGTTACCATGATTGAACTTTAATGGGAAAATGGATTGGTGATTGCTTCGAGGATAGGATGTGCGGTTGTAAATTATAGGAGTGTTATGAGAGATTAATCCAACCAACACTCTCTTGAGTTTAATAATAAAAATGATCCGTCTTCTCAATCTATCAATGTTACCGTTATCGGGATTCTCCATCTAATTAATTACAAATTCTGAGTACTTAGAATTGATCACCAAGTCAAGTGTCAAATAAAGAAATTCTTTTAAAATGAAAGTCAGAGCAGGTGCATGACAACAGCATGTGTGAAATCCTAATGTGGCACACACAATATGGTAGAAGATTTAAAGATATAATAACGCGATTCGACATTCAATGGAAATCTTATTATAATCGCTATTGTAAAGGTTTTGTATTAGTTTTTTTGATATAAAAGTAACTGTTCGACGCAGTTATGGTACAAATCTCTTACCAAAATATAGAGGAACGTCCTCACAGCCTTTGTTTCCGGTTCTTAGGTTCTAATAAATGTTTTAACTATGATATTATGCAATATGATTCAGTACGTGTCAACTGAAATTAAGATTGATTTTTTATTCTACAAAGTGCCCCTGTTATAAAACATAAACGATATGGCCATTCCTCAAATACGTCATACCTCAAATCATTTTCAATTCTAAATGATGAAGTTGAACTTAGGAGAATACTCTATTTTTGTTAGATAACTGGTTAGGAACTATAATTATTCAGTAGTATCATCAAAATCTACATACGGCTCATGTCGGTACTTTTCTTCACATAAGCTTTCCATATAAAGAGCTCGATTATGAACTGTGAGAAAATATGGAGCCTAAGAATGTAACATGTTTTCAATAGATGTGTGTCCAACACTTTGTCCATAGTTAAAATATAAGAGAATCTGCATTGTGTAAAATACACATGGAATTTACAATGCCACGTCAACTTAATTTAAACACCCTTATTAGTTGTGTTAAATAGTAACCCATGTTCCCATAAACCCCACTTAAATCACAATTTTAACCAACTTCTCAATCCAATATACCTTCCAGAAATAACAAAGGTAAAAAGGGTAGTCAAAAGGGAAGGAGAAGGATTTTTAATGCAAAAGAAGAGGGACCACTTGTAAGAGATTGGTTAGCAAATACAGGAGATGGCATAGGAGTTTATTCCATTAACTCTAGGTACAGTATGATTAAGTATACGTCCCATAACTTAAACTTACATAAATTATTCATTCAGGAGATGACATTTATACCTCTCAAATCAAATCTTAAATTAGTAAGTTGGAAATTTTTAAATACATAGACCATCTATAGAGATTTTGGTCTAAACATTGAATATAAAGGTCATAAACACTCATAAATAACACATATTTTCACTGAGGAGAACACGTTATTTTTTTTAGATAACTTGTTGGGAACTTTAATTATGCAATACTATCATTTTCATATGTATCATTTTGATAGTTTCCTTTATATAAACTTTCCGCATAAAGGGATCAATTATGGACTCTGAGAAAGGATGGAGTCTAAGAAGGCAACATGTTTGCAACAGACGAGTGTCCAACACTTTGTCCGTAATTTAAATATAAGAGAATCCGCATTGTGTAAAATACACATTGATTTTACAATGCCACATCGACTGAAATAAAACATATTTATTATTTTTGTTAAACCAAAACACCTATTCCCACAAACCCCACTTGAATCATAAATTCAAGCAACCACTCAATCCAAAATAATATCCATATGTAATAAAGGTTCAAAGGGTGGTCAAAATTACATGATAAGGTATTTTAATTCGAAAGAAGAGGAACCACTTGTAAGATCTTGGCTAGCAAATTAAGAAGATGACATAGGATTTTTTTTCCATTATACGTCCAGTACAATTAAGTATATGTCCTACGACATATACTTCCATCCAATATTCGTTAAGGAGATGAATTATATCCATAGTGTCCATTAGTGTAAAAACATTATTCTAAGTATATGTCACAACCTTTATTATTAAGTATACAAAGGTATAGATTTCGTCTCATTCAAAATCGATGATGGAAATATGATTTTAAACCATCATATGAATTTTTTAAAGAAACAAAAACATTATGACTTTAAGCCATCTCTAAAAAAAATCAAAAACTCCTTCAAAACACTTCGAAACTATGTCATAGGTTTTAATTCTTAAGTATACGAAGGTATATATTTTGTCTCTAGTTTAAAAGGACCAGTGAAATTGATCCGCTATGGGATTTAGATTATAATCAACATAAGAAATTGGAGTACTAAACGGAATAAGTATTACTTTGGTAATGGTTGGAGCATTAAACTTGGATTCATCAAGAATGTCATTTTTTGGTAGTACAAAGAGGGATCCGGGGAAAAAAATTACCAACGAGCCAATACAGTGTCAGGATCCGGTGGTTGATTGAAGTGCCACCCAAACAATGCGAAATGGTCCCCGCCTTGACTTGATCTTCAATCACCTTTGCTAGATACAATAATATTAAATCTTAGAACTTGAAAAATTATGAAACAATTAATAATAATAGTAGTGAGGTCAACAGAGTAATATATTTATTTACAAAATGTATATATTGGAAATGTGTGAATATGTAAAATAGAAGTTGGTAAAACATTTTGTCGCACTTAATATTGAAATAGCATAAAATAAACCCTAAGTCTCACTTTTACATACTCATATATTTAAATTACTTTCAACATTCGTGAATCCTGAAAATATCAGTAACTTAACGATATGTAGATTAGTGAAAGTAGGCGAAAATATACTTTAGAAAATGACGCGACTCAAAAAGTGTGTTTTGTGCTTGATTATATCGGTTCAAGTGTAAGTTAGTCGCGTAAGTAATGATCTGAGCAAGTCGGGTATCAAACACAGGGAACAGGATGTAAGACGTGACGATGAATATGAATGACGATTCACCTCAGGGTCGACTCTAGAAATAAGGAAAAGATGGTTGTTTTCAGATGTTTTAATTAACTAAAGAAAATTAATTAAACTAGTGAATTAATTATGCATGCGATAACACATAAGTGGTTATAAATCAAATGTGAGAAAATGGAGTTAGGGTACACTCCCCCGAACCGTCGATAATTACTTAGAACATAAAAACTTCAAAAACGTAATTGTCAATTTAAAGAGAAATCAAGCACTTTCTAAGAATTTAACATATGCGTATTTTACTCCTCACAATATCAAATCAGAAATTATATTCGATGATAATGAAAAAACACCAAAACGCTAATTGCACCCTTGAACATTCCGGTTACATAGGGTAAACGGAATGAAAAGACCTACAACCTTTATTTTGATAAAAAAAAATTAAACCTTTGACTTGTTAATTACATTTTATTCTCTTTTAAATCCATTCGTAACACCTAGGTTGGGTTCATGTACCCCAAACCACTAAAAACTTAGCCGGACATAGCTACGTGTGAAATAACCAAAATTCTAACGTTGCATGTGTTGGAAATCATGATGAAACTATGGTTAAACATGGATGGAAGTCTTAGAATCCCAGAAAAATAAATAAAACATGGAAAGATGGAGAATATGCAAGAACAAGATAGAGAAGACAAACCTGATATTAAAACCTTGAGAATTGATCCACAATTATGTAGATTTAGTAGATGAATAAAAACTAGGGTTATTACCTCTTATTCTCTCTATTTCTAAGGTAAAAAATGATTAAAACTCGGTCTAACATCAAACGCAACATTACATGGTTATTTTTGCAAGATTCCTCACCAAATACAACTCTAAAAGAAAACAACAATTAAATGAATTTTTGTGTTTCGGGTATGCCGAACCGGTTCTGGTGCATAGGAGAACCGATTCGGACTCAAACCGATTTGGGGTTCCGTTTGGAAATTCCTGTTGCATTGGCTTGCTTCCTTATCTTTTCTTTTGATTTTTTTCTCAACTTCAAACTACCATATCTTCTTCACATAGCTCGGATTAAGGCGTCGTTTTTTCCAATATTCTTGTGATTTCGCATTCTTCAACTTTCTAGTTGGCCCCACCTCTCTACTATGGTTGTAAAATTACTAAACTACCCCTCTACTTCTTTTCTTATATTTCTTTCACTATTTTGATTTCTCTCCCATATTTTACTTGCATGGATTACCTGTAAAATAGATAATAAATACACAAAACAAGAAATACTCACCAAAAGGGGTTAGTATCATGAATATGAGATAAATCGAGTATATATACACTGCGCGAGACCATAGAAGAACCTAAATTAAGGGGATAAATATAAGATATTTATGCCTAATCAAATCCCCCTAACTTATAACTTGCGCATTTTGAGCAATGTAAAAGAATAAGAGTATGATTTAAGGATCTTTCAAAAACTTTATTGGATAGAATACATTTTTCATGGGTAAGCGATTGCATTTAACATATGCAATAAGTCGTTAAACCCCTAAGTTACCCTAGTAGGACGAGTGGTGTCTCGTGAGGGTTTGGAGTGAATATACCCACAACATTCGTTTTTCAAATCAAAGAAAACGATCAAAATACCTAAAAACTGTATAAAATAAATTCCCCAAATATAGTCACCGTAAATTCATATTCAAGAGTCTCAATTCATTGTGTGTGTGCAAATCCGAAAATTGAACCGCTAATTTCCACCAATTGATCATTACATTACTTTCGGAAAATTCGTTTCGGTTTAATTTCTCACGGATGCACTCACAAACGAATCTCGCAGAATGTGGTTAATTCTCTTAGTGTACGTGATTTATAACAGTAAATATAATGGAACAAAAATTCACACAAACAAATTTGAAATACGGAATTTTTATGGTAAAAATATCTCATCATCATAATACGATCATTAGAAAACGGGCAACATCGCCTCTTATTCTCACCAATTAATATCTCTTTTATCTTTTTGTATATTAGCTTTCCATGTGATATTTAATTGCGTTACTCGGATTCGGTTAGGACTTTTTCGGGTTTGAGGTGTATAGGGTAAAATTTAGGAATGATTCGAAACTTAAGAATTGGAAAACATTCTTACGATGTTCGTTAGTTCTTTTTTGGGCTTTTGCTCATTTTTATCTTGTTTCACTCCTTTTTTTTCTATGTTTTTTTTCCTTTTCTTGTTATTTTTGTTGATCATTATTCCATTTTTCCTACCCCTTTTTGTGCACTTCTTGAACTTAATTTTGCAAGTTTGATTTTAATAATTCCGGGCTAAGTGTTTTTTGGGGGGTTGTTAAACAAAAACGGAAGACTTTATTGGGCTCAAAATGGCTTGCAAACGGATAATTTTTCACAAGGTTTTATGCCTAATATTTTTTTATAAACAAATGAGCATCTGACTTCATTATTCGAATCACTAATTATTTTACCATATGCGTCTCGAGGATGTATTTAGTTTACAGATATTTTTAATGCGTTTTATAAGACAACGTCTCAATCGTTTACCGTAACCGATCAAAATAAAGGAATTGAGATCCTCAACGAATTTTTTTAACGTTGAAACAAGCGTTGAGTATTTTATTAGCTCGGATTGACTTAAAAGCTCTAAAAAATGATAGGCTCTCAATCTCATCGAGTTGATTAATCTCCACACTTATTCGTTAAGTTCTCAATTTTCGCTCGATTTCCATCTTTGGACAATTTCGGCTTTGTGCATTTGATTTTCAATTTGAGACTTCAAACAAAAGTTTAGTGATATTTTTGAAAAAAATTTAAATTCCAAAATTTATTTATTTTGAAGGAAAATATTTTTTATTTTTCAAAATTTTCTATTTTTTTTAACGTTTTGAGATTTTTCAATTTTTTGGGGGCATTTTAAAAATTTGTGACTCTAAAAGACGCACTTGTCAACCCCTCTAACTTAGACTTTTGCATTGTCCTCAATCAAAAGGACTAAATTCTAAATAAGAAAAAAATAATAATTGCAACAAATGAAACAAGAAAATATTTAAAATGCGGATTTTTTAATTTCCCTACAATTTATTACTAAGCGATAAAGGACAAATTACATAGTTCTTGCAATGATGAAATAATAAAGCATAAAATAACTACATAAGGAAGTAGCAAACAAAACATCACAACATAAGAGATAATGCGAGGGGCATGTGGTGCCTAATCACGGGTGAAAGAGGATGGAAATGTGAATGAATTAGGTGGGAGAAACAAAAAGTGGGGGATTTTGGAGCAGGTACTCTGAACCGGTTTGGGTATGCAGGCGAACCAGTTCAGCCCACAGTTCGGACAAACTCACTACCTCAAACCTCAATTATGCCATGTTTTTCCTATTCTAAGTGTTCCAACCTTCAATCTCTCATCTCTAATGTCTCTCAAGCCTCCTTAAACACTCAGGACACCGGGACACCTCAACCTCACTCTCGAAATGCATGTACTCTCTCTCGTGCATGAAAACTCAATGTAACTCTCAAACCTTCCTCTTATTTTGGAATCAAAGGACCTATAACTACTCGAAACCTAACATGGCTCAAGAGTATAAAACAAACATGAACCCCATATGAGCTAATGGTTCCACGACTTCTCTCGCTCTCCTGAACCTCACCCGACCTCGTGAATGGGGTCCGATGCTCTCTTATTCTCCCTCTTCCTCACATCGTAAACCAATAGTCAAAATAAGTGGGTATCATCCCTATAAGCATGGGGTACATTACGAGCCTCGTGATGAATGATTTGAATGGTATCATCATGCTGACCAATCGAATTGCAGCATACTTTTCCCGACCTAGAGAGAATATCTCTAAGAAAATTGGAAGGACATGCTAACCCGAGATTCCCCTTACACTCGACATTGCTTGGATCGGGCTCTAAATCGGGTGAAATACTAGTCTTGTCCTCGATCGCATCTGATAACTCAAGTGGGATAGGTGGATGGTCACAACGAACAAATTCATCTATTTGATCTTTCCAGTCATTCTCCCCTAGGTGACAAAATAAGTCCAATAATGATTGGACTTCGACATTGAGATTTTTGTCCACTGGCCTAAATTCTTTCTCAAAGTCTTTTAGGCTCATATCTCCTAAATCTCTCTATCCCTTGATCTCCGCAAACTCTCTCTCACTCGCGAATACCTGCGCTCTGTCGCTATCAATAGCAGTCACTAAAAATGCCTTATCCACCTCTCGCTCAACATCGTATTTTTTTCTCTCACTTGCCTTAATGAGACAAACCCCTAACTATTCTCTTGTGTGATTCTCCTTGGCTTACTCATTTACTTTCTCTTCCATAATATTTGTCTCTCGTAATTCTCCCTCATCACCCTCGTGCTTGGTGATGTTAAAGATATTTGTTTCGAGAGCCATATTCCCGAACATGAGTTGCATTTTCCCATTACGTGTATTAATCAATGTGTTAGCCATAGATAAGAATGGGCGGACAAGTATTACGTGGACATGATTACTCGGGAGAGTGGAGGGCTCCTTGTCCCAAATCAAAAAATCTATCCGAAAGTAGAAAGTATCAACTTGGACAATCACATCCTCAACGATCCCTTGAGGTATTTTCACGGAATGATCAACAAGTTGGAGAGTCATCTTAGTGGGCTCAAGGTCTCCCAAATCTAATCGCTTATATATGGAATAGGGTAGAATGTTAACACTCACCCCTAAATCTATGAGTGCTCTCTAAATTGGATTTTTCCCCATGATGCACGAAATGGTTGGTGCACCCGAATCTTTATATTTTAGTGGGAGGTCACTCAAAAGTATTGAACTGACATTCGGTGCTAAGAACACATTTTTCTTTACCTTTAGCCTAAATTTCACTCCAAGTAATTCCTTAAGCAACTTATCATATGAGAGAATTTTCTTTATGGTCTCGAGGAAAGGTAAATTAATTTTTACATGCTTAAGAATGTTTAAGACAACATCAAGGGTAGTCTCCTTGGAGTGGGCTGCTAAATTTTGAGGGTATGGAGCAACAATGGGAGGTTTCACAACCACCTTGAGCCTGACTGTGTCATTATTACCACTCTTTCTCAGGGGGTATCTTGGGCCTCTTTCATATCAGGAGAAATCCCCTTATCATTGTGCTCATCGTGTGGAAGAGGTGACAACTCAACAACTCTTTCACTACGTAAAGTGGTTACCACACTATATTGCTTTTGATTTTTATCGGGGTTAGGCTAACACAATTTTGACCTTGGGGAGGTCTTTGGCCTTGGGATGGAAACTTTCCCTTCTCTTAGACACTTAATGATGATTGAAACTTAGAGATCGATGCTTTTAATTCAGCATATTGTCGTCATTTTGAGCATTAATCACCGACTGGTTTTGCATAAATTAGTTAAAAGTGTCCTCGAGAGTCCTACACGGTGGGGTGACATCAGGTGCGGGAGGTAGAGCTTGTTGGAAAGGCAGGGGCAGTGGCGAGTTTTGGGAAATAATGAAATTCGGATTCATTGCAGTGTTTTTTTACCTGTAAATAAAACCCGGATGGTTCCGCCATGTAAGGTTATAAGAACTCTCATGTGGGGCATTAGATTTTTCCTGAAAAGATCCTACTGCTTCCACTTGCTCTTAGAGAATCACTTTGTAGGCATGTATAGTCGGGCATTCCTTCCTTGGATGTCCCACTTCACAAATCGCACACACCTCCTCTATTAGCGCTCGCATGGAGCTGAAAGTTTCTCTTCCTCTCAATTCTACTACGTCTTCCAAGTTCTTGGCAAGTTAGTTGATTTGAATCTTTAACTCAGATTCTTTGTCAAAATGGTAGAGTACGAACGCAGAAGGGACAGTGAACATTTTTTTAAACCAGTTTTGGATATTTGGATCGGATGTGTCCTATGCTTGATTAGTCTCGACGACATATGTAAGGTGAGAATCGACATCGTCCATGTCTAACCCTAGAATTTCATAAAACACATGGTTTCATCGAGTTGTTTGGAACGTAAGCTTATCGCATGATGGAAAAAGGAGACAATTTTCCATTTCTCAAAATCATGGTGTGGGCACATATTAACTAACTCGTTAAAACGCTCTCAACATATATCGAACGACTCATTCTCTTATTGTTTAAACATTTAAATTTGAGATTTTATGGAATTGGTTCGATGTTGGGGAAAGAATTTCAGGATAAACTTACCTTGCATATCTATCCATGTTCTAGTTAAGGTTTGTGCTAAAGACCATAGCCAAGTCTTGACCTTATCCTTCATAGAGGAGGAAAAGAGTTTGAGGCGAATGACATCTTGGGTGAACGCTTGATTGCTAAAAATTTAACATGCCTCTTCGAACTCACAGATGTGGGGGTATGGTTATTCTGACCCCATACCATGGAATGTGGACCATTGTGAAAACAAAATTTCCCTACATGATACGGGAATATAATGCATCCCGGAGTCAGAGTTTGCTCGAGATATAAGAGGTATCTTATAGGGAGATACAGTATCTCACCCTCACGTGTACCATAACTAGCGTTGTCTGACATCGTGCTCTCTCCAAATGACTCAATATCCTCACTCGATGCCCTAGACATATGAATCAAAGTGTGATACATGATAGAGTTGGGCGGTGTAGGAGGTGGAACCAAAATTATGGAACGCGAGGAGTATGTGCGCTATCGGGATTTTACTCTACTATAAGATTTTCTTGAATTCTGTTAGGAGTGGATTAAGGAGTTGGTTGAGGATTTTTCATTTAAGGAGTTGAGAGATTCTATAAGAAAAATTGTGTGTTTTTTTTTTCATTTTTTTTTACTTTTTTCATTTTTGATTTTATGATTCTTTTTGGATTTTTAAGAATTAGAGTTAAATTTCTAATTAACTCGACCTAACCTAAAAATCTGTCTAGTCCCCGATAACAATGCCAAAAACTTACGCGACTCAAAAAGTGTCTCCAGTGCGTCCTTTTATTATCTCAAGTGTAAGCCGATAGCGTAAGTAATAATCCGAGTAAGTCGGGCATCGAATACAGGGAATAAGACGTAAGACGTGACGATGAATAGGAAGGACGATTAACCTTACAGTCGATTCTAGAAAAGAAGTAAAAGGTGATTGTTTTGAGATATTTTAATTAACTAAAGCAAACTAATTAAACTAGTGAATTAACTATGCATGTGATAACAACTAAGTGGTTTTAAGTCAAATGTGAGAAAATGGATTTAGGGTACACTCTCCTGAATCGTTGGCAATTACTTACAACATAAAAACTTCAAAAAACTAATTCCTAATTAAAATAGATATCAAACACTTTCAAATCATTTAACATATGCAGATTTTTCTCCTCACAATATCAAATCAAAAATTGTATTTGACGAGAACGATAAATTACCAAAATTCCAATTGCACCCTTAAACATTCTCGTAACTTAGGGCAAACGGAATTAAAATACCTACGACCTTTATTTTGATAAAAATCAAAACTTTGAATTGTTAATTACACAGTAATCGCTTTTAAATCCATTCGTAACACCTAGGTTGGCTCAATGTATCCATACCCTCTGAAAACTTAGCCGGACATAGCTACGTGGGAAATAACCAAAATTCTAATGTTGCGTGTGTTAGAAATCATGACGAAACCATTTCTAAACATGAATGTAAGTCTTAGAATCCCAAAAAAAAACATGTGAAGATAAAGAATGTGAAAGAAAAAGATAGAGAAGACAAAGTTGATATCAAAACCTTGAGAGTTATTCCACAATTATGTAACTTTAGTGGATGAATTAAATCTAGGGTTCTTGCCTCTTCTTCTCTCTAATTCTAAGGTAAAAACTAATTAAAACTCGGTCTAACTTCAAACTCGACATTGCATGGTCATTTTTTCAAGAGTCCTCACCAAATACAACACCCCGTATTTTTAATGATTTTTATAATGGGATTAAGTTAAATTAAAATGAGAAATTGATCAGGATTAAAATAAATATTAATTAGTGAGACAAAGGTTAATATTTATTTTTGTGAATTATATTGAGTATTACTTAGTGAACAAGTAATAAGATATTAAGAATGCATTATAATTATCTTCAGTAAAAAATACAACAGTTATAGTAAGTTAGTTGGGACGCGCTTGTTAGCCAAGTCGGGACTTAATATTATGAGATAAAAGGTAATCTATTTATGGGTCATCCAAATGGTCATTTCGATTCCTCCAATGTGTTCGAAAGGGTAGCAATAGTAAAAAAAAGTATACTCGGAGGTTTAGTTTAGGTTTCGAGGCATTTTTAGGCCTAATCGGTACACCTATAGGGTATTTCGATCTTTTAGATTTTTGTAGTAAAAAGACCTATGAAATTTATATCAGCTGGTAGGTTAAGGGTTCTAGGTTAAAATTTACAAAAGCTAAGAGTAGAAACTGGAGGAGTAAGAAGAAGAGTTCCTAGGCATTCCCACACCATTCTTGCACCACCACCACCACTGTTGGGTTGATTGGGAGGAGAGGAACCCAACCATACCGTTCTTCGGTAGAGATTCAGACCTAATAACTGAGGCAAGCATTTATATTGCTAAATTATGAGCATATATACCATAAATGTTAGTGTAGGATGAACAAATTCATGAATAAATAAAGATTTGGTGTTAATTGGGAAGGTTTAATTCATGTTCTTGGGTAGGAACCATGATAGGTTAAATCTCTTTATGCATGTAGAACGAAATGGATGAATTAGTAATATTAGCATGTGAAGAAATCGGAGTTTTATTGAGGATATTGAATAAAAATGATAAACTAAGATTTTTATGGTTTAATCATGAATTTATTCGATTCAAAGGTGTTATTTGATAATTAAACGATTCTACCATGTTGGAAATATTGTATATATTTTGGTATAATGTTTAGAATATTTGGTTGGGAATTTGGGATTGTGTAATGGATGTTTTGGGATTTAAAAATGGTGAAACCCTTAGCTGTGGAAAAGATGAACTATCATGTACCTCGAACTGGTTCGGCAGACCTCTCAAACAAGTTTAGAGGTACAAAAAAAAACTCTAACCGGTTCGGGGAAACTAACTGTCCTGGTTTTGGTTTACTTAAATTTTAAGAGTTAAGGGTTGGAATTTTTCCCACTAGAATGTAATTAAGGATAATAATTATAGGGATTATTTGGATATTAAATGACCTCACGATAATATGAATTGGGTTGTGGAGAGTATGAGTGTACCATGGGATTTAATTTGACATTAAATGATCTCACGGGTTTTAAACTGGGTCACGAAGAGTACAGGGGAACCGAAGACCGGACGAGCTGTAGAGGGATATTATGACTGCTGAATTAATCTTATGGGATAGTTAGAACCCTTTGAGTGGTGGTAAAAGACTGGGGAAAATACGGGGTGTACTATAATAGTAAATTAATAATACGTTGAATATTCGAGAGTTATGTATACTACTCATGGGATATATTATAAGTTATGTGTGTACCTATACTGAATCTATAAATATAGGTTGTATTAATACCTATTATTTGATTTATTATGTGTGAACATACCAAGGCTACTTGCTATCACAAGAGGTTTCATGTCGTGGACAGTCTTATCTTGATGAGACCATTGGGGGCGGGGGGGGGGGGGGGGGGGGATTTTGACTTGTACACCAGAACATAGAACCTAGGTATGGGCTATCTGAGTGTATGATAGTTTCGACAGTCAATTGGAAACGTTTGGTGTGTGCGTAACCCATAGACTTAGAACTATGTCACCTCCAATACGTGTAATTTGATTTATGGTTCAAGAGTTATATCCTAACCGATGTCCATATTTACTACATGATGTATCAGGACTTGATAGTAGAGTATGCCTGAATCGCAAGTCTTCACCTATGGATGTCGTATACGTATATTTCTTAATAATGATGTGTGTGTGTGTGTGTATATATATATATATATATATATATATATATATATATATATATATATATATATATATATATATATATATATATATATATATATATATACACGTGTGATTTTTTCTACTACAGGTGTTTTAGTAAATACTAAAGATAATGATATCTAAATTAATCTCAATATGTGTGAATCTTAAAATTACTTGGTGACTCTTCATGAATAAGAAGGGATTGTAAATTAGGTATCGTATTATACGGGCAATGCGAGTGGGCATAGTAAAATATTAGAAAAAGGATTAAGTCAAACTAGTTAGGCGGGGTAGCATAACAAGGTGGGTTGAAAGAGTATGTTAGGCGTGCACATTAGTTGAGAGGTGAGAATATCAAGCGAGAGAACGTGAAGCTAACATGTACATAATATGCACTCTTTATTGAATTTTCAATACTTGCTAAAATATTTTCAAACTGTTTTATGAGGGATCTGACCTATTTCAATTTCATTTTGTAAAAAACATTTTAGGTGTCCAGACACAGGGACATCAAGATTAATAATCTGTTCCAAGAATGCGTAGTTGCAACACTTGTGGATGCTTGCAATATTTGGATTAGACGCTACAGATACTTCAATGTCGTAGTAGGATTCAATTTTAGATATTATTACTTTTATTTCAGTTCAGACTTTATATTCAGCTTCATTATTCTGTTGGATCTTTATATCAAAATTGGAGTCGATGGTTTATTCGGCATTTATTTATATTAAATCTTGTGATGTTTTAGACTCAGTTATTGTGCAAATGGTTTAGTTTATATTTCTGCATGTTGTTAGTGTTTAATGAAAGATGAAATTTTGCACCAGCTTATTTAAAACGTAGGTGGTTAGTAATTTAAAAGGTTTTCTACGATGATGCTAAGAATGAACCAAATGAGATTCCTCTTTTATTATTGTAAAGGACTGATCACCCGGTATTTAAATAGGTCGGGTGTCATAGATGGTATCAAAGCATCAAGTTCTAGTGTTGTATTTTTACGTTTTGACATAGCGTTCTTTGATATAGAGCCTTATTATAGGGTTGTTGTATTCTTATACTTATGCGACTTACGTTCTCCTGCTATTAAGTATAGTCAACGTGATTTAGATACGAGTTTGGTCGGGCTTCGTACACCGAATAATATAGGACGACTAACGAAGGCTATTAGAAGGATTGCAGGAGGAGAGGCTCTGCAGAAGCAATAGAGTGTTCTGGGAATGGTGATCATGACAGAAGTCACCATAATTATTGTTCAGGTAGATGACGATAGGATAACAGTAGGGAAAATTCAGACTCACTCAATGTAGTTGACAGGGGAGGGATTTGGAGGAACTCTTTTGAAGAGTCGCCTGTAAGGATTTGGATATGAGAGGAAGTGTGATGGGACAATGGAAGGAGATATTCCAAAGGAAATGGTGTAGGGTGGAGTGAAGCGACACCGAGAATTAAATTTCAGGCAAAATTCTTAGCCCATAGGAGCAACATAGAGTGATGAGAGTCAGTTACCACATATAAAGCAGTATATATGGAATTAAACGAGAAGTTTTGGTGAGGTTTGACAGTTAGATCTTCCACCTACTATTCAAATAGAGATGCAAATGGAATTTCAGAACTTACCACAAGGTGGGTGAAAATGGAAATAAATTTTTTATTTTATCCTTACGTACATAAGGTAGGTTTTGGGTGAAAAGGGTGCGCCACAATTTATGATTGTTAACAATAAAATTCACGAATGAGTTGGGTTTAGTGGGTACATTGGCGGTATCAACCTTATCATGGATGTATTTATCGTTGGGTAGTGGGACCCTTCGGTGTCAATTATAGGGGAAAATGGGTGTGGGTACTAAGAGGATTCTTATGTTGTAATTTTCTAGTTTTGAGAGTTATGAAAGTAGAGTTGATTATGATCATGTGTAGTGACTGGACACCGAGGGTTCGAGCGGTAGTATATTATATGATAAAACTATCGTGTTTGTTATTCTAGGGTGAGATATATTATTTTGTGAGGCATCGCTTGAAAGAGGGTTGGGCCTACTATATATATATATATATATATATATATATATATATTATATTTTATATTAGACTTCAGTGAGCATGTTGTCCTACTATATTTGACCCCGGTGCACAGGGACTTCTTACCGATGTGATATAAAGTGCTTTGTGTTTATTCTTGAGCGGAGAGATATAGATCGTTATTTATATAGCGTTGAGAACTTGTGATAGTGAGAGCATTGTATTGTATGTCGTCATTAGTGATATGAGAGTGGATGGGTAGAGTTCTCTTGTTAGTGGACAAAAATTTTGGGGGTTACATGTTATGGACTGAGAGCCTAACAGATCTCGACGACTGACAATGTTAGATATAAGTGTATCGGGGGGGTCCTTGTTTGGATTTCGCTTTGCGAGAGATCCCACACATGAAACTTAGCAAATGTTGGAAGTTGGGAGAAGTTTGGTATTTAGGGTATGGGTTTAGTACCTTCGTTATTGTACTTTTACATGATTATAAATGTGAGTTAATAGCTATATTATGATTTAAGGCCAGTTGATCCGTATAATATTGATGTGAGAACTTGTGTAAAAGGTTTACACCACACGTAGATCGGTGGGGAAACCTAGGGAATAAGTAAGTTGCGATTTGTAGGGTAGTCAAGTATGACCGTACCGTATAATCAAGGCAAATATACAAGGCTTAATTTAAAACGAGTATTTTATTTTCAGTTGATTTGTGCATAAATACATGGGACAAAGGGTGTATGGGCACCCTAGTTAATTGATATTTTCAGTATCATTCATGATGAGTAGACGTGGGAATTTAATAGATAAACTTAGACGTATTGGTAAATTAAAGACATAAATAGAATGAGATAAAGGGAAACGAATTGCATTGTGCACAAGGTGCGATATCAGAGACCGAGGAGTAAACAGAAATTGGGTGATTATGGTGTTAAAAAGTACAAGGAATGTAAATTTTAGATTTTTGGGGATAATCGGGAGCTACCATGTGCGGAGGAATAATATGACGAGAGTTACATCATAACCAACTGAAAGATTATGAAATCTGATATGAGTAGTCGGGTATAATTTCATATGTCTTCCACAAAGGAAGTTATATGATTTAAAAGGGAGGGAAGTGTCACTAAGAGAGGTGGGGACCTTTCCCAATATAGTGAGTATGGTACCCGTTAGAATGTAGGCTCATTGTATAGGACTATTCTTAGGAGAAGTGTGACGTGTCGCATAGTCACCAAGGAAAAAGCGTGAATTAAGTGGTTGGAGTATTTCAGAATGAAGTGATTAGGGTGGACTGGCCACTAGTTTGAATGGTAGGCTGTAGACCATCGAGCGAAAGTGTACCATTAGTGAAGGGTATCGGGGAAAACATAATATTTCTAACATGGGAATATCAATGGATCCGAGTAAAGTGTCAGAGGCGAGGTAGTGTATTATCTTATTTTAATTGACGCATCCCTACAGGTAATAGGAGGATAAGGCTGTAACTTATGCTTCTCGCAAGCTTACGTCTCACGGGAATAATTACCCCACCCATGACTTGGAGTTAGCGGCAGTCGTGTTTGCATTGCGGATTTGGAGACATTATATGTTATGCGAGAAATTTCTTTTGTTCATAGATCATAAGTCTGTACAGTACTTATTCACTCAGATAGAGCTGAATATATGGCTAAAATTCGTGAAAGATTATCAATTTGACATCCAGTATCACCCGAGAAAGGCAAACATAGTAGCAGACGCATTGAGCCGTAGGCCAGTGTGGGGTGTATCTGAAGTTTGGAAGGTGAAATGGAAGGAGCTGGGACATCAGGATTCAGTTGCCAGATCATTTATGCCGATTATGGCCGTCACCCCTCAGATTGTCATGAGGGTAGTACGGGCATAGGAAGTAGATTCCTTTTGTGAGTATGAGATCAAATTGCTTTTAGTCGAGGGAGAAGAGTTGTACTCTGTGAGTTCAGAGGGAGGTTTACTCTTCAACGGGAGGTTGATTGTCCTAGAGGGGGAGGACTTGCGACACGCAGTGATGGAAGAGTCATACGGGTCATGGTTCACGGTACATCCTGGAGGAGATAAGATGTATCGAGATATGATATGACAATATTAGTGGATTGGGATGAAGAGAGACATTGCAGAGTTTGTCTCGAGGTGTACCACTTGTCAGTTGGTGAAGGTGGACCATCAGAAGCCAACAGGTATCTGCATCTATTAGAGATTTCGATGTAGAAATAGGATAACATTTCCGTGGATTTTATTACTGGGTTGCCTACTTCACAGAGGGGTAATGATTCTATTGGGTGATAGTGGATCAGTTAACTAGGGTAGCTCACTTTCTACCAGTTTGGACATGTTATTCTATGGGACACTATGCCTGAATTTTCATCGCTAAAATAGTGAGATTACAAGGGATACCAATTGATATTATGTCCGACAGTAACAAGTTTTTTGTGTCTCAATTTTCGAAGAATTTTTAGGAGGCAATGGGTGTCGAGTTACGATTGAGTAAGACCTATCATCCTCAGATGTATGGGAAGACGAAGAGGACATATCGGTTATTGAAAGATATGGTACGGATGTGTATACTCGATTTTAGCGGAGGTTGGGAGAAGTACGTTCCACTAGTGGAGTTTGCGTATAATAACTCTTATCAATTTATGATTGGCATGGGACCATTCTAGGAGTGGTAAAATAGACCTTGTCTTTCGCCCACTTGTTGGTCATAAGTGGGGGACAACAAGATTCTCAAACCAGAATTGATTCATGATACTTCGGCCCTGATTGAGCTTATAGCTAGGGATATATAGGAGAGTTATGATGATGCCAAGCAGTTCTTCTTAGATTTTAATGTGGGGGATCAGGTATTGCTACGTATATCTCCTATGAAAGGGAAAATGATATTTAGGAAGGAAGGTAAGTTGGCACCAAGGTATGTGGGGCCATTTCCAATCATCGATGGAATTGGTCCAGTTGCTTATAGACTCGGGTTCCCGGAGTACTTGCATCAGATTAACGATGTATTCCACATTTCTTCACTGAAGATATATATCCAAGATGAGTTAGTTCACACTCATAATTCATTGGAGGAGATTGATTTACAACCCGATATTTCATATGAGGTGAGGCCAGTTGCGATCCTAGACCATAGTGAGATGAGGCTGAGGTTGAAGGTATTTCCACTTACACGTGTTCAGTAGGGCATCATAATGCTGATGAGTCTACTTGGGAGCGTAATAAATGTCCGGGGTGGAATCTAGGAATTTTCTAAGTATCCTAGATCTCAATTAAGTATGTCTGATAGAGCTACATTCGGCACGTCTCCACAATCATCCACAACGGCCTCAATCCGAATTCATGCATCCATCATCTTCATACGTGCATCATGTGTCAAGAAACATAAACTTCAATAGTTCCCACTACTCCACGTACATATGGTAAAAAATAATTTAATTTGAGTGTTTAAATTATTTGCAGGAATAGTTGTGAATATTTTTAAATAAAATTTTCGAAGTCTGAAAGATGATAATCACGCAAAATATTTTTAAGGAGTTTTTCTGTGACACGTCATTGATGTCGTTTGAACAACATCGTATCTCATTCGAACGAGATTCCATATCGCTTGAACGACACCGTGTTTCATTCGAACGACGCACCGCCTCAACTTTCTATTTAAATAGTGTTCGTGCTACACGTTTTTCCATGTCTGCATATCTCCGTTTCTGGAAAACAGACCATGTTTCCAAACTTCACATTTTATGGTTTCAATACCTTTTTTGAGTCACAAATAATTCCCAATCCTTTATGTGAATCATCTAAACCCCAAGGAAGATTATACTACTCATCTGGAGTACACTTGTGGAGAAGACGAAGCTTTTCCATTGCTGACCTTCTGGAACTCTTTCGGGAACTCTTGCCGACGATATTGAAATCGATGCCTGAGGGTATTTCGTATGTCATTACTTGTATTTTCATTATAATTCGTGTAAACCATTATTTACAAAATTATTGTGAAAATAAGATCATTTTTCCCCTGTGGGGGATTTTTTTCTCAATCGTGATTGTCTTGCATGCTTAGATTATTTTTTATTCAATCACGTTTATTTGCAAGAGTTTAGAATTGTTGGGAATAAAATTGGAATTAATTTAATAAGTTTGACATTGATTGCTGGCCCACTCTCAAATTGGTATCAGGGCCATTTACACAAACTTATCGTGTAATATTTTTTTTCGCAAAATTTTTTCTTGATATCGATTTTGTTCTGAAAATTGATTTTTTGAAAAAGCGCAATTTCAATGGATAACTCATATGATAAAGTTCCAACTTTTGATGGGTCAAATTATGCCCATTGGAAAGCACGCATGAAATCTCACTTAAAGCCTATTGATGAACATGTTTGGGTTGTGTGTGAAAGAGGGTGCACACCTCCCATTGTCAATGTAAAAAACGTAACTACTTTAAAATCCGTTACTGCATGGATTGAGGATGAATTTAAATGGAGCACATTTCACTCTCATGGGCTTAGTGCCATTTCTGGAGCCGTCGATGAGTTTCGACGCATCATGATGTGTACCACATCTAAAGAAGCATGGGATGTTCTGCAACTTACCCATGAAGTCACAAATTCAGTGAAAGAATCTAAATTGCAAAACTTAACTACTCGATTTGAAACTATCTCCATGAATGGAAATGAGTGTTTTGATGAATTTTATGCATGCTTATCTGATATCGTTGTTGATGTAAAAAACTAGATTTTATCTAATTAATTAATCACAGATAAATATGAAATAAAGAATAAGAGAAAGGATTTTTAAAGTGGTTCAGCCTTAATGAAATGGCCTACGTCCAATGTTTTGTATTGCTGGGTGTTTTGGCTTAATCTTGATTATCTTCGCTTATGATAGATTTTTTTACCATGAGGGTATTACAATGTATTTATATCCCTTGGGCTTCCCATATGAATTGGCAATACGTCGTTATTAGATATGCATATGTATCGATATATAATAAGAATATTCATTGAATCTGTCTTGGTCATTCGATCTTCCCAGATAGTTGCTCAGTATTCTGAGTAGCTCGGCGTATTAAGTTGCTCGGTACATATATTTATACCATGCTGGATGATACGTGTCTTAACATAAATGGTCCACGTCAGCTGACTAATTTTTGTATCAACAAAAGCCCCCAATGTTTCGTAGTTGAGGTTGGATGCGAGAGTACAGAATATTATACCTAAAAGATGCTCGGGAATATTTCCCATGTTTTGTTTGGTTACAGACCTTAAACACTTGTGAAATTTTCCTCTTAGCCTAATAGTTTTGAGCGCGAAGTGGTAAACTTGTAAATATTTCGATTTTTTGGTGAATGCTTGGGTACTTGCATGTTTAGCCGTCGGAAATGCAATCGTCGTCATCTGTGATCATTACTTTTCCTGTTTTTCCAAGCAGCGTATATAAAGGAGGTAAAAGTAGATTATGTTATACCTTTTACCATCTAGATTCCCAAACTCTTTGTCTTCTTTCTTTTCTTCTTAGGATCGTCTTCTCTATCATCTGCCTTAGATGATTTATTAATTTTTCTATAAGAACTTCTTCCTTCATTCTTCTTTCTTTATTTTAGCCATCATGGTTTACCTTATCGAATTTTTGGATAGATTTAGGGCCAATTTTTGGATTCCTTCTTCGGTTATTCTAGAAGAACCTTCTTGCCCTTCTGATTTATTTTCTCTAGCTGAAGGACCTTGGTTTCCTTCTATTTTCGTGGCCGAATGTGGTTTTTCTTTCCCGCTTAATCCCATGTGTTTGGAATTTTTCCAGTATTTTGATATTGTACCTACAAGAGTAGTTCCAAATGCATGGAGGGTAGTTAATAGTGTGCATATATTGAATCAAATTCATGGAACTCGTCTAGAGATTCCTGAAATTATATACTGTTATAAATGGGTTACCACTGACACCACCATTTATTTAAAAACTCGGTTTTCTAATAGAGCTTTAGTGGTCAATCTCCTGGATTCTAAGAGGGATTATTTTGAACACAGGGTTGTGATGAAAAATTAGCAACATCCCCCACTAAAGGGGAAAGATGTGTATCAAGGTCCTAAATGTCCACTTTATGGCAATGGGATAGGTTGTTCTATTTTTCAAATTAACTTTATTTTTGTTTGATAAAATGTGTCACTGATATTTCTTTTTTTATATTACAGTTGACAGCAAGAGAAAATCCCCAAAAGAGACTGATATTAATATAAAAGATTTGAAATTTATCTGGGGATTGCATCAAGCAATAGCTGGGGAACACGTGAGGTCTACTTCCCATTTGCTAAGATACAAGAACACCACTTCTTTTTTTATTTATCAACCTCTTGCTCCTCCTTTGGTGATTGATCTTGAGCAGTCTCCAGTATATTCTTCATTTGTTGAAGAATCTTCCTCTGATTTGGGCATTTCTATTGTTGACCTGATGACAAAGAAGCAGAGAATGACTGATCTCTTTGCCTAGGTTTCTCCTGGTGTTAAATGGGTGAAGAAGAGCAAAGAAGACGTCCCAGATGAAGGGACTAAGAAAAAGGATGTTGCTCCATCTGGGAGAGCAGTCATAACTCTTAAGGAAGTCAGCAAGAAACCGTTGGTTGCTCCAAAAGAGGAAGCACCTTTTATTGAAGGGGGTGTTGTTGCTCAAGAAGAGACATCACCTTTGATTGAAGTTATTCCTCTAAAAATATTGAGAAAAGGTCTTGCTGAGAAGACCGTGAATGCTGTTGCTCAACCTTCTGGGGTTGAGGTACCTTCTTTGAGAGTTAGTTCTACAACTTTCATTTCTCCAGGCTTGGCTAAGAAATTGATCTGGTCTGTAACTCTTCCTCACTATCGAGTTGCTGAGACTTATATTCCTCCGGAGAAGGTCACTGACCTAGTATCCTAACACCTTGCATCAGTAAGTGTCATTTTACCTGTCATTTTGGTTCTTCATACAACATTCATTTTCTGACTTGGGCTTCTTTTCATCTTGCAGATCTTGGTGTATTTTAATTATATCTAAGAGAAGGATGAAGCTATCAAAGCTACAAACTCCTCCAGTGGAGTAGAAGAAGCCCTTGCTAGGTTGTCAAAATCTTTGGAGGAATCCCGACAGAAGTATGAGGATGACAAAACTGCTTAGGAAATTAAAATCAAGTCTGCTGAGACAACTCAACAAAAGTGCCAAAGAGGCGGTAGGAATCTTTAAATTTTGCATAAGAGGATGTAAATGGTTCCAAGGAGGCAGAGGAGAAATTTAAGATGTCCATCTCCATCAAGGAGGAAGTTGAGGGAAAGCTTGAAGAGGCTGAACGACATAAGAAAGATCTTGAACAGAAAGTATAATCTGTTGAAGAGCTTCTTAGGGAAAATACTTCTTCGGAGAGGGAAAAGAAAAGAGTTGATGTGAAGAGATCCTTTAGCTCTGGTTGGGACAAAGGGTGGAACAAATCCATAACTACTGCCTCTACTCAAATTGAGTATGCAAGTTTAAAGTTCTTTAGGTATGGATGGGTTACAGCGTTGAAGGAGTTGAATGTTACTGAAGACTCTGAACTATTTCAGAGACATATTCATGATCCTCCTCCTGCTATTGAAGAAGAAGAAGAAGAAGAAGAAGAAGAAGAAAATAAAGCTGGATATGATGAATCTTATTTATTAATAGTAGAATAAACACCTTCTACCATTATCCCTCAGTCCTCTAAGCAAGTTTAGCAGGCAACAACCTCTACCGAGCAACTCCAACTGCCCATCGAACAACCTACTCCTTCGTCAAAATCAACTGAGGATATTGTAGGGAATAAGGAGAAGGTGTAAAGTTGTTTGGCCATTTTTTTTCTCTATTTTCCCTTTTGTTTTATACCTTTGGTTGTACCCTCTTCTCTTATGATCAATAAAATGAACTTTGTTATTTATTCTGAGCTTCCCCTTTATAGCTATGCACTTTATTGATCTATTTTTACTTTGCCTTGCTAGTTTATTGCCAGGATGGAATTATTATCAACTCATGATACAGAGTTAATGAAAAAATGTACTGATTAGTTCAAAGTTGGTCGTGCAGACTTCTCTGAAGCATAAATAATTGATATTTTTGGATTTGATGCCTCTGAGCGAGCAATTTATGCTTACCAACATTTAAATTGTTTACTTGATCGGGTTGTAGTGAATAACGTGGCTTACTATGAGATGATTGAATACCTTCAAGGAATGATTGAAGAACTTTAACTTCAACACAAGGAAACCACTGCTCTTCTGCATGAAGGTTATGAGAAGAAGTACAAATAGTTGAGCACTGATCGGGGTTATGACAAATTTATCTCAGCCCATAATAAGAGTGAGAATGTGCTAAAGCTTGAGGTTGAAGATCATATAAATATTGCCAATTTGCTGGAGGAAGAAAATAATGCTTTGAAAGAAGAATTGAGACAGCTAAAATCTGCTTCTTCTGTAGATCTGGCCCCGGTCAATGATGAAGGCTTTTCCTTTTTGGAGACTAAAAATGCTTCATTAAGAGAAGAATTAGAAGCTTTGAAGAGAGACAAACCAATATCCCCTAACCAGGGTAGAGCAAGAGATGGTTGGAGCAGCATCGAAGAGAATAGGACTCAACAGGCTTTAGAAAATCAGGTTTCTCAACTGAAGGCAAAAAATCAATCTTTAGCTGAGATGTCTTAAAAAATTCAGACTCTTATCGAGAAGCTTTCCAATCAGAGTTCAGCATTATAGAATAAAGAAAGTTTTGTAAAGAGGCTTCATCAGCATGTTGAACGATTGACTTATCAATTCCACAAACAACCTAGAGAGTTTTGGATAGGGGGATACTGTGGTGACAATTCTATTCAACAAAAATAAACGAGAGAAGTGCAACCACCAAGGAAAATAAAGAAGATAAAATGCCAATCACACAACACAATATGTACGTGGTTCAGCAAGAATGCCTACGTCCACGGTGGTGCAGTCAGTATTATATCAATATACTCCGGGGAGCATTTACAGAGAGAACAAAGTGCGTGTCTTTAGCCCCAGACATAGGGTTTATTATATACATGTCTGTCTTTGAGGAGTGGGGGTGTTGGACTCCCCCACATTTACCATCTTCTCCAGGAACATCTCTATACGAGAACATGGGAGGAGACTAAATTGTAATCCTATTCAGTTAAGGCAAGGGGTCTAGATTTTGGGCCGTTTTTATTAGGCTACCCGTCCGGGCCCATAATGCTAAATTTGGGTATCCACAATTGCCCCTAAAGTTATTGGGCCACAAGTTGGGCTCAATAATTTTAAATGATTTTCCATAATGACATTTTTGTGATTCGTGTAACTCTTCCTAAAGTTGAGAACTGATTTAGGCGGCAGTTGCTTCGTGTCTTGTGCGCGATGATTGGGAGAATTTAAAAACTATTTGGAGCAGCGTTCCACCGTTGTCGTTTCAAATTTCTCTGCATTTATTCACCTTTTGCGAGTTTCAGCTATCGTGTCTTCTTCTCTAGGCCTTCATTTTCTTTGCTTTCACTCTCTCTCTCGTGATCTTTTCATCTCGTAAGTCCTCTTTGCTCTTTTTTTGTGCTTCTTTTGCTGAGTTTTCTCTGAATTTGATATTTTTAGGGTTCATAAATGTCGAAAATAGGTAATAGGTCATTGTCTGAGTTCAGGAAGTTCTATAATATCCCAGAATGGGTAGAGATTGAGTGCACCTCTCTCCCTAAGAATGTTAGAGAGATAGAGGGTGCTCATTGGATTCATGTCCTATTACTTTATCAAGAGGGGCTTACTTTTCCTCCAAACAATCTGCTTCTTCATTTCTTTAGTTATTTCAACATTGTCCCTGCATAGTGTTCGCCCAATGTATGGAAGATAATTAATGGTGTCCATAGAATAAATCAACTTTATGGTACTAAATTAGGGCTCGCCGAAGTCTGCTTTTGTTATTCCTTTTCTCGAAACTAGCTCTGGTCTTCTTACCTCAAGGCCAAGAGTCCTGACAGGGTATTGGTAGTAAATTTACCTGATTCCCACAAGGACTACTGGCAAGATGGGTTTCTTGCTAGGAATTGGTAGTTCTCCCCTCATAATGAGGGGTCGAGGTCTGATAGATTCACTTTCCCCTTTTATGGGGAAGAGTACATAGGTAGTTTTTTCTCTTCCCTTCTGATTTCTTTGTTAATGTCTGATTTTCTTGATACTTTCCTATTTTCTTTCCAGTGAGGACAAAGAACTTGGAGCCTGCCCTTAGCGAGGTTCGAACCTCCGAGCAAATTAAAGCTTGGAATATCAGGGAACCCTTGGCTAACGGTGAACATCCCCGGTCTGCTGCTTTCCTGCTTGAGTATAAGAATATTGGGTCCAATTTTACTTCAAGGCCCGTGGATAGCATTCTTGAGTTTGATACTTCTGAAGAAGCTGCAGTTGATCCCATTCAGTTGGACAAGGAAGAGAGCAGTTCTGAGAGTGATATCAGAGGAGGTATTGAAGGTGGTTCCGGCAAGGAGAGCTCTAGCAGTGACAGTTCTTCTAGATCAGTAGAGGTTTCGAAAGCCCAAGAACTTTTAAGTACATCTAGCAGCTCTAGTGAGGAAATGGTTCCCCCAAGAAAAAACTTAATCCGTGATGATGATGATGATGATGTGCTCCTTACTCAAAGGTCGAAGAAGCAGAAGTCCAATAGTGGGGCTATCGCTACTGGTTCTCATTCTCCTGCTCATGAGCAGGAGAAGAAGAGAAAGGAAGCAGAGCAGGTGGGAGAGAGAGAGAGAGAGGAAGAGGGAAGAAGAAAAGAAGAAGAAGATTGAGGAGAAGAAGAAGGTCAAGGAGAGGAGGATGATAGAGAAGGATAAGTAAAAGGAGGAAGAGAGGAGAAAAATGGAGGTTAGGACAAAGGCTGGGCAGGCCTTAATGCCTGTGTTCGCGTTTCCAGAGGGGGCCTCGATTGCCACTTCTCCTCAATTTTCCCCTGCGCTGCTCGAGAGAGCAGTCCCTCCTGCTGATCGCTAAAGGGCGATGGGGACTGACCAGTTAGCCCTGCAGACGAGTCAGAGGCTAGCCTTAGTAAGTCTATTTCTCTTTTTTAATGTTCGTCAAATTCTGTTTTTTTCCTTCTTCTAATATCTTCTTTTACTTCCAGTTTGTGAATGATTTTGTTGTGCTCTTTCGCTCTCACAACGAGATCATTAATAAGAATGGTGAGCTGGATAAGAAGAATGCTGCCTTGAGAGTGAAGAGTGTCGAGATCGATGATAGCTTAAAGGCTGCTGATGCTGCCTAAACATCCTTTGACCTGGCCCTTGTCAAAGCCAATCAAGAAAGGGAGGCAGTGGACAAAGAACTGAGCGAGCCGAGGTAGGCCTATGATTTGGTCTTCTCGAGCAAGCTGGCAGTCGTGGAGGAGAATAATGTGCTGAAGGAGAAGGAGTCTGAGGCGGCCACCGTTAAGGAAGACTCTTACAACTCTAGGTGGGCTGCCACATACGAAGACGCTGAGGTTCAGATAGGCTACATCAATCGTCTGAACTTCAAGAAAGCCTGGAATACTGCCCTCTTGGCTGCTGGGGTGGATGTTACCTCTCCCTTGTTCGATGAGCATGATCCAGGCCCTAAGCCAATTGTTGATGAAGCCCATGCCCCAACCATTAAAGGTGTTGATTCTACCTCTCAGTTAGTTCCTGTTGATGCCCTTCCTATTCAAGCGACAGAGGTTGTCCCTACTGAAGGAGGTGCTCCTACTACTGCTGATAAGGGGAAGCAGCCAGCTTCTTCTGGGTAGCCCGAGGTCGCCAGCTAATTTATCCTTAGGGTTCCTTTTATATTTTGGTTTGTAATCTTCCTTTTTGTTCCTCGATGTACTCTGATCCTTTTTCATATTAATGAAATGAGAAGGTTTCTTCCCCCAATGTACTGATTTATTTTTTCCTTTACTGCCCTTTTATGGCCTGTAGTTGGTTGATGTAGATGACTATATACCAGCCACTTCTTAATTGGGAAGAATGCTTAGTCCTGATGTAAGTTTTGAGGTTCGTCATACCTTTGTGAGGATTTACAAATTGCTGCGATTGAGGAACAAGCATTTCATAGAGCAGACTGAGCTCGTTGTTAAACTGAAAGACAGGCTCCAGGAGATGGAAGAAGTTGGAGCTTCTGTTCAAGAGGATGTGAATACTGTGAGGGCAAGGGTACTTGATGCTACCGAGATTAACCAAGTTGGGGAAATTATTAAATAGAAAAATGAGTCTTTAAGGAGAGAGGTGTTGCTCCTCAGGGAGCATGCGCTGAGCACTGCGCCTTGCATTTTGAGGGGTTCCTCCTCATTGCGAATTGGCGTAGGACCGAGCGATGTTCCTACGGTGATACGAGGTTCTATCCTATCGACTATTTCGCAAGCTAGTACGAATGCAAGAAACCCATCTAGGGAAATGGATGAGCTTCGTGAAGATGTCAGCCGAGCATACGTTATTACTGCTGGGCTCTAAAGGGACGTCACACAGCTGAGGCATCTGTTTAAGAGAGGAACCCGGCGAATATGGGTTGATGGTTACGACCACGATTGGGTGGATGCTCCGATGAGACTGACAGAATTTTAAGAGCTCGCCTTTATTAGGGGATGGTTGAATTCCCTAAGGCAGCTACAAGTTCC
Organism: Sambucus nigra; assembly: GCA_949130495.1. Lineage (NCBI taxonomy): Eukaryota > Viridiplantae > Streptophyta > Magnoliopsida > Dipsacales > Adoxaceae > Sambucus > Sambucus nigra. The sequence continues at coordinate 146,025,317 of OX422211.1, forward strand.
AAGTAACTCAATGCTCTGGTATTATCATGAGATTTCTCCTTGCACTTTAAGGCCTAACCTCTTCAGGAGGGATGATCAGTGGATCCCCATCGATGCCATCCCTCAATAGCTATTAGAGTCAAATGTAAACGAGGTCGATGAAGAATTATCTCCTCACCTGGATGACAGTCGAAGAGAACAAGTAGATGATTATCTTGTTCAGAGGCCTCGGCCTCATTAAGATTTTACTAGTTGTAATTTTGTACACATATGTAATGAAATAATGTAGTATCGATGCTTTGGGAAATCTCGTCGATTATACACGAGTTGTACATTTCTGTTGTGAAAATAATATAAAATTTATGTTTTAGGCGAATTCTCCGACTAAACAAGTGTTCCATATTTTTTGCGTCATTTGTTCTTCGCTTAATAATCTTGGGCCTCTCTCAGCAGACTAGATTGGTAAGTTTGTATTATCGAGTAAGTGTCCCTCTAGTCCAGTATGCTTATGAGATACCATTCTTCCTTACTTTACCTTTTAGGTCGTGTCGTCACACTCCCTTAGGCCTAAGTGTGACAATTGGCGAGGACACACCTGGTGTTGGATACTCTATCCGATCAGGGTTTTGTTGGCCAAACATTGTCTGGCGACTAATTTGACTTGGCTGAGTTGCCTAAGGATCTGCTGTAGGGCTTCATATATTGCTAGGGGCAATGCTAAGAGGTTGTTCGTGCTTCATAACGAAAACTTGAGGAGGGTGTTTTCCCTTCTATCGTTACTGAGTAGTGTGCCTGTCACTTGGAAAGGGTGTGCAAGTTATAAAGTCCATATATCAATTAACTAACACCCTTTAGATTGCAACTGTCAAACAACTTTCATTGATCACAAGTAAATGAGTTGTCATTTGCATAAACTGATAAACAAAAATAAAGAAAAAACTAAAAATATAATTTTTTAAGATTTGTCGCGTTCCATGCTCGGGGTATCTCTCTTCCCTCCAGCATTTCTAGGTGATGGGCTCCTTGCAGATCATCTCTTGTTATCTTGAATGGTCCCTCCCAATTTGGGCCCAATTTTCCATCTGACGGTTTTACTGCGCTGCCAAGGACTTTCCTTAGGACAAAGTCACCTACTCGGAATGCCATTGGATTGACTCTCTTGTTATAGTGTCTTGCGAGCTGTTGATGGTAGCTCACTAATGGAAGTTATCTCCGTTCGTCTGCTAGATCGAGTTCAGCGAGCAATGTTGCATCATTGTGGCCCTGGTCGACAATGGTAGATCTCATAGTTGGTAGGCCTACTTCTAATGGGATGATCGCCTCCATTCCATATGTTAGCGAAAATGGGGTTTCCCCCTTTGCCTGACGTGGGGTAGTGAAGTAAGCCCACAGAATATGAGGCAACTCGTTTACCCATATGCCTTTGGATCGCTCTAATCGTCTCTTTATCCCATCGATCACTGTTTTGTTGGAAGCCTCATCTTGGCCATTTCTCTGAGAATACGCCACCGAGCTGAAGTAGTGTCTGATCCCGTGCTCACTGCAGAAGCTATGGAATGGGCCACTCTCGAACTGTGTTCCGTTGTCAGTGATGATGGTTCTGGGGATTCCAAAATGAGTAATTATGTTCCTCCATATGAATCTCATCATATCCGCATCTCGGATGTTGGCCAGTGGCTCTGCCTCGATCCATTTGGTGAAGTAATCCGTTATGACCAATAGATACTTACGGTTGTCGGCAGTCGTAGAAAGTGATCCTACAATGTCCATTTACCATTGGGTGAAGGGCCAGGGGCTGGTGAGTGATCTTAGGTTGCTGGCAGGTTAGTGAACGTGTAGTTGACATTTCTTGCACTTGCGAGCGTATACTGCTGAATCTTTTTGCATATATGGCCACTAGTAGCCTTCCTTCATAGCTTGAAAAGCTAGTTATCTTCCACCTATATGGCTCCCACAGATTCCTTCATGGAGCTCGTGTAGAATCTTCTCGACATTCCTCGGGTGAACACATTATAGGTAAGGGCCAGAGAACGATCTTTTATATAACTTTCTCTCAGGATATAAGTAAAAGCGAGCAACTTTGACTCTTATCTAATGAGCGATCTTCATATCACTTGGAGGTGTACCAACCTTTAAATATTCATTTAAAGGGTCCATCCAATTGGGTACAGATTCAATCTGGAGCAGAGGTTTCGCGCCTGGTAGCTCATCACTCTAGTTGAGGCTCGGGTGAGAGAGGAAGTCGATGGTGATCGTTCTTTTCAAGTTGGAATTGATTATCGAACTCAGGGCTGCTAGGGCATCAACGTGGCTATTTTGTCCTCTGGGAAATTACTGAACACTGACTCCTTCGAAGCTGGCCATTAGACTCTTGTCCATGGAGAGATAGGCTACCATTCTTTCATCTGTTGTGTTGTAGTCCCTGCTTATCTGATTGGAGACTAATTGTGAGTCACCGAACACCTGTAACTGCTTTGCTCCTAAAGTGTTTGCTTTTTGGAGACTGTATATCAAAGCTTCATATTCCGCCTCATTATTGGAGGCTTCAAATCCAAGCCTGATTCCCTGTTCGAGGGTTGCACCTTCTAGAGTAACAAGAACAATGCCCACTCCTTCCCCCTTTGAATTGGAGGCTCCATCAAAAAAAAGTCCAAACTCCCTCTGTTGCGTGGTTTTCTCATTGCTTCACGGGTTGAAGTTGGTCTAGAGGATGCTCGCTTGTGAATTCAGCTATGAAATCAGCAAGGACTTGTCCCTTGATTGCCTTCCTTGGTTGAAATTAGACGTCAAATCGTTCGAGCTCAACTGACCATTTAGTTAGTCTGCCTAACAGATCTGCTTTCCTGAGGATTGCTTTAAGGGGGTGCAATGTAAGAACAATGATGGTGTGCGCTTCAAAATAGTGCTTCAACTTCCTTGAATCAACTACAAGCGCAAAGTCAAGCTTCTCTAGTGGTAGGTACTGTTGTTCAGACTCTAATAGAGTCTTGCTCGTGTAATAAATGGGGTGCTGAATTCCTGCTTTCTCGAATACCAGCCCCGAACTCATGACGTGGTTGGAAACGGCGAGCTATAAGTACAAGGAATCTGGTTCTTGAGGTATGACGAGCAGGGGTGGTGAGCTAAGGTAGTCCTTGAGCTCATTCAATGCTTGCGAGAAATATTGATTCCATTCTACTATCATGTTTCCCTTCAAGAGATGGAAGAATGGTTTGCATTTCTCAAAGGACTTCGAGATGAAACGGTTCAAGGTAGCGAGCATGCTGGTGAGCTTTTGTACGTCTCATATTGTGCGAGGGGGCTATACTCTGTTGATTGCGTCGATCTGGTCAGGGTTAGCCCCGATGCCTCTCTTACTGACCAAGTATCTAAGAAATTTTCCTGACTGGACACCGAAAGAACACTTGCTCGCATTGAGCTTCATTCAGTATTTCCTGAGGATATCGAAGGTTCTCGATAGGTCTGAGAGGTGGTCTTCTTGGCTTTTGCTTTTGACGAGTATATCGTCGATGTGGACCTCCATAGTGTCTCCCATTTGTTCTTTGAACATCTTGGTGACCAGTCGCTGGTAGGTTGCCCCTGCATTTTTAAGGCCGAAGGGCATGCATTTATAACAATATAATCTGACTGTGGTGATGAATGTTTTCTTGTCCTGGTCTAGTGCATACAGAGGGATCTGATGATATCCCGAATATGCATCTAGAAAACTCATTCCTTTGTGAGCCACTGTGGCATCCACCAATTGGTCAATTTTTGGGAGGGGGAAACTGTCCTTAGGGTAAGCCCTATTAAGGTCAGTGAAGTCGATGTAGACTCTCCATTTCCCATTATTCTTTGGAACTACTACTGGGTTGGATAACCATTTGAGGAATTGGACCTCCTGTATGGACCCTTCATCCAGTAATTTCTCAACCTCTTTTTTTACGGCTTTTGCCTTCTCGGCCGCAGTTCGCCGTGCCTTCTGGGTGATCGGTTTGAAAGTGGGGTCGACATGCAATCAATGGCAAACCACACTGGGATCAATTCGAGGCAGCTCGTATGGTTCCCATGCGAAAATATCTATGTTGCTTCCCAACAAAATCGTCAATTCCTTTTTTTCTTGATCTGTGAGAGAAGCTCCAATCAAGAATACCCTGTCCTTTTTGCTACCACCAGTCATGACTTCCTCCAGTTTTTCCACAACTCTCTCAGAAGGAAGGAGCCTGGTCTCTTCCACTCTGGGTCTTCCATACCTTAACTGCTATTTTAAAGGTATTATACCTTCTTGTTCCTCGCCCTTCTCGTTGGGCTTCTCGGCCTTCTTCTCTGGTCTACGGCGGATGGCTGCTATGAAGCACCTTATTTCCATAGCTTGGTCACCCTGGATCTCAATTACTCCTCTCTCTGTTATATACTTGAGTTTCTGATTGTAGGTCGAGGGGACTGCCTTCATCGCATGTATCCATCCTCTGCCGAGGATGTCTTGGAACAGTGAGTCAATGTCGACTACTAGAAACTCAATCATTTTGGAGATACTTTCTGCCCTTACCGGTAGTACAATCTTTCCCAGCGAGATAGTCACTTTTCCAGCGAAGTCAACTAGAGGGACATTGGCCTCCTTCAGGTCGGTGATGCTCAACTTTAATTTCCTGAACAGATCGAGACACTTTACTTCGGATGAACTTCCTTGATCGACGAGTAACTTGTCGACGTCATAGTTGGCAATCCTGAGCGTAATGATCAAGGCGTCATGGTGTGGGGTTCTTACTCGCACCATATCTTCATCTGTAAACACGATATGTTTTATATAGTCGACGTCATCTGATCCCCGATATTTTCCTGATTGGGTCTTTGCTGGATCGATCTTAAAAGCTTGCATTACCGTTGTAAGCTTTTTTACCTCCATCCGAGGTTAATTCCCCTGAATCGGCTTCATATCAGATGCCCCATGAATTACTGCGAATTCATGACCAACATCGTCTTCGAGTACATTGTCAGGTCTTGCTTCTCCTTTGGAAGCGACTTTCTCTGCCTTCTTCTCCACAAACTCGTTTAGATGCCCAGACTGGGCCAGTTCTTCGAGGTGGGACTTAAGAGATTTGCAATGCTCAGTCTTATTTCCTCCCTCTTTATGAAAAGCGCATCTTAGCGCGTTATTTCTCTTCGAGGGATCTCCTCCCATCTTTCTGGGCCACTTAATAAATGGCTCGTCTTTGATTTTTGTGAGAATCTTGTAAATTGGTTCTCTAAAGACAGTGTTGACTGCCTGAAATGCTTTTGCCGCATCGTTCATGCCTCCGTTCTTGGAGCCATTCTTGCCCCCATTCTTTCCTCCTTTCTTCTGGTTCTCATCTTTGTCATTGCCTTTGGCAGCGAGATTAGTTTGACCATTATTCCCTGTGCTGAGGTGGGTCACATCCTCCACCTTGGCATATTTCTCGATGCAAGCCATCAGGTCGTCGATAGTCGTGGCCTCTTTCTTTATTAGGGACTGGTACAGAAGGGAAGAGTGGGGTAGCCTAATTTTGAAGGAGGCCACTGTTACCTGCTCCGAGCAGTCCTCGACCTCGTTAAAGAACTCCCAGTACCTCTTCGCATAGTCTCGGAGGGTCTCTTGAGATGTCTTCTTCATTGTTAGCAAAGCATCCATCCTTTTGGGATGGGTGCTACTAGTAATGAAGCGGCCGTAAAAAGCTCGGTCAGGGACTCAAAGCTCCTGATAGACCTGTGAGGGAGCCTTTCGAACCATTTCTGCGCTACGTCATATAAGCTCGAGGGAAAAATTCGGCACATCAGCGCATTTCGGTGGTTCCATAGGGTCATGGCTTGCATGTACTGCCTAACGTGATCAATGGGATCAGTTTTTCCATCATAAATATTGAATCTTGGAATATCAAATTTCTTGGGGGCTTCCTCTTCCTCTATTTCCCTCGAAAAAGGGGAATTTATCTGGGTCTTGAGAGCTCGTCTAGCAAGCTCTCTGTTCGATCTTGCACCGCGATGTGATGGGTGTTGGTCCATCTCTCTTCGGACCAAATTTCGTATGTTCACATTGCTACTAGCTGGGCTCCTGTAATGGAAAGCCGTTCGCTGGTGCTCGAGTGAGTCGTTTCTTGACTCATATCTCTCACTCTTTTGGGACCCATGCTTAGGAATCCTTCCTCGGCTGCGAGACTTGCTCGCCTGAGGAATATGAGTGCGATATGGACGTCGCCTAGTGCTGCGATGAAGTTCTTTCTCCATCCTCTCTAATTTCCTTTTGTGGCAAGTATTCTCAGCCTCCTGCTTGCGAGAGGACTCCTTTTGCTCTTGGAGCCTTGCCTCATAGGCATCAATCAGTCTGGAGATTTGCGTGGACCTCGCTGTTCTTTGGCTTTCCTCTGAGGATGGCCTCTCTGGGAGAGCCCTCTGATCTGAACGCCGAACTTCAGATCTTATCCTACGAGGAGCATGTTGTTCTTGGATATCTCCCTCCTGAGGAGAGTTAATGTTCTAACCATACATTTCGAACTTCTTTTTTGGTGTGGGATTTCTCAGGGAAGACAAACGTTCCCACAGACAGAGCCAGTTGTGATGACAATTATATTTAACACAAATAAATGAGAGAAGCGCAACCACTAAGGAAAATAAAGAAGATAAAATGCCAATCACACAACACAATATGTACGTGGTTCAGGAAGAATGCCTACGTCCACGGTGGTGCAGTCGGTATTATTTCTATATACTCCGGGGAGCATTTACAGAGAGAATAAAGTGTATGTCTTTTTCCCCAGACTTAGGGTTTATTATATACATGTCTGTCTTTGGGGAGTGGGGGTGTTGGACTCCCCCACGTTTACCATCTTCTCCTGGAACATCTCTATACGAGAACATGGGAGGATACTAAATCGTAATCCTATTCAGTTAAGGAAAGGGGTCCGAATTTTGGGCCATTTTTGTCAGGCTACTCGTTCGGGCCCATAATTCTAAACTCGGGTATCCACGGATACAATGAAGCTTTATGTCGTCTTGATGCCAGGTTGAAACAATCAAATAATAAGGGATACAATCAGGGATAGTTGAATGCCTTAACTTTGATGAAGCTTGAGGAGGGAAATAAGTTGTGGGATTGGTATGACCCTGGATTACTTGATCTACCTGTACCTCCTTTCAAACTAGATGTTAGCTGGATTCCAGTCAGATCCATTCCTATGTGTTTGATTTCCAAATACCTTGGTGACTATAATCTGCACGAAGATTTTGAGATATCCCGATCTCCACATTTGCTTTACCAACCAAGTACGAGCAATACCATAATGCTGCGAGATTTGAACTTTATCAATTCTTTTTTTTGCTTTAGATGATCCTCCAGCTGGAATGGATCCTGTACCTAAATCTGAAGGAAAGAAACCAATATAATAGGCTATTTATATTTCGTTAGTGATTGTGTAACGAAGAAAAATTATTTTTTTGTAATTTTTTTTCCTTGGAAATAAATTAATTGTTTGATGTTTTTCTTGTCAATCTTTATGAGATCAACTATAATAATGTTGTACTTGTCAGTAATTATATATATATATGGACAATTTTTCCTATGTTGATTTGGTTGCCTAGACAATGGAACTTTGCCCCATATGTTTGCATAGTTGTAGTGACTTATCAACCATAAGTGCCTAAGCAATGGAATTATTTTTATCCCATGTTCCTACTTAGTTGTAGCAATCACTTAAGTAAATAATTGACCTGGTGCCTAGATAGTGGATATTTTATCCATATTCTTGCCTAGTTTAGAATCCGCTTGGGTCATCCATAATCAAACAGTCCTTGCCTTGCTCGATTGTTGTACCAACATTGTTGGTTATGTTGATGTCGACTAACTTGTAGTTGCTGATTGCTGATGTCGACCAACTTTGTTGGTGTTTGTGGTGATGTGGACCAACTTTGTTAAGAGAATTTTTTTTATTGTTGCTGAGTTAAGTTAGTGTGTAGCACTAGTACTCCGAAAAAAATAACACAAATGAATATCGATAAATCCGAGTTTTCATTCATAGTGAAACAATGGAGTACATGTACAATTACATTACTGGTAATACTTTATCGGTGCTTTGCATTCCAAGGATTCTTGAATTCTTCCCCTTCTAGAGTTTCTATTCTGTAGGTGGTAGGTTGAACAACAATTGTGACACGATAGGGCCCATGCCAGTTGGCTTCCAACTTATTTTTCTTTTGAATTACTTTTTTGAGCACATAATCTCCTTCCTTGAGATCGCACTTCTTGAGCCTTTTATTGTAGAATATGGCAGTCCTTTGCTGATAAGCTGCATTTCGGATTGCTACTTCTTCTCTAACTTCTTCGAGCATATCCATGTCCAAGCGTCTCATCAAATCACTTATCGAAGAATTGAAATTAAGAACCCTATGAGTAAACAATCCTAATTCAGTAGGTATGACTACTTCACTCCAAAAATCCAACATGTAAGGGGACTCCCCTATGGCTTTTTGGGGCGTTGTTCGGTAGGCCCATAACACTGAGTTCAGCTCGTTGATCCAATTCCCTTTAGCATCATCCAATCTTTTCTTCAACCCAGTTGGTAGAGTTCTATTCGTCACCTCCATTTACCCGTTACTTTAGGGGTGACCCGGGGCATAATGGATCTTTTCAACGTCAGACTGTAGACAATACGCGACAATCTCATCATTGTCAAATTAGGTACCATGATCAGTGATAATAGCATGTGGCAGACCATATCTGCAGATAATATTCTTCGATATGAATTGATAGACCCTTTCATAAGCCATATCAATGAGAGGTTCTTCTTCCACCCATTTGGTAAAGTAATCATCCGCTACCTCAAAATATTTGAATCTCCCTCTTGTAATAGGTAGAGGCTCGACTAAGTCTATTCTCCACATAGAAAATGGACAAGGTGAAGTGATTGGTGTTAACAGTGCCTAAGGAGTTCTTTGTATAGTAGAAAATTGCTGACACTTGTCGTATTTCTTTGCATAAGCTGTACAATCAGTGCGCATTATTGGCCAATAGTATCCCTGCATATTTATTCTCTGTAATAGAGTTCTACCTCCTATGTGAGCTCCACAATATCCTTCATGGATTTCTTTGATTAGATCTTTGACTTCTACTAGATGAACACATCTTTGCAGACCATCTATCACACCTCTTCTGTACAAAACTCCATTGTATAGGATGTATCTGAAAACTTTAAACTTTAACCTCTTGATTACAAGTTAATAGGCTGGTAAAGTGCCTTCTTCGATATAAGCTCTAATGGGATCCATCCAAGAAGGTCCCATATCCAAAGCTATAAAGTTCATCATTAAATCTTTATCAATACTTCTACTTGCTAGTATCTCAATGGGAATTATTCTTCGTAGCTCGGTGCGTGTAGCTGAAGCTAACCGAGCAAGTGCATCCTCCCTTGCATTCTCCAGTCCTGGTATTCTAATCACTTGGACAGTTTCTAAATTAGCTACAATCTCCTTAACTTTAGTTAAATATCTCGACATGAACTCCCTTTTTTCTTCGTAAAGACTGAGCATCTGATTTACCACTAATTGTGAATCGCTGAACACCATAACTTGATCTACATTCAATGACTTAGCTAAGTTGAGGCCCATAATTACTGCTCCATACTCAGCTTCATTGTTGGAGGCCTTGAATTAGAAACGCATAGCATATTCTATGTGTATTCCATCTAGACTATTGAGAATAATTCTAACTCCGCAACCGATTGCACATGAAGAACCATCAACGTATAAATTCCATATAGGGATATTATTATCAAACCCTTGATCTGACAAAATCCCTTGATGGAATATCTTGTCTATCCTTTCTTCATCCCTCAACTCTAGCTGCTTACCAGAATATTATGGTTGATCAGCTGCCATCCCTTCTTGTAATTATGCTACTGGGAGTTGTTCGGGGATAATTTCTATTGATCCTCCAGCATCCTTGAGTTTCTCTGCATTATCTCCCTGTTGATCAGAGATATCTGGATAGGTAAATTCAGCAATGAAATCTTCCACTACATTCCCTTTGAAAGAAGATCTTGGCTCGTAGATAATATCATATTCCCCTAATTCCACTGCCCAATACATCAATCTTATTGACTTTTTCGGCTTATGTAGAGCCTGTCTGAGTGGCCTGTCTGTGTATACCACTCTCATATGGGCTTGAAAATATGGTATCATCCTTCTTCTCGCTTCAATCAGTGCCAATTCTAACTTCTCCAGTTTCGGATACCTGATCTCTGCTCCCCTGAATGCCTTGCTCGTGTAGTAGACTGGTTTTTGCACTCTGCTTTCTATTCGTATCAAAGCTAAATTGATCTCCCTTTCTGAAATGGCTAACTACAAATATAACTTTTCTCCTGCCACTGGCCTTGACAATATAGGAGGTGTTCCTAAGTATCTCTTCAACTCTAAAAATGCCTTCTCGCATTCGTCATTCCACTCAAAGGTCTTTCTGAACACCTTGAAGAATGGAGGACATCTATCAGTTGCTTGGGAGACAAATTTGTTGAGAGCTACAGCACGCCCCGTAAGGCTTTGCACTTCTTTCTTAGTGGTTGGGGATTATAATTCTAGCAAAGTTTTTATCTTATTAGGATTTGCTTTAATCCCTCTTTGATTCAAAATATACCTAAGGAATGCCTTCTTGTACACTAAAAATGCACTTGGTCGGGTTCAGCTTCATCTGGTACTTCTCCAACTGATCAAAAGTTTGGCTCAAATCAGTAATATGGTTAGTTGCTTTCTTGCTTTTAGACAACATGTCGTCGACGTGCACTGTCATATTTTTGCCAATCTTCTCTGTAAACACCTTGTTCATCAGCCGCTGATATGTAGCACCTGCATCCTTAATAACAAAAGGCATAACATTGTAATAATATGTTCCTCGTGGGGTAATGAAAGAGATACTTTCCCTATCTTTTGGATTCATTTTAATCTGATTGTATCCGAATTAGGCATCCATGAAGCTTAGCAATTCATTCCCCGAAGTTGCATCTACGAGCTGATCTATTCTGGGCAGAGGGAAGTGATATTGTGGGAAAGCTTTATTTAGGTATGTGAAGTCCACACACATTCTCCATTTGTTGTTATTCATCTTCACCAGCACAATATTAGCCAGCCAATCAGTATATTTGACGTCTTGGATGAAAGAAGCCTTTTGTAACTTTTCCACTTCCTCTTGAATAACCTAATTCTTCTCCGAACTAAAGACTCTTCTTCGTTGTTTCACTGGTTTGATCTCTTTATTTACATTGAGCCCATGACATAAAAAAGCTAGGTTTATCCCCAGCATATCTTCATGACTCCACGTGAATATTTATTTTCTGTGCTTCAAAAATACCACCTGCTCTTGCTTCAATATCGAATTAAGTGAAGCACCAATATGAGTTATTATTTTTGGTTGCTCGTCATCCAGAATAATGGTTTTTGTTACCTCCATGACCTGGCCTTTAATGATCTCCGTTTCATTTGTTGGGTCTAAGGTTTTAATCTAAGACTCATTAGATCCATCCACTTGATAAGTAGTAGTTTTCTTCCTAGCTTCATCCAATTCTTCTTACTCGGCAAATGAGTAATAGGATTCCTGAGCTACTTTTTGATCGCCCTTCACAATTCCAACCCTAAAGTTAGTCTAGAACTCTAAACACTGATGTACAGTGGATGGAACTGCTTCAAATGTTTTCAAGCCTACTCTCCCTATGATTATATTATAGGTTGATTGGACATTTGTATTCATCCCAAAGAAGCGTACCTTTTCTGATATGCAAGCATGCCAGTTACCAATCAATATGTCTAACTTGATCGTCCCAAGCAAAAAAACATTTTCTCTAGAGAACCCAATGAGGGGCCTGTGATATGGCTCCAACTCACCAAGTTTTAAGTTCAAATTATCGAATTACGGGTAGAACATGATGTCCATCGAGCTATCATTATCCACCAGTACTCTTGAGATGATTACATCCTTCATTCTCATTTTGATCACTAGAGGGTAATCGTGAGGATACAAAAAGCCTTCCAAATCATTTTTAGAAAAACCAATGACCAACTTATCTTTGTTAACCTTCCTCGGGCGATCCTCTTCTGCTAAATTTATCCGATGTATATAGGAACAATCTTGTTCCTCATTAAGGTAAGATTTTCTCTCAGCGGTATGATCACCCCCTCATGCATCTCCATATGTAATCATGTTACAATCGAATGAACCAAAATGAATTGAAAATACCTGACGCTGAGGTTGTATTAGCCTTTTTAGGAGATCAGGGTCATCTTTAAGGTCATCTTCATGGTCCCTTTTCGTATCGTCTCTTGGTCGGTAAGGAGATTTAGATCTCTGCTAAGCTCTATTATTGGTCCTCCCACCATTCTGGCGATCAACATAATTGTTCATCTTTCCTCGTGTAATGAGTGACTCTATCTTATTTTGGAGAGCTACATACTGCTTGGTCGTGTGACCATGATACTTATAGAACTCGCAATACATTAATTTATTCCTTCTTTAGGGAGTTTTCCTCAGCTTTTCTGGCTAATTTAGTTCCTCGCTGTTCTTGATCTCTTCCAGAACGTGGTTTATATCCACCTTTAAGGGAGTATAATTTGCATACTTCCTCATGTGTTCTAATACTCTTTTTCCTTTCGACTGCTTGTTCCCATCGTTATGCTTATGATCTTTCCTCTCCGATTTACTTTCAGATTCGGTTTGTGCTTTTACCTCAGCATTTTTCTTCGCAGCCATAGCTTCTTCGACATTCGTAATCTTGGATGCTTTGGCCATCAGTTCATCTATGGATTTGGGAGGATCCTTAGCTAGGGTGTAGTACATCTTGTCTGGTAAAAGACCACTCATGAGAGTCGTGATGGTTATCTTCTCCTCATATTCAATGACTTCCAATTTCTCGTTGTTAAAACAAGTGATATAGTCCCTAGTGCTTTCTCCCGCCTTCTGTCTAACGCTCAACAAATGTGCTACCCTTTTAACCGTCTTTGTAGCAAAATAGAAATTTCCTATAAAGATCTCGGCCAGTTGATGGAAGGTCGCAATCTTCCCCCGAGGAAGGATATTGTACCATATCTGAGCGAATCCAATAATGGTTCCTGAGAATGACCTGCACCTTATTTTTTCTGGGACTGCATAGATATCTACTACAGCTTGATATTGCTCTATATGGAGAACATGATCGGTTTTTCCATCATACTTAGGTGTGACCATAGGAGCGTTGAACTTTCATGGTGTGGGAAAATCCATAATTTCTTGTACAAATGGAGATCCTTTGATAAAGGTTCTTTGGAGAGGGTTTTTGGCCTTAACCATTTCACCTAATCTATCTTCTAGTCTCTGAATTGACCATTTCCAAGCATCATTGCCAGTCTCTAATATGTTTATGTTTGCACGAGTAATAGATCGTGTAGAATTCTCATCTTGGGATTTTTCTATACGAGCTGCATGTCTAGGATTGGGATGTGACTGGGCTGAGCCTTCCCTTAAATCATTTGGTCATTGAGAATTTCTCGATGTAATTCGAGGAGGATTTCTATTCCCTATAGGGCCCAAACGATCGAATGGAGAGACTCTTCTCAACCTTTCCAGAGCGCTTGTTCGTTCTGGAATTAGAGTGACATCTTCCTAAGAATCCAAAATTCTTATAGGTGAAGTTAAGAGGGGGTGATGGGATGGATCACTTGAATTATCGGCATGACAGAATTCAGTGTGTCTACATCACGAGGACAATGGATGCATGCTTCTACGGACGCTTCGTTGTCCTGACTAGGTATATCCTCTATTTTGGACATTTTGAATGAACTGTCGTATGGTTTTCTGCATAACTATTTATACTTTGGCTAAATTTATTAGGATCACAGTGATATCATGTGTATTTGGAGGAGTCAAAGGGTTTGGAGGATTCCCATCGTTGTTCCTGTTGCTAGATTATGGGATATCATCCATTTTTGATAAGTTTTTAGTGAAAAATGCTACGTATAGTCATTCCTACAGACGGCGCCAATCTATTAATGTAAAAAACTAGATTTGATCTAATTAATTAATCACAGATAAATATAAAATAAAGAATAAGACAAAGGATTTTTGAAGTGGTTCAGCCTTAATGAAATGGCCTACGTCCACTCTTTTGTATTGCTGGGTGTTTTCCCTTAATCTTGATTATCTTCGCTTATGATAGCTTTTTTTTATGAGGGTGTTACAATGTAGTTATAGCCCTTGGGCTGTCCATATGAGTAGATAATACGCCGTTATTAGATAGGCATATATATCGATACATAATAAGAATATTCATTGAATCTGTCTTCGTCGTTTGGTCTTCCCAGATAGTTTCTCGGTATACTGAGTAGCTCGATATTCTGAGTATCTCGGCATGTTTACTTGCTCGGTACATATATTTATGCCATGCTGGATGACACGTGCCTTAACATAACTAGTCCACGTCAGCTGACTAATTAATGTATCAACAGTGAACACTAGTTTTAATTTAGGAGATCACATTCCAGATGCTAGGGCAGTTGAGAAAATTTTGAGATCACTGCCTAAGAGATTTATCCCCATAGTCATTGTGTTAAATTCATTAGATAATTTGAATACGCTGAAATTACAGGAGTTAGTTGGAGACCTACAAACTTATAAAATTGACATGTTCCCTAACACGATAAAATCATAAGATAAAGGGGTAGCTCTTAAATCCCAGGACAGAAACATTGAGGGGTCAAAGAGAGGTGAGTCGTCTAAGAAAAGAGAAGAAGAGATGTCTGATTCTGATTCTGATTTTGACTTAGATAATTTGGTCCTTTTTGCTAAAAATTTTTAAGAAATTTCTCAAATTAAAGAAAAATGGAAATTTTGAAGATAAAAAGAATTTTGAGAAAAATAAATCTGAAAAGAAATTTGAGAAAGGTAGAAAGGAAACCTCTAAGAAATATAGTGAGAGATGTTTTGAGTGTTCAACTAAGTTGAAACTTCAAGAACAATCCAAATCTGCATTAAACACTACCCTTAGTGATGATAGCGAGGTCGGGTCGGTGGACTCTGGAGATGAGTCATCACATAAATGTAACTTCACTACATTCATGGCTAGTCTTATGAGTACTCACAGTGTTCCTCATGATGATGAGGATGCAAGCTCATAGGGACACCTTAACAGTGATAGCAGTATGAGAGAGGGGGAGGAAGATGCAAGTGAGAGTGAGAGTGAGAGTGATCTCCGATGTGTGTATGCTGATTTTTATGCTGATACTTTCAAAACCAAAAAGCATAGAAAAGCGTTAGCTCTTAGGATTGCAGCTCTAGAGAAGGAATTAGGAGAGATGAGAAAGAGAGAGGCCTTTATATCCACTGTGTTGAGAGAGAGAGAGAGAGAGTGAGAGAGAGAGACCGCCTATGTTTAGAGAGAGAAATTTTTTAGAGAGAGAGAAAGTGTGTTTGTGAAAGAAAAAGGGGATTTGACTAATCAGGTGGATTATCTAACGAGTGAGCTCCATTCTTCCCTAGACACTCGAAAGAAACTAGAATCCCAACTCACTTAGGACCTTGAGAGAACTCGGGAAGTCAAGGTAAGAATTGAGGACTGATCTGGTAAGATGAGAAATATGCTCCTCGCCCCTGCTTTGGGTTTAGGTGAGAGGTAGGGAATAGGTTTTGATGGTGCTTCCATATCCCATGTGACATTAGAACCGGTTCCCGAGTTTATTACAAACACTTATGACCACCCACCTAGAAACTAGAATAGAGTTCGGCCAAGAAAAGCAAACAGAAGTCAGCCTAAGTCTATATATTTATGTACTTACTACAAAATAAGGGGCCACATTTGTGAGTTTTGCTATAGTTTGGGTCGTACACGACGTACTCTTTCTCCGTCACATTCCACTATTGATTTTGAGAGTCTTAGAGAGCGAGTTGAGTTTCTAGTTTCCACATCTCAAAGTATAGTATAAGAGTTCCAATGGATTTATATGCTGTCAATGGACACTTCTAAAATTCCAACTAGAGTTAGCAATGACAATGGAAAACATAGGTTACCACTACTTGGGTGCCTAAACACAAAGCAAAAGCCTTTGTTGTTCATGTTGCTCTTAAAGAACATAATTCCCTACAGTGGTACCTCGATAGGGGTGCTCCAGGCACATGACTGGTGACGTCTCTTTGTTTACCTCCCTTAAGGATCATAAGGAAGGTAAAGATTTTGGAGACGGGAGCAAGTCTATCATAGTAGGGCGAGATACAGTAGAGTTACCAGAATTTCCTAAGCTAGAGAATGTGTTGTACGTCAAAGGATTGAAGGCAAATTTACTCCACAATAGTCAGCTGTGCAACGCTTACTTTGCAGTAAAGTTTGACTGGAATAAATGCCACGTCTATGATCAAACTAATAAATTTCTATTACAAGGGGTGAGGACATAATACAATTATTAAGGGATCATGCCTGAGTCCTCATTTGTCTGCAATAACACCACGATCACTTCCATGGATCTGTGGAACCAACGTCTAGGTCACGTGAGCTTTTGAGATTTGGAAACGTTATCCAAAAAGGACCTAGTACATGGCTTACCATCACTTGGAAAGACAAATCCTGCAGTTTGTGGAGCCTGCCAGTTAGGAAAGCAAATTCGTATCCCCCATCGAAAGTTGAATTCCATTACCACCTCTCGCATACTTGAGTTTTGTATCTACCGACCTCCAATTAGTCGATATCTTCATGAAGCCTTTAGATGCCCTTAGATTCGAGAGTCTTAGGAAATCTTTAAGAATTTGCACAGTTGACTGAGGGGTGGTCATCAGGTTTAGAGTAGGATACACTTTTATTTGATCATATAATTTTATTCCTATCTCTAGATTGTATCTTTTCTATATTTATTTGTTTGATTTTTTTATTTTTTTAGAAATCCAAAAATATTTTCTTTTGATAATTTTTTTTTGAAAAACACAAAAATAGTTTTGTATCTTGTTTACATCGTTTATGGATGAACATTTAAAATAACCATAGTCACAACTTCATTCCATATTTCATGTGAATGTTTGATAGTGATTTGAGATGCTACATTATTTCATCCATGTGCTTTACATTGATTGGAGTCTTTAAGATGTGATTCGTTATTTCTTCTACATGTTTGGCTACTTATCTCCTTCATTGCACACATACACGGTATTATTTGAGTATTGTACTTGTCTATCACATATTGTCTTGGGTGTTCTCATCTCAATTATGTCTATACAACGAATCAAATGCGATAAAACAGGATAATAAAAGGTGTGCATGTTTTAAACCATTTTCCATAAGTTTGTGTGAATTTTATAAACGATGAAGGGCTACGAAAGGTACACATTTATCCTTTGAGATTAAGCCACCATTTAAATTGGACCTAAAAAACTGTGGAATTTTAATTATCCGGGGTCCAAAGAGGTTTAAAATAGCACGAAAATATTGAATGGCAATAAAAAGAAATATATGCCAATAATGGGCCATTAGGTTTATTCACCAATTCTCCAATGTTTGAGAATTTAGATCACCTCAAAAGAAAATATATATGAGGGAGTTGGTTTTAGAATTTAAACGGCTTTTCACGTCCTTAAAAAGTCTTGAAAAATTATGAAATTGTTTTGGACGTTATTGGTGTGGAAATCACTTTGAGATTTGATTTGCTGATTTCATTGAGTTAATTTATTTTAATTCCACAATTTTTACTCCAAAGGAAGATGTTGAGTTTATTTGTTAGAAATATCCAATATTCAACATGCACATATGTTATGGTTGTATGTATTGATTTTCAAGTTAAATTTTCTCACATCCCTTCATTTCAGTTATCATGGACTTGGTTGTTTTGGTGTTCTTTCATAGTGTGATTTTGTTTGCTTATTTTTTTTTTAAATTTAAAAAGAGAAAGTTTATTTCCTTGTGACATTCTCCATCTACATTATGTTCTTTATATTTGTCTATTTGGGGACATCATAAAAAGGGGGAGAACGAATTATGGGGGAGAATTTCTTTTTTGTTTATATAATGATTTTCTTGATCATAATTGACATTTGTTTCTGCTCATCATTATATTTTAAACCATTGCGCATCACGGGTATTTGTTTCTTATCTCATGTATGTAGGTACTAAAATGGAGAATCATTTTTTCACACCTTGATGATGACATAAAAATTTTGAAGAGCAGAAGATTTGAAGATGATCGAATTTGTGAAGACACATATTTAGTATTTTCAGTTTTCGAGTTTAATGGGGATATTAGATTGTATGTCAGTTTGTTTATTTTGGGCAACACAATTCGGATATTTTTATATATGTACTGGCATAGATATAGGGGGAGATTTTTAAGGACATGTTTTATAAATGTCCGGGGTAGAATCTAGGAATTTTCCAAGTATCCTAGATCTCAATTAAGTATGTCTGATACCGCTACATTCAGCACATCTCCACGATCATCCTCGACGGCCTCGATCCGAATTCATGCATCCATCATGCATCATGTGTCAAAAAACGTACACTTCAATAGTTCCCACTACTCCATGTATATGTGGTAAAAAATAATTTAATTGGAGTGTTTAAATTATTTGCATAAATAGTTGGGAATATTTTTAAATAAATTTTTCGAAGTCTGGAAGATGATAATCATGCAAAATCTTTTTATGGAGTTTTTGTGTGACACGTCACTGATATCGTTCGAACGACATCGTATCTCGTTCAAATGAGATTCCATATCGCTCGAACGACACCGTGTTTCATTCGAACGACGCACTGCCTCAACTTCCTATTTAAACAGTGTTCGTGCTACACATATTTCCAACTCTACATATCTCCATTTCTGCAAAACAAACCCTATTTCTAGACTTCATATTTTAAGATTTCAATACCTTTTTTTATTCACAAATAATTCCCAATCCTTTATGTGAATCCTCTAAACCCCAAGGAAGATTATACTACTCATCTGGAGTACACTTTTGGAGAAGATGAAGCTTTTCCATTGCTGACCTTCTAGAGCTCTTGCGGGAACTCTTGTCGACGACATCGAAATCGACACCCGAGGGTATTCCATATGTCACTACTTGTATTTTCATTGTAATCCGTGTAAACCACTCTTTACAAAACTGTAGTGAAAATAAGATGGTTTTTCCCATGTGGGGAATTTTTTCTCAATCGTGATTATCTTGTATGCTTAGATTATTTTTTATTCAATCACATTTGTTTGCAAGAGTTTAGCATTTTTGGGACTAAATTTGGAATTTAATTAAATAAGTTTGACATTGATTGCTGGCCCACTCTAAAGTTATTTCTTTTCCGAAATTGAGAACGAAATTCCGTTATTATGGGAAGTATGAAGCACCCTGTATTTTTAATGATTTTTATAATGGGATTAATTTAAATTAAAATGAGAAATCAATCAGGATTAAAATAAATATTAATTAATGAGACAAGGGTTAATATTTATTTATGTGAATTATATTGAGTATCACTTAGTGAACAAGTAATAAGTTATTAAGAATGCATTACAATTATCGCGAATGAAAAATACGGCAATTACAGTAAGTTAGTAAGGACATGTGTGTAAGTCGTATCGGGACTTAATATTATGATATAAAAGGTAATTTATTTATTGTGACACCCTGCCTAATTAATTATCGGGTGATCAGTCCTTAATTAATTAATTTCAGAATATCAAGTTGCTTAAGATAAACGCATCACTGTCGAAGAACTCAAATTTTAATTTAATTGAAAACTAACCACCTAATATTTAAAAAGGTTGATGTCAATATTTTAACTTGTTATTAGCTAACCTCATTAAAGGAAAAATATTTAATCATCACCATACATCAAAATAGAATAAGGAAATAACTAACTGAATTTAAATAAAGAACTAGAGTAAACAGTTCCAGTCAAAAATCCCATACAATAATCCAATAACATTGCATTAAAGTTTAACGATAGATTAGAACAACTCTACATCTGTGAATGTAAAATAGGAGGGACAACATGTCCAATTGAAGTAATTCACTGATAGATAAGAAGAAATAGACTCAAAAGCATCTACAAGCAATATATTGTAGCTTTCACAGCAGCTACAACTCGACAAATGAATGGAATCTCCTAATCCTGGTGTCCCTGTGGCTGAGCACCTAAAATAATAGAACAAGAAAAGATTTGCAAAAAAACGGGTCAGAGCCCGAGTAGAAAAAAGTTTAAATATAGCAAGTGCTTAAATTGGTTAATTAGAAAAAATATTATTTATGTTAACTTAGCGCACTCACATGAGATGTTCACCTATCATCTAATGTACACGCCTAGCGAGTCTAACTACCCATACTAGTCACTATACTCTGCTTGACTATGCGCAGTATAACCACTGTGACGGATAAAATATCTAAATAATCCGAAGATAATATATCGCTATTATTTAGGAATAGGTTTAAAAATTCTTTAACTCATTCTCATAACACTCTTAATTCTCAATTGGTGACCCAATAAGTATATACTTTAATAAAGTGGCTAACATGAAACCCAGAATAGGAACTCAGTGTACATATATAAATCTCACTATGTATACTTATATATATATATATATATATATATATATATATATATATATATCAACACTGCACCCATGGTTAAAAAAACTGGTCCTAGGCATACTCGGCTATCTAGTCCCATTGCAACTGTGGGTACCCAAAATTAGAATGATGGGCCTGGACGAGTAGCCCAATTGTGGCGGCCCAAAGTCCAGACCCTCCATATCTTAACCGATTATGATTCAGTCTCCTCCCATGTTCCCATTAAGAGAGGTTCTAGGAAGAGATGGAAAACGTGGGGTAGTCCAACACCCCCACTTACTAAAATGAACATGTATATAATAAACCCTAGGTCCGGGGCAAAGGACACACTGTATTCTATGTAATCACTCTCCGGAGTATATAGAAATAATACTGACTGCACCACCGTGGACGTAGGCACCTTTGCTGAACCACATACATCTTTTATAATGTGATTGGCATTTTATATTCCCTATTCTGCTTGGTGATTGTGCTTCTCTTATCTCTTTGTGTTGAGTAATACTTGTCACCACAATTGGCGCCGTATATGGGAATGTTTATCTTCCCTAAGAAAGCTCACACCAAAAAAGGAGTTCGAAATGTCTGGTCACAGTAGTAATGCTCCCCAGGCAGGAGATATTTAAGAACCTCCTGCTCCTCGTAGGATTATGTTTGAAGTTAGGCTTTCAGATCAGAGGGCTCGCCTAGAAAGGCCAGCCTCAGAAGAAAGCCAAGGACCAGTGAGATCCACGCAGATATTCAGACTGATTGATGCATACGAGGCGAGGCTCCAAGAGTAGAGGGAGTCTTCTCGCAGGTACGAAGCCGAGAACGCTCGCCTCAAAAGAAGATTGGAAAGAATGGAGAGAGAGCTCCATCGTAGTACTAAGAAATGTCCGTACTACACTCCTAGCCCTAAGGCGAGCAAGTCTCGCAGTTAAGGAAGGAGCCCCAGGTGCGGATCCCAGAGAGCTGAGAGAAATGAGTTAGAGGACGACCTGCTCAAGCAAATGCGACTAGCTCGCAGTCGTAGAAACCCAGATCGTAGCAACGAGAACATACGGAGTCTGGTCCGAAGGGAGATGGAACAACACCCTGCCCATCATGGTACCAAATCAACCTGAGAACTCGCTAGGAGAGCTCTTAAAACTCAGATGAAGTCACCTTTCTCGAGGGAAATCGAATAAGAAGAAGCCCCCAAGAAGTTTTATATTCCAAGGTTTAAAATTTATGACGGTAAAACTGATCCCATTGATCACATCAGATAGTACCGGCAGGCCATGACCCTCTGGAACCATCGAGACGCACTAATGTGCCGAATCTTCCCCTCGATCGTGCATGACGTGGCGCAGAAATGGTTCGAAAGGCTCCCCCACCGGTCCATCGGGAGTTTTAAATCCCTGGCCGAGCTCTTTACGGCCCGATTCATTTCTAGCAGCTCTCATCCCAAAAGGATAGATGCTCTGCTGACAATGAAAAAGACACCCCAAGAGACCCTTTGAGACTACGTGAAGAGGTGCTGGGAATTGTTCAACGAGGTCGAGGACTGTTCAGAGCAAGTGGCAGTGGCCTCTTTTAAAATTGAGCTACCCAGCTCTTCCCTTCTGTACCAATTCCTGATGAAGAAAGAGTCCATGACCATCGACGACCTAATGGCCCGCATAGAGAAGTATGCCAAGGTGGAAGATGTGACCCTCCTTAGCACAGGGGAAACGGCCGAACTAAGCTCACTACCAAGGGCAGTGACAAGATTGAGAACCAGAAGAAAGGAGAAATAATGGGGGGAAAATGGCTCCAAAAATAGAGGCAACAATGATGTGTTGAAAGAATTTCAGGCGGTCAACACCGTCTTCAAAGAACCAATTTATAAAATTCTCGCAAAAATCAAAGACGAGACATTCATCAAGTGACCTAGGAAGATGGGAGGAGATCCATCTAAGAGGAACAATGCGCTGAGATGCAATTTTCATAAAGAGGGAGGACATAAGATTGAGCATTACAAAGCTCTTAAGTCCCACCTCGAAGAGATGGCCCAGTCCGGGCACCTGAACGAATTCGTAGAGAAAAAGGCAGAGAAAGTTACTGCCCATAGAGAAGCAAGGCCTGCCAATGTACTCGAAGATGATGCCGACCATGAATTCGCAGTAATTCACAGGGCATCTTCCGCGAAACAGATTCGAGGCAATTCAGCTCGCATGGAGGTAAAAAAGCTTACAGCAATGATGCAAGCTTTTCAGATTGATCCAACGAAAATACAGTCAGGAAAGCGTTGGCGAGTAGATGACGTCGACTATAGTAAGCATATCGTATTTACAGATGAAGATCTGGTGGGAGTGAGAACCCCACATCACGATGCTTTGATCATTACTCTAAGAATAGCAAATTATGACGTCGATAAATTGCTCGTCGACCAAGGAAGCTAATTCGAGGTGATGTATCTCGACCTGTTCAAAATTCAAATTAAGCATCGCCGACCTAAAGGAATCTACCCTCCCTTTGGTTGGCTTCACTGGAAAGATGACTATGCCCTTGGGAAAGATCATGCTGCCAGTAAGGGCAGGAAGTGTTTCTAAAATGATCAAAATTCTAGTGGTCGACATTGACTCGCCATACCAGGATATCCTCGGCCGAGGATGGCTACATGCAATGAAGGAAGTTTCCTCGACCTACTACCAGAAGCTCAAGTATGTGATCGAGCGAGGAGTAATGGAAATCCGTGGTGACCAAGCGATGGCAAAAAGATGCTTCATAGCGGCCATTCGCCCAAAATTAGAAAAGAAGGCTGACAAGTCTAGTGAAAGAGTTGAAGAACAAGAAGGTCTGATACCTTCGAAATAGAAATTAAAGTACAGAAGACTCGGAGTAAAGGAGACCAGGCTCCTCCCCTCCAAACGGGTCATCGAGGACCTGGATGAAGTCGCAGCTGGAGATAGCGACGATAGCAGGATTTTCTTTATTAGAGCTTCTCTCACAGATTAAGAGAATAAGGAATTGATGGCCTTGCTAAGGAACAATATAGACGTCTTCGCATGGGAACCATACGAGCTACTCGGAATTGATCCTAGTATGGTTTGTCATCAACTGCACGTCGATCCCACCTTCAAACCAATCGCGCAGAAGGCACGGCGAACTGCACCCGAGAAGGCAAAAGCCATGGAAAAGGAAGTTGAAAAACTGCTAGATGCAGGATCCATACGGGAAGTACAATTACCCAAGTGGTTATCCAACCCAGTAGTAGTTCTAAAAAGAAACGGGAAGTGGAGAGTTTGCATCGACTTCACTGACCTCAACAGAGCGTGCCCTAAAGACAGTTTCCCCCTCCCAAAAATTGATCAACTGGTAGACGCCACTACAGCTCACGAGAGAATGAGTTTTCTGGATGCATACTCAGGGTATCATCAGATCCCTCTGTATACCCCAGACTAAGACAAAACAACATTCATCACCACAGTTGGGTTATACTGCTACAAGGTCATGCCCTTCGGGCTTAAAAATGCAGGGGCAATCTACCAGCAACTGGTCACCAAGATGTTCAAGGACCAGATGGGAGACACCATGGAGGTCTACATCGATGACATGCTCGCTAATAGCAAGAAGAAAGAAGACCACCTCTCAGACCTATCAAGAACCTTCGAAATCCTCAGGAAGTATTGAATGAAACTTAACGCGAGCAAGTGTTCTTTCGGTGTCCAGTCAGGAAAATTTCTTGGGTACTTGGTCAGTAAGAGAGGCATCGAGGATAACCCAGACAAGATAGATGCAATAAACAGGGTACAACCTCCTTAAACAGTACGGGACGTATAAAAGCTCACCGATATGCTCGCTGCCTTAAACTGCTTTATCTCTAAGTCCTCCGAGAAGTGTAAGCCCTTCTTCCAGCTTCTAAAGGGAAATAAGACAGTAGAATGGAACCTAGATTGCTCGCAGGCATTGGATGAGCTCAAGGCTTACCTTATCTCCCCACCTCTGCTCGTCATTCCAAAGTAAACAAATTCTTTGTACTTATACCTCTTTGTTTCCAACCACACTGTCAGTTTCGCATTAGTGTGAGAAATCGCAGGGATGCAACACCCCGTTTATTACGTGAGCAAGACCCTACTAGACGCCGAGCAGAGATACCTACCACTGGAGAAGCTCGCCTTTGCACTAGTAGTGGATTCGAGGAAGCTGAAGCACTATTTCGAAGCCCACACTATAATCGTCCTTACATCACACCCCCTTAAAGCAATCCTGAGGAAGGCGGATTTATCGAGAAGACTGTCTAAATGGTTAGTCGAGCTCGAATGATTTGACATCCAATTTCAACCAAGGAACGCAATCAAGGGGAAGATCCTTGCTAATTTCATATCCGAATTCACAGGCGAGCAACCTTCCAACCAACCTCCCCCAGCAAGACAAAAGGGGGACGACGCGACGAAGGAAACCTAGAAATTGCTCGTTGATGGAGCCTCTTACTCAAAGGGGGCAGGTGTAGGCATTGTCCTCATTACTCATAGGATACAATCCTTGAATAAGGAATCGGGCTTGGATTTGCATCCTCTAACAACGAAGCAGAATACAAAGCCTTAATAGTCGGCCTCCAGAAGGCGCACACTTTGGGAGAAAAGCATTTACAGGTGTTCGGTAATTATCAATTAGTCTATAATCAGATAAGTGGAGATTACAATGCAAAAGATGAAAGAATGGCAGCGTACCTCGCCTTAGTGAAAAGATTAATGGCGATATTCGAAGAGATCAATGTCCAGCGGTTTCCCAGAGGGTAGAACAGCCATGCTGACGCCCTAGCAGCCCTGAGTTCAGCAGTCGATTCTGACTTAAAAAGAATAATCCCCATCAATTTCCTCACTCATCCGAGCATTAACCATAATAGCAAGCCGTCAGGTGTGAAACAAGTGCTCCAGGTAGGATCAGCTCCTAGCTGGATGGACCCTTTAAAGAATTATTTGAAGGATGGCAAGCTCCCAGATGACAAGAAGACCGCCCACCAGATAAGAGTCAAAGTTGATCGCTTTCACTTATCTCCAGAGGGCAACCTATACAAGAGATCCTTTTCTGGTCCCTACCTTCAATGCGTTCACCCAAGGAATGTCGAGCAAGTTTTACATGAGCTTCATGAAGGAATCTATGGAAGCCATATAGAAGGAAGATCTCTAGCTTTTCGAGCAATCAAGGAAGGCTATTGGTGTCCATATATGCAAAGGAACTCTGCGGTGTACGTTCGCAAGTGCCTGAAATGCTAACTTCACGCCCCTATGGTCCACTAACCTGTTAGCAACCTAAAATCACTGTCCAGCCCATAGCCATTCGCCTAATGGGGAATGGACATCGTAGGACCACTTCCTACCGCCACCGACAATAGCAAATATTTGTGGGTCGCAACTGACTACTTCACCAAATGGATCGAGGCGGAACCCCTAGCTAACATTCGAGACGCAGATATGATAAGGTTCATATGAAGAAATATAATCACCCATTTTGGCATCCCCGGAACCATCATCACTGATAGTAGAACGCAGTTCGAGAGCAACTCCTTTTAGAGTTTCTGTGACAAGCATGGAATCAGACACCATTTTAGCTCGGTGGCCTATCCTCAGAGCAATGGCCAAATCGAGGCTTCCAATAAGACAGTGATCAACGGATTAAAGAAACGATTAGAGCGAGCCAAAGGCGCATGGGTAAATGAATTACCACATATTCTATGGGCCTATCGAACCACTCCACGACGTGCAACGGGGGAAACCCCATTTTCGCTGACATATGGAATGGAAGAAGTCATCCCATTAGAAGAAGGCTTGCCAACGATGAGGTCCATCCTTGTCGACCAGGGCTATAATGATGCAGCATTGCTCGCTGAGCTCGACCTAGCCGACCAGCACCGAGAGCTAGCCCAAAAGCTCGCAAGGCATTATAACAAAAGGGTCAACCCAAGGGCATTCCAAGTTGGGGACTATGTCCTAAGGAAAGTCCTAGGCAGCGCAGTAAAACCATCAGACGACAAGCTAGGGCCAAACTGGGAAGGACCATTCAAGATAACTAGATTCGACCTGCAAGGAGCCTATTACTTGGAAATAATGGAAGGCAAAGAGATACCCCGAGCGTGGAATGCATCCAACCTTAAGAAATTCTGTTTCTAGATTCTTTTTTTCATCTTTGATTGTGAAACTGGAAGTTTATTCCCTTATCATTAATAAAAAGTCATTTGGCAGTTGCATTCTACGAAGTATCAGTCAATTTATTTACATTTTTTGAGCTATCAATGAATAAAATTTATAACCCACACACCTTTTCCAAGTAACAGGCACATTGATCATTACATCATATCAGGGAAATAACCCTCCTCGTGTTTTCGTTATGAAACACGAAAGACCTCTCTTAGCATTGCCCCTAGCAATATATAAAACCCTACAAGAGATCCTTAAGGAATATGGCCAAGTCAAAATTGGTCACCAAACAATGTTTGGTTGAATAAATTCCTGATCGGATAAAATATCCAACACCAGGTTTGTCCTCGCCAATTGCCACACTTAGGCCTAAGGGAGTGTGACAACACAACCTAAAAGGTAAAGTGGGGCAAAATGGTATCTCGTCGGCATACTGGACTGGAAGGACACTTACTTGATAATGCAAACATGCAAATCTAGTCATTCGAGAGAGTCCCAAGATTATTGAACAAAGATGAGAAAAATATAATACATTTGTTTAGTCGGCAAATTCGCCCAAAACATAAATTTTATATTAATTCATCATATTTACAATGATTGCAATACATGTTTAGTCGGAGAGCTCGCCCAAAAAATTCACATTACATCACCTCAATATAAAATATACAAAGTTATTACTGGCAAAATCTTAATGAGGATGAGGCCTCTGAGCAAGGTAATCAGCCACTTGGGCTCTTCGGCCGTCATCGGGATGGAGAGCTAGCTGCTCCTCAACTTCATTTGCATCCAACTCCAATAACTTCTGAGGGATGACGTCGATGGGGATCCATTGATCATCTCTCCGGAAGGGGTTAGGCATTAGGGTGAAAGGAGAAATCTCATGACAGTACTAGAGCATCGAGTTCCTTGGGACTTGCAGCTCCCTCAAGGCACTTAACCGCCCCTGATGAAGGCGAGCTCTTAAAACTCTATCAGCCTCGTGGGAGCATCGGCCCATACTCATCGAGGTCCTTTCTTAAATAAATGCCTCAACTGGGTGATGTCCCTCTGAAGCCCAGCAGCAATCACATATGCTCGCTGAACATCACCACGAAGCTCTTCCATTTCCCTAGCTGAACACCTGGTGTTCCTTCTAGCTCGCGGAATGGTTGGAGGAGTAGGGCCTTACAGCACAGGGGGAACATCGCCCGAACCAGTTCTAGCTCACGATGAGGAGGAAACTCGTAACACTGCATGAGCATTGCTCGGCGTATGTTCCCTAAGTCGCGAGACCTCTCTCCTCAAAGCTTCGTTCTCCTGCTGAAGAACCTCCCCAACCTAGTTGATCTCAGAAGCATCTAGAAGCTTCGCCCTTAATGTATTCACCTCCTCTTGGACAGAAGCGCCAACTTCTTCCATCTCTTGAAGCCTGTCCTTCAGCTTGGCCACAAGCTCAGACTGGTCCTTATACTTCTGATTCCTTGATCTAAGAGATTTTTAAAGTCTAATCAAGGCTTGGCGAACCTGAGGACTTGTATTGGGACCAAGGGTCGTGCCTAATTGAGATGTGGCAGGAATATACTCTTCAACATCAATCGACTACAGGAAATAAAAGAGCAATAAAGAACAAAATCATTCAGTACACTAAAAGAGCTTCTCATTCTATTAAAAAGACGAGAGTCAGAATACATCGAAGAGTCAAAAGGAAAAATTACAAACAAAAATAGCAAAGATACAAGGTAGTCCTAGAAGAAAAAATTAACTAGTAAGCTCAGGCTGCCCAGAAGTCGATGGTTGCTTCCCTTTATCAGCATCATCAGGAGCACCCCTCTCAGCAGGGATAAAATCTGTCATCAGAACAGGATGAACATTAGCAAAAATTGTCTGGGAGGCAGGGTCAGCACCTTCGATGGCTGGGGCAGGGACTTCATCCATAACTGGCCTCGGGCCTGGGTCGTGCTCATCGAACAGAGGAGATGCAACATCCACTCCGGCAGCTAAGAGGTCCTTGTTCCAGCCCTTATTAAAATTTAGACGACTAATGTAGCCTATCTGAACCTCGGCATCCTCGTATGCGGTATCCCAAATAGAATTATATGAGTCCCCCTGGTAGTGACTGCCTCAGACTCCTTCTTCTTCATCTCCTCGGATATCACTCTGTTCTCTTCCACGACAGCCAACTTGCTCGAGCAAACTAGATCGTAGGCTTTTCGCAGCTCGTTCAATTCTTTAACTATTGCGTCCCTCTCCCAATTGGCAGTAGCAAGAGCCAGATCAGATGATATCTGAACAACATCAACAGCCTTGAGACCTGCCTCGAGCTGAGTACCCCTCAACCTCAAGGCAGCATTTTGCTGATCCTGCTCGCCATTTCTCTTCATTAGCTCATTGTGACAACGATAAAGCACGGCGAAGTCAGTCACAAACTGTAACAAGAAGAAAACGTCAAGAGAAGGAAATAGCTAACACTAAATACAACATTGGAGGAGAGAAAAAGGTCTTACCAAACCTAGCCTCTGGCTAGCCTGTAGGTCCAATTGATCAGACCCCAATGCCTTTTGGCGATCAGCAGGAAGAACTTCCCTCTCGAGAAGCACGGGGGCTAACTAAGGAGAAATAGCAACAGAGGTCCCCTCGGGCAATGCGGACACGTGAACTAAGGCCTGCCCAGCCTTCGTCCTCGATTCTATCTTTCTCCTCTCCTCCTCTTTCTCTTTCTCTATTCTCTTTTTCTCCTCCATCCTCTTCTTCTCTCCCGTCTTCTTTCTCTCCTCTTCCTTCCTTCTCTCTCTCTCTCTCTATCAACTGTTCTTCCTCTTTCCTCTTCCTCTCCTGCTTCTGAGCAGAAGACCGAGAGCCAGTAGTTACAGCCCCTGGTACTAGATTTTTGCTTCTTTGACCTCTGAGCAAGTAACACGTGATCATCATTGTCATCATCCCGAATCAATTTTTTCCTGGGAGGAACCATCTCCTCGCTTGAACTGCTAGACGTGCTCGAAGAACCTCGGGCTTCAGAATCTTCCTTCGAATCAGAAGAGCTACCACCACTGGAGCTCCCCGCACCAAAATTGCCTTCGACACCGCCTACAATATCACTCTCAGAACTATTCTCCTCCTTATCCAACTAGATAGGATCAGCAGCTGTCTCTTCAAAGGTGTTAAATTTAGGGATACTGTCTATAGGCCTCGCCATAAAACTGGAACCGATGTTTTTGTACTCAAGCAAGAAAGAAGCAAACCGGGGATGCTCTCCGTCGGCTAAAGGCTCCCTGATATTCCAGGCCTTGATCAACTCAGAAAGACGAACCTCGCTGAGAGAAGGTTCCAAGTTCTTCAACCTCGCTAAAGAAAAAATAGGAAAAGTCAGAAAGATCACAAACCAGTAAAGAAATTAAAGAGACAGAGAAAAGTCTACCTATGTATTCTTCCCCATAAAAGGGAACCGAGAACCTATCAGACCTCGACCCCTCAGACTGGGGAGAAAACTACCAATTTCTAGCAAGGAATCCCTCTTGCCAATAGTCCTTATGGGGATCAGGTAGGTTTACTACCAATACCCTGTCAGGGCTCCTGGCTTTGAGATAGAGAACACCAGAACTAGTTCGAGAAAAAGAATAGAAAAATAGACCTCGACAAGCCCTAACTTAGTACCATATAACTGATTTATTCTATGGACACCATTGATTATCTTCCACGCATTGGGCAAACACTATGCAGGAACAATATTGAAATAACCAAAGAAGTGAAAGAACAGGTTGTTGGGAGGAAAAGTAAGTCCCCCTTGGGAAAGCATCAAGACATGGATCTAATGAGCACACTCTATCTCTCTATCATTTCTAGGGGGAGGAACACACTCAATCTCTACCCACTCTGGAATATTATAAAACTTCCTAAACTCAGACACCGACCTATTACCAATCTTTTCCATTGGGAAACCCTAGAAAACTACAAATTCAAAGAGAAAATACAAAGAAAAGGCACAGGAGACTTACAAGATGAAAGTTCGACTCGAACGATGAAGAATCACGAGCCCAAATGACAAGGAAGCAATAAGAATGGAGACTGGGAGAAGAGAGCGTGAATCCCTAGATCTCACGGAAAATAGGAGAGTACTGGGAAGCTTGAAACAACGACTTCTCTGAATAAAACCTTTAAGTGTTACTAATCATAGTGCACACACCACGAAGAGGGTGCCGCCAGAATCATCCCTCAAACTTTGGAAAGAGGTGCACGATGTACGAAGGAGCCATTATGACAAATCATTTAAATTTATTGAGCCCAAAGCATGGCCCAACAAACTTAGGGGCAATTATGGGTACCCGAAATTAGAATGATGGTCCTGGACGAGTAGCCCAATTGCGGCGGCCCAAAGTCCAGGCCCTCCATCTCTTAACCGATTATGATTCAGTCTCCTCCCATGTTCCCATTAAGAGAGGTTCTAGGAAGAGATGGAAAACTTGGTAGAGTCCAACACCCCCACTTACTAAAATGAACATGTATATAATAAACCTTAGGTCCGGGGCAAAGGACACACTATATTCTCTGTAATCACTCTTCGGAGTATATAAAAATAATACTGACTGCACCACTGTGGACGTAGGCACCTTTACTGAACCACGTACATCTTTTGTTGTGTGATTGGAATTTTATATTTCCTATTCTGCTTGGTGATTGTGCTTCTCTTATCTCTTTGTGTTGAGTAATACTTGTCACCACAGCAACTCTCATGCATAAAGGACAACATGTTCAATCTCTCAAGAACCAATAAAACATATACACATATTACAGGTGAATATAGTTCCTAGCTGATGGGCTATGCACATACCTACGCACCCATACAACCATCATGACTATTGTTCTCATAGATATCCCATACCTAGGTTCCATTCTCTAGTGGTACGACTCAAAATCCCCCGAAGGCACAAAAGATATGGTCGTCCACAACGCGCTAACCTCCATTCGATAGCCAGTAGCTATGTATGTCATACACATAATATTCCAAGTAATAAGTATGCACACAACTTATATAACTTATTAGGCATTCCCGCAACCCAATTCCCATTGTACGTAGGTAATATTTATATTTCTACTCTCACTGATTATTCATTCATATATATTACCTCTCTTGAACCTACCTTCCTTCTTAGGTTCTATAAACTTTTGGTATCCCGAGAATAATCACACACCCAGTTCAATACTAACTCGAAATTCAGGTCACTCGTCATTCACGTAGGTTATTTCTCTCACTTGGATAACCTTAGGATGCTTTTTAACCTAATCGGACTCAAAAAGGCTTTTTTGAAATCTCGTTAGAAGTTAAGGGATTCTCGTTCGAACGAAGTTCTCACTTCGAACGAACTCCCTCATTTTGTTAGAAGGTTCATTGGAATTCTCGTTAGAAGTCTCATTCGAATGAGGTCGTTCAAACGACCTGGGCAGACTGCGAATGAGAAATCCGAACAGACCCAGTTCTTCCCCAAATTTGATTTTTTTTCAACTCTCAATCTTCAATATCAATCCAAAACTCAACCCAACTCTAATTTAATGTTCCTAAATTATTCCTAATCACAATATGGACTTACTAACACGAATTAGAATACAAATCCTTATCTTTATTCAAAGGAAATCCAATAATTTCTTCAATCTCTAAAAATTCTCACATAATGAACCCAACAAATTTTTATTTTTCCAAACATTTAATTTAATTCTTTTAGAACATGAGCCTCCAGATTTAATAATCTACAAAAGGGAAAATCCTCTACATGCATTACCATCTCCAATTTCTAAAATTTCTTTTACGATTAACATAAACAAACCCAAATTTCATTGTGAATTGTTTACATCATCAAATAGAGTTTAACAAGAACAATATGCGCTAATTGGATAGCAAGATAAAGACTTTCCTTGAAGTGGATTTCTGATTCTCGGACTAAACTTAGTATGTGTTTGATCCTCATCGTTGCGATGTACACTTTGACGCAAATTTTGGTGGGAATCCTTGAGTTCTTGCCCTTATTCTTTAATGGAGTCTTCTTCCTCCTTGGTACTCTCTCTCTCTCTCTCTCTCTCTCTCTCTCTCTCTCTCTCTCTCTTTCTCACGTGGGTCGAAACTGAAAGAACTCTAACCCTCGTAGCTTTTAATTAAACCTAATTTTCATCCATTTAATTACTCAAAAATCTCAAAAGACTAAAATACCCCTTCGAGGTGTCATTTTGGGCTAAAATGTCCCGGAGTCCAAATATAACACCGGAGTAGCGTTTTCTGACTATATCGACCCTTCCAGACACACTGGCGCACTCAAAATAGTCATTCGAGTTATATAGAATAATTTACCTTTTATCCCCCAAAATAAAAAATTGACACGACTCATATGCGCATTTCAAATAATTATATTTTAACTGTCATGTATCTCGTCCCTGGCCATAATATTATTTCTGAAACCATCTATTACGTTACTCACTATGTAATGTTCAATATAGTTATTACTAAACATGATTTCAACATAATTGTTTTCTATAACTACTAACTCTCGTCACGCTAGTAATTATTACCATTAAAGTCGGATTAATTATAAATTAAATTTTCTCTCTTAAATTAATTAATCCAAATTTCCATACTTTCATAATAAAATATCTATGCATAAAAATACGGCATATTACATTTATGGGTTATCCAAACGGTCATTTCGGTTGCGCCAATGTGTCCTAAAGGGTCAAAATAGTTAGAAAAGTGTACTCGGGGGTTTAGTTTATATTTCGGGGCATTTTTAGGCCAAATCGGTACCCCGTGACGGTATTTCGGTCTTTTCGAATTTCTGGAGTAAAAAGATCTACGAAATTTCTAAGTGTATATCAACTGGTGGGTTAAGGTTTCTAGGTTTAGAAGTTAAAAAATCTAATAGAGGCAACTAGAGGATGAAGAAGAAAAGTTATTTGGCAGTCCCACACCATTCTTCCATCATCACCACCACCGTTGCGTAGATCAGGAGGAGAAGAACCCAACCTTATCGTTCTTCTATATAGATTTAGACCAACTGACTGAGGCAAGTATTTATCTTGCTAAATTATGAGCATATATACCATCCATGTTAGTGTAGGATGAACAAATTTGGGAAGGTTTAATTCATGTTCTTGGGTACGAAACATGATAGGTTAGATCTCTTTATGAATGTAGAACGAAATGGATGAATTAGTAATGTTAACATGTTAAAAAATTGGAGTTTGATTGAGGATCTTGAATAAAAATGAAAAACTAGGGTTTTTATGGTTTAATCTTGAATTAATCCGATTCAAAGGTCGCTACACCAAAACTGTCGGATTGTCACGGTCATAGACTGTGACAAGTCCAACTTGTCAAGGTCAATGATCGTGACAAGTCTGGGGGTGACAAATTTTATTATCACAGACTTATCACATTCATTGATCGTGACAAGTTTGTTACAATTATCACGGTCCTATCACGGTCAAAGACCGTGACAACTTTTAAAAAATTGTCATTGTCAATGACCGTGACAAATCCGGACATAATTTTAAAAAAAATTAGCTGGGCAGTTTGGCCACTGCCACTGCCCAGCAGTATATTTGTACCTATTATAGCAAAATTGTATCTGTTAAAACAACCTATAGCCAAATAAAATAGAAAAAATGCACCAATTCATTGCATATATATTTCCATATCCAAATAAAATAAAAATACAATCCATATCTAAACCAAAATGTAACAAATCAAAACAATTCAAATATAATCCAAGTGTTCAAATAAAAATAGATACAAATAATGTCACGCCAAAGTGTCTGGGGCAGGTTCGAGGAGGAATGAAGGCCACACGATATACGCATTTAGACAACCCTCAATATGTGTCACACCGCACTATTCGCGCAACCATAATATGGATTTCTCCTTTTTGGGTATCACATGCGTGACGAGCACCTTGACCTCGATGTTTTGAAGGGTACGTCCATGAGTCGGCATACCCATGACGGTGTTTGAGTCCCTCAACCCCCTCGCTATCCACTTGCCATCATATATGTCGCGTAAAAACATGCTCGACCAATCGATTGTTGACATAGGCCGCTGGACAGGAGCCAAGTAGGGGACTAGATCATCAAGCGATGAGTCTGCGTGTATCGACGATGAAGAAATAATGTCCATGTCCCCATCCTCCTCCCCCTCCCCCTCAAAAACTTCTCCTTCTTCTTTCCCTTACCCTTTCCCTTGCCCTTTCCCTTTCCTCCCAACTAACGTTTCATGAATGCGTACATATCTGGGACTATCACCACCAACTTTGATAGCTTCGCGTCATGCATGTCGACCTGAAGAGTCAACCCGGTGTTGTGCATCTCTATTCCGGTGATCCTATATTTTCCCACTCGCGAGCTCATCCCCCTAGTCCTCCCCTTGCGATCAGCGCCAAGCACTTGGTTGAGTGCGTTCGTGGACAAGGATGCCTTGTCTACATTAGACTACGA
Source organism: Sambucus nigra (assembly GCA_949130495.1). Lineage (NCBI taxonomy): Eukaryota > Viridiplantae > Streptophyta > Magnoliopsida > Dipsacales > Adoxaceae > Sambucus > Sambucus nigra. The sequence continues at coordinate 146,060,420 of OX422211.1, forward strand.
CTCATGAACTTCCTTAAGCTTTGTCTGAAACGACAAAAAGCACACGATTAGTTAAATAAGTAAATAAAAAAATTATAATGTAATTCAAAAAAATTACACTGTCCAATTACTTACAATTGTGGTTGCGACACTCGGGGACACCTCCTTATCCTTACCCTTCTTTGTTCAAATTTCCATATAGGCATGGAGCCTATGGGGCCTACTCCCAGGGCCACTCCCCGTCCCTTGAAATAAAATAATGAAAAATTATTAAGTAACGTAAAGTAAAATAATGCAGAATAATATATTTCTATAATTATAGAAAAATAAAAACTTACCATCGTGTGCTCCAGCGCAGCGTAAGACGCCCGGCTTGAGTATTTCACGTCCGTCTTTTTTGCGCAATTATTCCTCCCCGATTGGCGAGATGCCAATTGCCTGTCCTCGATCTCATTGTCAATGAACTTTTGCCAATGTGCCAATGCGATTGGATCCTTCGGTGGGACGGATTCACGCATTCTGATAATGGATTCCCCGGTCTTCCTAAAGTACCCGGCCCGCAAATTCTTCTTCTATGTCTTGTGTTGCTCTCTCAACTGCTCCAACACAAAATCGCAGAGTTCTGGGGGTAGGCTTAATTGTTCCTATCAAACAAATACAAAATAAAAACAATGTAAGTGTTAGTTGAGAATAAATATAAATTGAAATTGAAATATAAATACATTACCTGTAGTGCCACCCAAATAGTTAACTTGAGCTCATTTGGCACCTCCCTCCAACTGGTGTACCCCGGGCCGATAATTTTCTTCACCATCTCGAGGGATCTAGTCAATAAGCGTGTCTTGTTCTCAACGGCCATTCCCAATTTACCCATTTTAGGGAGCCTAGGGGACAAGGAGCCCTCATCGCGTCTGCTACCACCAAACCCTGAAGAAGACATCATCATCATCATCACCCTTGCCTTAATCCATGAAGGAGACATTTTCTATAAAAATTATTGTTATTAGTACAAATTCAAATGAATTAGAAGAATGCACACCCCCCCCCTAAAGAAGACATACAAACATTTTATGTGGTCATGCCACTCTCGAATGGGTTGTGACACGAAGTAATTTTAGAAAATAGTTGAAAACTCCTTACCATTCTCACACCTAGCACACGGATAAGGAAACTCTTCATCATTATGACATCTCTTTGCGTATTTCATAAATTTATTTGCACCTCTACGAAACACATCCCCCATTCTATTTGTCTCACTCATCCACTCTTTGTATTTATGATATCTTATCACAGCTACTACAAACAATCACATATTAAAGGTAAGAAGAATATATTCATGGATTAGTATAAACAAAACATAGATTTATAGTATGTTTCATTTAATTATGTCTTATTTATGTTCGATTTTTAAATTTCAAATTCAAATTCAATTTATAATATTAATTCCTATTTCCTTCATCTCCTCGGGTGAGTTGTCCTATCACATTCAAGACCACATATTTCTGTAATATACTTAATAGCTCATGCACATTGTTACAATTTGAGAAAAAATTGACAGCATATCCCCATAGTTCTTAGAGTACATGACTTAGATTCGCAAGTGTGAGTGTTATTTCAATTTATCAATTGAAATAACACTCACACTTGCCAATCTAATATGTACCAAGAGAACATCAGGATACGACTGCAGAACTTCCTCCAAAAGTAACAAGTTTAAACCACTAAGAATATTATTATACAGAAATTATGCTGTCCCAAACTTTCCAAACGGGACAATTCGAGAGATCTCATTATAGGGGTAATTACTCTAGAATGGGTCTAAAGGCTATTGAATGAGTAAGCATAAGAACTAGAAGGCTAGTATCAATGCGCACTATATGTAATTTCAAGTATGTATCATTTAATTATCATAAATGAAACATATTATATATATGAATTAATAATATATTGTTGACACAAATTAATTTTAGAAAAAAGTTGCAAACTCCCCCCCCCCCCCCCCCCCACCCCATTTGGACAATAATCCAGTTGTCATGCCACTTCCAAAATTAACCAACCCAACATTGGTATGCTATAATCCAATAGAAAAATCAACAACAAACCAACAAATGTGTATCCCTTACTCCTTCTAATTAATCTACTTAATTAATTAATTTCATCACATCTTATAAATATATCATCATTAAAGCTATAAAATTAAAGTTATATTTTATTAATCAATTTGTCTGTTTCAATTGTCATGGTGTAATATTAATGTTTAACAACTTGATTCTGAATTCCAAAACAACAACATCTAATATGTACAATTACTAAAAATCCTAAACATCAATTGAAACTAACTACTTACTAATTCAAAACCAACAATTAATAAGGGGAATCTAAAGGCTCCTAACTCATTTATATCTAACTAAAGTCATAATTAAATTAACAATAATAATTATGAGTCCCAATTCCAATTCCTATTATGACTATTCCGTGAGAAAATTTTCAAATTGAACTTTAAGCCTCTTAAACATGGGGAGAATTATCATTTACACATTTACGTATGAAACTAATAATGGGGAGAATCTAAAGAGTTAATTACTTATCATTATGTATTAGCCAACAATATTTGAGTATTTATACTTAAGAGTACAACATATATTTGGGTATTTACACATTTATGTATGAAACCCTAATTGTTCCATTACCCACACGCGCGCGCACACACACACACGCACACACTACACATACACGCACACTGCCCCCCCTACTCCCCCCTCCCCCCCACACGCAGTACACCCACACGCAACACACACACACATACTCATATACACACAAAGAAGAGAGAGAGAGAGAGAGAAATGAACCTGAAAGTAGATAGATAGATAGATAGATAGATAGAGAGAGAGAGCAGCGCCATTTAGAGAGAGAGAAAATGTGGAAAAACAAAACGGTGGGAAAAAAAGAGGGAAGAGTTTATTTTACTGAAAAAGTTATCACGGACCTGTCAAGGTCTTTAACCATGATAACTTTCTAATATTGTCATGACCATTGATCGTGATAAGTACATTTGTCACAGATTTATCACGATCATTGACCGTGACAATGGTGGCCGGCTAAAGGGTGGAAATTTGGCCTTTTTGGTGTAGTGGGTATTCTTTGACAATTTGATGATCCAATCACATTGGAAATCATGTATATATTTTTGTATAGTGTTTAGAATACTTAGTTGGGAGTTTGGGATTGTGTGATGGTCTTTTAGGGCTTTAAAAATGGCGAAACCCGCGGTTATGGAGAAGATGAACTAGTAAGGTAGCTCAAATCGGTTCGGAGGTACACCCGAACTGATTCTCCTGTAAACGCAAATCGATTTGTGGGACGTGATAGTCCTTGTTTTGGTTTGCTTAAATTTTAAGAGTTTAGGGTTAGAATTTTTCCCAATAGAATAGAATTAAAGATAATAATTATGGGGCTAATTTGGATATTAAATGACCTCACGAAAATATGAATTGGGTCGTGGAGAGTATGAGTGTACCATGGGATTTAATTTGACATTAAATGATCTCACGAGTTTTAGAATGGGTCACGAAGAGTAAGAGTGAACCTAAGATCGTACCAGCTGTAGAGGGATATTATGACTGCTGAATTAATTTTATGGGATAGTTTGAACCCTTCGAGTGGTGGGAAAGCACTCAGGAAAACACGAGGTGTAGTATGATAGTAAACTAAGAATACGTTGAATATTCTAGAGTTATATAGACTACGTATTGGATATATTATAGGTTATGTGAGTACCTACACAGAATATATAAATATAGGTTGTGTGAATACTTAATGTTTGATATATTAAGTGTGAACATACCTAGGCTACTTGCTATCATAGGAGGTTCCATGCCGTGGAAAGTTTTATCATGATGATCCCATTGGGGGGATTTTGACTTGTATCCCAAAACATAGAACCTAGGTACGGTCAATTGGGCACGTTTGGTGTGTATGTGACCATAGACTTTGAACTATGTTCGCCTCCAATAAGTGTAATTTGATTTATGGTTTGAGAGTGTTATTCGAATCAATGATGTACCAGAACTTAATAGCAGAGTATGCCCGCATCGCATGTCTTCACCTAGAGATGTCGTATACGTATATATATATATATATATTACGTGTGATTTATTCTACTACGAGTGTTTTAGTAAACACTACAGATAGTGGTATCTGAATTAATCTCAACGTGTGAATCATAAAATTAATTGGTGGCTCTTCATAAATAAGAAGGGATTGAAAATTTGGTATCGTATTGTATGGGCAATACGGGTGGGCACAGTAAAATATTAGAAGGGAAAATTCTTAAGAAAACTATTTGGGCGGGGTAGCATAACTAGGTGGTTTAAAAACGTACGTTAGGTGTGCATATTAGTTGAGAGGTGAGAATCTCAAGAGAGAGAACATGAAGCTAACATGTATATAATATGTACTCTTTATTGCATTTTAAATACTTGCTAAAATATTTTCAAATTGTTTTACTTGGGCTCTGACTCATTTCAAATCCATTTTATAAAAAAACATTTTAACTGTCTAGCCACGGGGATGCCAAGATTCATAATCTGTTCCAGGGATGCGTAACTGCAATACTTTTGGATGCTTACAGGATTTGGATTACACGCTTCAGATACTTAAATCTTAGAGTAGGATTCAGTTTCACATATTTCACTTTGGCGTGTTGCCCCTTCAGCTATTACTTTTATTTCAGTTCAGACATTATATTCAGGTTTTTTTATCCTGTTGGATCTTTATATTTGAATTAGAGCCGATGGCTTATTCGACATTTATTTATATTAAATCTTGTAATGTTTTAGAGTCAGTTACTATGTGAATGGTTTAATTTATGTTTCCGCATGTTGTTAGTTTTTAATGAAAGATAAAATTTGGCACCTATTTATTTAAAACGTATGTGGTTAGTAATTTAACAAGTTTTTGATAGTGATGCTAAGAATGAACTAAATGAGATTCCTCTTTTATTTTTGTAAAGGATTGATCACCCGGTATTTAAATAGGCGGGGTGTCACATAAACTTTATATTAAAACCTTGACAATTGATCCACAATTATGTAGCTTTAGTGCATGAATTAAGATTAGGGTTATTGCCTCTTCTCCTCTCTAATTTTTAAGTTAAAAGATGATTAAAAGTTGGTATAACATCAAACTACACATTACATGGTCATTTTACAAGATTCCTTACCAAATAAAAATTTAAAAGAAAACAACAATTAAATGAATTTTCCCATGTCAGGTATGTTGAACCAGTTCGGGTGCATAGGTGAACCGGTTCAAACTTAAGCCAGTTTGGGGTTCGGTTTGGAAATTCCTGCTGCATTGGCTTGATTCCTTTTTTCTTTTGATTTTCTTTCTCAACTTCAAACTACCATAACTTCTTCACCGTAGTTTGAATTAAGGCACCATTTCTTCCAATATTCTTGTGACTTCGTATTCTTTGACTTTCTGGTTGGTCCTGCCTCCATACTATGACTACAAAATTACTAAATTGCCCTCAACTTATTTTCTTCGATTTCTTTCACTATTTCGATTACTCTCCCATATTTTACTTGCATGGATTACCTGTATAACATATGAGAAATACAAAAAACAAAAAATACTCGCCAAAAAGGGTTAGTAGCATGAATATGAGATAAATCCAGTCTATTTACACCGAGCGAGACCATAAAAGAACCTAAATTAAGGGGATAAATACGAGATATTTATGCCTAATCAACAAACATTGGAATATGGTTTAAATTTCAATGAACTTAAATCAGCTAGCTTAGTTCCAGTGCTTACAAATAACACATAGATGAATTATAATTGTCAATTATATTTCCAGTATGTGTAAATGAATCGTAAATCAATATTGATTAGTTAAAACATATTAGAACGCATAAATAAAATACCTGTGACTGTATATTCTTTTAAGGATAAAATTTGAACTGCTCTTTTAGACTTATGTTAATAAAAAAAACTCAAATGTATGAATCATACTCTCAAATCACTTATGGGTATAAAAAATTGATATATCTTAGTTTAATCTTCAACATGTGCATAGATGATTAAAGACATTCAGTAAGGCATAAATAGAAATCAATAGCCATATATTACATCCAACGGTCAACATAATTATGGTAACAGTAAAAAATATATATAAAAACAAATATGAATATAAACGTACGAAGCAGTAGTATAAAAAAAATCCCATCATTCATATCACATAATGTTTTCCTTCAATCCGTAACAGTAATAACACAAAAAACATACATTCTCTCATAAAAAAGTGACAACTGTTTAATTCTTGATGCTATAAATAACATAGCATTATTCGATACAGCGTATTTATTGCATCAACAACGATAAAAACTCTTTTAATGAAATAAAAAGAATACATATTCGGCGCTCTTTATTCATAAAAACGTATTCAAAACACTAGAAGAGTTACAAATCATATTAAGGATAGTCGTCCATGTATAATAATCCATCAACACTCGAACCATATTCATTTTCTTCCTCATTTTCTATAGGCTCATCGGATTCAGATAAAGTATCGACATCGTAAAACATTGGATCGATGTGGTTCATCACCTTCAATGTCTCTTTAAAGGAGGGGGAACAAAGATGAAATAAGAAATTCCTTCCTTTCCTCACTTCTCTTAGATTCAACTATCTTGCTTTCTCGATCATATGTGGTAATGAAGGGAACACGGTGCAATACTTTGAAGACACAAAACATTTTTTGGACGCGTGTCTTTTTGGGTTTGTTATTAGACATCTTCATATACTCATTTAACGCACGAGTGCGACACCTTGACTACATACATGATCACGAGGGGTTGGATTGTCGATGTCGATAATGCATTCCTATATTTGTCTTCTTTAACAATTCAACCTCTCTTTGAACCATTTCCCCCTATCAACAAATGGTATAATGTGATAAACAAAATTAAAACAAAAACTAACGGCAAAAAATATGAAATTTTTAGGTAAAAATAATTACGAAGCTTAATACATAGTTTAAATAATTATATAATTGATATTTACCATAACCTCAAGAAAATGGCATCTAAATTTTCTTCTCTTATATGAATTATATGATTTGTCAATATAACATACATAAAACACACTTATATCAATAGCGTATGTCGTAGGCAATAAAATATATATTTACTATAAAGTAAGGCCAAAAAAATATACATTTACAATAAATGGTTCAATATATTATAAATTTCATTATTGATAGATACGGGACATAATATGTAAAAGTTATAATTTAAGATAATAAAGTATAATGCTTAATAAAAATTTTACCTAAGAATATATTTCTTATGTACCATAACCTCAATCAAATTGCATCTCAATTTTATTCTCTTATTTATAATATTACTATGTAAATAAAATGTCCAATAAACGGAGTGCTAGTAGAAACACGGTAACATTAACAAGGCATTCCATTAAAAATTCGTTAGGGGAAAATGTTACTCGTCTTTATAAGGTAGACATAAATGACTTGCAAGAAGCAATATCATTCTCTTAAACATTTGAGAAAACATGTGGCAGACCATTCACATAAGAATAGACACTTAACAGATAATATAAAGTACTAATTCAAAATTGCAACATTAAAATTTCATACTTATAAATAAGGAAAATTTGAAATGAGAAGAGTATTTTTTGCCTAAAATGACATGTTATGGATATGCCTAAAATCAAAATAACTAAGAAGGAAAATTCCACAAATTCTTATAAAGAGGGATAATTTCAATTAAGAAGATTTTGAAAATGAAGTTACACGGAAAATCATAAAAACAATGAACAATTTCATCCAAATTGGAGGAAGAAACGTAGAAGGAAAATTACCTTAGGTAGGATAGATTGCGCATATGGACGCCATTACCAATTATTGCGGCTCATATATATATATATATACACACACACACACACACACACACGATATGTAATAGTCTTGGCAAATTAATGAGGAAGTTAAGGAGTGAGGATGAAGTGGGAGAGGCATTGCTGGACGCTGATGGTTTGTCTTCTTAGGGGGGGGGGGGGGGGGGGGAAGCTGAAAGTTTAGAAACTGAATCATTTTATCAATGGCTGATCTATTTAGACAGTTCAAACGTTATAAGTAATAAGAGTGAGAAAAGTGATATATAAAAGTCATAAATAGATAAGTCAAATGGGAACATGTGGCACATTCACCTTTAGAGACACCATATTTAAATAGTAATATTAGATTAAATCCAAAAAAATCGAATAATATCTTATGCTACTTGAAATAATTATATACCAGAAAATCTGTAAGGTAGTTTAATTTCATTATTTGTTTATAAATATTAACAATTGTCATTAAAGTTATTATCAAAAAGATTAAATTTACTAATATCATTTTTATGAATCTTGGATATTTTTATATTTTTAAATGCAAAAAGTATGTGGATTTTGCAACCAAGCACCAATGCTATAAAAAATGATATTGGTAGTTTAGAAGGAACAAAAAATTTAGTCCTTGTTAAGAGAAATAGGGCACAGAGAGAATTTTAGAGAGATGGAAAATTATCACTAATTGGTGTGTCACAAATGAGGGGTCATCCCTTATTTATACTACAAGTTGGTAGAGTCCTAATAGGAGTGGACATTCATTTAAATAAGATAAATAAAATATTTATAACACTCCCTCTTAGATGTAAAACATTCCTACCATTCAATGATTATTTCCTCATTAAAACCTACTAAGGAAAACCAATTGGGAAAAAATCATAGCGAAGGAAAAAGAGTACAATTCTTTATGATCATTGAGTCGGTGTTGGACATGCTTAATGTTGCCTCGTTAAAACCTTTACTAGGAAAATTTAGTGGGGCAAAACCTAGTTAAAGGAAAAAGAGTACAGTGCACAAATGTCCCAAATTACATGTTCTTGTATCCTCCCCCTGTTAAGATGCTCCCCCTGATTGATATGTTCAATTTCATTATTGATGGCGTCGACACATTCTAATCTCGTACATAAATTTCTAAAATATCGTCTTTGGTAGTGACTTTGTGAAGACATCAACTAGGTTATCACTTGAACAAACTTGCATGACTTCAATCTCATTTTTCTTCTGAAGCTCATGAGTGAAGAAAAACTTTGGTGAAATATGCTTGGTTTTGTCTCCTTTGATGAATCCTTATTTAATTTGCGATATACATGTTTCACTGTCTTCATGGATGACACTTGGAACATCTGTAATATAAGACAATTGACAAGAATGACGAATTTGCTAAATTAAAGATCTCAGCCATACACATTCACAACTAGCTTCATGAAGAGCTAAAATTTCAAAGTGGTTAGCTACTAAATTTTGTTTAGTAGAACGCCGAGAAATAACAGCATTATCACAAAGAAATACATAACATGTGTGAGATCGACCCTTATGAGGATTAGAGAGATATCCAAAATCTGCATAACCAACTAATTTGGAACTATTATAGTTATAGGAATAAAAAACCATGTCGGTGGTTCCACGCAGGTATCTTAGGATATGCTTGACACTATCCCAATGCTTTTTGGTTGGTTCAGAACTATATCTAGCAAGGAGGTTCACTGAGAATGAAATATTCGGCCTACTGCATTATGCCAAGTACAATAATGCACCAATTACACTTAAATAGGGTACTTCTAGACCCAATATTTACTCATCTTCTTCTTTAAGAGGGTATGGATCTTTCTTTATCTCCAAAGACCGAACAACCATGGGGGTACTTAGTGGATGAGCTTTATCTATATTAAAATATTCTAATATATTTTCAGTATAATCAGACTCATGGACTAAAATTCCACTAGAATTTTTCTTGATCTTAGGCCGAGATAAAATTTAGGTTTCCCAAGGTCTTTCATCTCAAATTCCTTTTTCAAATAGTTAGCAGTTATTTCGAGCTCTTCTGGAGTCCGTATTAAATTTATAGCATCCACATAGACTGCTACTATTGCATATCTTTTTGAGTATTTATTTATAAATACACAGGGGAGAATTAGATTGTTTTCATACCCTTCCTTAGACAAGTATCTGTTAAGTTGATTGTACAACATTATTTTGGATTGCTTTAAATCGTACAATGAAAGTCTTAGTCGGATCGAATGCGTACTCCTTGTCTTTGCTTCAGGCAAAGAAAATCCTTCGAGGATTTTCATGTATATTTATGTGTCTAAGTCTTCATATAAATAAGCGATCACAATATCCATGAGTCTCATATCAAGATTTTCAGAAACCTCTAAGCTAATCAGATATTTAGAAGTTATACAATCAATAACAGGGGAGTATGTTTCCTCAAAATCAATCACAGGTTTCTGTAAGAAATCTTATTCCACAAGTCGTGACTGATATCGAATGATGTCATTATTTTCATTTCTTTTTCTTAAAAAACCCCACCAATAACCTACTGGGTTAAAACCTTATGGGGTTTGTACTATAGGTCCAAATACACCATGTTTATTTAGAGACTCAAGTTCTTCCTTGATGGCGATTTCCCATTTTGGCCAATCTACTCTTTATCGACATTCATTTAGAGTACGTGGTTCATTGTAATTATTACTACCCTTTGAAATTTGTGTAGCTACTTCATATGAAAAAATATCATCAATGATAGTTTCTTTATGATCCCACATTTCTTTCTAATATGAATAAAATGCAGAGATCTCATTATTATTACTAGGTACCTTTGCCTCTTCAGAGGCTTATATAGTTACTTCAGTGAATTGTTTATTTTTAGAGATAATAACCTTTTCAGGGGTTTTAAAGCAAGTGTATCTTTTATTCATAACCTCTTCGGGAGGGTTATTAGGGCACGATTTTTTATTTAATCTTCGCTTTCGGGGAGCAGAGTATTTGGAACCTATAGGTCTTCCATGCTTCTGGTGTGCAGCATATTCATTTGTTGTTGATGTCAACATTTGTCCTACTGGTACATCAATTCTGGCAGACACATTTGTAGCGGGTACTTGAGACTTGGTTAGTTTTGTAGCATCATTGAATGCATCGAGTAATTTATTTGCAATTTTTTAAAGATGCAATATCCTTCTCACTTCATGCACACATTGACCAGTACGGGGGTCTAGATAAGACAAAGCCAAAGTGTTCCATGTTAATTCTCGCTGTTCTTCAGAAATGGACCGTAATTCTGGTACGTTCTTTCCTCTCCCGAATGGCGGGAAAAGTGTCTCCTCAAAATGATAATCCGCAAATCTAGCGGAAAAATGTATAACCTGCCAATGGCTCAATATAACGAATGATTGATGGCGAATCATAACCAACGTATATTCCCAAATGATGTTAGGGACCCATTATGGTATGCTGGGGTGGGGGAAGGGTACATGCACTGCACAACCAAATTTACGCAAGTGTGATATGTTTGGTTGACATTTAGACACAAGTTGAAAAGGTGAAAATGGGTGATAACGAGTAGGCCTAAGCTTAATTAACTTAGCATCATGTAGGATAGCATGTCCCTAAGTAGATACTGTGAGTTTGGATTGCATAAGTAAAGGTCGTGCAATAAGTTGCAAACGTTTAATCAAAGACTCAGCTAAACCATTTTGGGTGTGGACATGGGGGACTGGGTGTTAAACATCAATACCTTGTGATAAACTATAGTAATAAAAAACTTGAGAAGTAAATTCTCCCGCATTATCTAAATAGATGGATTAAATGTGTTGATCAGAAAAATGTGCTCTAAGTTTTATGATTTGAACAAGCAATTTTTCAAAGGCCAAATTATGAGTAGATAACAAACAAACATGTGACCAATGAGTGGATGCATCAATTAAAAGCATAAAATATTTAAAAGGTCCACTAAAATGGTGGATGTGCCCACAAATATCCCCTTCAATTGTTTGTAAAAAGGATGGTGACTCAAGCAATTTTAAGAAAAAATGGATTAATGATTAATTTACCTTGAGAACAACTAGTGCAAAAATGATCATCAGGTAATGTAAGTTATTTTCTTGTTAGTGAGTGCCCATATGGGTTGTTTATGATTCGACGCAACATGTTTGATCCAAGATAACCCAATCGGTCATGCCACATTATTAAATTATAAGGATCATTGAGCTTCCGGCTCATGACAGTATGTGATTCCACAACATTAATTGTTGTACGGTATAACCCCATGGATAATGCAGATAATTTCTCTAGTATGAGCTTCTGTCTTCCAACACTATAAGTAATGCAAAGAAAATCTTTATTACCTTCATTACATGTTTTAATATGATACCTGTTCACTCTCATGTCTTTAAAACTCAATAAATTTCGTTTAGAATTTCTCTAATATATAGCATTATTTATGAATAAGTGGTTACCATTAGGTAACACCATGTGGGCTCTTTTGAAGCCTTCAATAATCTTAGAAGGACTAGCTATAGTGGAAACATTCACTGTATTGTATACCAAGTCTGAGAAAAACTTCTGATTTTTTAAAACGGTGTGGGTTGTCCCACTGTCTACCAGACAAGTGTCATCGTTTACGCTTACTTTTGGATCCATACCTTTAACATAATTAAATATAAATTGAAATTTAATCCACCAATCATATAAGCATAAAAAATGATCAAAACCATTCCATTAATGAATAAATGCTCAAATAAAGATATTAAATAAAGTTGTTTAAGATCTAATGATAAACTACTAATGTCTCAATACGAAAGATGAAGCAGATAAATAAATAAATAAAGCATAATCATTTAGGTCTTCAGGACTGTCTTAGGTGGTTCCCCAAGCATGTTATTAAATGTTTGATCCCCAACAACATTTCCATCCTCATTATCTTATAGTATTCGTATGAGAATGGATCACATCTTATATAATAGAGATGGAAGATTTTATTTATTTATTTGTTGAAAATATAAGGCATCTGACTATCTTAACAAACATGATCGATGTAATTATCAAGATGGGTATTAATACAAGTCAATAATGTTTTCTCCAACCTACACAAGAAAGTGGATTCGTAAATCGGATTTTATTCTAACGATATAAAAGGATGTCATGGATTGACAACACATATGATATCTATATAATAAGGAGTAGAATTTTGGTTACTATTCCATAAATCATAAGATAATTAGGAGTTCATATTAAACCAACAAGGCAAAAATGAAGGGTTGAGATTGATTTATTCCATTTAACTCTTTTGCCCCTTTATTTTTAGTTTCCCCTTTTTTTGTTTCCCATTAAATGTTTTTTCCTCTTTTACTTTAATTCAAAATAAGGATTAAATTAGTAACTTAGATAAATTAGCTATGCCACTCCTCTATCCGTACCACACTATCCCTCGATCCCATACATGTCTCATGTTGGACACTTTAGCCTATCTACACCACTCATCATACCCAAATCCACACTCAGTCTCCATATTTGTCTCAGATCATAAATGCTCCGCAAGGTATAGTCAATATTTATCTCTCATTCTCTCATACTGGTATGCGTTCTAACGTTTTTTAATCAGATTTTTGGTATTCCTTCTCTCTTTCTCTTATATTGGTAATACATACAAATTAGGTATTATATTCCAAGGTTGTGTCTCATACTCAAGTGGTTTTTTTGTTGGTTTGGGATTTGTATTGGTTCTGTATAAAATGTTCGATTTGTATATGTTGTTTTGTATTGACATTTCTCTATATATTAGTTATGTATATGGTTTAGGTTTTTTATATGTTGGTTCTGGCCAATTTAAGTTTTTGTATATGTTGGTTATGTTCGATTTTTATATGTTGGTTTGTTGTTAAATGATTCTAGAAGATTTAAATTTTTTTATATGTTGTATCATTCTTCACTTCATTGTATCATTCTTCTCTTAATTGTTTTATTTTTGATGTTATTTGTACAATTATTTTTTTATTTAACCCTCTTTTTGGATGATTTTTTTTTTCAATTTAACCTTTTAATCTTATCTCAATTCGTGCCGACAATACTTGCAATTTACATTTTTTTTTGTTAACAAGTTTTGTATCCAATTGACTCCAAATTTTGACCCACCACCATCCTTTTCTATTTGGACTTTATTGGACTACTTGAAGTTATACAATTTATAAGGTCTCATACTCAAGCTAATACACTTCTCTGGGTTTTTTATGGGTGCTAACAAGTGGTTTTGAATTTCATTTGATTAAGGTAATATGGTTCGTTCTTTGCTTAGGATTATTCCTTCACATTTGTTGTATTTCATCCAATTTGGTTAACTTGTTATTTTGTTTCGTAAACTATTCACCTGTGATGCTCTAATTGAGCCTCTACATTCTACATCACGTTAACTGGAGAAGGTACGGTCCCTCACTTAAGTTTAACTATATTTGAAGTTGTATATTGTCTTAGTTGCTTGACATGTGTATGATAAAATGTTCAAGTCAGTGTTTTCCTTTGGTGTTGATTTTTGGTGTAGATTTACTATGCGACTCGAGAGTTTCCTACAGGCCGAGACTTCGCTTGGTATATATCGTTTAGTAATGACTGGGGTATTGTACGGAGGCCAGGGTTTTTCCATTTAGATCTCTACTTAGTTCAGTTTTCAATATTAAAATTATCTTATCTCTGTCAGATTTTAATATCTTTTTAAGTGAATTACATTCAATTTTATTTCATTTTGCGATTCTTAGTAGTCACACAGGGTATAGTTTTTTAACCCCCATCGCATTTGTTCTTCATATAACTATTCGGTTGTGTGAAATCCAACGCCTATTTGGCTCTGAGCAACACCGTTGGACTGACTCAGTGATGTGGGTGTGAGTGAATTAATCAGTCAAATAATGTGTCGTGTGGATCCCTCACCTACCAAACCATGTGTCGTGTGTAACCCCCGTAACGGGAAGTACATGGAGTGTTGTTTGATGTACAGTTTAACCGAGGTACTGAGTGTATATCGTTCAGGTATAGGTTGAGTCATGAAGCTTTACTCCTTTTTTCTCTTTTGTATATTGTTTCTCTGTTTTGTTTAGCAGTGTGTCTTATTTTACATTGAATTTCTTTTAAGGAGATGTTGCACTTAATAATACCGCAATTAGATGTTGCACTTAATAATACCGCAATTAGATGGAATCCATAATTCACTTTATTGATATAGATGCTGACTTTTTCCAAATGGTAAAAGTAAATTCAGTTGCTACTTATTTGACATGAGGGTGGTTATTCTTTGAATAACAATTCTTGATTATTTTTCACACTCCAATTTCTATTTAAGTGAATAGAAAAGTAATGTTTTGTTACCACTTGAATTGATTTGTGATTGGTTAATGTTTATGATTAAAAAACTATTAGAGCATGTTCAAAATCATGCACATTAATTTTAATTATGAATATGAAATAATAATCTCATTTTTTAACACTCTAATTTATTCCCATTAGGTGTACCAGTCAGGACAGTCAAAAAATTTATGCACTGGCATGTGCATCAAAGTCTACATAGAAATACCGTGGCAGGTAAATTTCATATCTTACAAGCACCCCTCCTCTTGTTTGGTTAGATTTCACATGGTTAGATTAATTTTGGTCTCTATGCTAATATTAACTTCAATTTTCATATAATGTATTGTTTGCAATACAATAGCGTTAGTGGATAAAAGTTGTTTTAATGGAATAAAAAGCTACCTGCTGCATGTACTTTTGCTTTACTATTTTTTCTTTTTGGTTGTTTCAAGTACTCATTTTCCTTTTAGTGTTGCAGGTACTTTTTATTCTAGCATTTACTTTTTTCCACTCAAAGGTATATCTCTCTATGTGGGAGGGGTTATAGTCAAATATGTACCAACTATTTCCATTTATATTCCCTTTAGAGTTGGTTATATGTTGAATGAGAACATTGTGTAAACAGATCGAGATTTGGCCTATTTTACTGCCATAATTTATTTTAAGTTTTTTCAGTTATTACATTGTCAAGTAAAATAGTTTTTTTTGTCAAATCATGTATTTTTTATCCATATCCCTGAGTAAAGACTACACAGAAAAGAGACCATCAACACGAACCTATCTTCGTGTTTGTGACATTGTGCGAGCTAGAGCTACTTTTGAAGAAATCCAGGTGCTAAATCTCGAGATTTTAAAAATATCTAAGAAGAAGAAGAATTCTTCAGATGAGGATAAGGAGGGCTTTGCCCTTGTAGTTTCATTGTGTGTATTACAAGATATTATTCCGAAATTTATGCAAAATTTCAAAATTATGCACTTCACCACTTCCATTTATTGTTCTTTCTATCTGATCATTTAACAATTTTAACAGCAGTTTCACTTTGGTTCTTTCAAGTTCACTTTGTTACTATTGCTTTATAAGATATTTCATTATCATAAATATTTATGTTTTTTTTTATTTCTATTACATATTTAGATTCTCTATGAGACGTTACGATATATTTTAAAAATATAGAAATTTCTTTTGACATGTATATACATGTTTATATTCTTATTTTGTGAATGTCGAATGATGCCTTAATTCGATATTATTTTGTTTTTTTACATTAGGCTCAAAGTTCTCCCCTCTTCTTTATATGTTGACATTCTAATGTTATAGAATTACAGTTCAGTTGCATTGCACACATTTCATCATTTTAAAGATATTTTAGTACCTAACTTTGTTCAATCCTTACGAAAGTGGAGAAAAGGATAACTTTGTTCTATTATTTACTACCTTTTTCCACTTTAGTTTGTTCCAGTTTTTGCAGCCAATGTCTTTAATTATTTTGTGTGACGCCCCTAAAACTAATTTTATCGGACTTTCAGTTTAATGCTTGCAGTTTAATATATTTTTGTAAAAAACATTTAAAGTCGCATTTCAAAGTTCTCAATTGCATTGCATACTATTCAGATGGTTAATGTATGTTTCTTTGGGCATAATATGTAGTTTCTTTTGGCATATTTTTGTGTTTTCACTGGAATATAGTTTTATTGTATATTAAAAAGAGAATAATATTTGTTTGATATCGATATCGATGTCAACAATTATATTGAATCACATAGAGGAGCCAACAATTTGGGGATGCAAGTGATTTTCCTTTATTTCTTCTCTTGGTTTTGTGTATATTTCTTTGCAACAAACTTGTATTTAATGTTCTTGTTTGGGGTTTTATATATTGCCCATGTCCTAGATATATTGAAACTTCTTTCCTACACAATGTGTAGGCTTCAATTATCTACTATGTTTGAGGAAAAATGAACCAGAGGACAACATTTTTGTTTGCTAACAATTTGTGTTATGCTTCAGCGCTCAAAAGTGCGCAACAAACCTTCTAATATGAAGATGGAGATTAAGTTAGTTACGAATTTTAGCAGCAAGCAACACTCTGAACATTCGGAATGACTGATTAAACCTTTGGGTAATAAATTCTTTTAAATTTTATTCCCTTCTCTTTTATATGAGTAAGAGAACAATGTTTGTTCAAATTCCTTAATTGAATATTCTAAGTGTATCACCTATTTCCTTAACTTAATGGCATAGATTCCAACAGACTCCATCGGCACACTAAACCATCAGCACACTTTTTAATGATAGATATGAATTCACAATGTTTGTGAATTCATATATGTGCCTACGTCCAGATTACAATTTTATATCTTAAAACATCTTTGGATATGACAAGGAATAATTTTTTATACAATCATACATTAATAGAGTTTTTTTATAAGATCAATTATGTTCCATCTAACATTTCATTTCAGTTAATCTCAATTGTATTTTATTTCGTCCACTGAAATAGTTGAATTAGTTCACATATTAAGTTTACTTTTCTACTACACTTTCCAATTAAGGTTGTCTATCATTTTCTCAGCTTTTATAGACAAGAACCTTATAACATTTGATTGATCATCTCATTTCAATTGGTCTTAATATTGCAGGTTATTTAACCTGGATAAAGATCACAAGATGAAGGTTTTAAATATAAATAGTGGGGTTGACAACAGGAAGAGATGAATTAGTTCAACTCATTTGTGTGGGATTTGCGAAATTGTCGAGCAAAGGTATTGTGCAATAATTTGTTAGGAATGTGATTCAATTTGTTTTTTCAATTTAGTATATATTTAATTACTTTACATAACTACTATTTTGTTCCCTGATGTTTTCGCATTTTTACTTGCAATGGAGTTTAAAAACTGCTTAGTAAACTAGAGGTGTATTCTCTCTCTCTCTCTCTCTCGCTGTACTACTCTATTTTTCAAGGTATGTGGATGTGATTTCCCTCTAATGTGCATCTTATACTACAAGTTAAAGAGTTTGATAAGCTCTCTTTAGACCACTGACATGTCTCTTAGTTTGTATTGTACATATCTGATACTACAGTCCCCCATCAGAAACTGTACCCAATAAGGTTTTGGGAACTTTTATGGATGGTAGCATTCCGTTGCCAAACTAAAACACTGATCCAATATTGTAATGAAGTCATTTTTCACTATGGTCATTTTTCACTATTTTCAGCTTCATCATTCGATATTCCGTGTTTATCGAATGGTATGGAGGAAATGGTTGGTTTTTTGTGTTTATAAAACATAGTTGGTCATCAATGTTTTCTCACTTATGCGAATATAACCTTTACTACTTGAATTCTCACTGAGGTTCAAGCTCTACCAGGCTGGTAGTGTTAGCATTGTGTACACCTGAGGGAATCCATATATGCACAAAACCATTTCCCAAGGCTGTTTTTTGGGTCTGTCATGTACCACACTTAATTTCTCCATTATGCTACCTAATTCGATGTCGTGGATTCACAGTAAACTCAATTAGGTGTGGCCTTTGAAGGTGGGGCTGAGGGAGACTAGCAGATAGCATGTGAAGAACCCTTTTCGCCGTCCTCCTTTATCTTTGTGTAGATGGTTGACTATTTCATCATCTCCTTAACCAATTAAGGTTTATGATTTATCCCAGTCTAACTGTTTCATTCTTTATTTCAATTTTAGATTCCTCTAATTTTATTTTATGTTCAAGCTTATGCTAATTTCAAAAATGAAACCTACTGTGGTTTGTTTTAGTTATAATGGTGTGCATCAGTATGAACTTTCATGGTATAATTCAATGTTGCATGTTTGACTAAATTGTGACACTCTTGGCCTTTAGATTTACTTTTCTCCCTTTTTATCGTTAGTTTGGAGGAGAATCCTCTGCTCCCTCCAAATAGTTTGGTAACTTTTGTAACTTTGAGACATGGATGCATTTTAGGCAATTCAATTGACTATCATGGATGCGTTTTAGGCCAGTTTGGTAACTTTTGTAAATTTGAGACATTGATCCTCAGGGCCAGCCCCTCGATCATTACAAAATCTAAGACCACTTCAAGGATTTTTGTGAAATTTATTGGTTCATGTTGCTGATTTTTGTTCTATGTGTGGTTCATGTTGCTGATTTCTGTTCAAAGAAATGCAAGTGCATAAGGAGAAGTATTTGGGTAGATTTTTCATTACATGGGGCTGAATTGGGTTTGAATACAATTTCCACTATGGGGCAATCTGTCATTATTTTCAATAATTGCAAAGTTATCATATAGAATTTTGTCATCTTATCATCTTTTTAGGTTGTGTTAATTTTTTCTCATAATTTAACGTTTTAAATTTTATTTGATTTTAGAGGTGTCCTGTTAGAATTTTTATTGTTGTAACTTAGAACTCAACATGTATATCTCACATGAGACCAAACCTCACTCTTAACTTATGAGGATCTTATATATTAATTGTGCTATTGTGTAATGTCTTATGTATTTGTAGTGTTTTAGATTGCAAGTTTTTTTAGCTGCCACTTAGTTGTCATCTATCGGATATGAGCCCACTTAGCTATCACTTTGTAAAAATGTTTAGTGGCGAGGTCTGTTTGCTTACTTTTGTATACATGCATTTTTTCCTTTTGTAATTTGTTTTCTTAAATTTATATTTTGCCTTCAACTATATCTGTATGCTTTTTTTTTTTTTTTTATTGAGATTTGTTTTATTCGTGGACTTCAACTATATATGTATCTTCTTATTTTTTTTATTAACTTGGCAGGTTGGCTACCACAATTGTGTTGATTCATGTATTCAACCGTGTAAAAAAATTATGGGTTGAATAATAAATATCATGCGTAGAGGTTGAGTATGTAGGTGAGAGAAGATAAGTTTTTCATGTGGATGATGGATACGCTAATTTATATGTTTTAGATGAGTCCTACATTGACTCATGAATTTCATATGTCGATCGCAACACTCTGGCATTTTGTATCGCAATTGGTTAGTGCCGTTGGTGTGGACCTTCATCCATACGACAATAACTAATCATGAAACGCCATGTGAGTGTGTCGCAGATGACATGAAATCATGAGTCGGGCTAGAATTATTGTTTTGAAATTCTTATTTTTATTCTCCCATGTATCGTAGTTTTGAATAAAGGATATTATAGCCAATCTTTTTTAAATTATACTTTGTTTTGTTGGGGAATTGAATTTTTGTCGTTTTGTGATTATGTATTTTGGAAAAAATTTCCCTGTCTTAAGGTACGAGCATTCCGCTAGTGTGTATGTCTATATATATATATATATATATATATATATATATATATATATAATAAGGAGTAGAAATTTGACACTATTCCATAAGTTGGATAAGCTAAGTAGAGGTTGAGATTTGGCCACCAATGCAAAAATAAAGGGTTGGGATTGATTCATTTCACTTTACTCTTTTACCCCTTATTTTTGATTTCCCCCTCTTTTGCTTGACTCCATATTGATTTCCCCCTCTTACTTTAATTCAAAATATGGGTTAAATTAGTAACTTTATTTTTTATGAAAGAAAGTACCCAAGTTCCTTCTTTTGACCTGGCTTTCTCACTCTCCGTTTTCCCATTTTTCATTTTTCTCTCTCCGAAAATAGTCAGAAAGGACCTATGTGCAATCTCTGCTCAAAAGTGCTATCTCCATTTTCAAGTTCTTTCAGCTCCATCTTATAGGTACGATTTCCATCTCCATCTCCATTGTTGTTGCGATTTGCATTTCCATCTCCATCTCCATTTCCAATGTTGTTGTTTAACTTCAGTACCATCGACATAGTTTGGAGGTGTTTATTTTTCCATTCTTTTCTTCTAAAAAATTATCTCCATCTTCGATCTCCGTTGTTATTGTTGATTAACTTCAGATCCATAGAGAAAGGGTATTTATATATATGTGGTTTTTGTCTAACCACATATCTGAAATTTAGTTCATTTCTTAAGTAGATATAAATTTTGGTGTTAGATCTATACATTTGGAATATTTGGTTTGGCTTAACAAAAATTGATATTATGTTTTTTTATAACTCATTTTAGTTCTTTGGATTTGTAATTTTAACTGGATCTATAAAGTTATTTGGAATTTAGTTGGATCTGTAATTTTAACAGGATCTGTAAAGTTATTTGGAATTTAGTTGGATCTGTAATTTTAATTAATGCATATTGCGTAAAATACCCTTTTTTGTCATTCATTATTTTGATAGTTCATTTTTTCACATGTTAAGATACATACTGTGTCTGAATACATGAATAGAATGATGATTGCATAACTGATTCAGATACATACGGTGTGTTTCTTTGCTTTAATAATTCCTAACAATATTTTACTTAGGTTGTTTTAGGTGAGTTTTGTTGAGAATGATGTTGGTTAAACTATAAAATTTAGGCTATAATGATCTCATGGATCATAGTAAGATCCATCTATTTACCCATATTCAAGCATTGTACTTTATTTTTTACTATTTGATATTTTTATTTCATAATGGATTACACTGATTTTGAATTGTCTTTTTATTTCTAAATTTTGTGTGGTTGACTCTATCCCGCGCTCGGGAGAAACAATAGCCTAGTGAGCTTCATTACAATTGCCACATAGGTTTCAATCAATGTAGTTTGTGTTAGATCTATGTTTTATTTTATAGTAACCTGAATTCATATCGACTGGTTGACTACGATATATATATCCACGACAGATCATGTAGTTGATTATGGTACTGTGACAACTCACTCCAAATAATAACGGGTGGCCAGCCCTATACTACATAAATCAGGTATTTCAGATGGTACAGTCTCAGCATCAACAACTAAAAACTATAATATAAGGCTAACTACCCGAAATCATAAAGTGCAAATTGCCAAAAATTTAAAACTTTTATTTTTAACAACAACAACAAAACCCATAATTCACACAACTAACAATATACATCTAACTATGACGTGAAATGTGCATGCTCCAATAATAAAAGAGTACAATACATTGTACAACAAAAATCTCAACAATGAAATACCCGAATATGTTGTCGGGCAACAGACAATACAATAATCTGATAAATAAAATATGAAAGTGTTAATCTACAACACTTGAATACTAACTCAATACAACTGAATCCTAATCTAGATGTACAATAGATAGGAATCGACTAAAGCAACGTGCCGCAACAGTTCGCTACTGCCACAGATCCACAAATCCTGAATGGAGGAATATCAAAGGCATCCTTGCGGAGGAACACCTGAAGTAATACAATATATACATGGAGGAGGAAATATAAACGGGTCAGAGCCCAAGTTTTAAAAAAACAGTTTATAGAAAGTGTATTAAAATGCATAATAATTATAAATGCATTATTACATGATTTAGTTGGAATCGAACACTCTATCAAAATTCAACTCACCCCTCATGTAAAGATCGCACTAAGCATATGCACGTGTCTCCAAAACGATGTCCGATTCTAATTAGGTAAGAGGATTCTAACTTAAACCCAATTAAAGTATTTAAGTGAAACCATCTAACCTATCTCTTAATTCTACATTTATTTCTATACTTAAGGTTATATACATTATATTTAATGCAATTGTTATAGTTATCTTTATAATGTTCATTTGTCTAACATATAAAGTTACATGATCCAATCATGTCCACATCATCAAAATATATCAACCATCTCATTTACTAGAATTTTATATTCTAGTGATGCCCATATAAGGCATGAAACCACATATATAATTATTATAGATGAGTTATTAGCATCAAGAGTTAAGGACTAAACTCCTCCCGATTCTCAACACGGTGTTGCGTTTCGTGCGTGGGACGTCTCGCCGAAACGAAATCCAAACAAGGAACCCCCCCCCCCCCCCCCCCGTTACACTACTCCTGACCGTATCGATCCTCGGGGCTCATTATGCCCTCAATGCAAGATGCATGGAACCCAAATGATTGTTATCCAATTTTAATTAATTAATATTCCCAATTCTCAACAGTACACGCCGTTTCATGCGTGGGACGTCTCGTCGAAGCGAAATCCAAACAAGGATCCCCCCGTTACACTACTCCTGGCACTGTCGATTGTCGGGATAGGTGATTTAGATATATATAATTATGAGCATTAAGGACTAAACTTATCCCCGAGTTCCAACATTACACTGCGGTTCGTGCATGGGACGTCTCGCCGAGGCGATATCCAAACAAAGACCCCCCCCCCCCGATACATTAATCCTAGCAATGTAGGTCATTGAGGTCCATTGTGCCCTTGACACCCAAATACAAACACAATCAATAATAACCATCCAACCGAGCTATAACTCGAAGGACGCAGGCTCACATGCTATCATCTTCCAGCAACCCATATACGTAGCAAACTGGGGCCACCTGGTGGGGTTCAACGACACCCACCTCGTGATTAACTCACGCACACAACGTCCCGGGAAGCGGTCATAGTTCCTAACCGGCAAGTGAGAGTGTCACATACCCCCGACCTCTCACCCCCAAAATAAATATAGATATATATATCATAAATGTCATTTGCTGACCACAAAGGACGGTTATGACCTGGGGAATATCCACATCCTGCTTTTCTAGTCAGAATGCTCACCCTCTACGCACGAAACTTCCCAATGATAGCAAGGAGGGGGTATGCTTAACCTCTATATACACCATTATATAAGGTATACATACATCCTACATAATAAAGATATACCATTTTATATAAGGTATACCTGCAACATTATATCCATTTTCATATTCGTTATACGCTCTTTGGCGTAATTTGATTAACATCATTTGTTTAGTATATCTCTCTAATGATACACCAATCGCCAATACTCACACATTAACCCCACTTAGTATATACTATACTAATTCTCGCTTGAAGCTCTCATGTCGCTTCTATTATGAATTGTATTTCAATTCTAGTTAAGTTAAGGATATTTTATATCCTAAAGCACCTCAATTAGCATTTCTCATTGTGTGAGATATCTCCAAAATCAATCATCAATAAGGATATTTCTATATCCATATGCACATCAAATAGCATTTATTATTTTCCATTCACTATAGGGTTCAATTCATTTTATGAACCTTTCTAAAGTTATCCCATTTGGGATTGGATTCTAAAATCCATTATCTCTAAATTTGTCTCATTTATTCACATAATTATAATTATCATCCCCAAATCGAATCTCCAAATCAAGGTGGGCTTCCCCACTTAGAATATACCAAAATCTCTAATCGGTAATCCTCAACTATAATTAATATGACTCCCATATTTTCGTACGATGGAAACCCTCTAAAAGTCTCCAAAACATATTCCAAATGTCTCAAATAGAGGCCCCAAATCGATAACCTCGAACAAAACGGGATGAATTTCTCTTTAGAAAAACAATCCCTCCAAAAGCCTTGTTTCTGAATTGATTCGGGCTTATTCCGAATCGATTCATCCCAGCGAATCGATTCGGCCCGGAAGGGGAATCGATTCGGGTCATCAGACTTGGGACTCTGTCTCAGGACGAATCGATTCGGTTGGAGTCCGAATCGATTCGGTCACTCAGACCTAGGCACTTGCATATTTCCGAATCGATTCGACTAGGGGGCTGAATCGATTCGACCCTGCTGAACCTCGAAAAATGGCTACTTTTTAAGTAAGCCAAAATACCCAAAAATAATTTTAATGGTTTTCTCTCCATTTCTCTTCAACCCAATCACAAATATATCATCAATATTCATCCCAGAATACATATAAACTAACTTCTATCCTCAAATCAAAGATCTACATTTTAAATCTAAGATTATACCCAAAAGTTAGGTTTTGTAAAACTAAACCTAAATCCCAAAATATCAATCCACAAATCATGCAATAAATGGTACACAACAATTATTTAGCAAGTTTAATCACTTGCCTCGGGTTCGTAGGGTCTGAATCCACCTTGCAATCGCGTATTGGCCCGAAAATCTTATTTTTCCTTCTTTTTTTCTCCTTCCTTTTCTTCTTCTTTCTTTCTCTCTTTCTTTTTATTTCTCTCTTTGGAGAATTGTTTCTCCCGTAGGCTAATTTAGCCTAATCTCCCAAGATACACATCTTTAAATGATAATACACACTTTAAATGACTCGGTGACTTTAATTCGAATCAAACGGTCCTAATTTATTTCGGAACCCAAATAGACCCCAAGTATAGTCATTTCGACTTTCTCGACCCTTCCGGACATGATGGTACCCTCAGAATTTCCATTCGACACACTTTCTAACAACTTTAAATTTTGACTTTAATTGCCAACTTAATTATTTCTCCAATAAAATATGATTTATTTCTCCCCAAATAAATAAATATCGACTCCAAAACCTCGGGTTGTTACAGGTACGAATCTCGAGGTATGAACAGGACAAGAACTAGGGTATTGAGGTTTGTAACTCTAGCAGCAAGTCTATAACACATTTGATCTGAGCTCCTACAGGAGCTTTCCTAATACTGTTAATATGCTGGAGCTTCTCTGTATCATTTGAAAATTTGACTGCAGGGGCTAGAGAATTTGCACTGACTGCGTGCGGGATGTTTGCGGGTGTGGCTTTTGGAATAAATGTCCCCCTTGAACTTGATTTTGCTGCGATGCTGCTAAGGGTTATCTGGCACTTCTCTTGCTGCTTCTTGAATCTATTTAAACTTTCTTGTAATGATGCCATCTAAGATGCCCAAAATTGCAAATTTTGTCCATATGTAATGAGAATATTACTAGGATAATTAATATTTTAAGCTCAAGGCAAATAAAATACGTAATCGATATAACACTCGGTGCTTATTTTTCTGGTTGGAATTTTTGTGTTTTTCTATAATTTCAAATTGATGAATTACCTTACAAAAGACATGGTCATTTATTCAAAGTCTCATCAAGAATCATAACATATGAGAATTATATGTGAATTTAATAATTTGCAATCGTAGAACTGCGATCTTAGAAGATTCTATATTTTATGTGCTACAAAACTGGTATTTCAATTTGAAAGAGCAAAGTTGTGCAGACATGGTTGGCATAAAGTAATATGTACATACTTGGAACTACAAATTATATAGTTATCATCAAAGCCTCCAATTTGAAAGTACAAACGTGTGAACGCCAAGCAAGGCATGATATAATTATTATTAAAGCTTCAAACTTTAAGGACCGGGTGCATACCAGGGAAGTCACGCTACATGGGAACATGACAGTGTAAACGAAAAGAGATCACACCTCATTTTCATCACTAAAATATGCTTGTTCAGCACTTCTTTTCTTTAATTGTGTCCCAAATCCAGCATCGATAGCAAATTGTCATCATATTTCAGGCCATGTTAATGTATTTAAGTGGCGCTCCCAGCTGCGTATATCAAAACCCCAAGCATAGGCCTGACAAAAAAATATGGCATTATAATGATGCACAATACAGTATAGAGTAAAAAATACATTGAAGAAATCAAATCATGGACATAAGCAACCATGGAATAACACTTACCCCTTCAACAATTTGTGGATGAACACCCAGTGGATGGTGTCCTTACTACATCTTCAATATCTTTTATAATAGATATGAGAAGGGCTATGTGTATCTCACCCAATAATCTCGGATCCTGAAATCAGAGGAATAAGATATTATATGTCTAATTACCAAAAATAGAAATAACAATTCATTTCAAAACGAGATTCACAAGGATCACAAGAGCTTACACAATCATGAGAAGCTTGAACGAACTCATCCAGAGTAAATGGCCAAAGCCCAAGAGCATCATCAAAAGTAATTAAAAATATCCAGACCCGTATAATTAATTTAAGATTAGAAAGAATGCAACAATTGTGAAATATTATATATATATATAGTTCACATAGCTGAAAGAATTAATATGTTTTCTTCTCTAGTACATTATTTAAATAAATGTTGAAAGAAATATATTACAATGAACTTTTTAGACAATTCAAGTATGACAACTTCATTACTTTTGCTTGGCATTACACTTAAAGAAGTTGGATTGCGGTACAAAAAATAAATTTTCTAAGGAGCTTACTGAAGCCACTAAATTTTTCAGAAACAAAACAAAGGAACGTAAAATAATTTAGAGGACAAGGTGTACACTAAGAAAACAAGCAAAGAAGCAGAGAAGATCCAAAGAAAACAAATGGTGCTCCCTCACTGGCTTCTTCCACGAAAGTGAAAACATTTTACTAGATCGATTAAAATTCAAACGTGTATAAAATAAGAGCCAACCTTTCAGAAAGTGATCAGTTATTGAATTTTGATAGTACATAAACCAACATATCAAGTACAAAATAGATTTAATAAGGTCACTTGTCAACATTAGCTTCTCTCTTGAAATTCTCTTTCTGGTACACAGTCAGGTTTTTTAATGTCACAGAAAACCACATAAATTCAAGAAATCATAAATGATATGGCTTTAAAATTTTAAGAAAGATTAAGCTTAAAACCCTTTTGTAAGGACAAACAAGAGTTGAGAGAGGAATTAATCTCACCATAAGAAGATTACCAATGTTCTCCTCTGAATCAGTCTAGGGTTGAATTGTAAATGGTCTTTTGAAACACACAGACTTGGGTGGGAATTCACTGAGCATATCTAAAGCAATAAAAATTTGCTAGCTGCTTAGAATCTAAAACATCATAGAGAAACATAATTGCATGTAGAGTTACAAGAAATAGACAATGGGGTACTTGAAAACTAGTGTATAAATTATTGCATCTATGAAATTGATGAGTTCTCATCCATGAGAGAATGAATTGATTTAGTTAAGAACCATATCGCAAGAAAAAAAAGAGACTTCAGTTCAACTTAAACTAACACGTAGGATGAGATAGTTCAAGTAGTTTGTGGAAATAATAAGCAATCACCAACAAAAGTATTAAGTTTAAGTGTTCACTTTGGTTACTTTTGACAAATGAAAATCAAGTTGAAGTTTAGATACTACTAATAATTTGGAGTCATACAAAATATGGATGTGTAAATCAGCTCAGAGAAGATAAATTGAATAGTATGCGAAGTAAGTTAAATACAACCACCTCTAAATAAGACCAGGCTTTGCAAAGTTTCGCTGTCAAGAGACAACATTGAGGGCAACCCCATCTTTGAGGTTGCCAATTCCATGAGTTTCACTCATTCATCATCAATAAGTTCCATTGGTTCTTTAGCAATTCTTCGAGCAGTAGCCTTTTCATTAGCTGGTTTAGCCCTTGCAACATCCTTCTCTCTGTGCATTTCTTCTTTTAGTCTCAATTTCTCAGCCTGAGAAGAAAAAAGGTGATATATTTGGTTATATTTAAATTCTAAGACAAAACATTTAGTTTACAGTAATAAGCTAACAGACTTACTCTAATAAATTCTTTCTATAAAAACTTCTCCTTCCGGTCCATTTCATGCCTCTGTTCTCTTTGGTATCTCTCATCCTCGCACTGTTTTTCATTCAACAACCTTTATTCTTCCTTCCTTCTTTCATGGTCATGCCTCTCCATTTCTTTCCGCATTTGTTCTTATCTCTTAAGATACAAAACTAACAAAAATTAGTTTACAACTAATATTCTCCACATCTAAAGCTATTAAAAATAAAGAGCAAAACCTTTCGCCTCAAAATATCTTTCTTTTCAAGATCTTCTCGAATTCTTTTCTCATGGGTTTCGACCTACTTTGCAATTCTAGCCTCTTCACTCTGCAAGAGGCCAATGAACACATAAGAATCTTACACTTACCTAAATACTCATGCTCCTTCCCTATAAAAGCATTATATATAGAATACTAAAAAAACAAAATTATAAATGTAAATATTGAATGAATTTATTTTCAACCTCATAACTTACCTAAATACTTTATTCAATGATCACTTATTCAGAGTCCTACAGTGAAGAGAAGATATGCTAACTTATATTTTGAGATATCATTTTGACTACACATATCTTCTATGGTACCCTGCACCCAATTAAATAGTCACCACATCCTTTAAACTCAACTTTATCTATTATATCAAATCTTTTTAACAGAAGATGCTCATTAATTTTCATGAAAATTACAAAGAAATATATGAGTAATATTTATCCATATGCAAGTTCTTTGACAATAATGGACCGTGTGGGCCTAAATCACCGCTATAGTATAACAAGAATAGGCATAAACACTAACCCACAAAAAAATCATATTTATAATAGAACATGGCTTCACAACAGAAAAGAACATATAACTGCTATACTTCAGTGATTGGATACATTCGTGGATATTCTCTCAAAAATAAATAATGAAAACTACTGAACAATACCTCCTAAGTTGTGTGTGTTGTCTTCAAATAGGTAGCGGTTTCATCAGTGAACCTGCAAGTTCATAAATTAAATTTCAATAAATTCCTAAAATTCCTAAATAAATTTCAATAAATGAGAAGAAAAACTAACATAAAGGTTAAAATATTCATACAAATAACTGCATGTCAGGTCAAAAGTTAGAATAGGAAACAAACCCTAGGTTGAACAAGTATATAGGTAAAACATGTATATATGCGTGTGTGTGTGTCTATATATATAGATAGAGAGAGAGAGAGAAAGCGTATCGAGTTCTTCCAAACCCTAGGTTGAACAGGTCGCGATGCGATGCGATTTGCAGGTGTAAACTCTAGGTCGCAAAGGTGTGAACCCTAGGTCGCGACTATTGTTTGGGATTTGCAGGTTTTGGAGAGATGAACCCTAGGCCGCGACTTGGAGATGTTAGCATGTATCAAGTTTGGAGGAGAATCGGGGCATATTATTTGGGATGGGATAAATTAACCTATTTGTTTAAGAAAAATAATTACTTGTAAAATATTAAACTAATATTAGTAACACTCATATGAGATTAGTAACGCTAATGTATGGTAAGGAATAGTAATGGTATAATACTGTTAGTAATATAAAAAATAGTATGTTACTAAAAGAGCGTTTTGGTGTAGAGTTTCTAACCCTCAATGTTTTCTTCTTCATTTATTACAGTGTTTAGGGGGGAGCTTACTTCAGCAGGTAGAACACCCCCCCCCCTCCCCCCCCCCCCCCCCCCCCAAAAAAAAAAAAAGGTGATTACAACAACTTACCATGCAGACAGTAGGTAAATTTCTGTTTTGCTCAATGTTCAATTTCATTCTTCTTTTTTTGGTTATTTTTCATTGTGGCATAAACGTGTAATCTAATGTATTTATAACCTCTTTATTTTAGTTGGTAGACTGGATTTCTCTTTTTCAGGTTATTTTTTAGTGAATGGGAGTAGAGAAGTGAGGAGTTGTGTATGTGTTTTTGGTGAAGTTATTAAAGATCTATTGAATTTGACATTGAGAAGTCGTGTATGTGTTTATTTTATGAAACCACCATTATGGATAAGTCATACTAGTTACAAGCACCTGATTCAAATCAATTGTTTTTTTATGAGGAAGGTATTCCAATGTTTGCTTTCTCTAATAATCTTAAGAAGATGAAGATATTTTTTAAAGAATGGAATAGTGCTATCTTTGAAAACATTTTTCAAAGTTCAATTAATGCAGAAGATGAAGCTTTAATAACTGAGAAGATTTTTTAAATTGATCCTATTGACTCAAATAGAATTTTGATGAATAGGAGAAAGCACTGTCAGAGTCTGACACGTATACGACTCTGACTCTGAAAATGCTGACACTGTCCTAGCAAGCACTGTCCGAGTCTGATGACTCTGACTCTGGAAATGCTGACACTATCGTAGCAAGCACTGTCCGAGTCTGACCCATCTTCCCCTGCCTCCCTGCTTCAATGTTGCTTCTCTCACTGATATGATATATACCCCCCTTTCGGGTTTTATGATTAATTTTAGTTTTGATTTAATTTTTTATTTGCATATCTATATTCAACTTTTACTTTTGTACATGTTTTATTAAGCGACTCCATTCATGTTTTATTAAGTTTTTGTTTTTGTTTTAGTTTTTGTCAAGTGACTCAATTGACCATTACTCGGGGAGACGGAGACTGCAGCTGAGCTACCATTACTCTCCATCCAAACTCAGAACCATACCTTCCATGAGAGTAAAAGGAGACTGTAGTTGAAATAGAGCTACTGCTGAAATTTGCAATT
The DNA here is from genome assembly GCA_949130495.1 of Sambucus nigra. Lineage (NCBI taxonomy): Eukaryota > Viridiplantae > Streptophyta > Magnoliopsida > Dipsacales > Adoxaceae > Sambucus > Sambucus nigra. Next base: position 146,091,738 of record OX422211.1, read on the forward strand.
AGTTGCTTTAATGTGCATCGTAAATGCTATGCTTATGGATGACGGCTATTGTTATACTTTGTTTAGTTTTTTTAAGTTTCTTTAATTCTCTTTGGATTTGATACTGTTTTGTAGGATTACTTTCCTTTAATTCTTAATGTTGCTTACAAATTTTATATTTTTAGATTTGAAGGTCTGGTGGTGCTTGGAGATTTAAAGGTATGATTGTTCTTGGCGACGACCATATATGTGAGTAGTTTATATTATGTTGTACTGGACAAATGACCAAAGCCACAACAAGGGAAAGAAAGAAGAGGAAAAGAAAAAGAGCTTAAGATACCCTCCCCTTGACTTGGTTGTGAAAGACAAATTACGTATGATGCATTAAATTTGTTAAGACAGTATTTGATGGCTATGATGTTTGGGCAAAAATATATTTGTCGAATTAAGTTTGTGCATCGCAAACTAATTTTATTTCTTTATTGATATATTGTTGTTATTACCTGAATTGAGTTAAATCGATGACTTTTTTGTATAATGTTAAAGATGGGCTATTATTATTGTTGTTGGAGTATTTTTTTTCTTAAACAGGGTGGATAGCCCTATAAACAAATGAAATTCTGCCCAAATTTTTTAGGTTTTTTAGACTTATTTGGGTTGTAATTTTATTTTGACTTGCACGTAAATTTTTTATATTTGAATTTGTTTGATGAATTTAGATTATTTGAATGTTGTTGAACTATTTTCTATTTGTTAAGCGGGGTGAATAGTCTTTTTAACAAAGGAGATTATGGCCATTTTTTAAATTACACTTTGTTTTGTTGGGGAATGAATTTTTTGTCGTTTTGCAATTATGTATTTTGAAAAGTTTCACCGTTTTACGATTACATACTTTGAAAATTTTCGCCGTGCCTTCAGGCACAGACATTCCGGTAGTATATATATACAAAAAGGATCTCATCCATACCCGGTTTGCATACCCTTCGTGCTGACCATTTTTTTAAAATAGTAACAAATTATTTTGGACTGATTTTTTTTTATGGTTTTTAAACATTTCATTAGGACCATAAAAAAATCAACTCAAAATGATTTGTTTTGCTATTTTAAAAAAATCGGTCAAACTTTGATAGTTTTTAAGTTGTTAAAAACTGACAAGGTTTGACCGATTTTTTTGAAGTAGCAAAAAAATTCATTTTGAGTTGAATTTTTTTTATGGTCCTACTGAAATGTTTAAAAATCATAAAAAAAATTAACTCAAAAATATTTTTTTTTACTATTTTATCAAAAATGATCCGTGCCAGCGGTATGCAAACTGGGGTATACATGATAACCGCTCTCTCCCTGTGTATATATATATATATATATATATATATATATATATATATATATATATAACGAACCCATCTAAACCGGTATACAAGTTCATGAGTGTGAAAAAAAAAATGGTAACGTGTTCCATCGGGTTTTTGTTCTTGATTGAGCACTCGTATTGATAATGTGCTAAGAGAAATAGGGCATAGAGAGAATTTTAGAGAGATAAAAAATTCTCATTAATTGGTGTATCACAAATGCGAGAGTCACCCCTTATTTACAGTACAAATTGATAGAATCTTAATGAGAGTGCACATCCACTTAAATAAAATAAATACAATATTTATAACAATCCCTTTCTTTTTTTCACATATCAAACTGAAAATTGTTCTTTTAATTAAAGAAGGTGGGAAATGTTTATCTCTTTTCTATGATCGATTTAACGCAAAATGTACCAATCAAATAGAATAATCAAATTTATATTCAGTAATGCCAACAAAGTTTTATCAATGTCTAATCATTTGAGAATGAGTAACAATCGCGTTACATACTCATTTTTAGATTTTCGTGCATGGCGCATATTGTAAGCTAGTATTTTATCACGATAATATCTTCTCATTACATGACGCAATTTATGTTTATTAACTTCAAATTTGACTTTTCTTCTCTGGCACTAGATGGATTTGATTAAGTTTACATTTAGTGAATTATATGACCGCCCTTTTTTAAACCCATAAAATGAAACCTCTTTTGTTTAACTACTTTACCCTTATTCTTAGCAAAAAAAAAAAAAAAAAAATCTCTCTCTCCATATTAGACGTCTGTGCTTGAGTTTTCTACCTATTACATGAATTTACATAATTCAAAAGAGCGTTGGTATTGGAATTGAAGAAAACATTAAATACATTCTAACATTTTATTTATTTGGGTAGAAATGAAAAAAAATTATAATTTATTTTGCAATTAAAGCTATTTTAGTTTTAAAGGAAATAAATTTATATACTCTCAGCAAGTAAAGACGTATTCAACAATGATGCAACTCAGTGACTTCTTTTAAGCCCAACAATTATAACAACTTATTACCTCTTGTCCCCAAAATTTCTTCACGCAAATGTCTACTCCTATCTTATGAGCCTCTTAATTCTTATATGAAAAAAAAAATATTTGTAATTAAATGAAAGAAAACATTAAGTTAAATTCTTAACAAAACAAAAACTTTTTTAAAACATTGAATGTGTAAGAAAAAAATAATCAAAACTATGACTGTAGAAAATAAAAAAATAAAGACTTCTTTAACTGATTTTTTCTTAATTATTGTTTCATTGACTTTAATTTCGTTCATTAATAATTACAACCTTGTTGTTAAGGTGAAGAAGAAAGCATTATTTATGTTTCAAATTTGATTTTAGATAAATTATTAAATCATGAACCTTTTTTTTTTACAGTTTTTATAACATTTGGGAGGTACTATACTTTGTTGATATAATGCAAATCTTTAACTAAGAGAACACAAAGTGAAATACATACGAGTTTCGCATTTTATAATAGAGACCACAAGCAACTTGATTACCCAGTAAAATTATTCGATTTATTTATTAAAAAATACTTCTTTTGCTAGTATATTGGAGCTTACACAATTAAATCCACAAATATTTAGTTCATTAATCATCAACATTGACCACGGGTGACACCACGATAGGACTCCTTACGGTGTGCTTTCCATTATCTTCAACCCAAACAATGGACCCAAATGTGACTGTTCCATTGTTGTCACCCATATAACGTATACTAAGAGTGTAGCTCTTCTTCTCATATATCTTCCCAAACACCAATGTCGTGGGGGAAACTGTCACCACAGAACCCCTAGGCGCAGTCACCTTAGCCTTATACGTTGCGCCTCCATTTGCAACATTGGTCACAGTCCTATTAAAACTCCGAACCATTAATCCACTAGTCTCATTGCTTAAATACAAGGCAATAAAGGACGGGTAATTCAGATCGAAAGACGTGTTAGAGCACGTGTAAATAGGTGATCTTGTGATAGTTAAAATTTGGTTCCGTGTGAAATTCATAGAGCAGAGGAGATTCATGTAGTCTTGCGGAGTAGCATCGTACACTAGACCGGGGTCTAGTGCCCTGTTGGGGTCAACCTGCCCCGCTCCCATCGCTAGTGGACTCGCAATTTCGTTATCCAGCCCAATGTCTCGAATAGGATTTTGGGTGTTATCCAACGGGTTTGCTGTGGTCATCATGGCTGAACGGATAGAGGCGGGGCTCCATTCGGGGTGAGCCCCTTTTAATAGTGCCCCTATACCTGAGACGTGTGGGCAAGACATAGATGTCCCAGAAATGAGATTGAAATCGCTAGACAACCTTACGTTTTCCCCAATAGTTGCAACGGGTGCATTTGGAATATAAGCTGCCAAAACTAATGTCCCTGGACCCATAATATCTGGCTTCAATATTCCGGGATTGCTTGACGCGGGTCCTCTTGAAGTGTATGAAGCAACTACTGGGGCCGGTTTTGTACCCACAAATGTTTGTTGGAACTTCATGGTAGCCATTGGATTAGTATTCGTTGTGGCATACTCAATCAATGCAGGTGAATATTCAGACCCAATCACAACCCCGGGTGTTGAAAATATGCTTGATTCTATAGCTGTATCAGAGATAAAGATAGCTGCGGAAACATGTGATGAAGAAATATAACGTAACTGTGAATTATAAGGCTCGGTGTTGTCACATATGATAATGCTGTTAGAAGGGGCTTCGGAGAGCAACTCGGTTGAATTGCAAGGGGCTAAGGTTTTATTATAAACAAGAGATAAGTTTTCCACCACGGCTCTTGCAGGGAACGTGGTCCATCCCATAATAGATAACCCATTATCTAAAGTTAATGAGCCTGCAAATGTGCGGTCAATTGATCCAGCCGCAACAGTTATGACCCATGGGATCCCGTTGTGTAAATTTCCCAGAGAAGAGCCACGGTTTCCGGCCGAAGAAGAGACGAGAACGCCTTTCTCCATGGCTCCGAACGATGCTATGGCAATGGGGTCTTCGTACAGAGGGACTCGGCCGAAGCCCATTGAAATGGAAATAATATCGACTCCGTCTGCCACAGCTTGGTCCATGCCAGCAAGAACGTCTGAGGCGTAGCGTCCTTCGTCCCATATGACCTTGTATATGGCTACCCTAGCACGGGGTGCAACACCTCTAGCAGTGCCCATGGCATACCCAAAAAAGGATGCCCCTTCAACGTAGTTTCCTGCCACTGTTGACGCAGTATGTGTCCCGTGACCAGAAGTGTCTCTGGTGTAGAAAACAAATGATTTATTGTAAGTAAAAATATTAATGTTTGTTACATATCACATGTTTTCATATACTATTTTTAACGAACAGCGATAAAACCATTTGCTACCCAATTACAACTTGTCTCTCACTATTGAATAATATTTATACACTAGACATTCTAGTATTTGGAATCGATGAGAGGCCTAAAAATTGCTCTCATGTATCAAATTAATAGTTACCTTTTGAACTTCAAACATTCTAAGAAAAAAATATTTACCTTTCAAATCAATCCTCATAAAACTGCTAAGCACTTTTGAATTCAAGATATACACTTGTATGAGTGTTATCTCAGGAATATTGTTTGGATGGACACTTTTGTAACTGTACCAAATTTTATATGATATTTTTTTAAAACATGAGTGTTAACGTGGGACAGACAAAAAAGGAAGAGAGGTAGTATTAGTTAAAAAAATATTTTTGAGAAAATGATATCAGCAGACATGACAATGGAAGAACTTGAAAACATATTTTTGGTTTTTATTTACTGTGATAAGTTTCAAGTGGATGAAGAATATTTAAATCATGCAGGTTTATCACCTGGCAGAGGCCATGCTGAGCGTAGTATTCGGATTTGCAGCTAAAACTCCCTTGTTAAAGTATCTAGCTCCAATAAGCTTCGAATTACACAAGCTAGCATTAAATTCTTGTCCTTCCTCACAAATACCCTTCCACCTGGCAGGTACCCCACTCAACCCATCATCCTTAAAGCTCGCACTCTCCGGCCAAACACCCGTATCAATTACACCCACAATAACATCCCTCCCATAATCTGCCGCCGGCCAAAGTCCAGTAACACTATTAAGAGACAGAAAATCAAACGTGTGCGTGGTATCAAGCGTCACAGTCCTGTCACTATAGGCTGAGACAAACCCTTCAGACAGTTTTAAAGCCTCAAGTTCATCTTTAGATAATAGTGCACTAAAACCATGTAATGCGTGGTTGTAATGGTACAGGAGAGTTGGAGGAGAATGGTGGATTGTTGATTTAACAGAATCGAGGGTGGAGGAGTACCAGCTGTGGTGGCTATCAAAGGCTTTGGGCATTGAAGATTTATCCATGTGAACAATATAACTTGATCTTTCTGCCAAATTTAAGCTTGCGTGAAAAGATAAAAGAAGCCATGCACTTATGAAGAGTGGACGAAACCCATTAACTAGTCCCATTTTGCTTTGCCAAAATGTTTTGCTATCAAATAATTGATTGTGCTCTATCGACTGGGTATTCATATATATATATATATACATATATATGGTTACGCCACCATGGACGGCTAGGATATTGTTAATTATTGTTGGCTAAGTCTTTGAACAACAATTGATAAGATCAACGCTAATAATCTTCCTTTGCCTGCAGCGGAGAACAAGTATGTTGCGGGGGAGCTAGCTCAACACCAACTCCGTACGCGGTCGAATGCGTGTTTTACATGTAATTGCAATAAAACTAATATATTTTTCTTGTGTGTAAATGTGAGACGTTTTTATTGATATCGTGCAAGATAGCTCTGCATAAGATTACAGGGGTCAGTAGTAGTATACAACTTCTAATTGATTGTAAGTGAGCATAAATAATAATTGAAAAACTGTCGGTCAAAATTATTCATTGGGAGGAAAGTGTGTATATATATAAAGAAGTATAATAATTTAAAATTTCATGCGCATTACGGGAATACGTCAAGCTGAAAACGTCAAACTAGGTTTTCTATCTCTAAATTACATATGACCTTGTCTATCTTTGATAGTTTAGAGGTTTAACCATATATACAATGTTTAAGAAAGTGACATAATTTACATGTGGGTGTTACATAGACGGAATTTATATTAAACTTATAACATAGTCACTTGTGAATTTGTACAGTTTGTCACATTTATAACACGAGGTAGAAATCTTAAAACAGTAGTTTAGGGGAAAAAGGCTTACAGAAAGAAAAGAGAAAATTCCATTTGGGCAAGAGTTTAAACTCTATTAGATTAAAGTAATTTTAATGACTCTTTAGTACTCAATATACAACTATCACTCTTGCACTAATACTACAAACTGCAAGAATAGCAAATCAAGAAATGTCTTGTAACCTCTCACCCCAAACAATAAACTAAAATTATAACCACCCGCACTCTCAAGATTTTTCTTTTCCAAGTAACTCTTGTCACATTTGTTGGCGCACACACATTGTGTGCGAGAAGGTTAATAGTAGCACAAGCCCAAGTCCAAGGTTGGCCAAAACATCATCTTATATTGGTCTTGCGGAAAAACGGAACGTGGATTTGATCTATCAATGATGAAGAGTCATGTTTTACTTTTACCTAATCCAATTGCTAATCTTGTTTCTTAATATAGCAAATATTGAAGGTATTAATAGAAAACCAGTTATTCAAGTGCATGTATTGCATTGTAAATGTATTCATAATTTTTAAGAGAATAAACATGAAAACTATTTTTTTTAAATGTTTGGCTTTCAAATAAGGATTATTCAAGACGGATGAAGCATTATTTATTTAGGTAACTTCCTCCTTGTAAATAACAATTTTCAAACAATACATGCAAATTATTCAAGTAAATTATTACAACCCAAATAAATGTAGCAAGAAAAAGTATATATAGGTGCTCGTGGTTCGGGTTGGTTCAATTCTACTACTAACCCAGAAACGAATCGTAGTTGATTGGTTCCATATTTTTAGAACCAAAATCCGAACCGTTTATGTCTAGAACCGAACGAACTCGAACTAACGTTTCTTGGGTTGGTTCGGGTCGGTTTCCTATGAATAACATTTGTTTGTATGAATTTTTACGAATACTACGAACTAATGCAGTTCGTAGGAATGTTTACAAAACTTGTAGGCGTACTCTAAATTTTGAGAACGGCTACAAATTCAACTACGAATTCTCTCGCTCTTTTCTCACCATTGCACACAACACAATTTGTAAAACTACAAAACCTTATCTTTTAGTATCACCATTGGTGATGCTCTTACAAATAACCCAAAATTTATATGTGCAGCATTTCGAATTTATCTAAAGTGATAAGGTTTTCTTGTGAGATGCCCCATTTGGATGTTCAAATCTCCTGATGGTAATAGACCCTCCTGGATTGTCAGCTCCCATGCGTCCACGATATTCACCTCGTGTTTCTTTCATGGAAATTGCAGGCTATGAAAAAAACTATAATATGATATCTTTCTTTCCAAACTCATTAATGTTGTCCATCTAATACATAGTTTTTCAATTAATACTGCATGTGCAATGGCTTGAATGTTTACTGCTAATTATAGTGATTTATGATTGCAATGGCAGAGACTTTTAGTCAACTAGAGTTGCTAGCAACCACAAGTTCTTTTGTGGACCTTACATGTAGTTCATATATCTACATTACTCATCAGATCATCTGAATATTGCTGAACAATGTTCATCCTTAATTATAAATGGCATGCACATTGAAGATTGTGACTAAGGATTCAGCTCTGCTGCAGTACAATTGCACAAGTACCGTTAAAAGTTAAATTGCATTTTACACTTGTGGTGTGTTTGGATAGCGGAATGTATCGAGGAAAACATAAAGGAAGCAGGGAAATTCATTTCCCTTGTGTTTTCCCCTATACTTTTCGAGATCCAAACACGGTCTTAAAAAACCACCCTTGAAAATTTAATCGTATGTCATTCCTTGGTGATTTAGAATGTGTGTAAATTTGAGATGTTTTTATTGATATCGTGCAAGATAGCTCTCCATAAGATTACAGGGGTATACGACTTCTAATTGAATGTAAGTGAGCATAAATAATAAATGAATGAGTGTCGGTCAAAATTGTTCATTGGGAGGAAAGTGTGTATATATAAAGAATTTAAATAATTTAAAATTTCATGTGCATTACGGGAATATGTCAAGCCGAAAACGTCAAACTAGGTTTTCTATCTCTACTCTAAATTACATATGGCTTTGTCTATCCTTGATAGTTTAGAGGTTTAACCATTGATACAATGTTTAAGAAAGTGAAATAGGAAAGTGTTGTTTACATATGGGCGTTACATAGACGGAATTGATATTTAACTTATATTGTATCACTTGTGAGGGCTTACAGAAAGAAAAAGAGTGAATTCGATTTGGGTAAGAGTTTAAACTTTATTAGCGTGAAGTAATTTTAATGACTCTTTATCACTCAAAATACAACTATCACTCTTGCATTAATACTACAAACGGCAAGATTAGCAAATCAAGAAATGTCTTGTAACTTCTCACCACAAACAATAAAACTAATATTATAACCACCCACGCTCTCAAGCTTTTTCTTTTCCAAATAAGTCTGGTCACATTTGTTGGCACACACATTGTGTCTGACATGGTTAATAGTTTTACTTTTGCCTAATCCAAATACTAATCTTTCTTCTTAAAAATAGCAAATGTTGAAGGTATTAATAGAAAATCAATTATTCAATGTGACACTTCGCCTATTAAAATAGGACAATTTACAATTAGATTCCTTGTTGACAACTTTTAAACATTTAAGGATAATTTAATATTAGGTCTGCTTATTATGCTACCACCATGGACTTCTACAAGAAGAGAATTAGTGGACTTTAGTATTTAAAGTCTGTCAAACTTCCATTAGTGTTTGAACTTTGTTTGCGAGAGACATAAGAGTACTCTCTCCTTAAACTAACGGGTGTCCAGTCCCCTATTAAAATAAAATAAGAGTCGCAGATGGCTCATTCTTAGCATCACTCTCGAATTTCAACTTATTACTAACCACCTATTAGTTCAACAAATGGTGAAGGAAATGGGCCATTTTTAGTGTTTTATTGCATTTTATTATATTTTTGTTATTTTCTTTTACTCTTCTTATTTGGATATATTTGTTTTTAGTATATGTTTATTTAGAAAAAGAAGTAACTAAGGCTTTTAGGGATATTTTTGTAATTATAACATTAGCTTAAAGCCTGAGCTACTCCTCACCTTTAAATACCCTCTTGTATTCCTCATTTGAGGATTCCTCTATTTTGAATTATAAGAGATCACTTGATTATCTCTCTCAAGTTAGGGTTTGGTATTTCTTTTTAGCCAGTGACGTGTAGTTTACGTCAAATTGGTATCAGAGCCAAGTTTCGCTCCCCGATTGGTGTATTGGTGTGTAGTTATCAAAATCGTACTCCATACTCGAAGAGGCTAATCAAGAGTTAAGAGAACAAATGAAAGAGTTTGCCAAGAAGCAACAAGCTGACAAGAAAGAGTTGAAGCAACTCATCTCCACCCAAATGGCCCAACTTTTTTCTGACCTAGGCCTAAACCCTAACCTTACTTTACCTCCCACCACCACCATTATTCTCCAAAACCTAGCACCTCCCACCATCAACCCTCCTAGCCTTTACCCCACCACGGACCCGCACCCCACTGCTACCCCGGTGACTATCAGGTCCTCCTAGTCTTGCCGAAACTTCCCAGTGCCCCAGCAAGCCCACACCACCTTTCAGCTGTCGAAAACTTTCTTCTACAACCCCAAGCCCCGACTGATCTTGGACAACCCACTCCCCTCCCTGTTTTCGACCCGATTCGACCCAATCCTAACCCCCAAAACAAACCCTACCAGTCCCGTACCTCTCTCGACCGACAAAGAGCGCAAGATCACCACAAAAACCTAGGGTTTTGCCCGAGTTCTATACAGAATCCACCTGGGTTGCCTTACCGAACTCCAAGCCCTTCTAACAGCTCCAAAATCTTGATTTTTAACCTGGGTGAAAGTTTTTGGGTTTGATTGGTTGAAGAAAGAGAGAAGAAGAAAAATAAATAAATAAGAAAATTTTTGGAATGGGCACCCGTGAAGTTTCAAAAATTAATTTTTGTCCCTCACAAGTTTTTGGCATCAATTTTTGAAATTTCCTCACGGGTCCCTAAATTATTGAACACTCGAGGAAGAACTTGGTCTTAAGAGGGGGAGAGTGATGGAAAAGGGCTCCTTTGAGGGTTTTATTGCGTTTTATTGCATTTTTGTTATTTTCCTTTAGTTTCCTTAATTGGATATATTTGTTTTTAATATTTGTTGCTTGGTATTTAGGGAAAGAAGTAGTTAAGGCTTTTAGGGATATTTTTTAAATTAGAATATTAGCTTAAAGCCTAAGCTACTCCTCACCTTCAAATACCCCATTGTATTCTTCAATTGAGGATTCCTCCATTTTGAAATATAAGAAATCACTTAATTCTCTCTCTAAAGTTAGGGTTTGGTATTTCTTTTTAGTCATTGACGTAAAGTTTATGTCAAATTGACAAATTTTAATCTTGAAATTAACGTACCAATTAAATCCATTCAACGTAAATCCATACAGCAAACAATATAATCCATCACCTTAGTAAAGAAATCGAAACGTGGAACTAAATAAAACCAAGAACCGAATAAACCGTCGGTTACTAAAAATCCAATGTAATCATCTGAACTGAAATAAATAAAATTGTAATAAATAATTTTGATAGAAAAGGGCGACATGCCCAACAATATCTGAAGAGGGAACATAATCTAGATAGTAATAGATGAAGCCTCCACTCCAAATTCTGCAAGCCTCCACATCAGTTGCAGTTATTCTTCCCTGATGTTTGGTCATTTAGGCTTGACCCGTTAGCCTAATTTCGGGATTAGAGATATTTAACCTAAGTTAGAGAGTTTGGGTCAGCCATTGTGATTAGTCTAAATCCTAGAATTGGAGAGAAGAAAGAAGGGATCTTTAGGAGTCAAATTCGGAGAGGACTTGGGTGTGCAATCATCCGTTCGTCTACAACGTGTAATCAGACTCTACGAACATAGAAAGGTAAGTGATTATATTTCTTCTGCTTTTTATTTCAAAAACTCATGTTCACATCATGGTAGGTGTAGACAAATCCATTTTTGAGAGGGTTGTCACATGTTAAAATGGGTTTGGGGGGTTTTGAACATTTAATGTGAAATTTATGTTAAATTGATAATGAGATACTATCATAGGTTGTTAGAATTTGATTTAGAGTCGAATCCCAATAATTGATTCCATTTAATTTGGATTATGAAATCGAATTGAATGAGGAATTTGAATAAAAGCGAGAAAACCTAATTCGTTGATTAATTGATTAAATTAGAAATCATTGATGTTTCATGAGGTTTATGATGATTAAAGATTGTTTGAATCATGTAATAAATATTGAGTACAATTGGGTTGAAGTTTGGGTTGCATTTATGAAGGTTTGGTGTATAACAATGGAGAAAAATAGCATTGGGGACGAAGTTGATTTTTACAGGTGTTGATCGATCGATTGATTTGGTCGATCAATCGATCAAGCCTATTTTTTGCGAGTTTGGCTTATTTACATTTTTAGCCCTTGATTCTTTTGGGAGATGTCCAAGCATAATTTAATTAGTGTAAATTAAATGGAATCTCATGCTTAGGGATGTATGGGGATATTTATAATGATTCATAAGGGGGCATAAAGGTAAGAAAATTAAAGGTCGAATTAAGTTAATTTAATTTTTGAATATTTAATTACGGGTCGATTGGGTGAGTCCGAGTATCTTAGAAAGTGAAGCTACGTTAATATGTTTAATGGGTGGGAAATTAATTAAGGTATGAGTCAGGAAATAGACTCGTGTGTTATGGGCTAGTGCTTCGGGAGTTAGGCGCGGGTTAGCCGTATTTAATTGAGTTATAGATATACGAAATGTGTGATAGTATATATATATATATATATATATATATATATATATATATATTTGTGTTATTTATAAATATCGGTGTGAATAATATTTATGTAAATACATACCCCTCTAGTGCTATCATAGGAGGTTGTGGGATGTGAGTGAATCCCCTGGCTAGTGAATGCAGGGAGAGTATAGTCCCCAGGTCATATCGTCCTATATTTTGTTGTGTGATTTATTTTTGAGGTGAGACATTTTAGGTTAGATTTGGTCTCACTCTTGGGAAAATATAACCGCATCCACTACGTTTGTGCTATTTGTACGAAAATTCGGTGGGAACAAATCTAAGTTGTAGTATCCGGGTTAGAGTGAGTTTACCTGAAATATGATAGCATTTTTGAGAAAGCATACAGTGAGTTGTTACTAAGGAGGATGGTTACTATACACCACATGTGTATAAATGTTGTAGTATACTATTACGTATATAATGTGAGTTATTACGTATACACCACATTATATACTATTAAGTATATAATGTGAGAAGATAATTATATACAGGATAAATACATAAAGTATGAATGTATTTGAGATATAACTATTGTGAACGTTATATGATTAATTAGTGTTTTACATATAACTACTTTGAATGTTATATGATTAATTAGTATTTCATATATATCTAGTGTGAACGTTATATGATTAATTAAAGTTGAAATGATTAAATAAGTTAATGGGTAGAACAACTTATAAATCAAAGTAAAGAATACTTGGGTTAGAGTAGTGTGATGCAAATGGTATAAAAAGTCTAGCTAGGTAAAGTAGCATAAGTAGTTGGGTTACGAGACAAGCGATATGTGTGCACATTAGTTAAGGGGTGAGTTATATCTCAAGAGAGTGCGACACCGACTGAAATTTAGAAAGTGTTCATGCATATTTAAATTGTTGCATTTTAATTGCTTGATAAATATTTTCAAAAGGTTTTGGGGCTCTGACCTGTGTCAAAATATTTTCCATAACAATTTTAGGTGTCTAGCCACCGGGATGCCAAGCTTGATGATTCTTTCCAGGGATGCGTAGCTGCAGCACTTGTGGAGGCTTGCAGGATTTGAGTAGAGGCTTCAGTAATTCAATCCTAGATTAGGATTTTCATTCGATATCTCATTTGGGCATGTTTCCCCTTTAGACTATTCAGTACTTCAGTTTATTTATTAGATTTTGTGGATTCAGTTTATTAATTCAGACTTATATTTGGATTTGTTTTGGGAACCGATGGTTTATTCGATATTATTTATTTACCTATATGGCGTGTGTTTATTTCAGACTATTATGGTGTGAATAGTTTGGTTAATTTAGTTTTATTCCCGCATGTTGTTATGTTAATGAAAAGATAAAATTTGGCACTGGCTTATTTTAATATAGGTGGTTAGTAAGTTAAAATATTTTCGACAGTGATCCTAAGAATGAACCAATGAGACCAACGTATATTATGATAAAGGATTGATCACCCGTGATTAAAATAGGCGGGGTGTCATAATTACTCGCCTTAAAATTATTCGTAGGATCTGAATCTTCCTCATGTGGGATGAATCAAAGCTAGGAGTCCTTGAAATTTCTCCCATTTGGTCTCCTTTTGAGCTTTCTTGTGATTTTCCCTTCTTTTTCTCTCTTCCTTATCTCTTAGGGCTTTATAATAATAAGGTGGCTGCCTCCTAGTACTAACCCTAATATTTTATAAGCCTAATCCCGAAATTAGGTTTATATGGTAATATAAAATTACCTGTATACCCTTAAGTGAGTCCCGACTAGTCTAAAAATCCCTTGGAACACAATTACTATCCTCATTACTTAATTTTGACTATTTCGACCCATTTTAGATCACCTGTGTATTCGAAATCATCATCAGAGTGACCAACCATCAATATCCAATCTTATTCCCAACACGTCCCCACAGCCGCATCTCGAATAAGATCATGTCGCTTTTACTCACTTATGACCTGCTATAAGATAATACAATTTCATTTACTTATCATACGAGAAAATATAATATTATACAAACAATTATAACTACACATAATTATTGCTCCATTTCTCACTAATTACTATCCGTTCAATCCGTTCCATTTTTCAATTTAATTAAACCACTACAACACATGTAATTTAAATATTCCCAAAAATACGAGGTATTACATACTTCCCCCTTGCAAAGGAATTTCATCCCCGAAATTCGGATATGCCCAATTCTAACAACTTCGAATCCTTACAGGCACTGCATCCTAATGTATTCAAAGTCAACTCATGATAAAATTTTGGTGCCCCCAATATATCCTCGCTAGTGTTGCCATCCTGATTGAAGGCCTACTCATTACGATCCAAGATTAGCAATGAGCCTACTCAACCCATTTCATACCGATATACTCCATCATTCTTAAGGTGTCACATATACAATGCAACACAAAATTGTTGTGAATCCACTAAGAATGCTTCAAAACGATGAGTCAATGCTCCACTAGCTCTATCATCTCAATGATGGAAAAGGACCTACTTCCTTAGGTGCCAATTTCCCTCATTGTCCAAGTCCCATATTTATTTTAATTGAAAAAAATACCCGTAATAATTTCTAACCACTCACGTCTGTCTGTAACTCTTCAGTTCATGATGACGTAACTTTTACGACGTTTCTGATTTATACAAAAATAACTTTGATTAACTCAATCACTACTGAACGACTATAAATCACGTCCGTCCCACGGAACTTGTTAATGCCCACCGTTAATCAACCACATGGAGGATGACAAGGCCTACTACCTCAAGTCTCAATAGACTTCTTTTTAATAATAGTTGGTACGATTTGTTACACGCAACTCTACCAATGGAAATTTCTCCTCTCAATTACCTTAAAGTCTAGAATACACAATTCTCGAATCCGTTAACATCCTAGTCACTTTTCTCATTTACCCCTCAGTCTACGGGTAATATGTCTTATTCACACACAACTTGGTCCCCATCTCCACCTGATAATCTCCATTAGAGGTGGGACGTAAGGATCTCATCCTTGTTATAACGATTTTGGGCAGCACCTCATGCTGGTTCATTCCCTCACTTTAATGAAATGTTAGGCACGCTGGCGGATATTGTAACTCACCCAAATTAATAATAAAATCTCCATATCGATCAGCCAATTCCACAAACCCCTAAAGGAAATCTTACCTTTTTTTCCAGATGTTAGTAACCCAATAATGAGCTTTATCCATCTTCTTACCCATTTTTCACTTGAATCACCAAGTATTGTGAAACTTTTGGTTGATTGCCTCAGACCAACCTTTCCCCCTCTTACGAGTGGTGCATCTGGTGGAAAACTTCCTCGTGTCTTACTCCACACCGATCCATAATCACTACATCCCACATCAAGTGGTACATCTTACTCCTTTTATTGGGGTATACCACAATCGTGACCCATGCATCTGCTCCAAAATTGTGCACTTCCTGGGTTCGTATCATCAGTGAAATCAATATCCTATTTATGCACAAGCTACCCTCATAACTTGACTAAGTACGACTTTTCTCTACTCCCCAAACTATTGGATCCTCTATTTGCTAAGGAGATCCCTTGCTTGTATCTCTATAGTCTTTCAACACATATTTTATATGCTAGCTTTCATTTTTGTACACATATCTGGATTGTCATTCTCCTCGACGAGATTCATTCCATCTTATTTTTCCAATTCTGCTTCTATCTTACCCATATGCATACGTTCAACACATACATTCCACATCTTCTTATCGCGGACGATACTGAAAATCGAACTAACTGGGGCACCCATACACTCTATATCCCCCGCATATTTTCATAATTATACCAAACGTAAGATATTTATATCAAACTGGGCCTTACATACTTGGTGTGACTATACGGTAAGGGTATACTCAATTACTCGACTAATTATTCTCGAGATTGCCCCACCGATCCACTATTGGTGCATACTTCCACAATGCTTCCTACATAGTACTACCAGGATCCACTGGCCTTAAATTGTAAAATAACCCTCAACTTAAGGTTTTATCCTCATACACTTGCAATAACTAAAGTAATAAATCCATGCCATAATGACCACACATCTCCTAACTCTCGACGCTCACTAAGGTTCATGCGTGGGACGTCTCGCAAGCGAAATCCTCCCCGATACACTACTACCTAACATTATTGGTCATCGAGATCCGTAGGCTTAAAGAACATAATCAGGACACCCAAAATCCTGTCCCTATGCGTGTAAGTCTAATCCGCAACTCCTACATCACTAAAGCAGTCATACAACACTACGCTCGCACTATCACTAAGTTCCCAGTGCTGAATCCATAACGAGCTAAATCTCACCGCTCGACGATAAACCCGATATATCATGAATAATATAAGTAAAAGTCCCTACACACCGGGATCAAATATAACAAGATAAATATACTCTCAAAAATCTTCCCTACAATGTAATATATACGCGGGCTTGGCTCTCTTTTAAGATGAGACATCGCCAAAACAACACATCCTGCCCTGGAACAGCGGACATTATAGCTTTACTGTGTAATCGCCCACTATCGTTCAACCATCGCTAACTAGACATACCCAGGATAACATCATACTCGAATAACGTATCTCTCTAAAATAAAAAATCCACTAAGTCATATCCTGTTAGTGTTTATAATTGCTCCGCTATAGGTGGAAGTAAAGAGAGCCCCACTAATCAACGGTAACTATACATATAAACCCAGAAGTGATACTAAGGATAATCCCACTAAACCCATCTCACTCGCAAATCTAGTTCTAGCCAAAATACGGTGACGCACCCGTGCATGTAAAACTTACCCCATTTATCCAAGGATAAAAAAAAATTATACCTTCAATCGCTAATGGCACTGTCTGCTCAACTGGTTTCTGGACCTAATACTTGTGTTTGAACTATCCCAAGAACTGTTGTTATTGTTGCCCCTACTAGGCACCTTGCCCCTGTCCCTTATTTCGCTTCAGACAAGATCGACGCATGTAATCCTTCTCTCCACATATAAAACATCTTCCTGTGAAAACCCCCTGTCTCTGGCCCTACTATCCATGTCAAGGTTGCCTTAATCTGTGAACCTTATAGCCTCAACCCTGATGGCTACCCCAGCTATTCCCTTGGCTCCACTGGCCTTGTGGAACACAGTTATAGCCCTGATGGCCCTATATGAATCCACATTCAATCATTCGAAATTCCCTTGATCTGAATCTCTTAAATGGGTCCTTCTACTGGTTATCCCCTATATGGTGTCCCACTAACACCAATACATCCACTCTTGCTCTACCGAATAAACTCTCTGATTCTCTAGGTTCCTTTCTCATGGAAGCATTGATAATGACCTTATAAAAGTACGACATTGAAAACATCAACGTAAGTTGTCTAAGCCGGATTTCCACTTCAATCCTGGCATATTCTACCCATGAGTCCTTCATTAACTTAATGACCCTTTTTCTCCTTCGTATCCACATCATTGGGTACAAATTTTTCTAAGCATGGACATTCTTTCTTATACTCATCCACTGTCTAGATCTCTTATAAAAAGTACAGAAATTTCCTTTCCATCTCTATTCAATTAGCAAATGAAAGGATTTATGGTTAAACCGCGCCCCAAATTCCTCAATATTCTTGTTATTTCTCCTCAAATGTGGTGATTAGCTCCCGTCACTATAACACTGCTCCTATGAGTTTCAAAATCTCCCAAAATTAAATCTTTGAGTGTAATTGCACTCCACCATTTGTAATTATCTTTGGGTGTTCTCCTTCCATTGGTTAGATAACACACGTCCACACTTTCCCCAAACTCTTGCGGATGGCCCTTCTGAAAAGCCCTTCCGACTCTCTCTCATACCGATCGCACTGAGTGAGTCTAGATTGGTGTCACCATTTGTTGGGCGGTACTTGGGGAAACTGTTGCGCCCTAGCGGTCATCACAATATTAAACATATAAGCAACACCAATGGTGACCTCTGCTGCGGTCACCGTCCCCTGAATACTTTGTGGATCCGATTGAGCCTCTCCTCCTATAGTACTCCTAACGAATCTCGATGGTCGTCCTATATCATTCGGTATTTGAAGCCCAATCGAACTCATATATGATTCGCTTCAACCATATGCAATAACAAAAGAACGTAAATCTTAATATGAATTAATAGTCATAAGCATAGGGCTCTACATCAAAGAGAAAGCAACACTAAAAACGTAATAAGCCACACAGATCCTAAGGACACTAGAACCTAGCTATGATACCATTCGACACCCTGCCTATGAAAATAATGGGTGGTCATCCCCCTACTAAAATAAAACAAGAGTCTCATATGGATCATTCTTAGCATCACTGTCGAATTTCAATTTATTACTAACCACCTATTATGTTAACAATTTGTGTCAAATTTTAATCTTGAAATAACCCTACTAAATAAAATCATTCAATGTAAACCCATGCAATAAAAAATATAATCAATCACCCCAATAAATAAATCGAGAAGTGGAGCTAAATAAAACCAAGTACCGAATAAACCATCGATTACTGAAAATCCAATACAATCATTTGAACTTAAATAAATAAAACTGTAATAAATAAGTTTGATAGAAAAGGGTGACATGCCCAACAATATCTGAAGTGGGAACCTAATCTAGATAACAATAGATTAAGTGGCTACTTCAAATTCTATAAGCCTCCACATCAGTTGAATTTATGCATCCCTGGAAAGAATTATCAACCTTGGAGTCCCTATTGCTGGACGCCTAAAAGTTTTTCGGAAAAATTTGAAACGGGTCTGAACCCAAAACCTTTTAAAAATATTTGCAAGTAATTAAAATGCATTAATAAATATGAAACACAACCTTCCATATTTAAGTCAGTGTCGCGCTCGCATGAGATACTCCTCACCTCTCAACTATAGTGTACACTTAACGTATGCATTTTAAATCTTAGCTATCCTACCCATCCTAAGTAAACTCCATATAACCATAGGTCCACACCTTGCCCTGTGTTACGCGTAGTTTATACAATTAGCTTTCACGTCTGTTTAATAATTATAAATCTCAATTATAATTAAATCGGTTCATTTCAAATAACTTTCACTAGTTATTGATTCAATATTCACAAGTTACTATCACATAATTCGTTTTCAATAACTTTGACTAGTTATTCAATCATTATTCACACTTAATTTCTTAAGTCCGTATATAATTTGCTTCATATATATATATATATATATATATATATATATATATATATATATATATATATATATATATATATATATATATATATATCACTCACTATATATGTATAGTCGCAATCCCCAGAGCATTACCTCGGGATGCAAAATCACTAACATGCTATCAAGCTCTAGGGAGTCCACGACAACCTGGGCAACTGGGTTGAAATTTCACCACTGAATCGGAAAAAAAAATGAATATTGGAGGCGATCATGGCCTTAAGTCCATGGGATATAACCATACAACATTATTCCATGGGACTCTAACCCTACGCAGCGTGGGCATGCACAAACCTATGACCCTTGGCAATGGTACCACATATGTTGAGATTCGCCAGAATGACCTCCCACGATGCACAACCTCCATCGATAGCATATCGACTAGGATGGGTATGTTTTACACAATATCATACACACAAATATATCACATACATATACTGTAATACCCCGTAATGTTATGATTTTTAATTATGAGATTAATAAAATGAAATTGCTTTTAATTGTGGGATTAATCAAATTCATTTGGGAAAATTAATTCGAATTTAAATAACTAGAGAGACGAGAGTTAGTATTTAAATATGATGATAATGTTGAATATTACTGAGTGATTATGGTAATAGGTGATTATTGAATTTATTAAAATTGTCGTGAGTTGAAAATACGGCAGTTTCGGTGATTTAGTTGGGAGGTGCGTGTTAGTCATGTCAGGACCCAATTTAATGAATTTAAAAGCATTTTAGTTTTATGTCATCCGTATGATCATTTTGAGTGCGCCAACGTGTCCGAAAGGATCGAGATAGTCAGAAAACACTGGCCAGGAGTTTAGTTTGGGTCCCGGGGAATTTTTAGGCCCACCGGCAACCCGGGAGGGTATTTTAGTCATTCCTATTTTTGGTGAATAGTGACTTACAAAATTTAGGTTTTAATTATCAGCCAACATTTGAGTCCCTTAGGGTTTTCACAACCAAAAAGCATCATGGCAGTTAGAGAGGAAGAGAGGCGAAATTCCAAGGGTTTCCATGGATACAACCAGCACTTAGAGGCTTTTGCACCGCCGCCACCACCACCGAATAGATCAGAAAGCAAGGATCATCCTCATACCGTCTACTTCATCAAATCAGAATATTCATTACCAGTCAAGTGATTTAACTTGCAATAATTCAGTTCATATATCATCCATGTTAGGTTAGAATTGGAGAATAACCTTGAATAATGATAATTGAATGAACTTAAAGAATTGAAATCGTAATCTAGGTAGGTTTTGCATGTAGATTAACTTTCGGGATTTTAACAGCCACGGAATCATGATCCATGTGTAGAGAATAATGAATTTGTAATGAATTATATAGAGTTCTTGAGGAAATAGGAGAACTAGGGTTTTTATATGAAATTTATGTGAATTGATCCAAGAATTTGATGTCCCATTTTGATTTGATGATTCTAAAACGTTGGAAATTATGCAAACATGTTGGTATAATTATTAGTATACTTGGTTGGGAGTTTGGGACATTATAATTAAGAATTAGAGTTGTAAAAAGAGGAAACCCGTAACTGTTAAAGAAAATTCTGGGCAAATACCTGTTGGATGGATCGATCGACTTAAGAATGTCGATCGATCGACCCTTTTCTTCGATCGATCGACCTCTTCTGATTTTTTGTAATTGTTTCCCTTTAAGGTTTAAGGAAAATCAATGGTTCTTAGGGTGATTAATATGATATTGTGGGACTTAGTTAAGGTAAGTAGGGTCTTAGTTGAAGCACGAAAAAATGGATTACCTTAAGGAATTGAATACTATTGCTTACGAGGGACTACCGAGTGAGGTATGGTTAGAAATCGTTCGAATTGAAACTATAATGGGAATAAATGCTGAGGTAAGGATACAAACAGTAACAGATGGGATTTAAGTTATTGAGATAACATTAGAAACTAATAGGAGGCCTAGTAACGTTTTAGGGTAGGTTTAGGTACTCAAATTGATATGACGAGAGAGTTATCAAGTTAAATATATAATTATGTATGATGTTCGAGATAATCTTACTACGTACGAGACTTACTAGATAGAATGTGAATATCTATATTGAAATATGATTACTAAGGTTGTGTGAACGCCTAGTGAATGGATTTCTTATGTGTATGACATACCTACCATACTTGATATCACGGGAGGTCGGTTCTCGAGAAAAGGGCAATCTTATCTTTGTGTGCCTTCGGGGGGATTTAGATGTGACACCCCGCCTAATTAAATACCGGGCGATCACTACTTTATTAAATTAAAATCAAGGTGAACAGTTGGATCATTCTTAGCATCACTGTCGTGAAAATAATTTTTCCAATTTAAACACCCTAAATAATTAAGCTAAGTGTCAAAACCATTTTAGACATTACTTTCCAAATTTTATTTAATAAACCAACATTTAAAACTTTGCATTATTCACAATTTAATAATCACACCACAACTATCCTGGAACATACAATCCAAATAATCAAATATTCAACTAATTGAATCCAACATTGTAATTAAATGAAAACATCCTGACAAAAACATATCCCAAAGAGTAAAATACTGGAAGCATAAATGAATCACAATGTCCAATAAAACAAGTGGATAATGGAAACGGGCGACACATGCCCAACTGAATAAATATGCTAGGAGTGGAATCAAATAAATGAAGTCGTCTAATCAAGAGGCCTACAACTCCCACCTAAGCTGCAGCGCATTCCTTCCAAAGGATCCTATGTAAGACGCCCCTGTGGCTGGGCACCTGTAACATATACATATATATACAAGAGAGAAAAGAAAATGGAACCGGGTCAGAGCCCGATTGTGAAAATGATTTAAAATTTGTTTAGCAAGTATTTAAAATGTTTACAGGCCAATGCAACAACCTATTAGTGCGTCACTCCCTTGAGAAATTCTCACCTCTCTTTTAATGTGCACGCCTATCGCACTAACCTTCCCAACGGTTTAACTTATCTTAGGTTACTCGTAAGATTTAAACTGAATAATTTCCTTATTTAAGAGATTAATTTCATTTGATCACAAAGTCCTCATTTAAACCTTATTTGCTTATAAAGTTTCCTAGTATCATATTATGCTTTTCAAAACAAGTATATCCAAACTGAAATCATTATTCATTTCCTACTTACCACAAACACAGTAGGAAATTCCAAATTCCAAATTTAATATATATATTAAATACTCGTATAATATATATATTCTAACAGTACCCCACATAAAAATTATGGTACGACATACTCTGCTATCCAATCCCCGTCTCACTCGTACTAAGGGAAATACAATTTCGGAATCACTCTCGAACTGTATTAACACATACACAAACCATATTGAGGCGAATCATAGATTCTAAGTCTCTAAGAGGTCAGTACATACCCTCACGTCTCTTAGGACCGTCTGACCATCGATCAGATAGCTTGTACCAAGGATATTTATCTTCTAGGGTATGAGTCAATATCTCCCATAAAGGTCCCATCGAGATAAGACTGTCCCAGCGCGGTAACCTCAGGGATAGAAAGTAACGCGAGCATGATTTTCACACGTATATAGTATATGCATAAACACAGTCATATAAATATACTACTTTTACCATATCAAATTTAGGTTCATCTCATAACCCATAATTATAACATTTGTCCTTATTTCTCATTATTTAGTTATCACTTATAATGATTCGTCTCTTACTCTAATTTGAGGGATTATTCCAACTCACTACGTAACACTCATGAACTCTATCTTTCCAAGTGTAGAATTTCAGTAGGTACTCATCTAATTTCCAACGTAACTATATTATGCGTCTCTCCCTTTAATACATAATTCCATCGTCTCTTATATCTAAATATCCCAAAATGTACATCTCGTCTTACATTAAAGGTCTCATAATTATTAATAAATACTACTGGTCTCCCTTACCTTCCAAAATATTTTAATGAGGATGTCCAAATATTTTTACTCATTTAATTTGAATTTAACTATTTACAACCGGAAATATGAGTCTGCCAGAAGGGGTCGATCGATCGATGCGTCGATCGATCGACACTCTTGGTTCGATCGATTGATCAAACAGGTATGGCGAATTTTGCAGTTTAACAGTTACGGGTTTCATAATCCAACCTATATCAAATCCAGATTTTTAACACCCAAACTCCCAGAAATTCGTACTACAAACATTATAAACCCAAACTAACAATCTTCTACGTAAAGCATGTGAATTATCATCAATAACCATGGATTACAAGGGCAAAACTTGGATAAACCTCATGAACCCTAGAAATTTCTTTAATTTTGTTCTAATCAATCTTTTTCCAGAATTTCTTCTTCTAAAACATCATAAATCCGTGGTTCAACCTCTACATATGAAGGGGATTTCCAGATTTCCATTTATATCATTACTACATGTAATTTCCTATCTTCAACATGGGTTTTCTTCCATGAAACTCGTCCTAATCAATCCCTAGACTAACATGAGTGATGCATTAACGAAAATAAGCAAGATAAACACTTGCCTGGGAATTTCAGAGTTCTGATTTGTGAACGAATTTGGTGTGGTTGCGTTCCCCGTTGCGCGATCTACGTGCTGGTGGTGGTGGCGGTGCAACCGGATGAATTTTCGGCCTAGAACACCTTGGCAAACTCTCTCCTTCCATCTCCTATGGCCATGACTTGTCTTTGGTTGTGTTAACCCTAGAGGGAAACCTTAGACATCTGATATAATCCTTGAAAATTCGTGGGTTTAATTGCCCAAAATTACAAAATGTCTAAAATGCCCTCCCGGGGCGCTAAATCAGCGTAAAAACACCCTGAGACCCAAACTAAACCCCCGGATACACTTTTCTGACTATCTAGACCCTTCCGGATACTTTGGCGCACTCAAAATTACCATACGAGCAACTTATAATTTATTCACTTTTATTAATCAATATTTAGTCCCGACGCGACACGGGCGCGTCCCGACTCAAATTTCCAAAATTGTCATTTTATTCACTCGTGACATTTCATGGAACCAATATTATATCACTCTATTCATTTGTAATATTCAACAAGTCTCCCATAATTACTAACTCACATCACGTTAATAATTATAAAGTAATTAATTTCTGGATTTATATTAAATTAATAACTCACATTAAATTTAATAAATCTCCAAATTAATAAAGCATAAAAATACGGGGTATTACATTAGATTGGTACCTTAAGGACATAGGACTGTGAATGACTTATTTGTGAGTTGATAAGTCCTCTCACCGTGGGAGCGTAGGTATGTGAACTATGTTCGCCTCTAACATGTGTGATTTGTTTTGAGACGGTTCCTGAGTGATTCGGAACACGTGATCCTTACGTACGTCATGTACATGGATTTGATAGCAGAGTATACGTGCACCACAGCTTAGCCTAGGGGTGCCATATATGTATATATATGTATTGTGAGTGATTTATATATATACTTGTGACTGGTTCACTGTTGCTTAGTAGATGTGAATAACTAAGATATTTGAATGGGCTAAGAACGCGAGAATTTAATTAACACTTGAGATAAGTAATATAATGAATGTGAATATGGGTTATGAATATAACTTGTTTGGGTGTTACGAGTAGATACCCTATGATAGAGTGCGAAAGCAAGAATGGTACGGACTAGTTAGTTAGCGGCATAACTAGGATGGGTTAAGGGAATACGTTAGGCGTGCACAATAGTTGAGAGGTGAGAAACTCACGTGAGAGTACGCAACTAACATGTTTATAATATGTGTTATTTAATTGTAATTCAAACACTTGCTAAACTTTTAAACTGTTTTCACCTCGGGCTCTGACCCATTTTCTTCCAAATCTATTTTGTTTTGTAAAAACATTTTAGGTGCCCAGCCACAGGGACGCCAAGCATAGGTGTTCCATTACATTGACATGATGTAGCTGTTGTGGAAGTTACAGGATCTCGGTATTAGACGTCTTCATATTTTGTACTTGATTCTACTCTAGGTTACTCATCTGTTAGGGCATGTCGCCCATTTCTATTTAGAGACAGAATTCTCAGACTTTTAGTTTTATTTCAGATGTTGGTTTATTTATTTAGACTCTTGTATCAGGACTTTATTTTACTCTGGTATTATTATTGGGGTGTTTTCTCCAGACTCAGTTTATTTCTTTTCGTTGATTATTCCTTTGAGATTGTTTAAACGATTAATGGTTATTGACTTAATTACTCTGATTATGTTGACTTAATTAATACAATTTGGCATCTCTCGTTTTAAATATTAGGTGGTTAGTAATAAATTATATGTTTTCGTCAGTGATGCTAGAACTAAACCAACTTGATATTCTGTATTAATTTCATAAAGGAGTAGCTGCCCGATATTTAATTAGTCGGGACGTCACAGGTGGTATCAGAGCATCAGGTTCTAGTGCCCTTTAGGATCTATGCGGCTTATTATGCTTCCAGCGTAGCTTTCTTTGATATAAAGCACTATGTTTGGAATTGTTGATTTCATTGGTGAGGTTACGTTCTCCTGCTATAATGTATATGATACTGAATCTTATTTACATTTGAGTGTGTTCGTGTGCCGAATAGTGCAGTATGTCGTGCGAGTTGGGCGAACAGCAGGAGGCAAAAGCTCAATTGAGGTTATAATGTATATTCAAGAATGATGACCGTAGTTGACGTCACCCCTATTATAGTACGGAAAACCAGGTAGTAAAGGCGGCTTGGACACAACATACGACTTCCCGGAACCACTATAGTAAAAAGTGGGGTCAAATTAGACTCACCCAGCAAGGTTGGAATGGGAGAGAGTCAGACAAAATATTGAAGAGAACCAGAAGTGGAAATACTAGAAATGCGGAGATGGAGTGTGTTTGCTAATGAAGGTAAAATATCCAAAGGCATGGGCATATGTAGGAGTATGGCTAATAGGGAGTGAAAATTTGGGTTAAATTTTTTTCTTGGCTCGTAAAAGCAGAGTTACAATGGTGAGAGGCAACCACCACACTTAGAAGTGGAATGTATTGTCAAGAGAATGAGCATACGTATGGCTTGGCCATAAGTTCCTTCATCAGATGTTCAGGATAAGATGCGAACGTTTTTTTGAACTCACACAAGAAGGTCGGACAAAGGTCACTTTGTGAAAAGAAATTTAATTAATTAGCAAACCTTACACCGGATGAAGTAGGTGCAATGGAGATGAGGACATTAAAGGGGAAAATTAACTTACAAGAAGAATTGTTAGTACTTATAGGGAATTCTGCTTGGACGGTCAATGCAGATGGTAACAATGTCGCATTTTGTTAATATGGAGGTAAACGCTTCCTTGTGTGGGGAGCTACAAGAATAATTTTTTTTAGATAGAGTAATATTAGGGGAAATGGTGTTGGTCAAGCACCACAAAGGGGAGACCCATCAGGGGACCCGTTTAAATGATTCGGATAACTGAATTGTTACCGAGCGATGGTGATTTCAGTAACAGCTGTTAAAACCAATAGTGTATTCCTTACGGCCATCAAAGTTAAGGGAACAACGGAGGTAGTCATCAGAGTCGAGACTACCAATGTCCAAGAGAAGGACAACCTTAACAAGGTCAGTGTGACCAGAGATAAGTGGAGTATGTGTAGAGGTACTAATTTGGGAAGTAAAACCCATGCGTTAAAATTTTTCCCGAAGCAAGTATAGGGATAAGGGTATGGTGCCTAGCTAGGGCAATAGTTATTAAAAATTTTGGTTTGGTACGGACAAGCGTGTTAAGTCCAGGAATAGTTAAACAGCCAGGGCGATTGGCAAGGTAGAAGTATGATTTATATCCTTAGATGATGTTGCGTGATGTATGAGTTAGGAACGAGTTACTACATTTTATTTATTTCTATATTTGCATGAGAGTCGAGTTTAGTGCGTATATCGGCAATGTTATTATCTATGTGAATATGTTTTTCTAGTATAGTGGGGTTACCTTTAATGTTATCCGCGGAGGATGAATGGGTGTATCGATAGTGGTGTATACCATATTAAAATTTCTCGTTTTAGTGATGTGTTATACGAGTATGATATTATCCTAATTATGGTTATATAATATACTTAAACCGATAGTGTGCGGTTATTGCAAGTCTATCGGGGTTACTACCTTGGTGTAGAATGTTTTGTACTGGCGAGGCCCCATCTACGAGACGGTCGGGCTCGAGTTTATATATTTGTATATATCTTTATATATATATTTGTATATATGTATAATGGTCTCGGATGTTTGTTCTCGATATGTGTATGGACTTTATTGATATAAATCGGAGTGTATTTGGTTTACTGTTCAGCGGAAAGATTTAGCTGGTTATTATAATTAATGCTCAGGATGTGGTAAGAATAGTGCATTGTTATATCACCCTTTAGAGATGTGGTAGTTAATACTCATAGTTTTATGTCTGGGGATGGGATTTTGAGATCCCCAATTATATTTGCATGATGTATATGGAATGTGATTACCATTAATGTTAAGAGACAGTGTTTTTCGGAAGGAGTTCCTTGTTTAAGTGTAATTGTGGAAGGAGATGTAACTTTATTGTCAAGAGACGGGAATACATGGGTACTTGTTATGGACTGAGGGTCTAACGAATTCCGATGACCGATAATGCTAGGTAGTAGTGTATCGGGGGGGTTCCTTGTTTGGATTTTGCTTTGCGAGACATCCCATGCATTAAACTTAGCGTAAGGTTGGTAGTAAGGAGATGTTTGGCCATTCGTCCATGATTTAGGTACCTCTATCTTTAGGGAAGTATGTAGTTATAACAATAAGTCAAAGGGTAAATTACGATGTAAGGCTAGTAGATCCAGTTGTTAGTGAGGAAGTACTAATAATTTTGTTTTATTTTGGCGAGTTGAAGGATGAAATGATGTTTAGGAGGATTTTGAATTTCAAATTTGGGGGTGATTGAGAACGCCCAAGTGGTAGAGCCACATTGCAAATGCAGGGTCAATAAAGAGTTTGGAGTACTTATGAAGCATATGTGATGTTTAAACCCGTTTGCACGATGTATAGGGTGTATGGACACCTTTGTTTGCTGGTGTCAGAATCGTCGAAAGAAGACACATAGATAGGTGAAATTATTACTTGTGGGACTAACATAATGAAATGGAAGTGGTAGAGTGGATTAAGCGTCGTGATAAGGATGACAATATATAGATTCATGTGCAATCAGAGTAGCACGTCCAAAATTGATTGAAGGGCAGTGGAAAGCCATTTAAAAAGGGGGTATCCCTTGAGAAGACAAATATTTAACTATTATGGACAAATTTGGAGCGGAGTTCCACCCAATCGAATGTTGAGGGAGGTTTAAACGTAAATAGAGTGAGTATATCAATATAATATAAAGAGTCCAGATGTGCACAATGTGGTGAAAAGTGCACGGGTCAGAACTTTTGGTAGACGCCGAGGGAAGAAGAGGGTGTGTAAGTATCACTTAACAGGAAGAATTATTCCTGGAAGTCGATATTGAAAGGGGTATAGTAAGTAGTAGATCGGTTGGGGTAAGAAGATCATCCAGATGATTTTTATCAATCCGACGATTCCAGTGATGGAAGAGTCCAGTTGGTAAATTTCTTTGAGGGGTTGCCAACTTATAGATAAGTAACGAGTTCCTTCGAATGTGTGGAACAGGTTGTCCAGAAGGAAAGAAATTTTTATATCCATGGGTAATTTACACTATTAGATAGTGAACGCACCGATATGTGGTCCTACCAGTACTATTCTGAACTAGGATGAGATCCTTGAAATCCACCTTCAACATGGGGTATCAGGAAGTAGTGGGGATAACATTTCGTTTTGAGAAGATGTCTCACCTATAGCCTGAGGAGTAGGCACAAGGTGATTGACGACCGGTGGAACTGTATGAAAGTAATTTTGGACTCATTGCGATCATTTCATTTTCACAACGGATATAGTTAGTAAGAGAAGTATAATATGGTAATGGGGAGAGGATGTTACCTAATAGTAGAGTTGTATGAAAGCACCCATACCTATTTATAGTGGACAGGGTGCTTACTGAGGTTTTGTGTGGATAAACCTTACCATCCTTCCTCTGGATATTTAGAGGTGAGCGGATTAGCAGAATTTTGGATCAGTCAAAAGTTAGAGTCCGATGACTATAATGGGATAACCACAAACCGTCTTAAGTGGCTTTTTTCCTTTTGTAAAAGTTACACCGCTGGGAACGGAGATTCGAAGAACGGAAAAGAGTAGTCAGATGTCCTATGGTTTCTCCCAGGATAGGAGTTTTGCGTTTAGATAAATGCGGGAGTTGATACGAGGTGAGGTGCGAACTCCATATAATATTGAGATGATACGGCCAATGAGATGTAGGCTATTCTTTAAGAATGTTGTTTAGTAAGAGCACATATTGAGGTGAATTTATGGAAATGTGACCCTATAACTGATAAAGTGTCGAGACTATTTAACAATCTTGTTTTGAAGTGTGGGCTAAAGTGATTGGGCCTCAATTTGAATTTTATTTTGAGTACTGGAGGATACCTAACTTTTCCAGGTATGCCTTAATTTTCTAAATTACGGGACGAAATTCCATTATTAGGGGGAAAGTATGTAATACCCCATATTTTTATGTCTTTTAATTATGAGATTAATAACACGAAATTGCTTTTAATTGTGGGATTAATCACATTAATTTGGAAAAATTAATTGAAAATTAATTCGGATTTAAATAACTAGCGAGACGAGAGTTAGTATTTAAATATGATGATAATGTTGAATATTATTGAGTGATTATGGTAATAGGTGATTATTTAATTTATTAAAATTGTCGTGAGTTGAAAATAGGCAATTTTGGTAATTTAGTTGGGACGTGCGTGTCAGTCGTGTCAGGACCTAATTTAATGGATTTAAAAGCATTTTATTTTTATGTCATCCATATGATCATTTTGAGTGCGCCAACATATCCGAAAGGGTGGAGATAGTCAGAAAACACTAGCCGGGGGTTTAGTTTGGGTCCCAAGGCATTTTTAGGCCTAACCGGCAACTCGGGAGGGTATTTTAGTCATTCCTATTTTTGGTGAATAGTAACCTACGAAATTTAGGTTTTAATTATCAGCCAACACTTGAGTCCCTTAGGGTTTTCACAACCAAAAAGCATCATGGCAGTTAGAGAGGAAGAGAGGAGAAATTCCAAGTCCATGGCTACAACCAGCACTTAGAGGCTTTTGCACCGCCGTCACCACCACCGAATAGATCGGAAATCAAGGATCATCCTCATACCGTCTACTTCATCAGATCAGAATCTTCATTACCAGGAAAGTGATTTAACTTGAAATAATTTAGGGCATATATCATCCATGTTAGTTTAGAATTGGAGAATAACCTTGAATAATGATAATTGAATGGACTTAAAGAATTGAAATCGTAATTTGGGTAGGTTTTGCATGTAAATTAACTTTTGGGATTTTAGCAGCCACGAAATCATGATCCATGTGTAGAGAATTATGAATTTGTAATGAATTATATAGAGTTCTTGAGGAAATAGGAGAACTAGGGTTTTTATATGAAATTTATGTGAATTGATCCAAGAATTTGATGTCCCATTTTGATTTGATGATTCTAAAACGTTGGAAATTATGCAAACATGCTGGTATGATTATTAGTATACTTGGTTGGGAGTTTGGGATGTTATAATGAATAATTAGAGGTGTAAAAAGAGGAAACCCGTAACTGTTAAAGAAAATTCTTGAAAAATACCTGTTGGATCGATCGATCGACTCAAGAATGTCGATCGATCGACCCCTTTTCTTCGATCGATCGACCTCTTCTAATTTTTGGTAATTGTTTCCCTTTAAGGTTTAAGGAAAATCCCAAAGCTGGTAATGATTCTTAGGGTGATTAATATGATATTATGGGACTTAGTTAAGGTCAATAGGGTCCTAGTTGAAGCCCGAAAAAATGGATTACCTTAGGGAATTGAATATTATTGCTTACGAGGGACTATCGAGTGAGGTGCGATTAGAAATCGTTCGAATTGAAACTATAATGGGAATAAATTTTGAGGTAAGGATAAAAACAGTAACGGAGGTGCTCTAAGTTACTGAGATAACATTAGAAAATAATAGGAGGCCTAGTAACCTTTTGGGGTAGGTTTCGGTACTCAAATTTATATGACGAGAGAGTTATCAAGTTAAATATATAATTACGTATGATGTTCGGGATAATCTTCCTACGTACGAGACTTACTAGATAGAATGTGAATATCTATATTGAAATATGATTACTAAGGTTGTGTGAATGCCTAGTGAATGGATTTCTTATGTGTATGACATACCTACCATACTTGCTATCACGGGAGGTCGGTTCTTGGGAAATGGGCTATCTTATCTTTGTGTGACTTCGGGGGGATTTAGATTGGTACCTTAAGGACATAGGAATGTGAATGACTTATTTGTGAGTTG
This sequence comes from Sambucus nigra, assembly GCA_949130495.1. Taxonomy (NCBI): domain Eukaryota; kingdom Viridiplantae; phylum Streptophyta; class Magnoliopsida; order Dipsacales; family Adoxaceae; genus Sambucus; species Sambucus nigra. Next base: position 146,123,721 of record OX422211.1, read on the forward strand.
ATAAATCAACTGACCATGGGAGCGTAGGTATATGCATGAGCCATGGGTATGCGAACTATGTTCGCCTCCAATTTGTGTGATTTTTTTTAGACGGTTCCCGAGTGATTCGGAACACGTGATCCTGACGTACGTGATGTACATGGATTTGATAGCACAGTATGCGTGCACCGCAGCTTAGCCTAGGGGAGACATATATGTATTTATATGTATTGTAAGTGATTTATATATATACTTGTGACTGGTTCACTGTTGCTTAGTATATGTGAATAACTAAGATATTTGAATGGGCTAAGAACGTGAGAATTTAATTAACACTTGAGATAAGTAATATAATGAATGTGAATATGGGTTATGAATATAACTTGTTTGGGTGTTACGAGTAGATACCCTATGATAGAGTGCGAAAGCAGAAATGGTACAGACCGGTTAGTTAGCGGCATAACTAGGATGCGTTAAGGGAATACGTTAGGCGTGCACATTAGTTGAGAGGTGAGAAACTCACGTGAGAGTACGCAACTAACATGTTTATAATATGTGTTGTTTAATTATAATTTAAACACTTACTAAACTTTTAAACTGTTTTCACCTCGGGCTTTGATCCGTTTTCTTCCAAATATATTATGTTTTGTAACAACATTTTAGGTGCCCATCCACAAGGACGCCAAGCATTGGAGTTCCATTACATTGACGTGTTGTAGCTACTGTGAAAGTTACAGGATCTCGGTATTAGGCGCCTTCATATTTTATACTTGATTCTACTCAGAAATACTCATCTGTTAGGGCATGTCGTCCATTTCCATTTAGAGATAGCATTCTCAGACTTTTAGTTTTATTTCAGATGTTGGTTTATTTCTTTAGACTCTTGTATCGGGACTTTATTTTACTCTGGTATTATTATTGGAGTCTTTACTCCAGACTCAGTTTATTTCTTTTCGTTGATTATTCATTTGAGATTGTTTATATGATTAATGGTTGTTGACTTAATTACTTGGATTATGTTGACTTAATTAATAAAATTTGGCATCTATCTTTTTAAATATTAGGTGGCTAGTAATAAATTATATGTTTTCGTCAGTGACACTATAAGTGTACCAACTTGATATTTTGTATTAATTTCATAAAGGAGTAGCTACCCTGTAGTTAATTAGTCGGGATGTCACATATACTGTCTCTAAACCCGTATATATATATATAGGGAAAGGATCAAGTGATGTCTCAGTTTGAGAACCCTGAATGAGGTCTATTTTTTTAAAATAGTAAAAAAATATTTTGGAGCTGATTTTTTTTTATGGATTTTAAACATTTCAGTAGGACCATAAAAAAATAATCAACTCAAAATGATTTTTTTTGCTATTTTAAAAAAATCGGTCAAATTCTGTAAGTTTTTATGTTGTTTTTAAGGTATTAAAAACTAAAAATGTTTGACCGATTTTTTAAAATAGTAAAAAAATTCATTTTGAGATGATTATTTTTTTATGGTCCTATGAAATGTTTAAAAACCATAGAAAAAAAATCATCTCCCAAATATTGTTTTTACTATTTTAAAAAAATGGACCTCATTCAGGATCCTTAAATTGGGGGACCTCACTTGATCCTCTCTCTCTCTCTCTCTCTCTATATATATATATATATATATATATATATATATATATATATATATATATATATATATATATATATATATATATATATATATATATATATATATAATCAATAACCCGACTAACCGTGTCTATTACTAGTAGCATTAGCGTAGACTCCAGAGTGTCAATTCCCATTCTCTTTATTAAATAATACCTTGTTTAGTATTTTGAACATGTGACCATCCTCAACTAGCCCGTATTCCCTTTTTATCAAATTTCCATCCTGAATTCATACTAAATTTTCTCGAGTACTATTTGTCCCCAATACTTTAAACTTGACCACAATATAACCTAATCACCTCAAGGTATTTTAGAATACTCTAAGGTCATTTTCCAAAATCCAATTTCTTTTTACAGACATCCAAAACCAACCCGGAATTTCTCGAATAACAAAACTCATTAAAACAAACAAACTCGGCAACATTGGGAAGTCGAACCACTTCGACCTAGGGAACGAAGTGGTTCGCTCCTGCTGTCAAGCCCAAAATGACGTAGCTTTGTCCTGTGTGAAATTTGTCCATTATTTCGTTCGCTCCTGCTGTCAAGCCCAAAATGACGTAGCTTTGTCCTGTGTGAAATTTGTCCATTATTTATACCATAATTCAACCCCAATCACCCTCTTAATCATCCTTATACACTACCCAACCAATATAATTCATAAAGGAACATGTTTTTATATATTTCTAGCACCCAAAAAATATCTTAACCCAAAGGTTTGAATCATTAATCATCTAATTATTCCATATTTTTAATTTTTAATGATTAACACCTTACGATAACGTATTTTCGATTCAAGAACATAACTAATTATGATCAATCCTATAAAGCTTTATCAAGATCCTACTGTTATCACGTGGGATTCATTCAACAATCTCATATACAAATTCACATAACATTTTATGGAATCAACTTCTTAAAAACCCCATTTACCTGCGAATTCTCACCCAAAAATCATTTTTTGACCCATTATGGATCAACCGTGTACTCGAAATCACCATCCGAGTCACCAACCATCAATATCCTATCTTATTCCCAATACGACACCACACGCGCATCCCGAATAAGATCGTGTCGACTTGTTGCTTTTAGCCACTTACGACTTCTATAAAATAATACAATTTCGTTTACTTATCACACAAGAAAATATAATATTATACAAGTAAGTATAACAACACATAATTATTACTCCATTTCTCGCTAATTACTATCCATGCAATTCATTCCATTTTTCAATTTAATTAAATCTCAATGACACCTGTAATTTAAATATTCCCCAAAATATGGGGTGTTACATTCAAGTGCATGTATTGTATTGTAAATGTATTCTAATTTTTAAGAGAATAAACTTGAAAACTATTTTTTAAAATGGTTGGATTTTAAATAAGGTTAATTCAAGATGAATGAAGCATTCTTCATTGAAGTAACTCCCTCCTTGTAAATAATAATTTTCAAACAATACATGATATGCCCCAAGTGTGACCTCGACCCAGAGACACCAACCTCGGCCGAGATTATGGCCGACGTTGGACATGTATTGGACATGCGATATCAGCCCTCGGCCATAGCAAGGTCGGCCTAGGCCGACACTACCATGAGCCTCTCCAAGGGACATCACAAGGATCAGCAGCATTCTCGTATACCTTGGAATGGCAACCTCGGCCAGACATAGGCCGAGCTTGCAGGAATCCACCAGCAACCTCATCAAGACATTAGTTGATACTCCAAACACTCCAGCTCAACCTCGTCTCAGGCCGACCTTGTCCATTGTCTCGGCTAGAATTAAGCCGAGACCTCCATGGAATACTCGGACTGAATGAGTACCTAGACTTACCAACCTCGGCCTCTCCCAGGCTGAGGTCATACACCAGGCGCGATAGCCGAGCATCTGCTGACATTTGGATAAGGGCACGTGGACACAAATCAGTTATAACAAGATTATTCCCCACACGTGGGGAGAATATTGCATCATCATTCTCTACATGTGACAGTGACAGATGGCTTTCCCATATTGGTGAGGCAATCACACACATGCACATTACATGCATGGGGGGTACATTACACCCCCCAGGTACTATATATAGAGGTCATCCCCTACCTTACAAGGGATCCAGATATACAACCCTAGCTGAAACTCTGTCTAGATACACAGTAGAGAGAGAAAGCTTGAGAGATTGTATCTATGGCCATTAGTGTCTTATTACAGTGAGGTTATTCACACACACAGTGGACGTAGGCCAATTTAGGCTGAACCACTTATGTCCTGGTGCTCTCTCCTCTTCTCCTCATCTCATTATCTTGCCTTTTACATAACTATTCTTCCATTGTTGTTCTTAGATTGAGCTTGGAAACACCTTACCTGGTGGTGCTAATTCCAGCATCATCATTTTGGCGCCGTCTGTGGGAAGAGAAAAGAAGCTCTCTTCCTCTTCTTCAGCTTAACCTCACTGGAGACTCTGGTGGTGAACTAGGCACCGCCCCTTGCGTGGAGCTGCTTCACCATTGAAAGAGGTCCTTTGAGGTACTAAGCTCATCTGCCACTCAAGCTCTATAGTGTTAACATATGGCACCAGAATTACCACCGCCTCTTCTGCCACCTGGGGGTGGCCTAGTTCCAGTCAGGCGCCCCCCCAGTCCGAAATGGCGGAGGTAGGTACAGCCTTGAGATCTTTAGCTGCAACATAACAAGCTATGCATGAGCAATTTGCACAGCTCAGCCAAACTATGATGAGGCCACCTGGAGTCTCACCGGATATGATCACTCCGGCGGCAGTTCAGCCTCATCCTGACGCCAAGGGACCACCCCAGGCACCAATGAAGGACCAGCCTGCACCCCAGCGGAGAAGGGACGTTGCTGACCCTAGGCGCTTGTGCCTGGGGAGGCAGGGAAACCCTTGCCCAGAGGACAGGTATGATGATCTAGAGGCGGAAGAAGCCCCGGAAGACTGCTGGGAACCGTATGAGGTGTCAAATAACACTGTACGACCTCTTAGGCAAAGTCAAGGTTGTGTCGGCCGAAGAGGTGAAGAGGCCCAATAAAGAGGGTCAGCCTTTGATAGGTTGAGCAGAGGGTCGGCCTTTGAGATATTGGGCCCGATAAATGACCTAAGACAGAGACTGTCGAGATCAAGGAGCGCAACAGGCTCTCAGAGAGGGAATAGGCAGGGTCGGCCAGATCAAGGCCGACACTGTGAAAGAAGAGGCAGGGAATAGGAAGAGGTCAACAGCCGACGTGTCGCGGTAGGGGAACCCTCGGTCCATCCCATGGAGGTGGCAGGGGATAACCTCGGCCAAGTCGATGGTAGAAGACCATGGAATAAATCTATCCAGCGCCTTGAGGAGAAGATATGAGACCTCATCAAAAGCAGGGACCCATTGCAAAGGGGTTACTCAGAGGGCTCCCCATTTGTGGCTAGGATAGTGGGTTTCCCAATCCCAGCTAAGTTCAAGCCTCCTATGGTGTCTCCCAGGTATGATGGCAACACTAACCCTGTACATCATATTGAGATGTACCAGTCGGCAGCAGACATCTACTTGATACCCGATGAGATAAAGTGTAGGGCCTTCTCTGGGACCTTAATGGGGGCAGCGCACAGTTGGTTCACCTCCCTTCCGAAGAACTCAATTGAGAACTTCAAAGGCTTGGCTGAACGATTCATCCACAACTTCTTCTTTGGGGTGAGGCCTCAAAAGAAGACTACCCACTTGCTGTATGTCAAGCAGGCCAAGGATGAGAGCCTAAGAGACTACATAGCGAGATTCAACAAAGAGAAGTTGGAGGTCGAAGATTATGAAGAGAACATAGCCATGACCGCCCTTATAGGAGGTCTCCAGAAGGGGAAGCTATTGTGGAAACTTGCGGAAGACCCCCCTAGGTCTATGGAGGAGCTGTTGGCAACCGCAGGTAAAGTAATGAATGCGAAAGAGGCAATGGCCGCCAAGTATGAGGATGAGAACCGCGGTGGCAGTAGAAAGTCCCAAAGCAAGAAAGATGGGAAGAAGAGGTCGGGTGATGATAAGTTCGCTCACTATACACCTCTGACTGTAAGCTACGAGCACATACTCAATGAGATTAAGACTGACAGGACTCTGAGATGGCCAGAGAAACTGAAGGCCCCACCACATAAGAGGAACAAAAACCTATGCTGCGAGTTCCACCAGGATCATGGCCATGTCACGGATAGATGCTTCGCTTTAAAAGATGAGATTGAAAAGATATTAAAATCTGGAAAGCTGAGGAAGTATGTGGATGGTAAGGCTCCAAAGGGTGGAAGAGATGACCCTAAGAAAAGGAGTAATGACAAATGACGTGACAGCGTCCCAGCGCAAAGAGACTATGACTCAGAGGGTGATGATGAAGACGATTCAGATCTTCCGCCGAAAGATGATAACACCCCAGTGAAGAGGGTTGGTAGGATCTCGTTTTGTGTAGACACCATATGCGGAGGATTTGCAGGAGGTGGCTCTGAAATAGCTGATAGGAAGGCTCATGTGGCAGAGGCCAAGTCGGTGGCCAAACTTGAGGTTGTGAACCTAACGTCTTCCGACACAGTACAGAAGAGGAAGAAGGTGGACATAGACACCCTTGTAGTTGGGTTCTCCAGACTTGACTTCAAGGGTATCTTGGCCCCCCAGGATGACCCTTTGGTCATAACGACAAGGGTGCATGGGTGTGAGGTGCAGAGGATCCTGGTAGACGGGGGGAGCTCGCCAGATGTGATGTTTTGGCCTTGCTTCAAGAGCCTGGGTCTTAGTAGAGCAAGGTTGATACCCTATCATCACCCTTTGATGGGATTCAATGGAGAAAAGGTCCACCCCTTGGGCATGTATGAGATGGACATACGGATGGGTGATGAGTGGCCTAAGAGGCTGACGAGGAAGATAATTTTTCTTGTAATGAACGAGAATGTATTCTCGGCCTATAACCTCATCATAGGAAGAGTGGACCTAAAAGAGTTTGAAGCTGTACCGTCGACGGTCCATCAAATGCTAAAATTCCTGACCCCCTATGGGGTAGGGGAAGTACGAGGTGACCAGATCATAGCTCGGCAATGTTACTTCAACTCGGCCGAAGAGAGGGAGGCCCATAAGAGGGCAACCACCACTTATAGCATTGATACTATTGATCCAAGGGATGAGACGAAATTGAAGAAGGGAGAGGCCGCGGAAGAGGTAGAATCCATCGTCCTCAATGAGGACGAGCCAAAAAAAACCATCCAGGTCGGTAAAGCCCTTAATTCAGAAATTAAGGAAGAGTTGATAAACTTCCTCAGAAGGAGGCGAAGTGTCTTCGCATGGAGTCACGCAGACATGCCTGGCATCGACCCTGAGGTGATGAGTCACAAGCTCAACGTGACCAAAGATGCCAAGCCTATCAAACAAAGACGAAGAGTCTACTCCAGGGAGAAATACGATGTCATCCGAGAAGAGGTCAAAAAGTTAGAAGAGGCTGAGTTTATAAGAGAAGTTACCTATCCGGAGTGGCTTTCAAATGCAGTCATCGTGCCCAAGGCTAATGGGAAGTGGAGAATGTGTGTTGATTTCACCGACCTGAACAGATCTTGCCCAAAAGATAGCTATCCCTTACCTCGGATAGATCATATGGTGGATGCCACGGCAGGACACGAGCTCATGAGCTTCATGGACGCGTATTCAGGCTATAACCAAATCTTCATGGATGCTGAAGACTCAGAGAAGACAGCCTTCATTACCGACAAAGGGACGTACTCCTATAAAGTGATGCCCTTCGGTCTGAAAAATGCAGGGGAAACATACCAACATCTTGTCAATAAGATGTTCAAAGAGCAAATAGGTAAGACTATGGAGGTATATGTAGACGATATGCTAACAAAGAGCTTGAAAGCTTGCACTCACGTAGCAGACCTTGAGAAAACCTTTGATGTTATGGACTCATACAGAATGAAACTCAACCCAGCGAAGTGTGTCTTTGGAGTAGGAGATGGGAAGTTCCTGGGATTCATCGTTAACCAGAGAGGAATTGAAGCGAACCCTGAGAAAATCAAGGCATTACTTGACATGAAGACTCCTAGGAATATCAAGGATGTCCAAAGACTCACGGGGAGAGTGGCTGCCCTTAACAGGTTTGTTTCTAGGGCAATGGACAAGTGTCTTCCATTCTTTAAAGTTCTAAGAAAGGTCTTCCAATGGGACGAAGAGTGTGAAAAAGACTTCAACCAACTCAAATCTTACTTGGGATCCCCCTTATTGCTATCTCGACCCGTCGCAGGAGAAAAGTTGTATGTGTATCTGGCAGTCTCTAAATCAGCCATCAGTGCAGCCATAATACGGGAAGACGATGGGATCCAAAGGCCTGTGTATTTTAACAGTAAAGCCCTTCAAGGGGATGAACAAAATTACCCTCGCATGGAAAAGTTGGCCTATTCCCTGATACATGCTTGAAGAAAAATGAAGCCCTACTTCCAAGCTCACTCCATGGTAGTCCTCACTGACTCCCCACTAAGACAGGTCCTGTATAAACCTGAGAAATTCGGGAGGTTGATGACCTGGGCCATCGAGTTGGGGGAGTACGATCTTGCCTACCAACCTAGGACAGCCATAAAAGGGCAAGCCCTCGCAGATTTTGTTGCTGAGTTCACATGGGAAGAGGCCGAGGCAGAGAAAGGCCTGGGGGGCATGGAAGAGACAAACCGCAGTGTCTTCCGAAATTAGGAAGAGACGACACCAAATGTCTTCCGAAAGAAGGAAGAGACGACACCAAGTGTCTTCCGAGATCTGGAAGAGGTCGCATCCAAAAAAGTTATGAGCAGAATTGCGGAGGATGAGGAGGATCGATATCTTTTCAAACAAGGAGTCATGACAGAAGGAGCCTTTTCATCAGATACAGACATCTAGAGCCTCTTCGTTGATGGCTCTTCCTGTGATAGTGGAAGCGGTACCGGGTTGATACTCTCGGCTCCAGATGGTGCGAACATTGAATACGCTCTGAGGTTCAACTTCCAGGCCTCAAACAACGAGTCCGAGTATGAGGCCATGATAGCAGGTCTCTTATTGTCAACAACTCTTCGCGTAAAGCGACTCCTACTCCACAGCGACTCAAGGTTGGTGGTCAATCAAGTACTGGGGATCTATGAGGCCAAAGATGAAAGGATGGCCAAGTACTTGAAGAGGGTAAGAACGATGTTAGAATATTTTGAAGAGGCAAAACTGAAGAGAGTGCCTCGACAAAGTAACAGTCACGCAGATGCATTGGCAAGGCTGGCCTCGGCAATGAAGATATATGTTAGAAGGACCATTCCGATCGAGGTCTTGAGAAAGGCAACCATCGAGGAAGAAGAGGTATGTAACCCGTGTCACAATTTGAACCTAGGAGACTCATGGATCGACCCCCTCGTCAAGTATATTAGAGGGGGAGAGCTACCTGAGTCCAAGCTAGAGAGGAGAAAATTGAGATATAGGGCTGCCAAGTTCTCGATGATAGGAGACGTCTTGTACAAAAAGGGATTTCTATTGCCTCTCCTCAGATGTGTGCATCCCACGGAAGTTCCCCGGGTCTTACAAGAGGTTCATGAGGGTTTTTTCTCTAGCCACATAGGGGGAAGACCCTTGGCCAAGAGAATCATCACACAGGGGTACTGGTGGCCAACTTTGTCCAAGGACGCCGCAGCTTACGTAAAGAGGTGTGATAAATGTCAAAGATTCACCACCATTCCTTATCAGTCCCATCATCCTATGACGTCAATCACCTCTCCATGGCCATTTGCAGTATAGGGGATTGACTTAGTAGGACCCCTCCCAAGAGCTGCTAATAATTATAGATTCTTGATAGTTGCCATCGACTATTTTTCAAAGTGGGTGGAGGCAGAGCCGATGATAACGATCACAGAGCAGAAGACCTTCCAATTTATTTAGAGGAATATCATATACAGATATGGCCTCCCAAACACTCTCATCTCGGACAATGGGACCCAATTCAAGAACTCTTCTTTAGAAAAGTATTACCTAAGAGTAGGAATAAAGCAATTCTTCTCATCTCCTGGACGACCTCAGGCAAATGGTCAGACCGAGGTCACAAACAGAACTATCCTGGATGGAATCAAGAAGAGGTTAGAAGATGCGAAGGGAAGATGGACTGAAGAGGTCTACGCTGTGTTATGGGCCTATAGAACCACGGTAAGGACACCAACAGGAGAAACCCCGTTCATGTTGGCACACGGCTCAGAGGTTGTCATACCAACAGAAGTAGGACTACCAACTCATAGGGTTCAGACCTATGACCCTAATAAAAATGGGGAAGAGAGGAGGTTAGACCTAGACCTGATCGAAGAAAGAAGAGAAGACGCTGAGATCAGACAAGCCGCCTACCAACAGAGGGCAGCGAAATTCTACAACCAGAGGGTTAAGTCAAGACCCATTGTAGTGCGAGACCTAATGCTAAAAAAGACCTTACAAAAAGCAAATAAGCTTCACCCAAACTGGCATGGCCCCTACAAAGTGACCGAAGAGGTTGTGCCTGGCACCTACATGCTAGAAAACCTAGAAGGAGAACCTTTCGCTAACCCATGGAATGCTGATCACCTAAAGAGATATTACATATGATGTGGCATAGAGTTTTATGTAAATGTACCATCTTATTATGAAGATGTTATTAATAAAGATCAGTTCCCATGACAGTTCTTACTTCATTCTTAGGTCAGAGATTAATTATGAGGATAACATCTTAGGTGATGACCTCAGACCCTCATAACACCATTCAGTGGTGACGAGGTCTGAGCTCAGACACCATAATGGGATGACCTCAGACCCTTATCATCATTTAATTTGTTAAGATTAATTATGGGGATAACATCTTAGGTGATGACCTCAGACCCTCATAACACCATTCAGTGGTGACGAGGTCTGAGCTCAGACACCATAATGGGATGACCTCAGACCCTTAACATCATTAATTTGGTGAGATTAATTATGAGGATAACATCTTAGGTGATGACCTCAGACCCTCATAACACCATTCAGTGGTGATGAGGTCTGAACTCAGACACCATAATGGGATGACCTCAAACCCTTAACATCATTAATTTGGTGAGATTAATTATGAGGATAACATCTTAGGTGATGACCTCAGACCCTCATAACACCATTCAGTGGTGACGAGGTCTGAGCTCAAACACCATAATGGGATGACCTCAGACCCTTAACATCATTAATTTGGTGAGATTAATTATGAGGATAACATCTTAGGTGATGACCTCAGACCCTCATAACACCATTCAGTGGTGACGAGGTCTGAGCTCAGACACCATAAAGGGATGACCTCAGAGCTTTAAGATCATTAATTTGGTGAGAATAATTATGAGGATAACATCTTAGGTGATGACCTCAGACCTTCATAACACCATTCAGTGGTGATGAGGTCTGAGATCAGACACCATACGGGATAAACTCAGACCCTTAACATCATTAATTTGGTGAGATTAATTGTGGGGATAACATCTGAGGTCAGACCATTGATTAAGTTTAAACAAGATATCATTGCAACAAGACTAAGAGCGAAAACATCACATGACATTCAATAAAAGTAAGTGAGGATGATCCTCCTCAGAGGTTGATACATTCAGAAATAATAGATGATCAAGGATTAGAGAACAAGTTTCAAAATGTTAGGGGTTACAAACAATGTTCAAAAATTATCTAAGGGTTTGAGGGGGGAATGTTTATATCCTCGGCTTGGTTAGGCTGGACAACATTGGTCACCTCAGCCACGTCATCATGATTATCTGCCCCTTCAACCTCAGTGCCGTCCAATGTGACAGTCTCGGCAGGCGCGACAGCCTCCTCCTCCACCTCCTGAAGGGCCTGGGCAAACTGGGGATCGACAAAGCCGAGGCCTACAAAATCTGAGGCTTTCAAAGTACCAGCCTCCCTCTCCTTGACATCAGCCCACTTAATAGTGGCTTTGATACCTCTTTCAAGGTATTCAAAGCCGAAGCTCATAAACTCGTTAGAGGACTTGTAGTCAGAGATTATCTTCTCAGAGGCATCATCGAGGGCTGCCCTAACAGCTGAGTTGACCTTCCGCTGCAGAACATCATCCTTAGCCTTCAGAGCTGCAGTATAATCCTTACCAATCTGAGAGATGTCCTTCTCCAGTCCCCTCACCTTCTTCTCAGAATCCTTCAGCTCAGATTTGAGGCGGTCAATCTCTGCGTTCAGAGTGCTTTGGACCTTCTCAGCCTCTTGACCCTTTTGGATGAGGGGTAATTTCCTAAGAGTCCAGTTGGATAAGTGGTGCATAGTTGCCAGGCCCTGCATATTTTATGATCATAAATGAGCTAAAGAACAATCAGATGTTGCACTTGGGGTGAAGAATAATCAGAAAGATCAAGTCATACCTGAATGGATCTCTGAATGTCGAACTCAACCAGAAATGGGGTGTCCAGTGACCTGAAGAAGCATTTGTCAGCCTCGATCATTGCAGAGCCGAAGGCATCTAGGGCCTGAAGACTGTGGACGACTATGTTGTCAGTTATTTTTAACTGATCTAGACGAGCCGACAGGGCGTCAGCTGAAGAGATGGGGATGGCAGTGTCAGCATTCTTCTTCTTCGGCCTCTGATCCTCAGGGGCATGACCTTCTGGAGCCCTCTTCTTTGTGGCTTGGGGCTTAGAGGCATAGGGAGCTGGGGGAGGAGCGTTAAGGCCTTCTTTCTTGGCAAGTCTCGTCAAGCAGGGTGCAGCCATTTCCCAAAGTTCGTCCGAAATATCATGTGGTCGCTCTGCAAAAAATTAGTAGATCTGAGTTAGATAATCAGACATGAATAAACTCAGAGGTTCAACTTGAAACAAAAATGCTTACCAAGCTCGGCAAGGGGACTTCCACCTAGACCTGTCCCAGAGAGGTAGTGGGGAGTCATCAAGTGTTCGAACTTAACAAACAGACCGTGTGCCCCCTATCTTGAAGGGCTTTCACCTTTTGCAGGTTTTGTAGACTCAGGCCAGGGTCGGCCCTCGCAGACATTGTGACTTTACCCCACCTCAGGGGCATCCTCAGCTCTAGAATAGATGAGGGAACACATGGGCCAAATTCCCATGGCCCAGAAGCAAAGAAATACCGAGGCCTCCAGTTATGGTTGGAAGTCTGAGTTATTTGAAGCATTTTCTTCTCAGGCTTCCGAGCTACAAAATGGTAGTAGCTCGGATGATTTTTGGCTGAGGAAGGGACATAGCAACCTACGAAGACCTGAACTGGAAGGTCTGAGTGGTGGACAGCCTTCCATAAGACTATGGCCCCTATTATGACTCTCCAGGCATTAGGGGATAGTTGAGAGGGGGCCAAATTAATATAGGAAAGGGTGGATTTGATAATGGGGTGAATGGGTAGATGAAACCCCAACTTGAACATCTGCTCGTACAGGCAGATCTCGCCGTCTCGGCCATGATAAGCCCTCTCCTCCCTCAGAGGTCTCCTAAGCTTTATTGAGGGACTGATAGAATACATATATCTGAAGCAGAGAAGGTATACCTCAGTAATACTACTCTCGATCTCGGCCACCTCAGAGACGTCGACATCGCTCTCAACCTCATCATCATCATCCAACTCAACGTCGGCCGGAGCAGATGTTGATGGGTTACTCGGGAACCTCTGAGCGAACTCTGCCCCGGTGACGGCTGACAGAGTGATGGCGTCAAGTATGGGTGGTATAGCCACACTTGGCTCAACAATTTCAACCTCTGAGGAAGAGGCTGAGGTGCTTGAGCTATTATGGGATGAGGCTCGGCTGGAGACCTCGGCCTAATCGGGGGCCTGATCAGGCCAAGGTGTGAAGTCCATGGCCTCCTGAAAGGAATCCATAGACATGGGGTATGAGGTAGAAGATTCAGACTCAGACATCGGTATGGGATCAGCAGGAACCTCTGTCTGAGTGAAAAACTCTGGGGGGTCAGGATATATCACCTTCAGAGGTGGTGGAAAGATGGGTCTAATGGGAAATTCTTGTGACCTACGATCCTCCTCCTGTGCTCTTTCTATTTGTCTAATCTTTTCTAAAGTCTTCTCTTTAAGGGAGGGGAACTCCTCAAGAAGCTGATATAAGGGTCTGAGCATCAGGGGCTGACACTACACTTAGGAGACTTCCTAAAACTACAAACAAGATTGGCTAGTGAAATAAAGCAGTAAAAGATCAAACTACCTAAATTTGGTAAGAATTGTTCGCCTGAAATAATGGTGGTCTCACCGAAAAACTCAGAAACTCGCCGAAAAATGCGAAAATAAGGAGACTTGCAGGAAAAATGAAGGAAAAAGTATGGCGAAGGTTACCTGAGGATGAAATAGTAAGGAGGAGATGAGAAAACCCGAGAAACCACCTTCCAAAAGCCTCAGCAAAGATCTTTCTAGAGAGAGAAGGCTGCAGGAACGAGTTTGACTGGAAATGAGAGAAGTGAAGAAGAAAGAAGGGAAATAGGGTTCAAAACCCTTAAATATACAGGCGCAATTCCCAAGGCCCATCATTGCCTTGGGAGCCCCAAAGGGCGGCTAACAGCACACGCCCACCAAGCAAGCATACTTCAGCATTGGACAAGTGTCAAACAAATATTGGCTCGTAATAGACAGGCCTCAAAGGTGTGATAATCCCCTAGTCACCTGCTCCCACATATGACTAAGGGCTGGGGGTGATTGATATGCCCCAAGTGTGACCTCGGCCCAGAGACACCAACCTCGACCGAGATTATGGCCGACGTTGGACATGTCTTGGACACGAGATATCAGCCCTCGGCCATAGCAAGGTCGGCCCATGCCGACACTACCATGAGACTCTCCAAGGGAAATCACAAGGATCAGCAGCATTCTCGTATACCTTGGAATGGCAACCTCGGTCAGACATAGGCCGAGCTCGCTGGAATCAACCAACAACCTCATCAAGACATTAGTCGATACTCCAAACACTCCAGCTCAACCTCGTCTCAGGCCGACCTTGTCCATTGTCTCAGCTAGGATTAAGCCGAGACCTCCATGGAATACTCAGACTGAATGAGTACCTAGACTTACCAACCTCGGCCTCTCCCAGGCTGAGGTCATACACCAGGCGCGATAGCCGAGCATCTGTTGACATTTGGATAAGGGCACGTGTACACAAATCAGTTATAACAAGATTATTCCCCACACGTGGGGAGAATATTGCATCATCATTCTCTACATGTGACAGTGACAGATGGCTTTCCCATATTTGTGAGGCAATCACACACATGCACATTACGTGCATGGGGGGTACATTACACCCCCCAGGTACTATATATAGAGGTCATCCCCTACCTTACAAGGGATCCAGATATACAACCCTAGCTAAAACTCTGTCTAGATAGACAGTAGAGAGAGAAAGCTTGAGAGATTGTATCCATGGCCATTAGTGCCTTATTACAGTGAGGTTATTCACACACACAGTGGACGTAGGCCAATTTAGGCTGAACCACTTATGTCCTGGTGCTCTCTCCTCTTCTCCTCATCTCATTCTCTTGCCTTTTACATAACTATGCTGCCATTGTTGTTCTTAGATTGAGCTTGGAAACACCTTACCTGGTGGTGCTAATTCCAGCATCATCAATACATGCAAATTATTCAAGTAAATTATTACAACCCTAATAAATGTAGCAAGAAAAAGAAAAAATATATATATATATATATATAAAATAAAGTATCAAACTTATATATGTCATAAGCTTAAAAGATGATGTCATCCGTATTAATTTTTTTTGCACTTTCTATTTTGGCCTTGAAAATTTTGAATTCCTTCTTCTCTTTATCTACAAACCTAAGGTTACTTTGGTAAACCCCCACAAGATCCACGCCTGATGGCTGAGATTAAATCTTAGCACCTAACGGTTCTGAATGGTTTGTCCTTTGAGATGATTATACGCACAAGGCTCGAGATTTTTTACAAACAGAGCCCATGGCTCGAGGTAAAGAAGTCCTCTCATGTTACAAAAACCTCCTCCATGCCAAATTATTTTGTGGATTTTTCCGAGCACTCCACTGCCTCACTGCTTGGAAAGGCCCCTGATACAGAACTGCCTCACTAATGCATAAAAATGCATCGCGTCCATAATTATTGACGAATAGAAATCTGATGCATAACTTCCTCACTGATGCATAAAAATGCGTCGCTTCCATAAAAATGCCCCTGATGCAGAACTGTCTCAAGTAGCATAAATCTGATATTAATTGCATAGGAAACATGGAAGAACAGAAAATAGAGAGAGATCAGAGCTGAAAAAGACAGAAAAGGGGATACCCATAATGAAGTTGCCATTGCACTCGACATTAACCATGTCTAGCTACGGCTATTATTTTGCCCAGTTGTTGAAATCTAATAGTCTCAGATTTTCCCATCACAATACCTTGCCATCATTAATGTTTACAGATTTTACCATCATTGTTGTACTATTCTCACTTTAATTTGAATTTATCCCACTTTTCGATGCTCATGCACAAGTTTTATATCCTTTGTGAGCCATTGAATTTGAAATCTAAGAAAACCCACATGTTTTCCTTTTTCTTCATCACGACCTAGGTAACCACGAATATTCCGATTTTACATCTCTCTCTCTCTCTCTCTCTCTCTCTCTCTCTCTCTACTTTCTTTTATTTATTTGTACTACTTTCTATAATCTATATCTCTTTGTGGCTTCTTTATATGTGGTTCGATTTTTTTCACAGTTCTAAATTTTGTGCAGCAAAATTTCTTTCAACAGCAGTGAGGTAATTGTTTTCTATTTGAAGATATTGAATTCATCTTTATTTTAATGTTTTGAATATATAGGTGGATACGAGTTTTAATATTGTGGTATAGATGAGGTCTCTCTCTCTCTCTAACACTCACCCTCTTTAACAGTCTTGGGTTTCAAAATGGTATTAGGTATTTTCTTTAACTTTTTGGACATATTATTTTCATTTTTCGTGTCTGATTTTGGTTTCTGAAATTCGTTCTATGTGGTATTATATATCTAACATGGGTGGTTTTGTTGATTTTTCCATCTCTAATCATCAATCTCTTTATTTTGGTTTATACTATGTCGTAAATGTGGTGTTTATTAATGGGAGCTTTTATCATTCTCTTTGCTGATTCGAAATGAGTAACAAACAATTTGGGTTCTTCCCCAATTAAATATATGGAATAGGGGAGGAGAGTTCTCTCTCTATAGGATCATTTGTCTCTCTCCTCTGGGTTTTTCTCTCTCATGGGTTCAATTTCCCTCCCTCTAAAATCAGTTTGGAAATGAGGTTTGTGATTTCAAAGGTTTTGAAATGGATTTGTGGCCATGGGAGATGGTGGCTTGCAGGGGTGCCATGGTTGTTGAGAGATGATGATTTGTGATGGCTTTGGTGGTTCCCGATTTTTTGATAGTGGTGTCGCGTTGCTGTTTATGGTCGTTCGCGTGTTGGTGATAGTGTTTGGAAGTGTTTTGAGAGGTGGTGATGGTGGGGCCGATGGTTGCGGTGTGAAAGTTTGGGGATATTCCATACTTGCAATAGTTTGTTTCTTGCAGATGGTTTCTAACAGATGGGTTTATCAAACGGGTTATATTAGTTTTTTTTAATGTGTACATAGGTTGCAGTTTGTTCTTTTTGATATTTTTTCCAAACAAGAACGGAATGGAAAATTCTTAGACTTATCATTTTCTTTGATATTTAATTTTTTTATGTAGTATTCAATTATCGTGTAAAGCTTAATGTCGAACACTGTTTTGGTGGAGGAAGGAGGATGTGATTTAGTAGTTTTCATTTTCTATGAAAGATGGGATTTGGTGATAATGGTTTCAACGTTATTCAGGATATGTGCCTAAATCAAAACGTTGGAAAAAGATAGTGATGTTGTTAGGTTTAAATTTCAAACTGCCCATGGCTCAATGATGCCTTTATTGAGTATTTTTTTACTTTAAAAAGATAGTGATGTTGTTGGGTTGAAATTTCAAAATTTCAAATCTTTTGCGTTCAAAAAATTTTGTAGGATCAATGTAAAGTGAAATGTTGCTTTTAAAGTTGCATTTTGTTTGTGAAAAAAGTAAAAGGTAAAAAAAAATTACGTTTGAAAAATATGTTTAAAAAAAATATTTAACGTGTTAGTTCATAATAATTTACACCCAATTGTACATGTAAAACCATAAATGATAGGAGTATTGAATTAGTTATTTAATTAATAACAAATACGAGTATAGCTACGAATAACTCCTTGAGTATTATAATTTTGAAAATAATTGAAAAAATTAATGTCATATGATAATATTTTATTAATAACTTTCGAATAGTCGTTTGTGCATGACTTCACCATTGGTGTTGAGGGAAACTTTATATGTGTTTTTAACTCAATTCGTGAAAATAAAACTAATAAATAAAATTAACTTTGATGTACGTGACTCTAGCATCAAAAAATATGTTTTTAACTCCCATTAAAAATAGTGTTTTAAAAAATATTTAACGTGTTAGTTGATAATAATTTACACCCAATTGTACATGTAAAACCATAAATGATAGGAGTATTGAATTAGTTATTTAATTAATAGCAAATACGGGTATAGCTACAAATAACTCCTTGGGTATTATAATTTTGAAAATAATTGAAAAAATTAACGTCATATGATAATATTTTATTATTAACTTTCAAATAGTCGTATGTGCATGACTTCACCATTGGTGTTGAGGGCAAGTTTATGTGTTTTTAACTCAATTCATGATTCACGAATTGAGTTAAATCAATGATTTTGTTTATATGAGGTCTATGACGGACTATTAGTATTGTTGTTGGAAATTTTCTTCGTACCTTCAGGTACGGGCAATCCGAAAATTGCCCAATTGCTTTAAGCCAATAGGTTTGAATAGGGGTGTGTTTTGTATGGATCGGATCGGAATAAGGGTGTTCGGAAAAAATTCCAAAATTTTCGGAATTTTAAAATCCTTTCCAATTCGGAAAAAATAAAAATTCAAAAATCATTTTTTTCCTATTCGGCTGATTCAGAATATTCGAAAATTTTGTTATTCGTAAAAATATTGGAATAATCGGAATTATCAGTTATAATATTTACGAAAAATATCGAAAATGTCATTTTTGAAAAGGATATTTTTAAAATAAAAATAAAAATCAAACACTCCACTTTTCATCACCTATGCAATAAACTACGGTGCTATGTGAATGACAAGGCTATGCATCTCATACCATTTTAAAAATACAATTAACTACAGAGCTATGCATCTCTTACCATTTTGGAAAAAAGATCAATCAAGGCTTGACTATGATACTAAGAAACTACAAAGTTATGTAAATGGAAAAAATCTACTGTTTACCTTCTTAAAAAAAATGCAAGAATGGTTAACAGCTGTAGCAGAAGAGTCAGTGCATCAGTTATTCATATACAAAAAATGAATAAAAGGAAGATGAGGGAAACTTAATATAAATCATCATTGGAATCTAAATTCGCATAATAATTGGATATATTTACGGATGTTGTCTTTCGATTTAGGGTTAGTGTGAGGTAAAAGGTTAATATATATGGGTATATATTAATGGTTGAGATGGTTTTAAATGGAGGGTCAAGATTAAACTAATAAATAATAAATTTGATATATAAATAAGGGTAGTAAAAATGTATTAAAAGAAACCAAAATATTATTATTTTGAAAAATATTTTGGATGGATCGGATTGGCGTGATATTGGAAAATTCGGATCGGAAATTCGGAATCCATATATGATTTCCAATTCCATTCCATTTTTTTCGGAAAAATCGGAAATCGAAAAATTAAGAAATGGTACCAAACTTGAAAAAATTCGGATCGAAAAATAGAAAATTCGGATGTTCAGAAATAACTGACACCCCTAGGTTCAAACCATAGGTTATTTAAAAAATGGTTTATCTGTTGCGAGCTATATATGATGTATGGTCCTATTAACGATGTACACTTTCGAAAATTAGCATCGTGCCTTCGAGCTTCTCCCATTTTTTGAACCCGAGACCAACTGTAGCTTTGGCAAGGGAACTTGCCATCGTACCAAAGCACGACTTAATGCTTTTTAAAATTATTAGCGTGCCTTCAGGCATGGGCATACCCGTGTGTATATATATATATATATATATATATATATATATATATATATATATATATATGTGTGTGTGTGTGTGTGTGTGTGTGTGTGTGTGCGCGCGCGCGCGTTGGGGCATGCGCTAAGGGTGCACGTAGTTAAGGTGGGTTCAATTCCACTACTAACCGTAGTTGATCGGTTCCATATTTTTAGAACCAAAAGCCGAATCGATTATGTATAAAACCGAACGAACTCGAACTAACGTTTCTTGGGTTGTTTTGGGTCGGTTTCCAGTTCAAAAAAAGTATAAAAACATAAATAAAATAATAATGTTTTTCAAATATAACTTTTAAAAAAAGACACTCCAGGGAAATATTATAAATGTGGTCTTGATTCCAAAAGTAAAAATTAATTTAAAATATATAAAATAAGAAGAAAGCAACATTTTTTGAGTGCACACACACACACACACACACACACACTAACACTAGCCTTGAACCTCCGCGATGCGCAGTCGTTAACCAAATTATTATATCAAAAGATAAAACAAATTACTCAAAATAAAAAGTAACGTTTTTCATGTAATTGAATTTTCTGTATTAAAATTAGAATTAATTGTTAGAATTATTTTAAAGAATAATCACTACACCGAAAATAGCAGTTTGGCACACCTTGATATTAAAATTTTGGCACAGTTTAAAACTGTGCCAAATTTTGGCACGATTTAGTGACAATCTGGCACACTTTAAAATCGTGCCAAAATTTGGCACTGTTTAAAAGTGTGCCAAAACTGCACACAGTTGACTAAAATATAAATACGTTAAAAAAATACTAAAACTCAACTCCCTTTTCATTTTGGAGCCACACACCCATTCCTCTCTCTTTCTTTGACTTATCCCCCCCTCTTTCTCTACCAAAATTAACTTTCTCTCTATCTTTCAAAATTAGGTTAATGGGATCTCTCTCTCTACCTTTGATTAAGCTATGAAGAACTACTCAAGATTTTTTTTTACAGAGAAGGTCCGATGAGAAGAAGCGGATGAAGACTTGTCTAGTAATCCCCCGTCTCTCGCACTACATCTCTCTATAGCATATCCTTCCTTTCTCCAAAATTTAGGGTTTTGTTACAATACCCAAATCGATATCCCACAAGTTTAATAGATTGTAAATTTGTAATATTGTTGTATACCCAAATTGATATTCCAATAGTTTGGGTTTAAAGATCTATTTTATTTTTTTAAATTTGTTTGTGTTAAATGTATATAAATGTATATATTTATTTATAGATATGGAAAAAGAGTTGGTTGAGCTATTTGAATCGGTGAAAAAGAGGCGAATGCAACCGCCGTTGAAGGAGGGGCACCTGAGCAATATCGATTCGTTGATTCACTTGAATAATACCAATGTTTTGGTGCCCACAAAGGTAATTTTGTTCTTTTATATTAATTTTTGCTTTTTTATTGTATTATTAGTTTTATACAAAAATGACTTTCTTTTATGAGTCTGTATTGGTATATTCTATTTGCATGATCGTAATTGGAACTTTGGAATCATTTAATTTTCATAACTTTAATCAGGTAACCTATGGGTTATTTGGGTTTAGAAATTTAATCAGGTTACCTTATGATTGTTTCGTTCAAATGTAGAGACAAGTTGAAGTTGTTTATCTTCAACATAGCAAGAAATATGTTCTTCATAGAAGTTACATTCTTAAACATTTGCATTCCCCTCAAAATGGGAAATTATTTTATGTTAGAACTTTGAATTAGGAAGCACTTGTGTTATGTTGCAATCGTAGACAACATTGTTATTTCCTTATTTTCTTCACAAGAAGCATTGAACATATGGCCCTTAACATGCCTAAGAAGAATGACATTTCGGTAAGTCTTAGTGACATAATTAATCGATTTGATGAAGATAACCAAAGACCGTCAGATACATTTTCTTCTTACCCAAATTTAGCCGAACAACTTTATAAACTTTCTAATAATCTTGCTGAGGTTAAGGGTGATGCTTATGAAAACAATGGGACTTGGGACTTTGATCATTCCATCACGAGTTGCTTGATTATACCATCGAACTGAATATGTTTTGGATGTCATATCCGTTATTTAATATTTTCACGATCTCCTCAAGAACAATAGATTGATGCGTACCGATATGTATTTTTTTTATAGGAAAATGAACAATTTAAATTTCACGACCCTTATTTGGATGACAGGTTTGCAGAATTTTATGGCTATTTGTTTTTAAGTTTGGTTTGACTTCAAAACAAAATGCCTAGGCTCGTCCTGATCATCAGAAGTGCTAAAGGGCTAAAGGTAAGGCATGTGGACATTTCTTTGTTTGAGATGATCATGTTTTGAGTCTGTTGTCTACATGCCTTACACTTGAGATGTTAGATCTTTTCTGATCACTAAGGAAATTCCACTATGGAAATTTTGTTATAACTATTGGAGATACCACTATGGAAATTCCACTTCTTCTAATAAAAGTCTAATTTGTTGGCCAAGACTTTACATTCCATATACATTTTACGTTGTAATATGCATATTACAGTTGAATACGATATTGAAACTATTTCAAGTTTATAACTTATTTTGGCATATTGCAGTCTAATTTGTTTTGGTATTATTTTAAACACAATGCAGCTCATTCACATTTTGAGTCTGTCATCGAGTTCACATTTAATAGTTTATTATTGATCAATTGTCACTTTCCCATTTCTTTTAATAGTGGTATTCGCCTTGGATCAATTGTCTAACTGTAAATTGCATAGATACTATTACATAACAGATGAACATGTCAGAGTTGAAACTTGGAATGTTATATAAAGGTGTTGTTTGCCTTTTTTGACTACTTCACAATCCACATTGAGAAGTTTACTTATGACGATGTCATAATAATTAGATAAGCGAGTCATTACTATTTTGTTTCTTTGAGTGGATTACTAGTTGACATCATAGAAAAGAGTTTGATGGTTATTTCACTCATCATTTCATTTGATTTGGTCTTAATATTGCAGGCTATTTCACTTGGATGAAGGCTTTTAATGGAAATAATGATTTGACCACAGTTATATATGAATGAGTTTAACTCATTTGTGAGGGATTTGCGAATTTGCCATGCTAAGGTACTTCATTACTTTTTGTTCATTTCTACTGCAACTGATGGTGGCTTTTAATGTTGTATCATTTATGGTGGCATTTGAAGTATTTCAGTGATGTCATTATCAAAAATTAGATTTATACTTTTTAGTATGCAATTAATATTATATCATTTATACTTTTTAGTTCAATTTGTGATGATTATTAAAATTACATTCAAATAGGTTATTTTTTGTTTTCAGATTAACATTTGTACCTCTGCTTTGGTATATTCTTACCAACTCTGTGGGGATTAACGATGTAAGGTACACATTAATGCTATCGTCATGTTTCTTGATACTTATTATAGCATTCTCCATTTTTTGGTCATATTTTTTTCTTCTATTAATATCATTTATTTAGGTCTTATTCATTGAACACTCCATATTATGTTTCTTTATACTCTGGTATTGACTATGTACGGTTCTAAAACAACACTTTATAACTATGTATAAGATACAACCCAATAATGCGTATTAATATTCTAAAATTTCCAAAACAAAAAATGAATGAATTCAAACATTAAAAGTTTGTAAAACAACATAATATTGATGGTTTTAAATAATACCCTAATGTTAGCAAACATTCATAATGTCATTCCGATATTATTGTAAGATAATAGTTGACGTGTCAATTGTCTAATATACCAAGTCAATACGCAATTGTCTAACATACGAAGTCAATACTCATTTTGTAGTTGTCTAAATTATCCATCCACCGTACAGAGTCAATACCAGAGTATAAAGAAACATAATATGGAGTGTTCAATAAATAAGACCTAAATAAATGATATTAACAGAAGAAAAAAATATGACCAAAAAATGGAGAATGCTATAATAAGTATCAAGAAACATGAAGATAGCATTAATGTGTACCTTACATCGTTAATCCCCGCAGAGTTGGTAAGAATATACCAAAGTAGAGGTACAAACAAAATGAGTATTGACTTCGTATGTTAGACAATTACGTATTGACTTGGTACATTAGACAATTGACACGCCAACTATTATCTTACAATAATATCGGAATGACATTATGAATGTTTGCTAACATTAGGGTATTATTTAAAACCATCAATATTATGTTGTTTTATAAACTTTTAATGTTTGAATTCATTAATTA
The DNA here is from genome assembly GCA_949130495.1 of Sambucus nigra. NCBI lineage: Eukaryota > Viridiplantae > Streptophyta > Magnoliopsida > Dipsacales > Adoxaceae > Sambucus > Sambucus nigra. Next base: position 146,147,673 of record OX422211.1, read on the forward strand.
TTTGTGTTCAAAATTTTAGAATATTAATACGCATTATTGGGTTGTATCTTATACATAGTTATAAAGTGTTGTTTTAGATTTTCACCATGTTTACTCACCTGTTACTACTGATTTTGAGCACCATAAAATCTCGCTATTATTCATTGTTGAGGAGATTTCTACAGTGCTCAAATTTATTTGTACAAATCAAGAATGATGCATATTAATATGGTTGATTTATCTCTAATAATGGAATGCATTTGTTATGGATGTTTTTTTGAGTGACTTTTGTTTCTTTTCAAATTTAATTGACAATTTTGGGGTGAATTTTGTGAAAGTTGTGTTACACAACCTTTAATTGTGGTTAAAACATTTTTCGCACTTATTTTATGGATGAGAGATTTGAGTTTATGGTTTATAATAAGTGTTTAGTTTGTGGTTTATAGTAAGTGTATCAATTCTGAAATTTCAGGTGGTGATGTCTTACCTAAGGCTTCAGAATGAAATTTCATAGTTATTATTAGCTTCAGATATTCTTACGCGATATTCTTTACACCTTATGTTCCTTGGTAGTATATGATGTTAACTCCATATATTGGAGGAACATGAGATACTCAAGCTGGAGACCAAGAAATAGGAAGTGCACATTGAGGGTGATAATAAACTAGAGGCAAAAAAGATGCAGAAAAGAGTAACAAGAGGGTAACACGGGTAGCTAAGCAGTTGGAGGCATCTTAGGCTGAAAATTCAGATATGGAGGCTGAGCTAAGATGAATGAAGGTGCATTCTGACCAGTGGAGGAATGCAGCCGATGTCGCTGCTGTTATAATTTCAAGTGGAATAGTGTTAATTTGTGGAGAGGGCTATGTCTTTGGACAACTATAGTCCCATGGACAACTGAAATCCATTTTTACAAAGCTACAAAGCTCTTATTTATAGCAGCTACTTCCTAAAAACCATCTAACTAATTAAAATAGACTTTTAATATTACTCAACAAACTATAGACAAAACTAGCATAACAAACTCCTAAATAAACTCAACACTAAACCAAGGTGAAAACGTGCACTAAGATGCACTGAAAACTAAAATTATAGTCGGATGCACTAAATTATGAAAACATGCACCTAAATCCTACCAATATTCTGTGAATGAAATGACTTTTGGTACTCTAATAGATTTCAAGTTAGATATAAGTGAAATAGTTAAAATGAGTCATAACTACAAATTGAAATCATAGAAAAAGGAACAAAGATTAATAGGGACATAAAACATAAATCAAATTTAGAATCAGTAACCACTCAAAAAATTGTAAAACAAACTTTAACACCATCGAAAGCATATAATTCCACTTAAAACTCAACGAAAAACAAACTACATGTTTAATTATATTACTCTTTATGCAGCCTCCATTGTTGAACTACATGTTGAAATCGAAAAACAAATAGTAAACCTAAAAAGTACAAAGGTTCAATAATCTCATATACAAATTCAAATAAGAAAATTATCAAAACCAAAATTTCGTTGAATGAAGGATAAGATAGGATTAATATAATTTGGCCACACCTTTTTAAAAACTCATAGAAGAAGAAAAAGATTATCAACTTCCAACATAATACTGCAAACTATAAATATAAAATCACTTTAATGATAAAAGGTATGAAAAGTGAGACAACTATACATTTGAGAGTATACATATTAGATAACTCAAAAACATATATTTGAATATAAAATAGAATAAAATTCAATAGAGAACTTTTAAAGTAATAGAAGAGGATGTTTTAAAACATTAATGGTATGTATTATTTGCAATTTCAGTTTAAAAACAACAGTAAAATAAGGAAAATATATACTAATGCAGTGAAACAGATAGAATTTCACCTCAACATTACGTGGTCAACTAAAAAGCCAAAAGTCGGCATCCAAATACATGAAACAGAGAAGTGAAAATATAACTCAATAGGTCTTCCTTCTAGAAGTAGAGAGAGTGTGTATAGCTGATCTAAGTTCCATGTATACAACATACCAATAAGAGAAGCTTACCCTTTGATTTTAGACAAAAAAATTACTTATGTTGAAAATGTTTATAGCAATACATAATACAAATGAGTCGTGTCATTTAACGGGACAATTTTTGGACTATATGCAATACATAACACAAAATGACTTATATCAAAAGCTTAATGGACTCTATGCTCGCAACAATTAATGCTGAAGTGACACCCTTAGAGAACGAGATTAAGAATAAAAGTGGTGAAACTGCATAACAGTGATGGTTATGAAAATGTTGAAGCGACACCCTCACAAGCGTTCACTAGAGGAGGTTTGTGTTTAGATGAATAATGTCGAGTTTATGCTTCGACTGTATTTGCTACTGAATTATCTAGCTGCTGAATTGTTTTTGCTAAATCAGTGTTAAAAGTTACGTTAGAATGCAAAGGTTCCACTTTGGTACATGTTTGGTATTTTTTTTACCTTTTCATTTTGTTGACAGTCAATTGAACACACTTAGTTACAAGTATGCCCACATACCAGTTTGGGTAGATCATTATTTTCTTGATTACTTTCTTAGGCTGTCATTTGTCCAATATAAGATGCCCATTAAATTTAGTTTTTAATAAGTTTTAATGTCCCTTGCACCTACTAAATTTAATTTTTAATGAGTTTGAATGTTTGTTGCAACTAGTGTTCTCTTAATTACATCATAATGTCTCTTGCACCTACTAAAGGGTTATTAGTGCTCCTGAACACATCACTATTTGTCTGCGTCATTGATATTTGAAAGTGTTTCATGTGATAATTTTATATTTTAAATGTACATAGATCATGCTCCTCTAAATCCCATTCTTTTCTAGATTCAATACGATTAGCAAAATTTGTATTTCATTTGAACTGATTAATTGCTAATTGACTTTTGGGTTGAAATCTATTTTTGCAGATTTGATGTTTCTACTTTCAAATGGTGGATGGGATTAAATCACGATCCGAGCATATTTCTCATTTCATTTGGTAATTTTTCTTGGCTTAACATCACTATATGTTATTTAGTTTTTGTTTATGTAAACAAAAGTCATATATTCACTCTGAATGCATTTGATTGGGCCTTGCCACTGTGTTATACTAACTGCATAACAACTAATATATAACTATGTTGGCCATACATGGTTTTGCATTTGAGTTGGATTTGTAATCTTTCATCTTTCAAACTAGTATCCATTGTATATTTTTTCGTTCTTTCTAGAAATCAGTGAATGTGGAAAATGGTTAATAATGGGTCATATGGCTTAGTGCTAATACCAGTTCTTGCTTTACATATGTAGGTACCAACTCATTAGAGTTCACTCAAGTACCCTTGGAGATTATTGCAAGTGGTTAGATATGTTCGAAGATGTTGACCTTGTCGTTTAATGTGTTAGTTTGACCGACTACGATCAATTCATCCACGAAAGCAATGGAGTTTCAAGTAAGAAGATGTTGGCAAGGAACAATACGTTGTTTGTTTGTTTTATAGGTTAGAACTCCATGGAAGTTCGATGGTTGTGCATGTATTGAGATGAATTTCATATGTATTAACACGAATTTTATATTAATGGAATTTGAGCCATTAATTTTTAGTGGGCTTATTGTACACGTATTAGTGTTGTTGCAGACTATTTGTATTGTTGTTGTACTATTTTTCCCATGCTGATTTTATATTATTATTGAATTTTTGTCATTCTAAAACAGGTACAAAAAATAGTGTAAGTGTTTCTAATTTGTTTTGGGTAATATTATTTATAATTAATTTTTTTTATCCAAAAATTTGGCACAGTTCATACCCGTGCCAAAAGTGTATCAAATTTTGGCATAGTTTTGAACTGTGTCAAAAGTGTTCCAAAATGTACTCAATCTGGCACAATTATAAAGTGTGCCAAAAGTGTGCCAGAAATATTAAATTCTTGCACAATTTTAAAGTGATCCAGAAGTGTTCCTATTTGGTCAAATCTGACACACTTTAAATCGTGCAAAAAAAATGGCCATTTTGGAACACTTGATTCTGGCACAGTTCAAAACCGTGCCTGATTTGATCTGGCACAGTTTTAAACCATGCCAGATTGTTGTTTTTGGTGTAGTGAATCTTTTATAATGTGTTTCATAATTAAATAATACTAAGTGTCACTTTGATTAATGAAAGGTACTCCAAATACTAAGAGTCTATGTTATTAAGATGGTTAATCAAAATGACATTTTTGATTTATTAAAGACTAAGAAATCTTAAGTATCTACATTGAGGGATAGTTGAAAATAAGTGACGATTGAAGATTTGGGTCATGTTCATGCTATAAATAAAGTGGTGAAGTCCATCATTCATAACTTTCTAAAGATAACACAATTCCCTAGGAAAGTGTGAGAAATCCAAATTCTCAATGAGAGTTAGTTTTCCTAATAGTGTTTTGGTCATAGATGAAGATCTAACCATTGGAATGTGCTGAAACTGGAACATATTTTTACCGAAGATGAGATGAAGCCATAGTTCGAAAACTAATCCGACCGAACATCGTTAAGGTATACTGATCCACTCATCTTTCCATCTATGAATGGATGGAGGAACAAGAACGAATTCTAAATTCATAGATATGGATCGAGGTATGTGATTGGATTATCATTTTATGTTCCACATAATGGTTATATGTGATTATTATGATGATTCAAGATCCTATTATTAAAGAACCATAACATGTTTCTAGATTAATTTAAATCATATTTTACAATTTGTGTTCTTTAATTAAATTATATCTTATATTAATTAAGTTTACATATTATTAACATAAAAGCTTCTTTTCTGAGGTCACATAAAGCTAGTGAATGCTAGTAAAAACAAATTCAGAATCTCCTATAAAATCCTATATAAGCATCATAGAAGAGAGGTCCAGAGTTATATGTTTGCATTCCATGAATATTACACGAATCCATTTAGTAACTGGACCAAAACCATAAATAATGACCATAATTCACAATAAAATAAGCATGCTATTATAAAGGATCTTAGGCCAATATGAAGCTAAAATTTATCACCCATAAGAAATGATGCTAGCCAAGACCTGGAAAATAATTCTCACTATTTGTTGTCTTTTGCATCTACAAATTCATTTTACCATAGAGTTGTCTTCATTTCAAACACATGTACCTGAGGGTATCCTTACTTCAACAACTATACCTCCTGTAAATTGTTAAACACCATGTAGCATACAAAATTTAAATAATTGATATGCATTGAAGATTCAAACGTCAAAATGGACCAAGGAATTAACATAATTGGGAGTGAATAACAACTCGAGTATTCTCGTCTCGAAAAAAGATATAAAAAAACAAATTCAATGAATTTGAAAGTAAACATGATTAATAACAGAGAATAAAAACATGATGAAAAGAAAATCAAAATGTTTGGAGAAGTTTGCCCTCTATAAATGCATCTTTGACACATCCTACATTAGTTTTAGATTTATTTGTTGTTCCGCCAATGCTCTCATCGCCTATAATATGAACAACAACTTAAAGATATATAAGTTAGAAGGCATAGCAACAAATATGTTATTGGTCTATTGAGATCTATTTATTGTTTTGCCAATGCTCTCATCATCTAACTCTCAGGCCAAGCACTCATATCAATCACATCCATAATAACTATAACACCCCGCGCATTCTAGGAAGTGAGGTGGCTAACCGTCGCCGCCAAACTACGTCGGGCGTCATTAAATAAGTTATCATTCTCAGCACGTGACAGAAATATGAGACATTAAAAATAAATTCCCCACAAGAAAATATCTCAATCTAACCAACAAATATAAACATTCCTGCAAATTAAGATCCATCACCATGCTATCTCCAAAATAAATTCAACTCCAAATTATTAAAACTCAGATAAAATAATCCAACTATAAATATCTGACTGAAACAATAAACGACTGTGGAACCGACTGCCCCACCAAATCCATAATGATAGTCTTGTAATAAAAATGACGTAATGAAAAGTAAATCTAAACCACTAAAGATGATAAAAGAAATCTCCAAATGTACTCCCAAAAGTCTTCAATCCATCATATGCAACTACTCCAGTAACTATACCTGATATGTTAGTCAACGTAATGGGTTAGAGTCTACCGCGTGAATATTAGCTACTCCTCTTAATTAGGGTCCATAAACCCATACATTAGCATTATACATGATAAACATCATAATATAGTATTTTAATTTAAACGAGATATATTATATTGCGAGTGAAACCAAATACCACTATTTACCCACATAACTGGGCCACCCCACTATCTGAGTCCAATTGTGTTATTACAATGTCTAATTATGTTAAAGCTATTAATTCAATTTCCACAATTTAATAAATTAATTCAACTCATTTTTTAGGCGACACCAGTATAGCCAGTTCACCTAATTACGAGTTCTGCACATATTGTTGGAAGGCCTAAAGTTTTACCCCCACGCATAATTCCCTCACTATAGTCAATTCGACCAATTTTCTTAGCCCTGCACATATTGGTGAGGTTCCACGAACAACACGTCACTATAGCCAGTTCGCCCAATTTAGTTAGCCTTCCACATATTGGTGACGCCAACACCCACCCATGTCGCTATAGCCAGTTCGCCCCTTATTGTTAGCCCTGCACATCTTGGCGATGCAAATCCATTTTCATACCCTTTTATCATCTTAGGCATTAATGATCAACTTTTTTAAGTTTTTCTTTATTCTCAGTTAGCCCCACCCTCTAATCGAGCATAAATCTTCAAACCACCCCTAGTCCCATACCTAGAGGTCTCCAAAACACAAATATATCCTAGCCTATCATTTAGGAAGAATACCTACCAATAGTTACTATCTAGCCTCGCACCAAGACTAATGGTTTAATGGAAACGACGTAGAGTTCAGCCCCATCTAGGAATTATCCATCTGTAAAAGCCCACACTAACTAGTCCCACACCCAGAAAGCATTAACAACAACCAAGGCCTACCTACTAGTCTCATACCTAACAAGTAATCGAAAAGTAAAGTGAAAGCATAACTATCCCAAAAACCCCGTCATCCCCGCGGTATTGAATATTAACAAAGTTAACGATCCATTAATTTCATCCTATCACAACGATTCATTAATTCCATCACAAGATTTCTGTTTAACCAAATTACATTCGTTTAATTATAATAATAATTCAACAAATTCATTTTTCAACAACTTATATAATTTTCATTAACATGCATATTTCGGGGCATACAACAATAAACTTTTATTCTACGAGCTACTCATAATAACATGATTTTACGAGTCAAATTTCATTTATAAAATTCAAACAATTTGTTTTAACATGCGAACGTACATATATTCTAACGAGAGACTAACCTCTAACCTAAGCATGCAAGGGTTTTGAGTCATAATTCGTATTATAGATTTGAATAAAAACAGTCCTAACTTTAGTTTCACTTTCCCTAATTATCATCTCTAATTTATTTTAAGAAAACAATAATTATTAGTGTTTAAGAAACATTTAAAACATATAATACTAAAGGGGAACAATTAAAGTATTCATGCCTATAAAAGAGTCGTTTAAAAAGTCTGATTAGGTGGTTGTGTTCCTCCCTAGAAAAAAAAACACGTTCTTGAACGATCTTGAGAAAACCCGATTTGGCTCTTCCAAACATGGGTTAAATCTTGTTTTTCAATGGGATTAGGTTTTTTAGATAAGAGGAGATGGAAATATATGAGGCTACTGCTCTTAGGGTTAATATGGAAGTGTTTGGAAAAGTCTAACCCCAATTTTGATTTATAATAAAAGATTAGAGAATTTAAATTAAACTCAACTCTAAAATAAATCAACCTGTCGGCACTGCCTGAGGCGAATCGATTCGCCCTCGAGCAGGTGTCTAGGTAACCAAAAAATGTTTATTAGTAAATAAAAAAACCTATTTTCCCTAGATTTCAAATCCGATTAAAATCCCAATTTTCAAATAATAAAACCAACATTTTAGATGCCAAAAATAATTGAAATTATAATAAAAAATATTTTTTCAACTTTTTATTACAACAATTTAAATAATCGGCCTAACACAACGGGGTGGTAAATACTTACCCACTAGGATAGGAATTTCATCCTTTGAATTCCGCAAAGCTTTAATGTGAAAATCGAGCAATAATAAAAGGCTTACATATGCCTACCTGTAATGCTTCAATTGGGCGTCCATACACCCATTCCTACAAGCACCTACCCAACAAACAAAGATACAGAATATATCCTAACTATATGTATAACATATATAGGAAAATATTACATACCATGTTATCCCACTAGCCACGCCTTGGCTCCTACTGAGCCTATCCTACCTGCGGTTCCCGATTCTGAAGTAAATAATACCTACCCACTGCGGGTGCTACAGGCGCTCCCTGTTCACCTGGTGTTGCATGTGCTGGAGGTCTTTGTCCCTGTGCTCCTTGACCCTGCTTCTTCGGAAACTTGAGAGATCGATTTCCTTTATCCCCACAATTAAAACATGCACCTCTAAAATGTTCAAAACGCCTAGCTGGCGCTCATTCCCCTTGTTATCCCTAACCTTGTCCCTAAGGGCCATGCGGGACCCCATTGCCTTGATGAACATACTGCTACTCCTGTCCTATCCGCTGTCTGTCCCACGGTTAGGCATTGCGACACTTTTTCTCTCCACCTGCGTTGGCCTCATCTTAGCCACTCTACTCCTACCTCTTACCCAACTTCTTCTGGTAATTCATTTTATCTTGCCAAAAAGACATCGCGATGTCCATCACCTGGGTATAAATAGTATATGTCGAATTCCCCAAAACTATCTTCTTAATAAACCATGACAAACCCTTAATGAAAATTCCATTTTCTTTGCATCGATATTCACCTCCTCATGTATAAACATCGACAAATCTGTGAACTCCTGCTCATACTCAGCAACTGATTTCGAACCCTATTTTAAATCCAGAAACTCCCTTTTCTTCACGCTCCTAACTAAATAAGGAAAGTATTTATCCCCAAACTTCACCATAAATTCTCCACAATTCAGGCAATCCCTATCCTCATATGTGGTGACAATCTTTCACCACTATAACGTATCCCTAGTCAGCTTAAATGTAGCCAACATCTATTTCTACACATTCGTACAATCCACCATCCTCTAATGCCTATCCATATCTCTCCTACATTAGTGAAGAACCATTGGGCCTGATACCCTTCCGAATATGGGAGGATTTCCCTTATAAAAATTGGCTTTCCCCTTATCCCAAATTGAAGCGAGTGTACCCTGCTATTGCACCTATTGGTTTCCCAACCTCTGTCTCCCTATTTTAATACCGGCCAACATGGCCTCACATACAATAGTCGCTAACTCCTTAGCACCCAAAATAAACTGACCCTGCCTTCCTGGAGCCGTAAGACCGAAAACTGAAGTTTCTCTCCTATCTTCAGATCTCCTAGTGTTCGCCATCTGAAAAGATAGGAACAAAAACACCAGACTCAAAATAACTAAGAGTAAAAATCATAAAGGAATCAAAGATAGGTAATGGGGAAGCTAAAATGGACTCATAACCTACGAGACCTATGATCATGCTCTGATACCATCTATAACACCTCGCGCATTCCGGACAGCGAGATGGCCAGCTGCGATGAACAAACTATGCCGAACGTCACTAAATAAGTTATCATTCTCAGCATGTGACAGAATTATGAGACATTAAAAAAATTTCGCGAGATAATATTTAAATTTAACCAACAAATATAAACATGCATCCAAATTAAAATCCATCACCATGATATCTCCAAAATAAATTCAATTCCAAGTTATTAAAACTCAAATGAAATAATCCAACTATAAATATCTGACTGAAACCATAAACAACTATGGAACTGATTGACCACCAAATCCGTATTGATAGTCTCATAATAAAAATAATGGAATTGAATGATATACACAAATATGACCTTGTCCCTAATGGGGGTCCAACTCGGCTAATGCCGACCTATCACAAGCCATCAGACTAATCATGTTACGACTCACCTGAGGTCTCGTCACAAAGATACCTCATCCTCGGCCTCAACTCTCATCTACTTCCTCTCAGCCATAACAAATAACACTAGCATCAGTGATACCAAGACTAAAGTTCTCTCAGCCTTGTCTATGACCTAGAGGTCAAGGGCCACATGAAGACTCCGTTTAGCATGGCAATGAACTCTCTATCAGAATACCGGACCTGATAACTCGGCCTCGACCTCTCATCCTCTCCCAATAGTTGAGACCTGGCAGAGCGCGTAGGATTGGGAATGTATGGCAGTATACATGTGGGTTATAACTCATTGACCCACGTGGATAAACTATTATAATAATATCTCTCCCTTATGTTAGGGAATATTGCATCATCATGATCTACTTGTGCTAGGGACAGGTGTCCACACCTTATTGGAGATTTTTTCATGCACATGTTCTATACATACCTAGGGGTGCATTGCACACCCCCAATATTATATAAACCCATCTTCTTCTCTAGAAGAGGGGATCCATAATTATAAATCGTAGCCCAAGCTTTGATCTTTTTACACTAGAGAGAGAAAGAATTGATAACTATAATTCTAAGACCATTAGTGCCCATTCATATAATGAAATTCACATTCACTTGCATAGTGGAGTAAGACAATGGCCTAACCACTTATATGCTAGTGTTTATTCCTGTTCTCATTTCATTCTTCATATTTACTTTGCTATATTATTATATATATATATCTATTATTGTGTGCTTAAGCTTGAGCTGCTGATACAAATTCAAATGGTGACTTTCTGGCGTCACTATTTTAGCGCCGTCTGTGGGAACAAAGGTTCTTCATCTTCTTCATCTTAATTTTTAGCTTGTTTCTCACTTGATTTTATGGTGGTGATCCAGTTCCACACTTGGTTGGATCTATTTTACCATTAAACGAGATCTTGTTGGGGTTTTCAAGCTTTCTTCCAGCTCAATTAGCCCATTCAGTTCACCCTTTGTTTTGTTCGTTTACTAGTGTTTATGGCCCCTGATTTGCCTCATGGCACTGGTCCCATCTCTAGCTAGGCACCTCCTCAATTACAGATGGCTGAGGTTATGACAGTGCTGCGCTCACTAATGCACAGTCAGTTGAAAATACAAGAATGACTTGCTGTCTTTATCCAAAATGTGATGGCTAGGCCCATCGGCACTGTATCAGAGATGATAACTCTAGCCGCCAGAGAGGGTGTGAATCTAGTGACAGGGGGACTACCCCCGACCCCACACAAAGAAGTGCCACAGTAGCAATGACGTAAAAATGTGGCCAACCCTAGGCAATTGCACCTAGGTAGACAAGGTCAGGAATTCCAAGATGACCAGTGTTGTGATAGGGATGAATAATGGGAGACTTATGAGATTTCTAGAAATATAGTGCGACCGATCCTAGTTAGCAAAGGAAACAGTGGTAGGCCGAGCCGAGATGGCTAACCTTGGGCTTCAGCCCTTGATAGATTGAGTAAAGGGTCAGTCTTCGATCGACTCGACCCAGTTGGTGACCTATGGGACCGACTCTCCAGATCAAGCAGTATTACAGGCTCCAGGGGAAATGGAGGATGTTCTAGCCATAGGCCTCCACACGGCCGAGAGGAGGATCAAAGAGAAGTTAATATCCATCAGAGGACAGATGACAGAGAGCTTGTGTAATTCCCGATCGAAAAAGAAGAAGTGGGGATAATAGTGTAGTAGCCCAGGGAGGTAGGGAAAAAGCAGCTAAGAAGCCATGGAATAGCTCCATTTAGAGATTAGAGGAAAAAATCAGTGATATCTTAAAAAATTGAGACCCCGTGCAAAGAGGATATATGGAAGGGTCTCAATTTGTTTTAAGAATAGCAAGTTATCTAACCCCGACCAAGTTTAAGTACCCAATTGTCACGCTAATGTATGATGGGAGAACAAACCTTGTTCTTCATGTTGAGATGTATCAATCTGTGGCCAATATTTTCTCTATTTATGATGAGATGAGATGCCAAACATTATCCAGTACCTTGGCTGGTGCATCCCATGTCTCGTACACATCACTGACCAAGAAATCCTTTGAGAACTTCAAGTAATTGGTCGAGAAGTTAATTCACAAATTTTGTTTCAGCGTGAAGCCCCAGAAAAAAGGCTACCCATATGTTGTATGTAAAGCAGGGGAATAACAAGTCTCTCAGAGGCTATATTGTAAGATTCAATAAAGAGAAGTTAAAAGTTTAATACTATAAGGAGAACATTTCTATGACTATCCTAATAGGAGGACTACAAAAGGGAAAATTACTTTGGAAGATGGCCGAAGGTCCTCCAAAATCTATGGCTGAACTCTTGGCTATAGTTGGGAGAGTCATGAATACTGAGGAGGCCGTGGCGGCCAAGGGAGAGGGTGAGAAAGAAGTCGATGGAAGTAAATCCCAAAAATATTAAGGAAATGATGGAAATAACAGGTAAACAGAAAAAAGTTCATTGTCTATACTCTAGTGACAGTCAACCCTAATATGATATTAAATGAGATTAAAGATGATAGATCTCTTGAGTGGCCCAAGAAACTCAGAGCCCCTCCCCACAAGAGGGATAAGAGCAAGTGGGTGAGTTCCATCAAGGCCACGACAACTTGATAGATAAATGCTTTGCACTTGAGGATGAAATTGAAAAGATGCTGAAGTAGGGGAAGCTGGGAAGTATGTGGATAAGAATAGGGCCAAATATGATAGAGATGGTCACATGAAGAGATGAGATGATAAGCCCAGACAAGAGGTCCAGGCTAACATAAATGGTGAGGAGTCTGATGGATATGACCAGGCCGACCCTGACCTTCCACCCAAGATTCTTGTGCCTGAGGGTTAGCTAAGGATGATCTCTTTGGTAGTGAAAATGAATTATGGGGGGATCATCAAGTGGTGGTAAAGAACAAATGGATAGTAAGGAATATGTTATAGAGGCTAAGTCAATTCCAAAGATACTGAAGGTGAACTCAGTCGAGGTTGAACCCAAGCCGACTAATAGAACGAATGTAGATATGAACACATTGGTAGTCAAATTCTCAAGAGATGAATTTAAAGGGATTTTATACCCTCATGATGACCCTTTAGTCATTAGTACAACAGTTCATGGGTATGACATCCCCAGAATACTTGTCGATGGAGGAAGTTTAGTTGACGTTATGTTTTGGGAATGCTTCAAAGGGCTGTATCTTAGCAAGAAGAGACTTATTCCCTATGACCAGCCTTTGATATACTTCAGTGTTGAGAAGGTCCACCCCTTAGGGGTATTTCAAATGGATGTTTGTATGGGAACATGGCCCAGATGTCTTACCAGGAAGATAATTTTTTTTATTAAGGATAAAATTGTCTACTTGGCTTACAACATCATTATGGGAAAGGTATCCCTAAAATAATTTGAGGTTGTTCCCTCTACTGTACACCAAGTGATGAAATTCCCAAATACCTATGGAGTCGGGGAAATTTAAGGTGATCAAATAGAGGCACAAGAATGCTATTTCAACTCAGCCAAGGAGAAAGAGGGACATAAAAAGTCCACCACCACATACAACATTGGTACACTTGACCCAAGGGATGAGAAAAAACTAAAACAAGGCAAGCCTGCTGAAAAGGTAGAATCCACCATCCTCAATGAGGATGAGCCCAAAAAAACCATTCAGGTAGGGTCGTCCTTGAAGACGAAGTTGAAGGAGGAGCTGATTAAGATACCAAAGAAGAGGCAACGTGTGTTTTCTCGAATCACGAAGACATGGAAGGGATAGAACCCAAAATCTATTATTATTACTTGAATATTGATGAGGGAGAAAAGCCTCATAAATAGAGGAGATGAATCTAAACAATGTAAAAATATGAAATCATCCAGGATGAAGTCAAGAAGCTGCAAAAAGCCGAGTTTATCAAGGAGGTGGTCTACCCAGAGTGGCTACCTAATGTAGTCATCGTCCCTAAAGTGAATGGTAAATGGAGAATGTGTGCAGACTGTACTGACCTAAATAAAAATTACCTGAAGGATAGTTTTCCTCTTCCTTACATAGACTAAATGGTCGATGCTAGAGCTGGACATAAATTAATGAGTTTTATCGATGCATACTCAAGCTATAATCAGATCATCATGGACCCGACCGATGCCAAGAAAACCTCCTCCATCACAGATAAGGGAACCTATTGTTATAAGGTTATGCCCTTCGGCCTCAAGAAGGCTAGAGCAACTTATCAGAGACTGGTTAATCAAATGTTTGAAGATCAGATTGGCAAAACCATCGAGGTGTATATGGGCGACATGTTGACAAATAACCTCAAAGACAAGACCCATGTGGCCAACCTTGAGGTACTTTTGATACCATGGACAAATACAAGATATAGCTTAACCCTGCCAAGTGTGTATTCAACATGGGCGCGGGAAAGTTCCTCGGCTTTATTGTGAACCAAAGGGGTATAGAGATGAATCTAGAGAAAATTAAAGCATTGATTGATAAGACCCCAAAGATCCTTAAAGATGTGCAAAGACTAACTGGCCGAGTCATTGCATTCAATATCTTCGTCTCAAGGGAAATAAACATGTACTTACCTTTTTTCAAAGTTCTAAGGAAAGAGTTTGAATGGAATTGTTGATGCAAAAAACTAGACTAGGACTAATTAATCGATCACAGATAAAAATAAGTAAAACAAATAAGATACAAGAAATTTTAAAGTGATTCGGCTAAAAAAAAAATAGCTTATGTCCACTGTTCTGTATTGATTGTCTTGCGTTGTTCTTTTTGGTCCTTTAAAATAAGGGTAATACAATGTATTTATAGCTTTGTCATGTGAAATGATGGGATGCCTTTATTTTTTAGGCATTTACATCAATACATAATGAGAATTAAATATATGAATGTTGTCACTTCATGGGCAATACATGTCGTAAGACTGCTGGCACTTGATTAGCTGTGATTGGATTTCTAGTTGTTGGTCGAGCTTTCCAGTTGGTCGGGCTTCCTTATTGGTCGGGCTTCCTTATTGTTCTGTCTTTTCTATCATGCTGACTTGGACTTGTTCCACATTGGATGACATGTGTTGTCTTGTAAGTGGTCCACTTAGGATGGTAAATTTTGGTATCAACAGAAGCCCCCAATGCTTCATACTTAGAGTTGATGCGAAAGTGTGGAACATTATGATTCACCAGTAGTTTGGGCTACTTGGTTTAGCTGCAGACCTTCCAGACTTATGAAATTTATCTATTTGATTGTTGATTTTTGAGCGCGAATGGCAATTTCATAAATATTTCAAATTTTAGCGAACTTTTATGGGGTATCTTCGTCTTTTCCTTTGTCATTCGCCGTAAACACAAACATCGTTCGCTTTAATCAATACTTTGCCCCGTTTTTTATGCATCTTATATAAAGGGGGGTAAAAACTTCGATCATCTTTTACCTTTTACTTTTGAATCTGCTGCTGTGTTCTTTGCTTTCGTGTGATCATTTTTTTTTGTCTTCAGTTCTTGCTGAATCCTTAAATCTTTGTAAGAATCTTTCTTCTCTTCTTCTTTGTTTTCTTCATCATGGTTTACTCTATCGAGTCACTTCATAAGTTCAGAACCAATTTTAATATTCCATCTTGGGTTGTATTAGAACATCCCATTTTTCCTTCTGATATTTTTTCTCTTGCTGAGGGTCATTGGTTTTCCACCATCTTTATGGCTGAATGTGGTTTCACGTTTCCTCCTAATACCTTGTGTTGGGAGTTTTCTCAATATTTTGACATTATACCTTCAAGAGTTGCTCCTAATACATGGAGAGTTATAAATCAGGTTTATAGGTTAAATCAAATTTATGGAACCCATCTAGGGATTTCAGAAATTATGTTTTGTTATAAATGGGTAACTAGTGACATCACCTTTTATTTGAAAACTAGGGTTGTTAGTAAAGCTTTGGTAGCTAAGCTCCTTGATTCTAATAGGGATTATTTTGATCATGGGGTCATCGTAAAAAATTGACAACATGCCCCTTTAGTTGGAGGTGCTAAATACCAAGGACCTAGATGTCCGCTCTTTGGTAATAGAATAGGTTGTTTTATGTTTTAGTAAATTTGCCCTGTTTATGTTTGATAAAATGGCATACTGACTATTGTTTTATAAATTGGTTTGAAGTTGAGCAAAAAAAGAAAGTTCCCCAAAGATAGTGAAGTAAATTTAAAAGATTTAAAGTTTATCTAGGGTCTTTATAAGATAGTTACTGAAGAGCACGTTAGGTCTGCTTTCTATCTGCTCCAGTAAAAAAATATTATTTTTTCTTTTATTACCAGACCTGCTGCCTCTTCAGCTCTGGTAATTGATCTTGAACAAGAGGTTACTGTTGATTCTGATACTCCTCTATCTGAAATTATGAAGAAGAGGAAGTTTCCTGACCTTTACAACGGTAGTGCTTCTGGCTCCCAATCATCTGTTCAAGGAGCCGAGAATAAAACAGAGGATGTTATGAATCCCCTAGCTCCCAAGGGTCCAGTCCCTAAAGATCCATCCCCTAAAGACCTGTCTCCTAAGGATGTAGATCCCAAAGAGGTTGAAGTTACTCTAAGGAGACTTAAAAAAGGGCTTGCAAAGAAGCAAGTCGACCAAGTGATCGATCAACTGTCCTTGGTTGATTTACCCTCTTCTAATGTTGATCCTCTAATAACTATTACTCCTGGTTTGGCTAGGAGGTTGATCAAGTCTGGTACTCTTCAAGACCACAAACGGGTGGATGCCAAGCTCCCTAGAACGATGGTCTCTAAATTGTCTACTCAGAACCTTGCATCAGTAAGTAATTTCCCTTGTCTTAGTTTGGTTGTCATTTATATTCTACATGTGCTCACTTTGATCTTTATATTTTGTAGTTCTTGGTACACTGCAATAATATGCTAGAGAAGGATGATGCAATTATGGATTCTTCTTCTTTAAATGAGGTGGAGGAAGCCTTTTATGGTTTAAAGAAGTCTCTACTTGAGTCTCAGAAGGCCTTGGATACTGAGAAGAGCACTTGGGAAGAAAATTGAAGACAACTAAAACTGCTCGTCAAATGTCTGATACAAATGCCCTAGAAGCGGAGAGCAGGGCTAAGGAAGCTGGGCTTCATAAAGAGAAAGATGAGCGCCAGAAAGAGGAAGCTGAGCACATGGAAAAGGCTGCTGAAGAGATTATATCCTCTGCCAGAGCTAAGGGAAAGTCTGGTTTGAAGGATTCCTTCAGTGTTGGTTGGGACAAGGGCTGTAATAAAGCCATTTCTGCTGCTTCTGCTTAGATTGAGTATGTGAAGCAAAAATATTTCAGAGATGGTTGGGCCCTTCAAGAGTTGAACACAAATGGAGACTCTTAACTTTTTCAGAGGTATATTCATAGTCTTCCTCCAGTCATAGAGGATGAGGTTGAAGATGAAGCTACTTCTAAAAAGTATTCATTTGTGGTTGAGTCTGCTACCAAACAACCTGAAGTCCATGAGTATTTTATTCCTCCAGCCAAGTAAACTGATAATTCCATCATATAGCCCATTTCTCTGAGCAGAACAAGAAGGTTGAAAGTGATAAGGAGAAGGTGTAAAGTTGTTCGGTATTTTTCCCTTTTACTTTTGTTATTTCTTTTTCCTTTGTTTTGATTGGACTTGAACTCTTTGTTATCAATAACAGAACCTTTTGTTGTTCCTTTTTTGTCTCCTTTTGATTATAATTGTTCTCTTTGTTGTTGATTGGTGGTTATTTCTTCTTGCTAGTTTATTATAAAGATGGAACAACTGTCTTCTCATGATACCGAGCAACTGAGGAAATGTAATGATTTTTTCAAAGTTGGTCATATGGACTTGTCCGAAAAAGAAATCACTCAGTTGCTCGGTGTTGATACCTCAGAGCAAGTTAAAGAATCCTATAAGTATTTAAAGTACTTACTTGATCGGGCGGTAGCAAATATTGTTGCCTATTATAAAATGATAGAAGAACTTCAAGAATGGTATAAAGAATCCACTATGCCGTTGCACCAGAGCTATGAGCACAAATATCAAAGCTTAAGTGTAGGTCGTGGCTTCGATAAATTTGTCTTTGTTTATAATAAAAAAGAAGCTTTACTTAGGGTTGAAGTTGAAGAAACTAGGGTTGTTGCCAAACTCCTGGAAGAGGAGAATAATAATTTGAGGGATGAAGTTAATCTTCTAAAGTCTTCCTCTGGAACTATTGTTATTACTACAGATGAAGGTTATTACTTTTTAGAAGCTGAGAATTCCACATTGAGAGATGAATTTGAGGCCTTGAAAAACATTAAGTCCTCTTCTTCTTCCCGAGCTAGAAATAGGCCGAGGAACCACGGAGGAAATTATGACCCAGCAGGCTCTTGCCAATTAAGTTGCACAGCTAAAAGTAAAGGACTGAGCTATTGCTGAGATGTCCACTCAATCTTCCCAACTAGAGGTTAAGGATGGGGTACTAAAGAAGCTTCAATCACAAGTTGATAAATTAACTTTTTAATTCTGTAAACAGCCCAGAGAATTTTGGATGGGTGGGTATAATGAAGCTTTGGGCTTTGGGACATTATGATGATATATTTTAACAGGCCTAGAACAAGTCCTACAAATGGGGTTGGATAAATGCTTTAACTGTGATGAAGGTGGATGAGAACGACTCTCTATGGGATTGGTATGATCCAGGATTGCTGCAGCTTGATAATCCTGCATTCAAGTTAGATGTAATTGGGTACATATTCACCGTATTCCCCAATGCTTGATTTCTCGGTACTTGGGAGATTACGAACTGCATGATGAACTAGAGATAGTCCGTCCTACTCATTTACATGTTGTCCTAGTAATAGCAATACTAGGATGCTTTAGGACCTTAACTTCATCAATTATCCTTTTACTTTGGATGATCCTCCAGATGGCATGGATCCTTTTCTCTAAGGCTGAAGGAAAGCGTCATGTAGAATAAACTTTTGTATATTCTTTTTTCATGTTTAAGAAACAATATGTAATCATGAAAAGTTTATGTTATGAATGGATCAACTTTTAATTAGTCTCTGAGTGTTTTCTTAGTCATTGACTATGAATAGATCAACTTTTTTAGTTAACCTCTAGTTTTTCATCGGTTCTATTGATATCCTTAGGATTATCCGAAGTTTTCTACCAATTACCATTGTTTCACCATGGTTCTACTAATGTAACTGAATTTTATGGTAATTGCATTAGTTACCTTAGTTCCCAGGCATGAGTGGAACATTTGTCCATCTTTTAGCCCAGTTTAGATGAAAATTATTCATCCGGCTCTTCGTAAACCAAGCATTTAGGACTTACTATTTTGCCTTGCGTGGTTTTATATATTTGACAACGACTTTGTTGGTGTCGTTATTGATGCCGACCAACTTTGTTGGTGGTTGTTGTTGAAATCGACCAACTTTGTTGGTGGTTTTATTGATGCCGACCAGCTTTGTTGGTGGCCTTTGTTGTTATCGACCAACTTTGTTGGTGGCCTTCATTGATATCGATCAACTTTATTAGTGGTTTTATTGATGCCGACCAATTTTATTGGTGGCCTTCATTGATACCAACCAACTTTGTTGGTGGCCTTTGCTGTTACCGACCAACTTTGTTGGTGGCCTTCATTGTGTTTGTAAGTGCATAGCACTATTACTCCGAAAAAAATAACTGCTGATACAAAAATTAGTCAGCTGATGTGGACTAATTATATGAAGACACGCGTCATCCAACATGGCATAAAAGTCAAGTACTGAGCTACTCAATGTATAGAGCTACTTAGAGTACCGAGCTACTTATTGAGAAGACTAAACGACCAAGACAGATTCAATATTTATTGTATTATAATCATTCCTTACCATGTACAAATGTATATGCCTATTCGATAAAGGCCTATTATCTATTCACACTAACAGCCGAAGGGCTATAAATACATTGTAATACCCTTATGGCAAGGTAAGAAATCATAGGCAAACATAATTGAGATCAAGGCAAGACACCCAGTAATACAAGAAAGTGGACTTAGGCCATTTCATTAAGGTTGAACCACTTTAAAAATTTCTTGTCTTATTTCTTTAACTTATATTTATCCGTGACTAATTAATTAGATCAAATATAGTTTTTTACATTAATAGATTGGCATCGTTTGTAGGAACGACTATACGTAGCGTTTTGCACCAAACACTCATCATAAATGGCTAATCTCCCAGAATCTAGCAACAGGAATAATAAAGGGAATCCTCATAACCCTTCTGCCCTTCCAAATAAAAACGATATCACATAAATCTTGGAAATCTTAGCCATATAGGACAAACGGCTATACAGGAAACTATGCAACAGTTCATTCAGACTATTGAAAACAGAGCATCTGCCCAGTCAGGCCAACGAAGCGTTCATAGAAGCATGCGTCCACCATCTTCACGATAGCCACGGTCTGTGTCACGACCCAGTCATACTGAATTCCACTATTCTGGGAATTCAAGTGATCCATCCTATCATCTTGGTTTGACCTCTCCTATAAGAATTTTGGATTCTCAGGAACACATCACTCTAACTCCAGAAAGACCAAGTTCTCTGAAAAGGTTGAGCAGAGTCCCTCCCTTCGACCGTTTGGGCCCCAGGAGGAATATAAATCCTCCTCAAATTACGTCGAGAAATTCTCAATGATCAAACAATTTAAAGGAAGGCTCATCCCAATCACATCCAAACCCTAGACCTGCAGTTTGCAAAGGAAGCTCCCAAGGGGAGACTTCTACGCGATATGTTGCTCGAGTAAACACAAATAAATTAGGGGCTGTAAATGACGCATGGAAAGGATCTATTCAGAGGTTGGAAGACATGTTAGGAGAAATGGCTAAGGCCAAAAACCCTCTCCAAAAAACTATTATCAAGGGGTCTCCATTTGTACAGGCGATTGTGGCTTTTCCCACACCAAAAAAGTTCAAGGCTCCTGTGGTCACGCCAAAGTATGATGGAAAAACCAATCATGTTCTTCACATAGAGAAGTACCAAGCTACAACAGATATTTATGCAGTCCCAGATGAAATGAGGTGTAGGTCATTCTCAGGAACCATTACCGAATCTGCTCAGATATGGTACAATAGCCTTCCTCGGGGGTAGATTGTAACCTTCCATCAACTGGCAGAGCTCTTTATATGAAATTTATATTTTGATGCAAAGCCAGTTAAAAGGGTGGCACATCTGTTGAGTGTTAGGCAGAAAGAAGGTTAAAGTACTAGGGGTTACATCACTCATTTCAACAACGAGAAACTAGAGGTCATAGACTATGAGGAGAAAACATCCATTATAGCTCTCATGAGTGGTCTTTTGCCAGACAAGTTGTGTTACACATTGGCCAAGGATCCCCCTAAATCCATGATTGAATTGATGGCTAAAGTAGCTAAAATTATGAATACCGAGGAGGCTATGGCTACGAAGAAGAATGTTGAGGCAAATGTGGAAGTTAAAACTAAAGGCAAGTCGGAGAAAAAAGATCACAGGCATAATGGTGGGAGCAAGCAGTCAAAAGGAAAGGAAACGTTGCATCACTTAAGGAAGTATACAAATTATACTCCCTTAAAAGTGGGCATAAACCAAGTTTTAGAGGAAATCAAGAACAACGAGGAACTGAATTAGCAAAAAAAAACTCAGAACAGCTCCCAAAAGAAGGGATAAATATAAGTATTACGAGTTCTATAAAGATCACGGTCGTACGACCAAGCAATGTGGAGCTCTCCAAAATGAGATAGAGGAACTTATTAGATGAGGAAAGTTGAACATGTATGTTGATCGTCAGAATGGTGGGAAGACCAATAACAGAACTCGACAGAGGTCTAAAGCTCCTTACCAACCGAGAGAAGATAAGAAAGGGGACCACGAAGATGACCCTGAAGATGATCCCGATCTTTCAAAATGGCCAAGACAACCTGAGCGGGGGGTATTTTCAATTAGTTTTTGTTCATTCGATTACAACATGATTATAGGTAGAGACACAGGAGGGGGTGATCATACTGCTGAAAGGAAAGCTTACCTCAATGAGGCTCAAGCTCATTTTTATATACAGCGGATAAATATGGAAGAAGAAGATTGCCCAAGGAAGGTCAACAAAGATAAGCTGGTCATTGGCTTTTCTAAAAATGATCTAGAAGGAATTTTGTATCCTCATGATGATCCTCTGTTAATCAAAACGAGAATGAAGGACGTAATCATTTCAAGAGTGCTGGTGGATAATGGTAGCTCGACAGACATCATGTTTTACCTTTGCTTCGATAGTTTAAACTTGGAACTTGGTTAGTTAGAGCTGTATCATAGGTCCCTCATTGGGTTTTCTGTAGAAAAAGTTTTTCCACTTGGAACAATCAAGTTAGACATGTTGATTGATACCTGGACAGCTAGCAGAGCAGAGAAGTTGCGCTTCTTCGTGATGGATAAGAATGTCCAGTTAGCCTATAATATAATCATGGGGAGAGTAGGCCTGAAAAAGTTTGAAGCAGTTCCATACACTGTACACCAGTGTTAAGATTTCCCGACTAGCTTTGGGGTTGGAATTATGAAGGGAGATCAAAAACTAGCTCGGGAATACTACTACTCATCTGCCGAGCAAGAGGAATTGGAGAATGCTAGGAAGAAAACAAACACTTATCAAGTGGATGAATCTGATGAGTCTGAGATTAAAACCTTAAACCCAAGAGATGAAACAAAACTCGCTAAAGGCCAAGTTATGGAGGCAACAGAAAGTATTATTCTGGATGACGATCAACCAGAAAGAACAACTCAGATTGGTGCTTCACTTGATCCGGTATTGAAGCAAGAGTTGGTGGCATTCTAGTAGCATAGAAAATAGGTATTTGCGTGGAGTCATGAGGATATGTCGGGGATAGACCCAACTCTATTATTTCACGAGATCAATGTCAATAAGGAGATTAAACCAGTGAAGCAAATGAGAAGAATTTTTAGTCCACAGACGAACCAGACTATTCAAGAAGAAGTGGAAAAGATGCAAAAGGCTTCTTTCATCGAAGATGTAAAATATCCTGACTGGCTGGCTAATGTTGTGATGGTAAAGAAGAATAATAATAAGCGGAGAATGTGTGTGGACTTAACAGATCTGAATAAAGCTTGCCCAAAAAACCATTTTCCACTGCCTAGAATAGATCAGCTAGTGGAAGCAACTTCAGGGCACGAGTTGTTAAGCTTTATGGATGCCTATTCTGGATATAATCAAATTAAAATGAAGCCAGAACACAGGGAAAGTACCTCTTTTATTACCCGACGAGGAACATATTGTTATAATGTTATACATTTTGGTCTTAAAAATGCAGGTGCTACATATCAGCGGCTGGTGAACAAGGTATTTGCGGAGCATATTGGCAAAAATATGGAGGTATACGTCGATGACATGTTGACTAAAAGTAAGAAAGATGTTGATCATATAACTGACTTGAGCCAAACATTTGATCAATTGGAGAAGTACCAGATGAAGCTAAATCCGACCAAGTGCATTTTTGGCATACAAAAAGGCATGTTCCTCGGGTATATTGTGAATCAAAGAGGTATTGAAGAAAATCCTGACAAGATAAAAGCCTTGTTGGATTTACAATCTCTAACTACCAAGAAGGAAGTGCAGAGCCGTATGGGGTGTGTTGCAGCTCTCAACAGATTCATCTCCTGAGCAACTGATAGATGTCTTCCATTCTTCAAGGTGCTCAGAAAGACCTTTGAGTGGAACAACGAATGTGAGAATGCATTCTTAGAGTTGAAGAGATACTTGGGGACACCTCCTTTATTGTATAGGCATGTGGCGGGAGAAAAATTATACTTGTACTTAGCTGTTTCAGAAAGTGCAGTCAGTTCAACCTTGATAAGAATAGAAGACGAAGTGCAAAAACCAGTTTATTATAATAGCAAAGCATTCAGTGGAGTAGAAATCAGGTATAAAAAATTAGAGAAGTTGGCATTAGCATTTATTGAAGTGAGCAGGAGAACAAAACCATATTTTCAAGCCTATACAATAGTGGTATATACTGACATGCCACTCAGACAGGCTTTACATAAGCCAAAAAAGTCTAGAAGATTGATGTATTGGGCAGTGGAGTTAGGGGAGTATGACATTATTTATGAGCCAAGATCCTATCTCAAAGGACAGGCAGTAGAGAATTTCATTATTGAGTTTACTTACCCAGATGTCTCCGATCAACAGGGGGCAAATGCAGAGAAACTCAAGGATGTTAAAGGATCAACAGTAAATATTCCCGATCAACTCCCAGTAGCAGAATTCCTAACAGGGATGGCCACCGATCAACCAGAATCCTATGGTAAGAAGAAGTATGAAGAAAGGAAGGACAAGATATTCCATCAGGGGATTTTGGCAGACCAAGGGTTTGATGATAATATCCCTATATGGAATTTATATGTCGATGGTTCTTCGTGTGCAACAGGTTGCGGAGATGGAATTATTCTCAACAGCCTAGATGGGATAGACATTGAATATGCTCCATGTTTTTAATTCCAAGCTTCAAATAATGAAGCTGAGTATGAAGCCGTGATTGTGGGACTCAACTTAGCTAAATTACTGAATGCAGAGCAAGTTGTGGTGTTCCGTGATTCACAATTAGTGGTGAATCAGATTCTAAGTCTTTATGCAGCGAAAGGGGAGTTCATGTCAAGATACTTAACTAAAGCTATAGAGATTGTAGCTAATTTTATAGCTGTTCAGGTGATTAGAATACCTAGACTGGAGAATGCAAGGGTGACGCGACTCAGAATGTGTCTCAGAAGTGCGTACTCTCTAGGCTCAAGTGCAAGGCTGTCGCTCAAGTAATAATCTGATAAGTAAAGTATCGATCCTCAGGGAAATAGGACAATAGAGTTGTGACGACGTTGGATAGATAAGGAAATCCTAACTCTGACTCTAAAGGAAAGGAAAAATGATTTGGTTTGTGGAACAACTACACTAGATGCAATTTATGAAATTATGAATAGTGGAACTACACTAAATTACCTAAAATTCTGAACAATACTGATTTAAAACTTTAAACTATATGATGAGAAAAACAGGATGGGAATACAATCCCCCAACCCTAGTGTATTGCAGGTAAAATACCAATCGTAAATTTAAATGATTAATTAGACCCAGAATTTAGTACTCCCAAGCATTACATATATGAGGTTCAAGCCCGCACCATACTTAATCAGAGGACGAGTAAATCGGTATCACGAAAGTTACACTCGAATTGCATTCTAAAGCATCCCGCTTACCCGGAAGCAAACGAGATCCAAAGATCTACAATTGTTGTGTTCCTTCGCAATACGGTCATAATAAATCACTAAATTCAAAGGATTAATGTTATACACATGCAACTATCACATCAGGCTGGGTTCATGTATCCCGACCTTAGAAAATCTAGCCTAGCATGCTGAAAGTAATGAAAATAATTTTTGAATTGCAGAAAACCATGATTAAACTAAGGAAAATTTATTGAATGATGTAGAAAGGAATTAAATAGAGTAAATAACTCACTAATCTTACCAAAGTATTAAAAGAAACAGTTAAGAACACTTGTAATCACAAAAATCTGAATAATCTTCAATCTTGAAATTAAAAGAATAAACTATCTCTAAACTAGGGTTTTCTGGAAAGAAGGGAAAATTATACTAATTCTCCTTCCTCAAAATAATAAAAAAACTCGGGTTTATATACCCTACAAAGTTTCAGGAATTTTAACTTCACTAGGACTCTTCATTAGAGAAGGATAGAATTACAAAACTCGACACCCGGACCTGTCCGGGGCTTATGCGGATCGGTCTGACTTCAATGCGAATCGGTTCTTTTATTTATCTGGTGGACCGGTCCGGGGCGGACCGATTGTTTTATTTTTCTTCCCTTTTCGGTTTGCTTTAGATCTGGGGTTCTCTGGAATATGCACTGCGGACCAATCCGGCCTTCCTGCGGATCGGTCTGCCTCTTTGACTTTTTTCTCCAACTTTGACTGCTCAGAACTTTTGTTCCGGGACTCCGATTGAGGTGTCGTTTCTTCCTATGTGCTCATGAATGTGATATCTTCAACTTCTCTTTAGGTTCCTCATCCGAATTCTGGGTATAAATTACACTTTTACCCTTTTAACTTTCCTTCTTTTCTTTTTCGATTCTTCCGGTTTCTTTCTTCATTTGATTGACATCAAATACCTGTAAACTCAATACGAAATACCAGAAACTCGGTGTACTCGTTAGGATAAGTCAGTAGCAAGATTACGAGATAAAGTCAAATCAATTACGTTGTTCGAGGTGCTAAAAGTAACTAAATTAAGGGATAAATTGGGAAGAATTTATGCCTAATTAAACCCCCCCTAACTTAGAACTTTGCGCGTCCCGAGCAATGTAAAAGAATCGTAGTACGGCTCAACTCTTGAAAAACATTTTATTGGGATAGAATACCTTTTTTGCGGGCAAGCGATTGCATTTAGCGTATGCAAAAAGCCTTTAGACCCCTAGGTTACCCTAGTAGGACGAGTGGTGTCTCGTGAGGGTTTGCAGTGAATATACCCACAAAATTCGACTCAAAGAAGATTCAAACTATGCAAAATTGTGTAATTAAAACTTTCCCAGAAAATAGTCATCATCAATTCATATTTACAAGTCTCAAACCGTAGTGTGTGTGTGCGAAGCCGGAAATATAACCGCCAATTTCTACCGATTGATCATCACGTTACTTACCCGAAAATTCTTTTTGATTTCAACTTCTCACGAAATGCTCTCACAAACGAATCTCTCGAATTATGGCTATTCTCTCGGTATGCGTGATATAAAGAGTAAATACAATGGACGCAAAGTCACGCATACAAGTAGAAAAATGAAAATTTTATAGTAATAGGATCTCATCAACGGATTACGGTTTTAAAAACGGGAACATTGCCTCTTTTTCGCGCATTCAATCTCTTTTATTATCTTTTGGTATATTATCTCTCCACGTGGTAATCAATTTCGCAATTTAGACTCGGTTAGGACTTTTTCGGGTTTTACAGTATATTGGGTAAAATGAAAGAGGTAGGGAAGGTTGGAATTGGAAAAGTCATTTATGATGTCCATTTGTGCTTTTTTCGGGCTATTGCTCATTTTTTTTCTTCTTTTTCTCTATTTTTTTCTTGTTTTTCACTTCTTTTCTTTCTTGCTATTTTTGTTGAGCATATCTATTTTTTTTTGCCACTTTTTATGCACTTTTCAGACTTTATTGAATATTCTATTTTCGCCATTCCGGGCTACTTGGGTTTTTCGGGTTGTCAAACGAAAGGATAAATTTTATTCGGCTCAATTGGGTTATCAAATGGATAATTTTTCGTATTTTTTTCTGGCCAATATTTTTGGGTGACAAATGAGGGCCTACTTCATTGTCCAAAATACCAATTGCGTTACCATATGCGTTTTGAGATGAATTAAGTTTAGAGATTAATTTTTTTTGGCACATTTTTCAAAGCAATATCACACACGTTTTTCATAATCGATCAAAATGAAAGGATTGAGATCCTTGACGACTTTTTAGGCGCTGAAAAGAACGTTGAGTTAACAATTAACTCGGATTGATTTAAAAATTCGCAAAAGTGATAGGCTCGAATCTCACCGGGTCTGTTAATCTCCACACTTATTCGTTAAGTCGTCAATTTTCGCTCAATTTCCATCTTTAGTCAATTTCGGTTTTGTGTATGTTGAATTTTACAACTTGAGACTTTAAATCGACTTTTAATGATATTTTTGAAAATTTTGGATTCCAATTTTTATTTATTTTGAACAAAAATATTTTTGGGTTTTTCAAAATTTTATGATTTTTTTGGAAATTTCTGGGCATTTTTGAAGATTTGTGAAGTTTTAGAAATACGCACTTGTGACCCCCCCTAACTTAGACTTTTGCATTGTCCTCAAGCAAAAAGGACTAAAATCTAACCAAGGCAAAATAATAAGTGTGATAAATAAAACAAACAAATAGAAAAAATGCAGATTTTATAGAAAACAGGACTGTGGTACAATTACAGGGAAACAACATTCAAACATGTGAACAGGAAAAACAAATAAAAACTTCCATAACCCCATAAAGCTTCACTAGGGCGGGGGTTGGAAAGAACCGGGCGCGTCGGGGCCATAGGGGTCATAGAAATAGGATGGCAAGGGCTCGTTGGGATCCACTTGGCGTCGATATATGTCCTCTTGGAAACGAAACATCAAGCTCGTATCGCGACGGTAGTCGGTCAAAAAGTTGCCGAACTCGTCTCAAGAGCCGCCATACGGTTCGTGAGGTCGCTACCCGCCCATTCAAAATTAGGATCGTCTTCTTCATCCGCACCGACATCACCCATTTCTACATCAGCACTGGATGCTTCTTCTTCCTCTTATTCGCTCTCACTCGAGGTAGCTTCTTCCTCGCTATCACTGCCCCGCCTCGCTCGAAGGACGGCTAGCTGTTTGGCACTCTTAGTGCGGGTTCCCTGTCCAAAAGGATCGAGAATGAGAGTACGATCGAGCGGCGCCGCAATGCCAGCATCCTTGAGGATGGAGGTAATCAATCTTGCATAAGGAAGTGGGGCAGCACCTTTTTCATCCAAGACTGCGACCATGATGTCGGCGTATAGGGTGTCGCCCAAGTGGATGGAAGTGTGTGGATCAAATAGGTGATAGGTCAATGTGGCCTGGCGGGGCCGCATCGCGGAATCGTTGGACGTTTGCAAAATATTGGCGCACACAATTTGAAAAGTGAGGCGCGCCTTCTCATTAAGGCGTCCAACGGCGACAGTTTGCCCCGTGCATGCAACATCCGGGGCAATGCGATCCATGATTATTTCTTTGGCGATCGGGGAGACGTTCCTTGGATAGGTGAATTATTAGACATCGGGAACATCGTATTCGGCCAACTTATCCGTGAGAAGGGCCAATGAAAAGGGGATGACAGTACGATCCACGTAGGCTTGCGCCTCGAATTGGCCCGTCCAAACAAGGGTGCCATAAAAGGAGCGGACCTCGGCTGCCCAAACCGCCTCGTACGGTTCATTGAGGGATCGACACCAACCTCGATCCATGAAGAGGGCGGTGATGGAGTGGGGCAAACCTGTCCATTGGACAACGTTCTCTATATGGAGTTTGCGATCCGGACCGAAGAACCGATGGCACCAACTTTCCTCTTGGCAGGAACAGAATTCCCTATGGCCGGAGGGGAGGATGTCGGTGGAGTCGTACTTGGTGGGGGCTGGTCGTTGGGCCATGATATCTGGGAGAGGTGGATGGAAATATAGGGAGAGAGAAGAGATGAGTGATTTGGTTGATGGTGTGAATAGAAAATAATGGTGAAGGTAGGTATTTATAGGTGAAAGGGGTGGGTAGGGTTTGGAATTTGAGGGAAAAGGTTTGGAGGGAAAAGGGGGTGTATTTGGGAGGGAAAGGGAAGGGTTGGGAGTGGTGTGGACAAGTTTAGAGGGAACGAATGGGATTGGGGGAGAGGGGGGCGAACCTTGGGAAAAGGGGGAATAAAATTCTGCAGAAAGCAGACCGGTCCACCTGGGGATCAGACCGGTCCGGTTCTTTAATATTCGAACCTTTCTAACTATCGGACCGATCCGACCCTAAAATAAAGGAATCGGTTCGGGGCGGACCGGTCCGGCCCAAATTTAAAGGAACCAGTTCGGCTCTTGTTTTTGAGATGGATTTCCCCCCTAACTTGGTTTCGAACGCTCTTCTTCGAAAATATTCACTTTCACAACATACTCCCTATCAATTTTGGATTAAAAACCTCTCGATACCAATGGCCAACGTAACTTGACTAAAAAATTCTCAAAAATGTGAATGCGCTTTACCGAATGTAACCTAATCCTATCGACGCTCACTACACACGCGACTCTCACTACACACACGACTCTCATCCCATACGCGTCGGGGGTGCGACGACCTCGCTGTAACAACTCATTCTACCCCGTAAATGTGATCCGACAACCAAACGGTGTCGACTTCTTCCACACACGCCTCTAGATATGGATTTAGGCGTTGTCCATTTACTTTGAATGTATTCCCCCCTTTCGAATCGTCTAATTCAACAGCTCCGTGAGGGAAAATATTCTTTACAACGAATGGGCCAGACCATTGTGACCGCAACTTTCCCGAAAAGAGATGAAGCCAAGAGTTATAAAGAATTACTTTTTGCCCGGGAAGAAACTCTTTGCGTCGAATGATGCTATCGTGAGCGAGTTTCATCCTTTCTTTGGAGATTTTTGCATTCTCATACGCATCATTACGTAGCTCTTAAAACCCATTTAATTGAAGCTTGCGAGCATCACCTGCTTTATCCATGGCATAGTTCAACTTCTTGATCGCCCAATAAGCCTTGTGTTCTAACTCCACGGGAAGATGGCAAGGTTTTCTATACACAAAGCGGAACGGGGACATGCCGAGTGGATTTTTGTATGCAGTACGATAGGCCCATAGCGAATCGTTTAATCTAAGTGACCAATCTTTCCGGGTAGGATTGCCGGTCTTTTTAAGAATGTTCTTGATTTCTTGATTTGCTAGTTCGGCCTGCCCATTCATTTGCGGGTGATAAGTCATTCCAACCTTGTGAACGACACCATACTTTCTCATTAACTTCTCGAGTGGCCTATTGCAAAAGTGCGTGCCATTATCGTTGATTATCACTTTTGGTGCACCGAAGCGGGAAAGTATGTGTTCCTGCAGGAATTTTATCACCACTTTGTTGTCATTTGTCTTGGTAGCTATAGCTTCCACCCATTTAGAAACGTAGTCTACCGCGACAAGGATGTATAGGAAACCAAAGGACGGGGGGAAAGGACCCATGAAGTCAATACCCCAACAGTCGAAGATCTCAATGATGAGTATGGGGGTAAGAGGCATTATGTATCGTCGGGCAATGGCCCCCACCTGTTGGCACCTATTGCAAGATTTACAAGCATCGTTCACATCCCAAAATATTGTGGGCCAATAGAGGACGCATTGCAGAATTTTAGCGGTCGTCTTTTTCGTCGAAAAGTGGCCTCCACAAGCTTCCGAATGACAAAACTGGATGACTTTCGGGTTCTCGTCATCCGGTACACATCGTCGGATGATTTGGTCGGTGCAATATTTAAAAAGGAAGGGATCGTCATAGAAAAACATGCGCGACCAAGTAAGAAACCTCTTCTTATCTTGCGGTGTCCAATCGGGAGGGACGGCTCCCGTGACAAGGTAGTTCACTATATCCGCAAACCAGGGCAAAGAAGAGGTAGCAAAGAGTTGCTCATTCGGAAAGTATTCGTCTATGGGTATGGGATCACTAGGTACGTCGGACGAAAGCTGTGATAAGTGGTCGGCAACGACATTTTCTACTCCTTTCTTATCTTTAATGGAGAGATTGAACTCTTTTAGGAGTAGGATCCACCTTATGAGGCGCGACTTGGCATCTTTCTTTTCAAGTAGGTATTTCAATGCCGCGTGGTCGGTGAAGCAAGTAATGGGAGAACCGATAAGGTATGACCGAAATTTATCAAGGGCAAAGACTACTGCTAGCAACTCCTTCTCCGTGGTAGAGTAGTTGAGTTGTGGTCCGGTAAGAGTCCGGCTAGCGTAGTAGATGACATGAGCCTGCTTATCTTTTCTTTGGCCCAAAATAGCCCCTATCGCATAATCACTAGCATCATACATAAGTTTGAATGGCAAAGACCAATCCGAAACTTGCATGATGGGAGCGGACACAAGAATGGTTTTCAATTTTTCAAAAGAGTTTTGGCATGCCTCCGTCCACTCAAATGGGGTGTCTTTCATGAGTAGGTTGCTTAAGGGTCTAGCGATGGCACTAAAGTCCTTAATGAACCTTCGATAAAATCCCGCATGGCCCAAGAAGGAGCGCACGTCCTTGAGCGATTTTGGTGGGGGAAGATCATCTATGACATCAATTTTTGCCCTATCAACTTCTACTCCCTTGGATGATACTATGTGGACAAGAACTATTCCCTCGGTGGCCATGAAATGGCATTTCTCCCAATTCATCAATAAGTTCTTTTCCACACACCGAGCAAGTACTTTTTCCAGTTTTTCTAGACAAAGATCGAAAGAGGTGCCAAAAATGCTGAAATCGTCCATGAACACTTCGAGTCCTCTCTCGACCATGTCGCTAAATAGGTTCAACATGCACATTTGAAAGGTCGCGGGTGCATTACACAAGCTGAATGGCATACGTTTGTAGGCAAACGTACCAAAAGGGCAAGTGAAGGTCGTTTTCTCCTGGTCAAGTACATCTACCTCAATTTGTTATATCCAGAATAACCATCAAGGAAGCAATAGTAAGGGTGGCCCTATACTCTCTCAGGCATTTGATCAATAAATGGTAAGGGAAAATGGTCTTTCCTAGTTCCCGCATTGAGTTTCCGGTAATCAATGCAAACAAGCCACCCGGTGGTGGTACGTTGGGGAACTAGCTCTCCCTTAGCATTCTCAATCACTGTCATGCCCGAATTCTTCGGGACGACTTGAATAGGGCTCACCCACTTGCTATCCGAGATTGGGTAGATAATCCCGGCATCCAATAACTTGATAATTTTGGTTCTCACTACTTCTTTCATGTTAGGATTTAGCCTTCTTTGCATTTCTCTTAAGGGCTTGACATCCTCTTCGAGATGGATCTTCTGAGTGAAAATCAAAGGACTTATCCCCTTCAAATCAGCAATGCACCAACCAAAAGAACTTTGGTGCTTTCTCATAATTTTTAATAGTTTACCCTCCTGCTCTTCGTCTAGGCTAGAGGAGACAACAATAGGAAATGTCTCATCCTCTCCTAGGTATGCATATTTAATATGGGAGGGAAGTTTCTTCAATTCGAGGATTGGAAATTTGTTGTTGGAGGGAACCATGCGTGTATCCCTCAGAGGTAACTTCTCGAATCTAAAAACCCAACTAACATCTCTCGCGTCCTCGTCCGACGCTCTCTCATCGAGTAACTTTCTCAACTCCTCAACCTCCCTCTCTAATGCGGTGTACATCCCCTCACTCTCGTGGCTCGACACTAAACTGGACCCTAAGGCATCTCCATAATAGTTCTCCTCAAAGTACTACTCTACTATCTCATCTATGAAGCTCACCGCGTGAAGATCATCTTCTTCCCCCGTATGTTGGGCTATATGGAAGATGTTGGTCTCTAAGGTCATGTTCCCAAAAGTGAGTTGCATCTGCCCATTCCTAGTGTTGATAATAGCGTTAGCTGTAGCTAAAAATGGGCGTCCGAGAATGATGGGAACATGATTGCTCGAGGCGAAGGAAGGCTCCGTGTCCCAAATGATAAAGTCTACCGGGAAGTAGAAAGTGTCAACTTGGACGATCACGTCCAGAACTACACCTCGTGGAATCTTCACAGTTCGATCTGCTAATTGGAGAGTGATTCTTGTGGGCTTGAGGTCTCCCAAATCAAGTTTCCTATAGATGGAGTAAGGGAGGATATTGACACTTGCTCCCAAATCAAGTAAGGCTTTTTCGATTTTATTTTCTCTAATGATGCAGGAAATGGTGGGTGCACCGGGATCTTTAAATTTAGGCGGGAGATCGTTAAGTAGAATGGAGCTCACGTTCTATTCTAGAAAAACATTTTTCTTTACCTTCATCTTTCTCTTTACCGTTAACAAGTCTTTGATGACTTTTGCATAAGCTGGAATTTTCTTAATGGCATCGAGGAAAGGTAAATTCAGCTTTACTTGCTTTAGCACGTCTAGCACGTCCTCACGTGGGTTTCCTTTATGGAAAGGAATCAACCTTTGAGGAAATGGTGCCGCGGAGGGTGGTTTCACTACTACCTCGGGCTCACTAGCGTCCTCTTTATCACTCTCATTCAAGGGGACATCTTCGGCCTCTTTCGTGCCGGGCGAAATCTCCTTGTCTTTTGTTGTGTCACGTGGGGGAGCTGATAAATCAATGACTCTCCCACTACGAAGAGTGGTCACAGCTTGACATTGCTCTTGATGTTCAGTAGAGGTGGAGCTAACACTAGTTTGACCTTGGGGAGGTCTTTGTCCCTGGGCAAGAAACTTGCCCTTCTCTTGGAGACTCAACGAGGATTGTATCTTTGACAGACTTACATTTATGTTGCTAATCAGGCGATCATATCTAGCATTGGTTGCAGTCTATCTAGTGATAACTTGATTCATAGTATCCTCGAGAGTTCTTCGTGGTGGTGGGATATATGCTCCTTGAGGTGGTGGTGCTTGCACATGTACTTGCATGTGTGGAGCTTATTGAAAGTGTTGTGGTGGAGGAGGGGCAACATGGGAACACTACACCAAAAATAGCAATTTGGCACACCCTGATATTAAAAATCTGGCACAGTTTAAAACTGTGCCAGATTCTGGCACGGTTTAATGATAATCTGGCACACTTTAAAACAGTGCCAAAATTCGTCACTTCTTTAAAGTGTGCCAAAATTGAGTACACTTCACTAAAATATAAAATACCCTATGTTTAGTTTCCCTCTTCTCTCTCCTCTCTCATCTTCAATCTCCCACTCCCCCTCTCTCTTTCTCTCGACCAAAACGCACCGCTCCCCCTCTCTCTTTCTCTCGACCAAAACGCAGGCCCTCTCCCTCACCGCTCATCGGCTCCGACCCCGTCGCTCTATTTGCTCCGGCATCAACCCCATCACCTGGATCAATTAGAACAATAATGCCAGCGTGTTTTTAGTGTCGACCCACCACCACCATCACAAGAAACTTTGTTCGGGTTGACCCACCACCTGCAGAAAAGGGGAAGAGGAGAGAGAGAGAGACCAGTTGCAGTTCCTACAAGAGAGTTGACCCTCAGAGTGATTTTGGGTTTCCAAGTAGTTCTCTACTAAATGGCTATGAGAGGTGTAGATTTCAAGTGGTAAGAGTTTATTTATCTGTTACCCCAAATGTAATTTATTTTCATTTTATCGATTACAACACGCATTCCAATTTCTGGTGTTTCGGGTACGATGGGTTCTTCTTATCAATGCTTGCTCCCAGCATGTATCCTTGATTGTTATTTGGAAATATATTTATGCTTGTACTGTACTGTTTTTATTACAAGGGTTTGTTTGTGTTGGTTCTTTGACGAATTGGATATCAGAATCATTGTTGCAATCAACAGGAAGCGTTACCATCTTTGTACATATCCATTGCATATATGGATTTTGATGGGTCTATTAATTTTACTAATTGGATCTTCTTAGTTTCTTGTACTAATTAATGAATTTCTATATGTATTGAATTAGGTGGACTATATGACGATATTTGTTTTTCGGCTCTTGATGTTTGTAGATAATGGACTTGCTTCTGGAATGGGATTGTAAGTCCTCTTATCTTTTCTTGCTTATGTTACTTTTGCATCATCACTATCCCATATTAGTAGTTGTTTTCGTGTTTCTAAAAATAGTATTATTAAGATTACACGAGGATCTCAACTCTCCTGAAGGTTTAGTTAGGAGAAGGTCAGCTTTTGAGTATGAGATGTATCAATTATGTACTGATTTTATTTTTAATGTCATTAACTAAAGAGATCGACCACATTGTAACACTTTTAATTTTTGGTTTGACATTTGTATTTATTACTTTTCTCTTTGTGGATAACTAAATAATTTAGGGAAGAAAGGAGAATTAGAAAATGGAGGAAAATGATTGCGGTTGGAGGGAGTGATTGGAAGCACTACGTAAGGAGGAAACCTCATGTTCTTTAACGGCTTAATTTTTTGGATTTTGATGATTTGTGTGTTTTCAGTGTTGATTAGTTTTGGGTTTTGTTTGATTTAATAAGTGTGTGTGAGATTATATATATACTTGTGCTGTCTTTCGCTGCTCCGTTTCTTACTTATTATTTGATTATGTCTATAAATAAGTTTATACATTCTAAATGATATAAAAACCTTATTGAATAGACCTTGTTTGGGATTAGTCTCACACTCTATTTCACTCAAGTTCTAATAACTACTTAATGCCTAACTATCTAGCATGAACAAAAATAAATTTGGGCATGTTTGTAGTTTTTTTATACATGTGTTATACACCGTTTATGTTTTTATAAATCTCTATACTCTATACAAATCACAGGTTGTGTTATTCACAGTCTAGGTATCTACAGAACTAATGCCAATATTTTCTTGAATACAAAGTAAGGAAATGAGAACTCATGTCACATTATTACATTATTACCTTATTTTCAATCTTCTTATTATCTAATGCTTTCCATCTACGTTTGAATTGATCACGTCACAGGTAAAAGTAAAAGAGAACCAACCATCGGAATCTAAAGTAGGTTTTAACCCCTAATTTATTTGACTTTAGTTTGTTTCAAAATTGTATTTTAGGATTAATTTGTATCTATGACTGTTGTGAAGTTTGATTTTGAAATGATGTGTTGTTTCTTGGGTACCTAATGGTACGTAAGATGAGTATAAAAGTGTGAATTGAACAATAGATTTGATGGAGATGAATATACAATTATTGCCATGAGGTTTTGATTTTTTTCTCTATTAAGAAGTTGAGTATAAATTTTTATCTTTATTTATTAACCTTTTGACTAATTTAAATGTAGGGTTTCCAAACTTCAGTACTAACATATTGGATTGAATTGAACCACTACATTCATCGAGGTAAAGTTTTGAGTATATATTAATAATTTTGTTATGCGTTTATTTTATCTGCAATTCTTTACTTAGTTGATGGTTTCATATTGACTTTTTGACAAATCTACTTCCTGCTATTCCCAAATATGTTCAAAAGCAATTTCTCTTAAAAGTTGCAGTAGCATTAAATAGAAAATCGGTCTGAAATAGCGACAATAAGTAACCAAACGTAAAATGGCTTACTTTATGAGCTTATGTAGTCAAATTGGTGGAAGGGATTTGCTGGTGGTTTGGTTTTGGAATTTGTTGCTGCTCTTGAGTTTATTTTAAATGTTAAAACAGGTTTGATTTAATGAATAAAGAAACGAAACTATGTCAATTTTTTTTATGAATAAACAAACGAAACAAGCCGTTAAAGGGTGAAAACCTAAACCAGCCCCAAACGGACCCGTAAGAGGCACGAACACCTCGCACGGGACAAATGTAGCTTGTAGGAACTGACCGCGTAGTCACTGTTCTCCCGATTTGAGAATACGACGATAATTTGCAAAAATAACACTTAGACCTAAAAACAGGCCGTTAAAGGGTGAAAACCTAAACCAGCCCCCAAACGGACCCGTAAGAGGCACGAACACCTCGCACGGGACCAATGTAACTTGTAGGAACTGACCGCGTAGTCACGGGTCTCCTGGTTTGAGAATATAAGGATAATTTCAAAATATGTCGATTTGCCTTAAAAACAAGCCGTTAAAGGGTGAAAACCCAAATCAGACACCAAACGACCCCGTAAGAGGCACGAACACCTCGCATGGGACCAATGTAACTTGTAGGAACTGACCGCGTAGTCCCGGGTCTCCCGGTTTGTGAATATGACGATAATTTACAAAAATCACACTTAGACTTAAAAACAAGTCGTTAAAGGGTGAAAACCCAAACCAGCCACCAAACGACCCCGTAAGAGATGCGAACACCTCGCACGGGATCAATGTAAATTATAGGAATTGATCGCGTAGTCCCGGGTCTCTCGGTTTGAGAATATGATGATAATTTGCAAAAATCAACACTTAAACTTAAAAACAAGCCGTTAAAGGGTGAAAACCCAAACCAGCCACCAAACCCCCCGTAAGAGGCACGAACACCTCGCACGGGAACAATGTAACTTGTAGGAACTGACCGCATAGTCTCGGGTCTCCTGGTTTGTGAATATGATGATAATTTGTAAAAATCACACTTAGACTTAAAAACAAGCCGTTAAAGGGTGAAAACCCAAACCAGTCACCAAACGACCCCGTAAGAGGCACGAACACTCCGTACATGACCAATGTAACTTGTAGGAACTAACCGCGTTGTCCCGGGTCTCCCGATTTGTGAATATGACGATAATTTGCAAAAATCAACACGTAAACTTAAAAATAAGTCGTTAATGGTTGAAAACCCAAACCAACCCCCAAACGACCTCGTAAGAGGCACGAACACCTCGTACGGGACCAATGTAACTTATAGGAACTGACCGCGTAGTCCCGTCTCCCGATTTGTAGGAACTGACCGTGTAGTCCCCGGTCTCCCGGTTTGTGAATATGACGATAATTTACAAAAATCAACACTTAAACTTAAAAACAAGGCGTTAAAGGGTGAAAACCCAAACCAGCCCCCAAACGACCCGTAAGAGGCACGAACACCTCGTACGGGACCAATGTAACTTGTAGGAACTGACCGCGTAGTCCCGAGTCTCCCGCTTTGTGAATATGACGATAATTTGTAAAAATCACACTTAGACTTAAAAACAAGCCGTTAAAGGGTGAAAACCCAAACCATCCACCAAACGACCCGTAAGAGGCACGAACACCTCGCACGAGTCCAATGTAACTTGTAGGAATTGATGGCATAGTCTCGGGTCTCCCGGTTTGAGAATATGACGATAATTAGCAAAAATCACCACTAAAACTTAAAAACAAGCCGTTAAAGGGTGAAAACCTAAACCAACCCCCAAACGGACCCGTAAGAGGCACGAACACCTCGCACGGGACCAATGTAGCTTGTAAGAACTGGTCGCGTAGTCACGGGTCCCCCGATTTGAGAATACGATGATAATTTGTAAAAATAACACTTAGACTTAAAAACAGGTCGTTAAAGGGTGAAAACCTAAACCAGCCCCCAAATGGACACGTAAGTGGCACGAACACCTCGCATGGGACCAATGTAACTTTTAGGAACAAATCGCATAGTCACGGGTCTCCTGATTTGAGAATATAACGATAATTTCAAAATATGTCGATTTGGCTTAAAAACAAGCCGTTAAAGGGTGAAAACTCAAACCAGCCCCCAAATGACCCCGTAAGAGGCACGGACACCTCGCACGAGACCAATGTAACTTGTAGGAACTGACCGCGTAGTCCTGGGTCTCCCGGTTTATGAATATGACAGTAATTTATAAAAATCAACACTTAAACTTAAAAATAAGTCGTTAAAGGGTGAAAACCCAAACCAATCCCCAAACGACCCCGTAAGAGGCACGAACACCTTGCACGGGACCAATGTAACTTCTAGGAACTGACCGCGTAGTCTCGGGTCTCCCAATTTGTGAATATGAAGATAATTTGCAAAAATCACACGTAGACTTAAAAACA
This sequence comes from Sambucus nigra, assembly GCA_949130495.1. Classification (NCBI taxonomy): domain Eukaryota; kingdom Viridiplantae; phylum Streptophyta; class Magnoliopsida; order Dipsacales; family Adoxaceae; genus Sambucus; species Sambucus nigra. The sequence continues at coordinate 146,186,870 of OX422211.1, forward strand.
AGCCGTTAAAGGGTGAAAACCCAAACTAGCCACCAAACGACCCCGTAAGAGGCACGAACACCTCGCACGGGACCAATGTAACTTGTAGGAACTAACCACGTAGTCCCGGGTCTCCCGGTTTGAGAATATGACGATACTTTACAAAAATCACACTTAGACTTAAAAATAAGTCGTTGAAGGGTGAAATCTCAAACCAGCCCCGAAACGACCCCGTAGGAGGCACGAACACCTCGCACGGGACCAATGTAACTTGTAGGAACTGACCGCGTAGTCCCGGGTCTCCCAGTTTGAGAATATATGTAAATTTTTAGTTTTAGTAAAAAAAAAATTGGAAATTATTGGGCAACTAATATCGTATCGTTTTTGTATCCTATTTTTTTGAAGGATAACAGTTTATCGTTGGCCTTTATTCACGTGGAACACATAGACAACTCAATGGTTTACAACAAGGGGTTTATTCATGATTCCATTTTTTTGTGTTATGGCCGTGCGGGATTTTGTAATTTTGTTGTTAACTTTTATGGCCGTGCGGGCTTTTGTAAGTTAATTGCTATATTTTGTGGCCGTGTGGGCTTTATGTTAGGCAGGTTTTGTATTAGCAGGTTTTGGAATGTCCAAAAAATAGAGGAAACTCTGCCCAATCTTTTTTTTGCCTGTGAACTATTAAAGACTTGTAATATTTTGAACTTTGTATGTACATTAGTTTATCAACAACGTGCAATATTTTTAATTTGTGATTTTTTGCGCTTTCAAATAATTAATTTTTTTTTCTTTTTATAAAAATTTTTGGCACACTTCAAAACCGTGGAAAAAGTGTATCATATTTTGTCATAGTTTTGAACTGTGCCAATTTTTTTTAAACTGTGCTGAATCTGGCATAGTTAAAAACTGTGCCAAAACTGTGCCAGAAATATCAAATTCTGGCACGGTTTAAAAGTGTGCCATAAGTGTTCCTATTTGGCCAAATCTGGCACACTTTTGAGCCGTGCCAGAAAAAATGGCCATTTTGGAACACCTGATTCTGGCACAGTTCAAAACCGTGCCAGATTTGATCTGGCACAGTTTTAAACCGTGCTAGATTCCTATTTTTGGTGTAGTGGAAGTAGGGTTTATCGCAGCATGTTATTGCCTATAGCTAAAACCAGGATGGTTTTTCCATGAAGGGTTGTAAGAATTCTCGTGCGGTGCACCAAAATTACCCTTAAATCCTCCTATACCACTAACTTGCTCTTGGATCATCACTTTGTAGAAGGGTATAGTCAGGCATTCCTCAGTCGAATGACCCGCCTCACAAATTGCACACACCTTCTCGACGGGGTTTGGTATGAATCTAGATAGACCTCTTCCATATACCTCGCATAGGTCTCGAAACCCTTTCTCAAGTGTATCCAATTGACTGTCCGTCATAGAATTCTTATCTACGTGAAATAGACCGGACGCCGCTGGAGTGGTGGTAACTAGACGATTTTGATTTTGAGCATTAGGATTAGATGTATCCCAGGATTGGGTAGTCTCGACGACATACCTCAGGTGAAGCTCAGCATCGTGGGCGTCTAGTTCGATAAAAGTACCACTACCCATGGTTTCAACGAGTTGTTTGGAATTAAGATTCAGCCCATTATAGAGAAAGGAAATGGTTTGTGTTGTATCAAATCCATGATGGGGGCACGAAGTAACTAACTCATTGAACCGCTCGTAACATCGATGAAATGGCTCATTTTCTGATTGTCTGAACGCTTGAATTTGAGCCTTTATGGAGATTGTTTGATGTGGTGGGAAGAATTTCTTGAGAAATCTAGATTGCAACTCGTTCCAAGAAGGGATCGAGATGGGAGGTAAAGACCATAGCCAGGTCTTAGCTTTATCCTTTAGCAAAAAGGGGAAGAGTTTGAGGCGGATCACCTCTTGTGTGCAAGTTTGATCATTGAGAGTATCGCACACATACTCAAATTCCCTAATGTGAAGGTATGGCTTTTCAGAATCCATACCATGGTAATGGGGTAACATCAGGATCATCCCATTTTTAAAATGAAATTGCCCAGCATTATACGGGAGTATAATGCATCCCGGAGTTACAGTGCGCTCGGGATATAAGATTTCTCTCAGCGGACGATATGGGGCATCTTCCTCACCGGAGGCTACACTACCGTGTTGCGACATCTCTCTCTCCCTTAACGACTCGGTGTCCTCACTTGGTGTGCTCGAAGTGTGCTCAGAGGTGTGTCCTAAGAAGGAAAATGGAGTGTTATTTGAGATTGAGTGTGACGGTGTGGGAGGTGGAATCCAGAACTGTGGGGCGTTAGGAGTGTGGGGGCTATCGGTGTCGTACTCAACTATTGGATTTTCGTGAATACTGGTTGGAGTATTATGGGGTGTGGGATTGAGTTCAGAATTTTACATTAACAGCTTTTGAGAGGTAATGGTGAATCTTTTTGTGCTTTTTGAATTTTTTTATGTTTTCGGAATTTTGGAAATTTTTGGTCAAAGTTTTAGATTGACTCAATCTAATCCTAAGTCTACCTAATTCCCCGACAACGATGCTAAAAACTTGACGCGACTCAGAATGTGTCTCAGAAGTGCGTACTCTCTAGGCTCAAGTGCAAGCCTATCGCTCAAGTAATAATCTGATAAGTCGGGTATCGATCCTTAGGGAAATAAGACAACAGAGTTGTGACGGCGTTGGATAGATAAGGTAATCCTAACTCTGACTCTAAAGGAAAGGAAAAATGATTTGGTTTGTGGAACAACTACACTAGATGCAATTTATGAAATTATGAAAAGTGCAACTACACTAAATTACCTAAAATGCTGAACAATACTGATTTAAAACTTTAAACTATATGATGAGAAAAACAGGATGGGAATACAATCCCCCAACCCTAGTGTATTGCAGGTAAAATACTAATCGTAAATTTAAATGATTAATTAGACCCAGAATTTAGTACTCCCAAGCATTACATATATGAGGTTCAAGCCCGCACCATACTTAATCAGAGGACGAGTAAATTGGTATCACGATAGTTACACTCGAATTGCATTCTAAAGCATCCCGATTACTTGGAAGCAAACGAGATCCAACGATATACAATTGTCGTGTTCCTACGAACTACGGTCGTAATAAATCACTAAATTCAGATGATTAATGTTATAAACATGCAACTATCACATCAGGCTAGGTTCATGTATCTCGACCTTAGAAAATCTAGCCTAGCATGCTGAAAGTAATGAAAATAATTTTTGAATTGCAGAAAACCAGGATTAAACTAAGAAAAATTTGTGGAATGATGTAGAAAGGAATTAAATAAAGGAAATAACTCACTAATCTTACCAAAGTATTAAAAGCAGCAATTAAGAACACTTGTAATCACATAAATCTGAATAATCTTCAATCTTGAAATTAAAAGAATAAACTATCTCTAAACTAGGGTTTTCTGGAAAGAAGGGAAAATTATACTAATTCTCCGTCCTGAAAATGATAAAAAAAACTCGAGTTTATATACCCTACAAAGTTTCAGGAATTTTAGCTGCACTAGGACTCTTCATTAGAGAAGGATAGAATTACAAAACTCGACACCCGGACTAGTCCGGGGCTTATGCGGATCGGTCTGCCTTCCATGCGGATCGGTTCTTTTATTTATCTGGCGGACCGATCCAGGACGAACTGGTTCTTTTATTTTTCTTCCCTCTTCGGTTTTCTTTCAATCCGGGGTTCTCTAGAATATGCAATGCGGACCGGTCCGGCCTTTCTGCGGATCAGTCTGCCTCTTTGACTTTTTTCTCTAACTTTGACTGCTCATAACTTTTATTCTGAGACTCTGATTGAGGTGTCGTTTCTTCATATGTGCTCATGAATGTGATATCTTCAACTTCTCTTTAGGTTCCTCATCTGAATTCCGAGTAGAAATTACACCTTTGCCCTTTTGACTTTCCTTCTTTTCTTTTTCGATTCTTTCGGTTTCTTTCTTCCTTTGATTGACATCAAATACCTATAAACTCAATACGAAATACTAGAAACTCGGTGTACTCGTTAAGATAAGTCAGTAGCAAGATTATGAGATAAAGTCAAATCGATTACGTTGTTCGAGGTGCTAAAAGTAACTAAATTAAGGGATAAATTGGGAAGAATGTATGCCTCATCAAAGGGCATATGCACTTGCTCGGTTACCTCAGCTACTCGTACCGAGCTACGAAGAACAATCCCCATTGAAGTACTTATAAGAAGAAGTATTGATGAAGACTTGATGGTGAATTTTATTGCCTTGGGTATGGGATCATCCAGGATGGATCCCATTAGGGCTTATATTGAAGAAGGTACTTTACCAGCCGACCTACTTGTAGCTAAGAGGTTGAAGTATAAGGCTGTTTGATATGTTTTGAATAATGGAGTTCTGTACAGAAGAGGTGTGATAGCTGGTTTGCAAAGGTGTGTTAACCCAACAGAAGTTAAAGACCTGATAGAGGAAATTCATGAAGGGTCTTGTGGAGCTCACGTAGCAGGTAGAACTCTTTTACAAAGAATAAATATGCAGGGGTACTACTGGTCAACAATACATGCTGATTGTACAGCTTATGCTAAAAATGTGACAAGTGTCAGCGATTTTCTACTGTACGAAGAACTCCTCGGGCGCTGCTAACACCAATCACTTCACCTTGGTCATTCGCTATGTGGGGAATAGATTTATTCGGGCCTCTGCCAACTACAAGAGGCTGATTCAAATATTTAGTGGTAGTTATTGATTATTTCATAAAGTGGGTAGAATCTGAACCACTCATCGATATGGCCTACAAAATGGTTTATCAATTCATTTGGAAGAATATTATTTACAGATATGGTCTGCCCCATGCTTTTATCACCGATCATGGTACCCAATTTAACAATGATGAGTTCGCAACGTACTATGTATAATCCAACATTCAAAAGGCCCATTCTACTCCAGGTTATCACCAAAGTAATGGGAAAACAGAGGTGACGAACAAAACTCTACTGAATGGGTCAAAGAAGAGATTAGATGATTCTAAAGGGAATTGGATCAATGAGTTGAACTCAGTTTTATGGGCTTACCGAACAACTCCCCGAACAGCAACTGGGGAATCTCCTTACATGTTAGCTTTTGGGGGTGAATCAGTGATACCTGTTGAATTAGGATTACCTACTCATAGGGTTCTTAACTTCAATTCTCCAGTGAGTGATTTAATGAGACGCTTAGACTTTACATGCTCGAAGAAGTCAAAGAAGACGCAACGATCTGAAATCCAGCTTATCAGCAAAGGACTGCCATGTTCTATAATAAAAAGGGTAAAAAAATGTGATCTCAAATAAGGCGATTATGTTCTCAAGAAGGTAATTCAAAAGCATAATAATTTGGAGGCCAATTGGCATGGGCCCTATCGTATCACAACTGTTGTTCGGCCTGGTACTTACAGAATAGAAACTCTTGAAGGGGAAGAATTCAAAAATTCCTGGAATGCAGAGCATCTGCGAAAATACTACAAGTAATGTAACTGCCCATATACCCAATTATTTTGGTATGAATGAAAATGATGATTTCCCCATTTTTTTTCGGAGTACTAGTGCTACACACTACACTTAACTTTACATAAACACACTTAAAATGCACCAACTAAACTTGGTCGGCATCAACAACCACCAACTAAAAGTTGGTCGACATCAGCAACTACCAACTAAAAGTTGGTCGGTATCAGCAACCACCAACTAAATATTGGTCGGCATCAACATAAACACCAACAATGATGGTAAAACAATCGAGCAAGACAAGTTCTGCTTGATTATGGGTGACCCAAGAGGCATCTAAACTAGGTAAGAAGATATGTAAAATATCCACTGCCTAGGCATCAGGGAAATTATTTACTTAAATGATTGTTACATCTAAGCAAGAACATGGGATACAAATTCCATTACTTAGGCATTTATGGGTGATAAGTCACTACAACTAGACAAACACATGGGGCAATCGTTCCATTGTCTAGGCAATCAAATCAAGAAGGGAAAAATGTCCATTCAAATATATATGTACTCAATGATTGAAAAGTAACCCATTATATTGTTATAAGTACAACACTACTATAGTTGATCTCACGTTATAAACAAAGATTGACAGAATAAATATCATACAATTATTTTATTTCCAAGGAAACTAAATTACAAAAATATGATTTTTCTTCATTTCCACCAATAATTACTAATGAAATACAAATAGATATTCTATTGGTTTCTTTTCTTCAGATTTAGATACAGGATCCATTCCAGCTGGAAGGTCATCTAAAGCAAAAGAATAATTGATAAAGTTCAAGTCTTGAAGCATTCCGGTGTTGCTTGAACTTGGTCGGTCTAGCAAATGCGGAGGTCGGGATATTTCAAATTCTTCCTAAAGATTGTAATCACCAAGGTATTTGGAAATCAAACAGTGAGGAATAGAGCTAACTGGATGATGCAGAAAACTGCACCATCCTTCAAGGGGTTTGTGAGCTCAATTCAGTGTTAACAATGGCAGTATAAAGATATATATATATAGTAGAAGGAGATGAGGAGAAGAAGATTCACACCGGAATATAAGTGGTTCATCCAATTAGGCCTACGTCCACTGTGCAAGTGTATGATGTGTACCAATGTGTAAGGGCTCTAATGGCCATAGATACAATCTCTCAAGCTTTCTCTCTCTACTGTGTATTCGAACAGAGTTTCATCTAGGGTTGCTAATTTCTTCCCCTTTACAAGGTAGAGGATGACCTCTATATATAGTACCTGGGGAGTGTAATGTACCCCCCATGCATGCAATGAGCATGTGCGTATGTGATCTAGCCAATATGAAGAAGACATCTGTCACTGTCACATGTAGAGAATGATGATGAAATATTCTCCCCACGTGTGGGGAATGATTTGTTATAACTGACTTGTGTCCACGTGTCCTTATCCAAATATTAATAGATGCTCGGCCATCGTGCTTGGTCATGACCTCGGCCTGGGATAAGCCAAGGTTGATAAAGGCTAGTTGCCTAGGCACACCGAGATGGGCCATAAAGGTCTCGGCTTAAGTCAGGCCAAGACGAGATTGAGGTCAGCTAGAGACGAGGTTTGAGTTGTATCCTGCCTGGAACATCGACTGATATCTTGATGAGGCTGACCTTGGTAGACGTATGGCTTCATGCAACCCTGGTCATCCCCTGGCCGAGGTTGTCATACCTAGTTGAAATGAAGTGCCACTAACCCGTATGATACATGAAGTGTCCTTTTGATGAGGTTGGTGGTAGTGTCGGCCTAGGCCGACCTTGCTATGCCAAGGGTTGATTTCACGGACCCAAGGCTTTTCCAGCGTCGGCTACAACCTCGGTCGAGGTTGGTGTCTCTGAGCCGAGGTCACACTTGGGGCATATGAATCACCCCCAAGTCCCTAGTTACATGCGAGAGAAGATGACTAGGGGATCTTTACACCTCCGAGTTCTTTCCCCCATGTGCCAATGCTCACTTGACATTTGTCCGTTGCTGAAGTGTGGCTTGCTTGGCAAGCACGTGTTTTTAGCCACCCATTGGGGATCCCAAGGCAATGATGGGCCTTGGGAGATGTGCCTCCATATTTAAGGGTTTAAACCCCACTCTTTCCCTCCTTCTTCCTCATTTCTCTTGCTTGGAGTGATCTTATTTCTACAGTAGCTTCTCTCTCTAGAAATCTTGGGTTCGAAGTCATTGGTGGTGAATCCTCGCATTTTCTTCGCTTTTCCTTATCTTTTCATCCTCAGGTATCTTCTTCCCTTCCTTTGCCTTCATTTTTCCTGCTTTTTCCCTTACTTTTGTGTTTTCCGGTGAATTTCTGAGTTTTCCGGTGAGACCACCATAATTTCAGGCGGACTGTTCTTGCCTTAGGTTTTATAGTTTAATCCTTAAACTGCTTTACTTCATTAGCCAATCTTGTTTGTCGTTTAGAAGCTCCTTAAGTGTAGTGTCTGCCTCTGATGCTCAGACCCCTATACCAACTTCTTGAGGAGTTCCCTTCTCTTAGAGAGAAGACTTTAGAAAAAATTAGGCAAATAGAGAGAGCACATGAGAAGGCTCGTAGGTCATAAGCATTTCCTCTTAGACCCATCTTTCCACCACCCCTGAGGGTGATATACCCTGATCCATTGGAACCATTTAACCAAACAGAGGTCCCTGCTGAGCCGGTACCGATGTCCAAGTCTGCGTCTTCCACCTCAGACCCTATGTATGTGGATTCCTTCCAGGAGGCCATGGACCTCAGAACATGGCAAGATCAGGACCCTGATTAAACCGAGGTCTCTAGCCGGGCCTCGTCCCATAATAATTCAAGAACCTCGTCCTCATCCTCAGAGGTTGAGATTATTGAGCCAAGTGTGGCTATTCCCTTCATTCTCTATGCCATTCCTCTGTCGGCCGTCACCGGGGCAGAGTTCGCTCAGAGGTTCCCGAGTAATCCATCAACATCTGCTCCGGTCGACGTTGAGCAAGATAATAATGACGATGATGACGCTGAGAGTGATGTCGACGTCTCTGAGGCGGTCAAGATCGATTGTACCGTTACTGAGGTAGACCTTCTTTGCTTCAGATATCTGTACTCAATCGGCCCCTCTATAAAGCTTAGGAGATCTCTGAGGGAAGAGAGGGCCTATAATGGCCGAGATGGTGAGATTTGCTTGTACGAGCAGATGTTCAAGTTAGGGTTTCATTTGCTCATCCATCCCATTATCAGGTCCATCCTTTCCTACATCAATTTGGCCCCCTCCTAATTATCCCCTAATGCCTGGAGGGTCATAATAAGGGTCGTAGTCTTATGGAGGGTTGTCCACCACTCAAACCTTCTAGTTCAGGTCTTTGTTGGTTGCTATGTCCTTTCCTCAGCCAAAAATCATCCGAGCTACTATCATTTTGTAGCTCGGAAGCCTGAGAAAAAGATGCTTCAGATAACTCAGACTTCCAACCACAACTGGAAGCCTCGATACTTTTTTGCTTCAGGGCCATGGGAATTTGGTCCATGCATTCCCCCGTCCTTGCTAAAGCCGAGGATGCCCCTAAGATGGGGTAAAGTAACAATGTCTGCGAAGTCCAACCCTGGCCTAAGCCTGCAAAACCTTGAGAAGGTGAAAGCCCTTCAAGATCAGGGGATGCATAGTCTGCTCGTTAAGTTCGAACACTTGATGACCCCCCACTACCTCTCTGAGATAGGTCTAGGTGGAAGTCCCCTTGCTGAGCTTGGTAAGCATTTTTTTATTCCAAGTTGAACCTCTGAGTTTATTCATGTCTGATCTTCTAACTCAGACCTTTCAATTTTACAGAGCGCCCGAAGGATATCTCAAACGATCTTTGGGAAATGGCAGCTCCGAGTTTAACGAAGAATGCGAAGAAGGCAGGTCTTAATGCTCCTCCTCCAGCACCCTCAACCTCGAAGCCTCAAGCCACCAAGAAGAGGGATCCTGCCAAACATGCCCCTGAGGATCAGAGGCAGAAGAAAAAGGGGGGCGATTCTGCCATCCCCATCTCTTCTGCAGACGCGCTGACGGCTCTTTTAGAGTAATTGAAGATTACCGACAGCATCGTCGGCCATAGTCTGCAGGCCCTGGATGCTTTCGGCTCTACAATGACCGAGGTCGATAAGCATTTCTTTCGGTCATTGGATACACCCTTGCTGATTGAGTTCGGCATCCACAGATCCATTCAGGTATGACCTCATATTTCTTTGTAATTTCTAAGTGTAACCTCTGATTTGATCTCCAACTTATATATGATCATATAATCTACAGGGCTTGGCAGCTATGCACCAACTCTCCAACTGGACTCTGGAGAAGTTACCCCTCATTTAGAAGGGTCAAGAGGCCGAGAAGGTGCAAAGCACTCTGAACGGAGAAATTGACCGCCTGAAGTCTGAGCTAGGTGAGTCTGAGAAGAAGGTGTAGGGGTTGGAGAAGGAGATCTCCCAGCTCAAGAAGGATCATGTTGTGGCTCTGAAGGCCAAGGATGATGTTCTGCAGCAGAAGGTCAACTCGGCATTGAAGGCAGCCCTTGATGACGCCTCTAAGGGGATATTGGCTGAATACAAAGCCTCTGATGAATTTATGAGCTTCGGCTTTGAGTACCTTGAGAGGGGTATCAAAAGCTACTACCAAGTGGGCAGCTGTCAAGGAGAAGGAGGCTGGCAGTTTGAAAGCCTCTGATTTTATAGGTCTCGGCTTTGCTAATCCTCAGCTTGCTCAGGCCCTTCAGGAGGTTGAGGAAGAGGTTGTTGCGCCTGCAGAGACTGCAATGCTGGACAGCACAGAGGTTGGAGGGGCTGACCATAGGGAAGACATTACCGAGGTGACCAATGTCATCCAGCAGGACCAGGCTGAAGACACCAGCATTCCCCCCTCAAACCCTTAAATTCAAATTGTGAATCTTCTTTGTAACCCTTGAATATTTGTAATCTCTGAGCTTTTGTAATCTCTGAATGAACATGGTTGACTCTTATTTTTTGAATATGGCGATCTCTTGAGGAGGATTATTTCATTGTATTGAACGTTTGTCATGTGATGTTTTAGGTCTGAAGCTTGTGTAATGGTGTCTGCATGCACTAATTTAGTAGTCTTTGCTCAGACCTCGTCACCACTGAATGGTGTCATGAGGGTCTGAGGTCATCACCTATGATGTTATCCTCAATTAATCTCACCAAATTAATGATGTTAAGGGTCTGAGGTCATCCTTATATGGTGTCTGACCTCAGACCTCGTCACCACTAAATGGTGTTATAAGGGTCTGAGTTCATCACCTAAGATGTTATCCTCAATTAATCTCACCAAATTAATGATGTTAAGGGTATGGGGTCATCCTTATATGGTGTCTGACCTCAGACCTCGTCACCACTGAATGGTGTTATAAGGGTCTGAGGTCATCACCTAAGATGTTATCCTCAATTAATCTCACCAAATTAATGATGTTACGGGTCTGAGGTCATCCTTATATGGTGTCTGACCTCAGACCTCGTCACCACTGAATGATGTTATAAGGGCATGAGGTCATCACCTAAGATGTTATCCTCAATTAATCTCACCAAATTAATGATGTTAAGGGTCTGAGGTCATCCTTATATGGTGTCTGACCTCAGACCTTGTCAACACTGAATGGTTTTATAAGGGTCTGAGGTCATCACCTAAGATGTTATCCTCAATTAATCTCACCAAATTAATGATGTTAAGGGTCTGAGGTCATCTCATTATGGTGTCTGACCTCAGACCTCGTCACCACTGAATGGTGTTATAAGGGTCTGAGGTCATCACCTAATATGTGATGTTAAGGATCTAAGGTCATCCTAGTATGGTGTCTGATCTCAGACCTCGTCACCACTGGATGGTATTATAAGGGTCTGAGGTCATCACTTAAGATGTTATCCTCATAATTAATCTCACCAAATTAATGATGTTAAGGGTCTGAGGTCATCTCATTATGGTGTCTGACCTCAGACCTCGTCACCACTGAATGGTGTTATAAGGATCTGAGGTCATCACCTAAGAGGTTATCCTCATAATTAATCTCACCAAGTTAATGATGTTAAGGGTCTGAGGTCAAGTCATTATGGTGTCTGACCTCAGACCTCGTCACCACTGAATGGTGTTATAAGGGTCTGAGGTCATCACCTAAGATGTTATCCTTATAATTAATCTCACTAAATTAATGATGTTAAGGATCTGAGGTCATCCTAATATTGTGTCTGACCTCAGACCTCGTCACCACTGAATGGTGATATAAGGGTCTGAGGTCATCACCTAAGATGTGATTCTCATAATTAATCTCACCAAATTAATGATGTTAAGGGTCTGAGGTCATCCCATTATGGTGTCTGACCTCAGACCTCGTCACCACTAAATGGTGTTATTAGGGTCTGAGGTCATCACCTAAGATGTTATCCTCATAATTAATCTCACCAAATTAATGATGTTAAGGATCTGAGGTCATCCTAATATGGTGTCTGACCTCAGACCTCGTCACCACTGAATGGTGTTATAAGGGTCTGAGGTCATCACCTAAGATGTGATCCTCATAATTAATCTCACCAAATTAATGATGTTAAGGGTCTGAGGTCATCCCATTATGGTGTCTGACCTCAGACATCGTCACCACTGAATGGTGTTATAAGGGTCTGAGGTCATCACCTAAGATGTTATCCTCATAATTAATCTCACCAAATTAATGATGTTAAGGATATGAGGTCATCCTAATATGGTGTCTGACCTCAGACCTCGTCACCACTGAATGGTGATATAAGGGTCTGAGGTCATCACCCAAGATGTGATCCTCATAATTAATCTCACCAAATTAATGATGTTAAGGGTCTGAGGTCATCCCATTATGGTGTCTGACCTCAGACCTCGTCACCACTGAATGGTGTTATAAGGTTCTGAGGTCATCACCTAAGATGTTATCCTCATAATTAATCTCACAAAATTAATGATGTTAAGGATCTGAGGTCATCCTAATATGGTGTCTGACCTCAGACCTCGTCACCACAGAATGGTGTTATAAGGGTCTGAGGTCATCACCTAAGATGTGATCCTCATAATTAATCTCACCAAATTAATGAAGTTAAGGGTCTGAGGTCATCCCATTATGATGTTTGACCTCAGACCTCGTCACCACTGAATGGTGTTATGAGGGTCTGAGGTCATCACCCAAGATGTTATCCTCATAATTTCTGACATAAGTGAAAAATGTAGCAAGAATCATCATGGGAACTGATCTTTTATTAATAACCTCTTTATAATAAGATGGTATATTTATATAAAACTATTTGCAACATCATATGTAATACTTCTTTAGGTGATCAGCATTCCATGGGTTAGCGAAAGGTTCCCCTTCTAGATTTTCTAGCCTGTAAGTGTCGGGCACAACCTCTTCTGTGACTTTGTAGGGATCGTGCCAGTTTGGGTGAAGCTTGTTTGTTTTCTATAAGGTCTTCTTTGGCACTACGTCTCCCACTGCGATGGGTCTTGACTTCACCCTCTGGTTGTAGAATTTCATTGCCCTCTGTTGGTAGGCTGCTTGCCTGACCTCTGCGTCTTCTCTTCTTTCTTCAATCAGATCTAGGTTTGTCCTCCTTTCTTCCCCATTTTTATCAGGGTCATAGGTCTGAACCCTGTGAGTAGGGAGCCCCACCTCTGTTGGTATGACGGCCTCTGAGCCATGTGCAAGCATGAACGGGATTTCTCCTATATGTGTCCTTGCCGTGGTTCTGTAGGCCCATAAGACAGCGTAGACTTCTTCAGCCCATCTTCCCTTTGCATCTTCTAACCTCTTCTTGATTCCATCGAGAATTGTCTTGTTCGTGGCCTCGGTCTGACCGTTTGCCTGAGGTCGGCCAGGAGATGAGAAGAACTGCTTTATCCCAACTCTTATACAGTACTTTTCTAAAGAGGAGTTCTTGAACTGGGTCCCATTATCCGAGATGAGAGTGTTTGGGAGGCCGTATCTGCATATGATGTTCCTCCAAATAAATTGGAAAGTATTTTACTCTGTGATCGTTATCATCGGCTCTGCCTCCACCCACTTTGAGAAGTAGTCAATGGAAACTATCAAGAATCGATAACTGTTGGCAGCTCTTGGTAGGGGTCCTACTAAGTTAATCCCCCATATTGCAAATGGCCATGGAGAGGTGATTGACGTTTTAGGTTGATGAGGTTGATGAGGAATAGTGGTGAATCTTTGACATTTATCACACCTCTTTACGTAGGCTGCAGCGTCTTTGGAAAAGGTTAGCCACCAGTATCCCTGTGTGATGATTCTCTTGGCCAAGGGTCTTCCCCCTATGTGGCTAGAGCAAGAACCCTCATGAACTTCCTGTAAGACTCGGGGAACTTTCGTGGGATGCACACATCTGAGGAGAGGTAATAGAAATCCCTTCTTGTACAAGACGTCTCCTATCATCGAGAACTTGGCAGCCCTATATCTTAATTTCCTCCTTTCTAGTTTGGACACAGGTATCTCTCCCTCTCTGATATATCTGATGAGGGGGTCAATCCATGAGTCTCCTAGGTTCAAATTGTAAGGGTTACATACCTCTTCTTCCTCGATGGTCCCCTTCCCCAAGATCTCGATCGGAACTGTCCTTCTGACGTCTGTCTTCATCGCCGAGGCCAACCTTGCCAACGCGTCTGCATGGCTATTACTTTGTCGAGGTACTCTCTTCAGTTTTATCTCTTCGAAATATTCTAACATCTTTCTTACCCTCTTCAAATACTTGGCCATCCTTTCATCTTTGGCCTCATAGACCCCCAATACTTGATTGACAACTAACCTTGAGTCGCTGTGGAGTAGGAGTCGCCTTACACTAAGAGTCTTTACCAACGAGAGACCTTCTATCATGGCCTCATACTCGGACTCGTTGTTAGAAGCCTGGAAGTTGAATCTCAAAGCGTATTCAATGTTGGCACCATCTGGAGCTGACAGTATCATCCATGCACCGCTTCCACTGTCACAGGAGGAACCATCAATAAAGAGACTCCAAATGTCTGTATCTGATGAGAAGGCCCCATCTGACATGACTCCTTGTTTGAAGAGGTCCTGATCTTCCTCGTTCTCCGTGACTCTGCTCCTGGCCCTGTTGGATGCGACCTCTCCCTGATCTCGAAAGATGTTTGGTGCCGTATCCTCCTGATCTCGGAAGATACCATGGTTTATCTTTTCAACACCCTCTAGGTCATTCTCTGCCTCGGCCTCTTCCCATGTGAACTCAGTAACAAAGTCTGCGAGGTCTTGCCCTTTGATGGTTGTCCTAAGTTGGTAGGTAAGGTCATACTCCCCCAACTCAATAGCCCAGGTCATCAATCTCCCGAACTTCTCAGGTTTATGTAGGACCTGTCTTAGTGGGGAGTCGGTGAGGACAACCGTGGAGTGGGCTTGGAAGTAAGGCTTCATCTTCCTTGAAGCATGTATCAGGGAGTAAGCTAACTTTTCCATGCGAGGGTAATTTTGTTCAGACCCTTGAAGGGCCTTACTATTGAAATACACAGGACTTTGGATCCCAACATCTTCCCGTACTATGGCTGCGCTGATGGCTGATTCGGAGACTGCTAGATACACATATAATTTCTCTCCTTATACAGGCCGGGATAGCAATAAGGGAGACCCTAAGTAAGACTTGAGCTGGTTAAAAGCTTTTTCGCACTCTTCGTCCCACTGGAAGGCCTTTCTAATCACTTTAAAGAATAGAAGACACTTGTCCGTTGCCCTGGAAACAAATTTGTTAAGTGCAGCCACTCTCCCCGTGAGTCTTTGGACGTCTTTGATACTCTTCGGTGTCTTCATATTAAGAAGTTCCTTGATTTTCTTAGGGTTTGCTTCAATTCCTCTTTGATTGACAATGAATCCCAGGAACTTCCCAGGTCCTACCCTGAAGACACACTTCGCGGGGTTGAGTTTCATCCCGTATGGGTCCATAATATCGAAGGTCTTTTCGAGGTCAGCCATATGAGTGCAATCTTTCAAGCTCTTCGTTAGCATATCGTCTACATACACCTCTATAGTCTTACCTATTTGCTCTTCGAACATCTTATTTACAAGACGTTGGTATGTTACCCCTGTATTTTTCAGGCCGAAGGGCATCACTTTGTAACAATACGTCCCTTTGTCGATAATGAAGGTTGTCTTCCCTGCATCTTCTGCATCCATAAAGATCTTATTATAGCCTGAGTACGCGTCCATGAAGCTCATGAGCTCATGTCCTGCTGTAGCATCCACCATCTGATCTATTCGAGGCAAGAGATAGCTGTCTTTTGGACAAAACTTGTTCAAGTCAGTGAAATCAACACACATTCTCCACTTCCCATTGGCCTTGGGTACTATGACTGCATTCGATAACCACTCTGGATATATGACTTCTCTTATAAATTCAGCCTCTTCCAATTTTTTGACCTCTTGTCGGATGACGTCATACTTCTCCCTGGAGTAGACTCTTCGTCTCTGCTTGATAGGCCTGGAATCTTTATCCATGTTGAGCTTGTGACTTATGACCTTATGGTTGATGTCTGGCATGTCTGCGTGACTCCAAGCGAAGACACTCTGCCTCCTCCTGAGGAAGTTTATCAGCTCTTCCTTGATTTCTGACTTTAGGGCTTTGCCGACCTGGATGGTTTTCTTCGACTCGTCCTTATTGAGGACGATGGATTCTACCTCTTCCGCGGCCTCTCCCTTCTTTAACTTTGTCTCATCCCTCGGGTCCAATGTATCAATGCTATAGGTACTGGTTGCCCTCTTATAGGCCTCTCTCTCTTCGGTCGAGTTGAAGTAACATTCTCACGCTATGGTCTGGTCACCTTGCACTTCCCCTACCCCATAGGGGTTCGGGAATTTTAGCATCTGATGGACCGTCGATGGCATAGCTTCAAACTCCTTAAGGGACACTCTTCCTATGATGAGGTTGTAGGCCGAGAAGATGTTCTCGTCCATCACGAAAAAATTTATCTTCCGGGTCAACCTCTTAGGCCACTCATCACCCATCTGAACGTCCATCTCATACATGCCCAATGGGTGGACCTTTTCACCGCTGAAGCCCATCAAATGATGATGATAGGGTATCAGCCTAGCTATGCTAAGACCTAAGCCCTTGAAGCAAGGCCAAAACATCACGTCTGCCGAGCTCCCCCCGTCTACGAGGATCCTCTACACCTCGCACCCATGCACGCTTGTTGTTATTACCAAAGGGTCATCATGGGGCGCTAAGATACCTTTAAAGTTGAGCCTGGAGAACCTAACTATGAGGGGGTCCATATCCACCTTCTTTCTCTTCTGCACTGTTTCGGAAGACGTTAGATTTACAACTTCAATCTTAGCCACTGACTTGGCCTCTGCCACGTGAGCCCTCATGTCAGCTACTTCAGATCCACCTCCTACAAATCCTCCACATATGGTGTCAACACCAAAGGAGATCATACCAACCCTCTTCACCGGGGTGTTGTCATCTTTTGGCGGAAGATCCGGATCGTCTTCATCATCACCTTCTGAATCATTGTCTCTTCTGGCTGGGACATTGTCATGGCATCTATCATTTCTCCTTTTCTTAGGGTCATCTCTTCCCCCTTTAGGAGCCTTACCGTCCACATACTTCCTCAACTTTCCAGATTTTAACATCTTTTTAATCTCATCCTTCAAGGCGAAGCATCTGTCTGTAACGTAGCCATGGTCCTGGTGGAACTCGCACCACAAGTTTTTGTTCCTCTTATGTGGCGGGGACTTCAGTTTCTCTGGCCATATTAAAGTCCTGTCATTCTTGATCTCATTGAGGATGTGCTCACAGCTCACAGTTAGAGGAGTATAGTGAGCGAACTTGTCATCACCCAGTCTCTTCTTTCCATCTTTCTTTCTTTGGGACTTCCCACTACTACCGCGATTCTCATCCTCATACTTGGCGGCCATTGCCTCTTCTGCATTCATGACTTTTCTCGCGGTTTCCAGTAGCTCCGCCATGGACCTAGGAGGGTCTTCCGCGAGTTTCCACAATAGCTTCCCTTTCCGAAGACCCCCTATGAGGGCGGTCATGGCTATATTTTCTTCATAATCTTCGACCTCTAGCTTCTCTTTGTTGAACCTGGCGATGTAGTCTCTTAGGCTCTCGTCCTTGCCCTGCTTGACATACAGCAGGTGAGTAGTCTTCTTTTGAGGTCTCACCCCAAAGCAGAAGTTGTGGATGAATCATTCAGCCAAGCCTTTGAAGTTATCAATTGAGTTCTTCGGAAGAGAAGTAAACCAGCTGTGTGCTTCTCCTGTCAAGGTCCCAGAGAAGGCCCTACACTTCATCTCATCAGGTATTGAGTAGATGTCTACTGCCGACTGATACATCTCGATGTGATGTACAGGATTGGTGCTGCCATCATACTTGGGAGACACCACGGGAGGTTTGAATTTAGTCGGAGTCGGGAAGCTCACTATCTTAACCACAAATGGAGAGCCCTCTGAGTAACCCCTTTGCAAGGGGTCCCTACTTTTGATGAGGTCTCCTATCTTTTCCTCTAAGCGCTGGATAGAGTCATTCCATGGTCTTCTGCCATCGGCCTGTTCGAGGTTGTCCCCATCCACCTCTAAGGGATGGACTGAGGGTTCCCCTGCCATAGCACAACGTCGATTGTTGACCTCTTCCTGGTCTCTGCCCCTTCTTTCACGGGGTCAGCCTTGGTCAGGTCGACCTTATCTGTCCCCTCTTTACGAATTGGCAGCACTTCTTAACCTGGATAACCTCTGTCTTAGGTCATTCACTGGACCTAACCTCTCAAAGGCTGACCCTCTGCTCAATCGATCAAAAGCTGATCCTCGTTGTTGGGCCTCTTCAGCTCTTCGTCCAGCACATCCTCGGCTCTGCTAAATAGGACGAACCGTATTGTTCAAAACCTCATATGGCTCCTAACAATCTTTCGGGGCCTCTTCTGCCTCTAAATCGTCATACCTGTCCTTCGGGCAAGGGTTTCCTTGCCTCCCCAGGCGTAAGCGCCTAGGATCAGCAACGTCCCTTCTCTGCTGGGGTGTAGGATGGTCCTTCGTTGGTGCCTAGGGTGGTCCCCTGGCATCAGGATGAGGCTAAACAGCCGCCAGAGTGATCACATCTGGTGAGACTCCAGGTGGCCTCATCATAGTTTGGCTGAGCTGTGCAAATTGTTCCTTTATAGCTTGTTGTGTTGCAGCCAAAGACCTTAAGGCTACAGCTACCTCTGCCATTTCGGACTGGGGCGGCGCCTGATTGGAACTTGGCCCCCCACCTCCGGGTGGCGGAAGAGGCAGCGGTAACTCTGGTGCCATGTGTTTCTTAGTAAAGAGCTTAAGTATCAGGTGAGCTTAATACCTTTAAGGACCTCTTTCAATGGTGAAACAACTCCACGCAAGGGGTGGTGCCTAGTTCACCACCAGAGTCTCTGGTGAGGTTAAGTTGAAGAAGAGGAAGATATAACTTCTCGTTCCCACAGATGGCGCCAAAATGATGATGCAGAAAACTGCACCATCCTTCAAGGGGTTTGTGAGCTCAAATCAGTGTTAACAATGGCAGTATAAAGATATATATATTGTATAAGGAGATGAGGAGAAGAAGATCCACACCGGAATATAAGTGGTTCAGCCAATTAGGCCTACATCCACTGTGCAAGTGTATGATGTGTACCAATGTGTAAGGGCTCTAATGGCCATAGATACAATCTCTCAAGCTTTCTCTCTCTACTGTGTATTCGAACAGAGTTTCATCTAGGGTTGATAATTTCTTCCCCTTTACAAGGTAGAGGATGACCTCTATATATAGTACCTGGGGAGTGTAATGTACCCCCCATGCATGCAATGAGCATGTGCATATGTGATCTAGCCAATATGAAGAAGACATCTGTCACTGTCACATGTAGAGAATGATGATAAAATATTCTCCCCACGTGTGGGGAATGATTTGTTATAACTGACTTGTGTCCTGGTGTCCTTATCCAAATATTAATAGATGCTCGGCCGTCATGCTTGGTCATGACCTCGGCCTAGGATAAGCCGAGGTTGATAAAGGCTAGTTGCCTGGGCACACCGAGATGGGCCATGAAGGTCTCGACTCAAGTCAGGCCGAGATGAGATTGATATCGGCTAGAGCCGAGGTTTGAGCTGTATCCTGCTTGGAACATCGACTGATATCTTGATGAGGCTGACCTTGGTAGACGTATGGCTTCATGCGACCCCGCCCATCCCTGGCCGAGGTTGTCATACCCAGTTGAACTGAAGTGCCACTGACCCGTATGATATATGTAGTGTCCCTTTGATGAGGTTGGTGGTAGTGTCGGCCTAGGCCGACCTTGCTATGCCTAGGGTTGATTTCATGGACCCAAGGCTTTTCCAACATCGGGTAAAACCTCGGTCGAGGTTGGTGTCTCTGAGCCGAGGTCACACTTGGGGCATATCACTAGAATCCACCTAACATCTAGCTAGAACGGTGGTACTGGAAAATCAAATAGCCCAGGATCATACCAATCCTATAGTTCCATTCTTTGCTCAACTTTCATTATAGTTAAAGCATTCATCCATTCATGCTTGTACCCTTTATTGTTTGATTGTTTCAACCTGACATCAAGATGATATAAAGCTTCATTACATCCCTCCATCCAAAACTCTCTGGGCTTCTTGTGAAACTGATAAGTTAATCACTCAACATGCTGATGAAGTCTTTTCAGCACACTTTCTTTATTCTACAACGCAGAACTCTGATTGGATAGTTGCTCTGTAAGAGTTTGAATTTTCTGGAACATCTCTGCCACAACTTGATTTTTTGCCTTCAGTTGAGAAGCTTAATTTTCTAAGGCTTACTGAGTTCTAGACTCTTCAATGCTACTCCGACCAGCTCTTGTTCTACCTCGAGAAATGGATGCAGGTCTGACTATTTTCAAAGTTTTTAATTCTTCTCTTAATGAAGCATTTTCAGTCTCCAAAAAGGAAATACCTTTATCATTAATCGGGATTAAAGCTCCAGAGGAAGAAGCATATTTTAGTTGTCTCAGTTCTTCTCTCAAAGCGTTCTTCACCTACTCCAGCAATTTGGTAATGTTTTTATGCTCCTTAATATCAAATTTTATCACACTCTTCCTTTTATTACGGGTAGCGATAAATTTGTCATAACCCCGATCAACACTCAACTATTGGTACTTCTTCTCATAACCTTCATGAAGAAGAGCAGTGGCTTCCTTGTGTTGAAGTTGAAGTTCTTAAATCATTCATTAAAGATTTTTAATCATTTCATAGCAAGCTATGTTATTCGCTAATGCACGATCAAGCAAGCCTTTCAAATACTGGTAAGCCTCAATTGCTCGTTCAGAGGCATCAGGATAAAGAATTTCAATTATTTGTGCTTCAGTAAAATCTACACGAGCAACTTTGAAGTAATGTGTACATTTCTTCATCAACTCTGTATCATGAGCTGACAAGAGTTCCATCCTGGCAATGAACTAGGAAGGAAAAGTAAAGATAGATCAATAATAGCACAATAATATTGAACAGTAAAGGGTAAATAACGATAAGTAACAAGCCAATTTTATTGATTATAATACATGAAAGTACAAACAGAGGTACAAAACAAAGGGAAAACAGAGGAAAGAAAAAAATTACCGAATAACATTACACCTTCTCCTTATTCTCCACTACATTTTCAGCTGATTTTGAAGAAGGAATTGATTGCTAAAGTTGCTCGGAGGGAAGATGATATTGTTCGGAAGAAATCATTATCTATTGGACTTGCTCGAAAGATTGAGGGATAGTGGCAGCAGGTGTCTATTCAACTATCATCAAAGAAGATTCATCATATTCAACTTCATCTTCTTCTTCAATAGCGGGATGAGGTCCATAAACGTGTTTCTGAAATAGCCCAGAGTCTTTATTAATGTTCAACTCTTTCAACGCTGCAAACCATCCATCCCTAAAGAACTTCAAACTTGCATACTCAATTTGAGCAGATGCAGCAGTTAGAGCTTTGTTCCACCCTTTGTCCTATCCAGATCTAAAGGACTTCTTCACAGCAGACCTCCTCTTCATTATATCCGAGGAAGCATTCTCCTTAAGTTGATCTTCAACAGATTTTACTTTATGTTCAATCTCTTTCTTACGTCATTCAGCCTCTTCAAGCTTGCCCTCGTCTTCCTTCTTGCTATCAACGACAACCTTCAATTTCTCCTCTGCCTCCTTGGAAACATCCACGGCTCTTTGCCGAGCTATATTAGCCTCCTTTGCAGCATCCATAACTTTTTGTTGACCTGTCTCAGTGGCCTTGATTTTATTTTCCCAAGAGGTTTTGTCATCCTCATATTTCTGTTGGGAATCTTTCAAAGATTTTGATAACCTAGAAAGTGCTTCTTCTACTTCACTGGAAGAGGAAACTGCTTTGATAGCTTCATCCTTCTCTAAGATATTATTAAAATACACCAAAAACTGCAAAACAAAGAGAAACTCAAGTTAGAATATGAAAGTTGAAAGCAAAACTAAAATGACAAAGTGTAATGACACTTACTGATGCAAGGTGTTGGGCTGCCAAATCAGAGACTTTCCCCCGAGGAGTAGAGGTCTCAGCAGCTCTGTGATCAGGAAGAGTTCCAGACCAGATATATTTCCTGGCCAAACCAGGAGTAATGAATACTGGAGCACCAGCCTTCAAGGAAGGTATCTCAACCCCAGAAGGTTGAGCAACAACATCAATGGCCTTCTTAGCAAGACCCATTCTCAATCTTTTTAAAGGATCAGCCTCTTCAATCAAAGGTATTCCCTATTTTTGGACAACAGGGGGCTTCTTGATGACCTCCTTAACAGGTGTAATTGCTCCCCCAGATGGAGCAGTGTCCTTTTTCTTAGTCCCTTCAGTTGGGACATTATCTTTGTTCTTTTTCGCCCCATCATTAACATGGATAATCTTGGCAAAGAGATCAGGCGTTCTCTTCTTCTTCGTCATCAGGTCAGCAATAGATGTACTCAAATCAGAGAAAGACTCTTAAATAATTGAAGAAGATGCTGGAGCCTGCTCAAGATCAATCACTAAAGGAGGAGAAGTAGGTCGAGCAAAAAAAGAGGACGTGGTGTTTCTATATCTCAATACATAGGAAGCAGATCTCACGTGATCCTGAGCAACTGATTGATGCAAACTCTAAATGAGCTTCAAATCTTTGATATTAATATCACTCTCTTTTGAGGGTTTTCTTTTACTGTCAACTGCAAATCAAAATTGAAAAGAAAAAGTCAGTGAAACATTTATCAAACAAAAACAGAAATAGTTTTAAAAAGAAAGAACAACGTATCCCATTGCCATAAGGTGGACATCTGGGACCTTGGTACACGTCTTTCCTTGTTAATAGGGGGTGTTGCCAATTTTTCATCATAACCCCATGTTCAAAATAATCCCTATTAGAATCTGGGAGATTGACCACTAAAGCTCTGTTAGAAAACCTAGTTTTTAAATAAAAGGTGGTGTCGCTGGTGACCCATTTATAACAAAACATAATTTCAGGAATCCCTAGATTAGTTCCATGAATTTGATTCAACCTATGTACGCCATTAACTACCCTTCATGTATTTGGAACTACTTTTGCAGGTACAATATCTAAATATTGGCGAAATTCCAGACACAGGGGATTAGGCGGGAAAGAAAAACCACATTCTGCTACAAAAATAGAGGGAAACTAGTGTCCTTCGGCTAAAGAAAATAAATCAGAAGGACAAGCAGGTTCTTCCAAATCAACCCAAGAAGGAATCTCAAAATTGACCCTAAACTTATGTAATGACTCGATAAGGTACACCATGATGACTAAAGCAAAGAAAGAAGAAGGAAGGAAGAAATTCTTATAAAAGATTAAGGAATCAGCTAAGGCAAATGATAAGAAAGAACGTTCATAAGAAGAAAAATGAGAAGACAAAGAGTTTGGAAACAAGATGGAAAAAGGTATAAGAAAATCACATTTTACCGCCTTTATATATGCCGCCCTGGAAAATGAGAAAAGTAATGATCCCAAGTGATGACGGTTGCGTTTTCAACAGCTATTTAAAGGAAAAAGACACAAGTATCCAAACGTTTAATAAAAACTCAAAATATTTACAAATTTGCCATTCGCGCTCAAAACTATTATGCAAAGTGGAAAAATTTAACAAGTGTTAAAGGTCTGTAATTAATCAAGACATGAGAAATGTGCCCAAACAACTTTTTGGATAAAATGTTCCACACTCTCACATCCAACCTCAACTGTGAAATATTGGGGGCTTCTGTTGATACAAAAATTAGTTAGCTGACATGGACCAATTATATGAAGACACGCGTCATCCAACATGGCACAACAGTCAAGTACCGAGCTACTAAATGTACCAAGCTACTCATAGTACCTAGCTACTCAGCGTACCAAGATACTTTTTGGGAAGACTAAACGACCAAGACATATTCAATGTTTATTGTATTACAATCATTCCTTACCATGTACAGATGTATATGCCTATTCAATAAAAGCCTATTATATATTCACACTGACAGCCCAAGGGCTATAAATACATTATAATACCCTCATGGAAGGGTAAGCAATCATAAGAAAACATAATCGAGATCAAGGTAAGACACCCAGTAATACAAGACAGTGTACGTAGGCCATTTCATTAGGGATGGACCACTTTAAAAATCTCGTCTTATTTCTTTAACTCATATTTATCTGTGATTAATTAATTAGATCAAATCTAGTTTTTTTACATCAACAATAACAATTTTAGGAAAGTCGTGTTCTCTTTAAATTTGAAGTGAACTGAGTACAACATAACTACATTTACTGATAATACTTCTTCAGGTGTTCTGCATTCTATGGGTTCTTGAATTCTTCCCTTTCCAAAGTCTCAACCCGATATGTGCATGGTCGGATAACTGTAGTAATACGATAAGGCACATGATAATTGTCTTCTAGCTTATTGCTCTTCTAAATCACTTTCTTTAAAACATAATCACCCTCTTTTAAGTTGCTCGGCATGACCCTTTTGTTATAAAAACGTGTAGTCCTTTGTTGATAGGTTGCATTCCTTAAAGTTGCATCTTCACGGACTTCTTCCAGCATATCTAAATCTAGCCTTCTCATCAAATCACTTATTGGGGGTATTGAAGTTAAGAACTCTATGCGTAGGTAAACCTAGCTCAATAGGGATTACAGCTTCAGTGCCAAATGCCAATAGGTAGGGAGTTTCTCCGGTAGCTGTTCTAGAACTTGTTCGATAAGCCCATAAGATAGAATGCAATTCATTGATCCAATTTCCTTTTGTATTTTTCAACCTTTTCTTCAGCCATTTCAGCAAAGTTCTATTAGTTACCTCTATTTGGTCGTTGCTTTGAGGATGGCCAGGAGCAGACTGGATTTTTTAGACATTTTACTGGGCACAATAAATAGCGAATTTATCGTTGTCAAACTATGTGACATGATCAGTTACAAAGGCATAGGGTAAGCCATACCTTCATATAATACTCTTCCAAATAAACTGATAAACCTTTTCATAGGACATATCGATCAACGGTTCAGCTTCCACCCATTTAGTAAAGTAATCAACAGCTATAAGTAGGTATTGAAGCCTTCCTCGGGTGGTCGATAGAGGCCCGACCAAGTCAAAACCCCACATAGAAAAGGGACAAGGGGATGTGATTGGTGTTAGGAGAGATTTTGGAGCCTTGCGTATGCTGGAAAACCTCTGGCACTTATCACACTTGGCAAAATCTGCACAATCAGCTCGCATAGTTGTCCAGTAGTATCCTTGTATATAAATTCTCTGCAACAATGTTCTTCCTGCTACATGGGCTCCATAGGACCCTTCATGGACTTCTTCAATTAAATCCTTCACTTTAGTTGGATGCACACACCGTTGTAGACTAACAGTTAATCCTCCTTTATATAGCACACCACCATCTAGCACATATCTTGCAGCTTTGTATTTTAGCCTCTTAGCTTAAGTAGATTGACTGAAAGAACCCCATCTTCAATATATTCTCTTATGGGATCAATCCAAGATGGCCCCAAATCAATTGCAATAAAGTTAACCATCATATATTCATCAATGCTCCTATTAGCCAGTAAATTAATAGGAATAGTTCTTCGTATCTCCGTTCTGGTTGCTAAAGCTAACCGAGCAAGTGCATCTACTCGGGCATTTTCCAATCATGGAATTCTGACCATCTGGACAGCTAGCAAAGTTCTAATTATTTCCAAAGTTTTGGCTAAATATCTGGTCATCAGTTCTCCTTTCATTGAATATAATCTCAACACCTGATTTACAACTAACTACGAATCACTATACACCACAACTTGCTCGGCGTTCAGTGATTTAGCTAGATTTAAACCAACAATCACAGCTTCATACTCTACCTCATTATTGGAGGCTTGAAATTGGAATCGTAGCGCGTACTTTATATCTACCTCGTCTCGAGTATTGAGAATGATTCTAGATCCACATTCGGTAGCACACGATGACCCGTCAATATACAGACTCCATAGGGGGATATTGTTGTCAAACGCTTGGTTTATTAGAATCCCTTGATGGAAGATTTTATCCTTTACCTCCTCATATTTCCTCTTCATTCCTGTAGTCCACTGGACGAATCTAATTGGTATTTTTCTATGGTTTTCCCTCATATTTCCTCTTCATCTTCAGTAAGTCTATTGACTCCTGCATATTACTCGGCTAGAGTCCCTTGTTGCTCGGGGACCTCTGGGTAAGTGAATTCTTTAATAAGATTAACCACATCTTGACCTTTTAAAGTAGTCCTTCGTTTGTATACCGAGTCATATTCCCCCAACTCCACAGCCCAATACATCAATCTTTTAGATTTCTCCGGCTTATGCAAAGCTTTGCTTAGTGGCAAGTCAGTGTCTACCACTATTAGGGCTGTGTTTTTTTTCCGAACATTCCGGTTTTTCCGATATCCGATCTGATATTTTCCGATTTTGGAACGTATATAAGGTTTCCGGTTTCCGATTTTCGATTTTTGATTTTTTCGAAAAAAATCGGATCGAAAATTGGAAATAATTCTGAATTTCAGATTTTCTGATTTTTCCGATCCGATTTTTCCGAAACTATGCCGATCCGATTTTTCGGAATTATTTCCAATTTTTTCAAAAATATTTTCCAATTTCTAATTTTTTTAAACATTCTCATGTGTCCTACATCGGCTAGAAGAGGAAGAGAGGCCCAAAAAAGTCCTCTATAAAAGGAGAATATCCTTCTATCCTCTACACAAATGAAAAAAATGGTTAAATCCTTACATATTTACATGTTGGGTTAAATCTTTTTTACGATTTCTTTAAAATGAGAATTTCGAGCAATCGAAAATCCTATATTAATTTTTTTGAAATTTTGGAATTTCCAAAATTTCTGAATTTTTAGTATATTTTTTGAATTTCCGAATTTTTTCGATTTTTTTTCGATTTTCCGATTTTTTCGAATTCGGAAACTTTTTTGATTTTTCGAAAAAATTGGATAGGAAATTGGAACAAATATTTTATTTCTGAAAAAATTAGAATTTTTTTCGAAAGGTCATTTTCCGATCCGATCCGGTCGAAACACAGCCCTAACCACTATGGTGTGGGCTTTAAAATATGACTTCATTCTTCTACTAGCCTCAATCAAGGTCAACGATAATTTCTCCAATCTGGGATATCTCACTTCTGCTCCTCAAAAATCTTTTTTGGTGTAATAAACTAGCTTTTGAGCTCCATTTTCCTTCCTGGTCAAGGCAGAGCTAACTGTTGACTCGGATACAACTAGATATAAATACAACTTTTCTCCCAACATTGGCCGGGAGAGTAATGGTGGTATTCCCAGGTACTTTTTCAATTCCAGGAAGACTTTTTCATATATCTCGTTCCATTCAAAGGTTTTTTTAAGTACCTTAAAGAACGGCAAACACTTGTCCGTTGCTCGTGATATAAACCTGTTAAGTGTTGCTACACGCCTAGTTAGCTTTTGAACATCTTTTTTACAGGTTGGGGACTTCATTTCGATAAGATCTTTAATCTTATCTGGATTGGCTTCAATTCCCCTTTTATTTACTATATACCCAATGAGCATTCCCTTCTGTACTTCGAAGATGCATTTGGTGGGGTTTACCTTCATTTGGTGCTTTTCCAATTGATCAAACGTCTAGCTGAGGTCAGTATTATGATCAATAGCTTTTTTTTCTCTTTGTGAGCACATCATCAACATACACTTCCATTTTTTGTGCCTAACTGCTCCTTAAATACTTTATTCACTAGTCTCTGATAAGTAGCACCTGCATTTTTCAGACCAAATGGCATAACATTATAGTAATAAGTTCCTCGGGGAGTGATAAAGGAAGTACTTTCTCTATCTTCTGGCTTCATTTTGATTTGGTTATAAATAGAATATGTATCCATAAAACTCAGCAGCTCATGCCCTGAAGTAGCATCTACCAATTGATCAATTCGTAGCAAAGGAAAGTGATCCTTCGGGAACACTTTATTCAAGTCAGTAAAATCCACACACGTCCTCCACTTGTTGTTCTTCTTCTTGACCATAACTACATTATCCAACCAATCTGGGTACTTCACATCTTCAATAAAGGAAGGTTTTTTAAGCTTTTCCACTTCTTCTTGTATAGCCTAGTTCTTTTTCGGGTTAAAAACTCTTCTCCGCTGCTTCATAGGTTTAACTTCTTTATTTATATTAAGCTTATGGCATAGGAAATTTGGTTTTATGATGGGAATATCTTAATGACTCCATGAGAATACCTGTTTCCTTTGTCTCAAGAAAGATACCAACTCCTGTTTACGAACTGGTTCCAATGACGCTCATATTTGAGTTATTCGTTTTGGTTTATCATCGTCCAGAACAATTCTCTCTATTTCCTCCATCACTTCGCCTTTTACAAGCTCAAATTTATCTCGTGGATCTAAGGTTTCAACCTCAGACTCATTGTTCAGCTCAGATATATCCACTTGATAATTGGTTGGTTTTGTCTTTGTCTCTAGCATATCTTCTTCCTCGACAGAGGAATAGTAGCACTCCCGAGCTAATTTCTGATCTCCTTTCACTACTCTAACTCTAAAGTTGGTCGGTAATCTCAGACATTAATGAATAGTAGAGGGTACAACTTCGAATTTCTTAAGACCAACTCTTCCCATAATCATATTATAAGTAGAATGAACATTTCTGTCCATTATAGAGAATCTCGCCTTCTATGTCCTGCTCGTCGACCATGTCTTGATCAATATGTCTAGCTTGATAGTCCCCAAAGGAAACACTTTCTTGCCTGAGAATCTAATGATTGGCGTGTAATAAGGCTCCAGTTGACTGAGTTTTAAACCCAAACTATCAAACCAGGGATAAAACATGATGTCTGGCGAACTGCCTTTATCCACTAATGTTCTTGCTACCAATACTTCTTTTATCCTGACTCTGATCACTAAAGGATCATTATGAGGATACAACACTCCAGATAAATCATTTTTGGAAAAGCCAATTATGAGCTTATCCTTCTTAACTTTTCTTGGTCGGTCTTCCTCGACGAGGTTGATCCGCTGGATATAAGAACAAGCATGAGCCTCATTGAGGTAAGCTTTCCTTTTAGCTGTATGATCTCCTCCTCCGGTATCTCCACCAGTAATGTGACAATCAAAATATCCAAAACTGAGTGTGAATACCTCACGTTCTGGTTGTCTAGGCTTCTTGGGGAGATCGGGATCATCGTCACCGTTCCTCTTCTTCTATTCCCTGGGCTTAACTGGCGATTTAGATCTCTGTCCACCTCTACCTCCATTTCTTCCACCATTCTATCGATTAACAAATCTGTCCAACTTTCCTCTTCGGATGAGGGCTTTTATCTCATTCTGGAGGGAAATAAAACGGTTGGTAGTATGACCATGATTTTTATGAAACTCACAATACGTGGACTTATCCCTCTTATCAGCAGGTGACCTTAACTTTTCAGGCCAACTTAAATCATTGTTGTGCTTGATTTCCTCCAACACATGATGTATATCCATTGTTAAGTGAGTGTAATTAGTGAATTTTTTGAGCTGATCTAGGCCTTCTTTTGCCTTCGAACTCCTGCGCTCATTATGATTCTTTTGCTCCTTATTATCTGACTTCCCTTCTATTTTTGGTTCCGCCTTTACGTGTGAATTCTTTTTAGCAGCCATAGCTTCCTCGGCATTTATAATCTTCGCTGCTTTGGCCATCAATTCTATCATCATCTTTGGTGGATCTTTTACCAATGTGTAATATTATTTATTAGGGAGAAAACCACTCATTAGGGCAGTAATTTCGGTCTTTTCTTCACAATCAATGACTTCCAGTTTCTCGTTGTTAAAATGTATGATGTAATCCCTAGTACTTTCTCCTTCCTTATATCTTACACTGAGTAAATAAGATACTCGTTTCACTGGTTTTGCTCTAAAGAAAAAATTACCAATGAATAGCTCGGTGAGTTGTTGAAAGTAAGAAATCTGCCCTCGAGGATTTAGTGATTGTTCATGAGAATGCCCTACATCTCATCGCACCAGGAACAACATAGATATCAACAGTTGCTTGGTATTGTTCTACATGAAGAACTGGATCAGTCTTCCCATCATATTTGGGAGTGACCATTGGAGCTTTAAACTTGGTCGGCATAGGGAAATCGACGATAGTTTGCACAAAGGGGGATCCCTTAATAAAACTTCTTTTTAGGGGATTCTTGGGCTTGGCCATTTCTCCCAATCTGTCGTCCAAACTTTGAATGGAACCTTTCTAGGCATCATTGCTAGCACCATGAATGGTAGCTTTTTTATGCCGACCAACAGATCGTGCTGAACTTTCTTCCTGCGAACCTTCTCTCTAATTGGACCTATCAGTTCGTAGGGTATTTAATTTGGATTGGGTTGAACCTTCCTTTAGATCACTTGGTCATCGAGTATTTCTCGACGTAACTCATAGGGCATTTCCCTGGGGTCCCAAACGATCAAAAGGAGGGGCCATATTTATCCTTTCTAAGTCACTAAATCTTTCTAGGATGAGGGATTGTCCACCAGTGGAATTAGTGATCCTAATAGAAGAAGTTCCTCCAGGAAGGTATGAAGTATCCCTAGAAGTTCTGGAATGGCCATGCCCAATACTCCTTATTGGCGGCGGTGGCATACTCCTTTGATTAACTTGTGTCGGCACTCCAGCTTGCAGAGTTTGAGCCAACTGTCGTATAGTATCCTGCATAGCTTCTTGACCTTTGGCTAAGCTAGAAAAAATTCCTGTTAAATTATTATTATAGGCAAAATTCCCTTATTTTTGGTACTTGATTCTGGAATTTCAGCCATGGGTGATGAATGATGAATGAGTGAAAACGTTTAGTAATACGTTTCCACAGACGGCGCCAATCTATTGATGCAAAAAACTAGACTATGCCTAATTAATCGATCACAGATAAAAATAAGTAAAACAAACAAGACACAAGAAATTTTAAAGTGGTTCGGCTCAAAGAATAGCCTATGTCCACTGTTCTGTATTGATTGTCTTGCATTGTTATTTTTTATCCTTTGCAATGAGGGTGATACAATGTATTTATAGCCCAAGATAGGTATGGATTCTTTTCATGTGAAAGGATGGGATGCCTTTATTTGTTAGCCTATTACATCAATATATAATGAGAATTAAATATATGAATGATGTCGCTTCATGGGTAATAGAGGCTGTAAGACTACTCGCGCTTGGTTAGCTGTGCAGATTGGATTTTTGACTGTTCGTTGGGCTTCCCAATTAGTCGAGCATCCTTGTTGGTCAGGCTTTTCTATCATGCTGACTTGGACTTGTTCCATATTGGATGACATGTGCTGGCTTATAATTGGTCCACATAGGATGGTAAATTTTGGTATCAACAGGAATGAAGAATGTGAAAGAGATTTTCAAGAGCTCAAGGATTATCTGGGTTCTCTGATGCTTTTGTCTCAGCCAGTTCAAGGAGAATAACCATTTTTATATTTAACAGTGCCAGAGTCTGCGATCAACGTGGCCATCTTCAAAACAATGAAGGGTTACAAAAGCTGGTCTATTTTAATAGTACGGCTCTTCAAGGGGCGAGATGAAATATCTAAAGATGGATAAGTTAATTTATGCCTTGATACATGCCTCGAGAAAGATGAAAACTTATTTTCAAGCCCATGTAATGGTCATCCTCACTGACTCCTCTCTAAGACAGGTCATCCATAAACCCAAAAAATTGGATAGGTTGATGGCTTGGCCCATTGAGTTGGGAAAATTTGATATTGTATACCAGCGGAGAAATGTAATTAAAGGGCAAATGTAAGCCGACTTTATGGATGAGTTCATTTGGGATAAGGCTGATACCAAGGAAGATGAGATGGAAATTCTGCCAGAGAAAGAAACAGTAGGTCCGCCCATAGACAATAATGGTCGATCCAAACTCATAGAAAAAGATATTTTATTCAAAAATAGTGTAGCAGGTAAAGGGCATTTTATGATTGGAAGTCCAGGTTAGAGTTTATTTATTGATGGTTCATCGTGTGAAAGCAGCAGCGGATCAGGGCTCATACTGTCGGCTTTAGACGGGATAAACATTGAGTATGCGTTGAGGTTCATCTTTAAAGCCTCCAACAACGAGTTTGAGAATAAAGATCTTCTTGGAAGTTTATCCCTATCCAAAGCATTGAGTGTCGGCCAAGTAGTGACTCCCAACCGGTAGTAAACCAGATTCTAGGTATTTATGAGGTAAAGGATAAGAAGATGGACAAATACTTGGCCAGGGTAAAAAAATCTCTTGACGAAGTTCAGAGAAGTGAAAGTGAAAAGAGTCCCTCGGCTTGACAATAGTCGAGTGGATACATTGGTAAGGTTAGCTTCGACGATAAGAATAGAAATTAGGAGAACCTTCCTAGTTGATTTATTACAGAAACCGAGCATTAATAAAGACGATGGGAAACTTGAATTGTGATTAAATTTAAATCTTAGAGCTTCTTGGATTGACCCTATCATTAGATATATAAGATACTGGGAGTTTCCAAAATCAAAGGCCAAGATAAAGAAATTGAGATAAAAGGAAAAAAATTTCTCCACCATAGGGGACGTCTTATATAGAAAGGGCTTTCTGCTTCCCTTGTTACGATGTGTTCATCCTTCAGAGGTAGAGTATGTTTTGAAAGATATGCATAAGGGATCGTGCTCCAGCCATGTTGGGGGACAGTCTTTGGCAAAACGAATAGTAACATAGGGTTACTGGTGGCCTACCCTCATAAAGTACGCGTTCGACCATGTGAAAAAAATGTGATAAATGCCAAAGATATGCATGTATCCATCATCAGACCCATCAGCCTCTCTCATCCAGCACAGCCCCTTGGCTATTTGCAGTTTAGGGTATTGATGGGACCTCTACCTAAAGCCAAAGGCAACTATAGATATCTGATTATAGCGATAGACTATTTTTCCAAGTGGATCAAGGCCAAGGCCATGATCTCCATTATAGAGACGGAGACCTTCAAATTTATTTGGAGGAATATTATTTGCGAATATGGTTTGCCTCACACACTGATCTGGGACAATACAAAGCAGTTTAAGAATAAGTCCCTGGAGGCCTACTGTGGAAGGGTCGGCATCAAACAATTCTATTCAGCGCCAAGCCGACCTCAAGAAAATGGCCAAACAGAGGTCACAAACAAAACAATTTTGGATGAATAAGAAAAATAGCTAGAAGATGCTAAAGGCATGTGGATCGAAGTTGTATATGTCGTCTTGTGGGCCTACAGGACGACAGAGAGGACACTGCCCGGGGAGACACCCTTTATGCTGGCCTATGGCTCAGAAGTTGTGATACCTATCGAGCTCGGCCTACCTAGCCACAGAGTCCATACCTACGACCCATAGATAATTGATGGAAATAAGAGGTTGGATCTGGATCTGATTGAAGAGAAAATGGTAGATGCTAAGGTAAGGCAAGCATCATACCAATATAGGACGACTAAGTTAAACAATAAAAGGGTCAGATCTAGGCTAATAGCAGTGGGGGATTTAGTTCTGAAGAAGGTTTAGCAGGAGCCAAACAAGTTACAGCAAAATTGGCACAGCCCCTACCGGGGTCACCGAAGAGGTTGTCCCAGGAACATGTCGACGGGCAAATTTAGAGGGAGAGATATTCTCCAATCCATGGAATGTTGACCATTTGAAAATATACTGCTAGTAGTCTCATGTATACAATTCAGTTTATGTAATTTCTTTCTTTGTATTTGAAAAATATGACTGTAATGTGAATGAAAAATAGTCCCAAGTGTTCCCTCATATTTTTCTCATATGAATTGTTCAACTACATGGTTTAATTTATTATTAGCTAAAAAACAACATTTATATAGTGAATTAACATTAACTCACTATTGGTGACACGAGAAACCAAACGGGACTTATCTTGTCCATGGATTCTCAATAACACCGAGAGGGGGGAATAGTGTGATAACATCACTAAGATGGTGAAAAACACAAAGAAGTAAAAATCATTTATTTATAGTTCCTTTAAATATCACAATGTGGTGACATTAGAGTCAAAACTCTCTCGGCGAGATGAGTGTATAACGAGACAAAACGTGTTCATAGACTCCTAAAAATAACGAGAGGGGACCTGTCATTAAACACCATTAATTTGGTGATCCGAAATTGAAAAACCATTAAGTTGGTTAATTAGTCTCTTGACTATGGACGAGAGTAAGCTTGACAAAAACATCATTCATTTGGTGGTCTCAAAATTCAAAAATCATTATGTTGGTTAATTAGTCTCTCGACTAAGGACGAGAGCAAGCTTGAGAAAAACATCATTAATATAGTGGTCTTAAAATTACAAAATCATTAAGTCGATTAATTAATTTAACATGACAGCTGAGACAAGAGTAAAACTTGGCAAGATCATTACACAGATACAGAGAAAAAAGAAATCAAAGATTAAATAGGAGATAATACTTCATCAATATGTTCATTCAAATACAAAAGGGTTACAAGTTATGAAATGTTTGAATAAAAATATAGGAAGAAAGGGTGTGGGTCACAGGTGACCACCTATAAAATCGATTCATTGAGGATGACTGGCCCAACAGCACCAGTCTCGGCCTGCACATTCTCGATAGCAGCGACCTGGCACCAGACTCTTCATCACCAATCTCTTCATCAGTTGGAGCTTTGGCTTGGGCGGCCTTCTCAACTTTGACTAGAGCTATTTGGAAGAGGGAGTCTTCAAGATTAGTAGATTTAAGGTCTAGCCTGATGGAAAAGATGACCTCCGAATGTTTTAGGATCAACCAGCAAAGTGTCGTCCTAATACCCCTCTCGAGGAGTTGGCATCTAAAGATAACAAACTCGTCGGAGGATTTATAGGCCTCAATGGCCTCACCCTAGGCGTCATCCTTGTCCCTCTTCACAGCCTCGTCCAAGTCAGTGGTATGATTTATGGTCAGAGTCGTGACGGAATTATATTTATCTTCAGTCAGAGCAGTTATGGAATTATCTTGCTCCATCTTCATCCCACAAATGGCCTTTTTATAGTCGACTTTCTGGGTCCTTAACTTCCCTTTCAGTTCTTCCTCAACCTTAAGATCTCTCTTGGCCTCTTGAACTTTCGGATAATTTTTAGCTATCCATTTGGTAGCTGAAGTAAAAGCACACGCAGACTGTAGAAAGCATAGAAATGTCAGAATAAGATGAAGAAAAAAAAATAATATATGACGATGCTAAAATTGGAAGAGGACGAGGCAGATACCTGTGATAAATGGTGAAGACCAAAATCATAAACCTTAGGGGCATCCATATTCCCAAGGAATTAGAAGTCGTCCACTGTGGGAACGTCCAATATAGCTGCCTTAGACCAAGACAATGAAGGGATCAGAGAGACCGGGCTCGCCTTAAGTTGGATAAGATTAGCAGCCCAGCCATCCTCCAGTGGGTCCAAGGTAGAGGAACTCGGCACATCCTTTGGGGGGATAATCCTCGGCTGAGACTTGTGCTGATGATGAGTCTCTACCTCAGTCGGCTCCTTCCTTTTCCAAACAGCTGCAACTCGGGTCGGCCTACCAGTTGTCGTCTTCTGAAGGAGTTGTCTATTCCCTTTCTTTCTAAGGCATCTTCCAAACTAGGATCCATTATATTCCATACACCGTCGTATGTGTTCGTAGGACAATCTAAAAATAAAGAAAAATAATGGTTAATAAAGAAGTGAAAGACGAGAAAAGAGTTGGAAAAATAAAAGAGTAATGAAAACTCACACAACTCGTCCAACGATTCAACTCCCAAGCCAGGCTTCTCAAGGTTCTAAGGGGTAGTCAAGTATTAAAACTTGAGAAGTTTCCCCTCTTCCCCTCGACTCCTCGGCGATTTAAACCTTGTTAAGTTGGCTATGCTGAGGCTAGGATCCAATTTGGAAGACATAAAGGGATTGGACCATCAACGATGAAATCTCGGCTCATCCTTTGAAATGCTCGTAGTCAGCAGGGAAGCCGCAGTCCCCGAATACAAAGAAGTACCTCGGCTTCCATAAATGATTAGAGGTCTGGTTCATGAGAAGAATCTTCTTCTAATTCATCCTAGCCCCTGTGACACACCGCCTTTTTAACTACGGGTGATCAGTACTTTATCAAAATAACCAAGAATTTCATTTAGTTCATTCTTAGCATCACTGTAAAAAAAAATTAATTACTAATCACCTAAGTCAAATTAAACAAGTGCCAAATTTTATCTTTCATTATAACAATATGCCAAAATTAAAATCACTAAACCATCCATGTAATACAATAGTCTGAACCAATCACCTAATAAATAACTGAATAAATAATACTGAATAAACCATCGGTTCTCAAAACAAAATCAATCTACAAGTCCAAGGTAAATAAAACTGAATCTCAACAAAGTCTAATAAATACTGAATGACTGAAATACTAAATCATATAAAGGGGCAACATGCCCAAATGAAAATACTGGAATGAAGCTCCTAATCTAGGAATGAATAACTGAAGCTTCTATATTAATCATACATGCCTCCACAAGTGCTGCAGCTACTCATCCCTACAATGAATCTTCAAGATTGGCATCCCTGTGGCTAAATACCTAAAATGTTTTTAGAAAATAGATTTTATCAGGGTCAGATCACAAAAGCCTTGTGAAAATATTTTGCAAGTATTTAAATCACAGTTTAAACCAATTATTAGATATACACGTTAGTTTCATGCACACTCCCTTGAGTTCCTCACCTCTCAACTAAAGTGCACACCTAATGTCTCCTACCTAGCTATGCTACCCAACCTAACTAGACAAATGTATTTGCTAACCACACAAGGTTTAGCTCCCTGGTACCACCCATACTATACATTAGTGTACTCCTAACAATTAATATTAATCACATATTATTATTGAATCACTATTTAAGTTTCTCTACTTAAATTACTTTTAGATGTACACAATCTATTAGTTTCACCATCACACATAAGTATATTTATCACACTTGTATATATTTATCACATTATAACATATACAATTATAGCATCCCTTGGAATGTCCACCGCAATTCTTGCATACTCTGTTATCATGTCCATGTCCCTCTCATACCTAATTAAGGACTATCGGTTCAGAATGTCTCCTCGAACTCTCAATCAAATAACACACAATGGAGGCGAACGTAGTTCTAAGCCTTTGGGATATGCACATACCAAATGTACCCAAATGACACGCCGGTCTCACTAATACATAGGACATAATGAGACACCCTAAGTTCTATTTTCTGGGACACACATCCAGATCTCACTGGAATCGTCAAGGTGGGATAACCCTCAGCGCGGAACCTCCCATGATAGCAAGCAGCGTAGGTATGTTCACACACAAAATCAAAACACAATCATAGGTGTTCACTCAACCTTTATATACATATTATTTAGTAGGTATACACACAACCCATCATATAAACATGTACGTAGTATATATCTCTCACATACTCAACGTACTTAGAATTACCTTATTTCATATATTCTCGAGTATCACTACCTATCCAAAGGGTCCTAGTTACCCCCTAATCAATATCAGTAGTTAATATATCTCTATCGTACTGGTTCATAACTTGGGTTTACTCACACTCTCCATAACCCTTTATGATTCTCGAAATTCCTTAAATTTCATATTATGCCTGAAAGGTCCTAGCCTTATTTCTCTCATTTTGGATAAACCAAATCCTTACCATTGTTTACTAGAATTTAATATGTCCCTCCCTATAGTTTAAGAATAATATAAAAGTCCCCCCCCCCCCCCCCATTGATTATTCGTGAAATTTAGGGCATAAACTACAAAATTTCCAAAATCAGGGCAGTCGAATCGATTCGATGAAGAAACCGGATCAATTCGCCTATAGAATCGATTTAGTCATCCAGCCGAATCAATTTCCCCTGAATATCGTCTTCTTCGTTTAACCGTTGTGTTTTCTACCATTTTTATCCAACTAAACCTTCATGCATAGTACCCAAACTCCAACATAATTTCACCCCACATCAAATAAGAGTATATGAATGATTTCTAATGAATTTCTAATACTCATACATTATTAAATCCATAATAATCAAGAATTTATCCATCATTTGTCTACAAATCAGGGAGTTCTACCACAACTCAAACACCTCACCCCTTGCCCTATAAAAAGGACCCTTGGGCTCACAATTTTAATGGAATTTTTTGGAGAAATTTTTGAATGATTATATTAAATTTGAGGGCCAAGTTTTTATCATTTTTTGGAGGTTTGAAAATTATTGTGAGAGAACTTATTGTAAGTTTGGTTTATTAATGAAAATTTCTACTCATTCTTGCTATTTGTCTTTTATTATGGTAGCTTAATTCTTCTAATATGATCAAGGTGAAGTTTATAATAGTTAGATAATATTGTCACGTTAATTTAATAGTTGCTTATTCCCTACTTATTTTAATTGTTATAAAAAATTTGGTATTCATTTTAAAACGACGCGAGAGTGTGTTTTAAAACCTTCAAAACTGTTTTGTCAATCAAGTTTTGATATTAAAATATAGTAATTTTTTATGGTATATGGTTGCACTTTGATTGTTTTGATAGTCCATGCTCAAATACATTTGCGAATTTCAAAATTTGTATTTTCTAAGGGAATAGGGATTTTAGCCGTCAATTAGAGATGTTAAAAATATTTCGAACATAACCGTCTTATTTTCTGAATTAAACGCGATGATATTCGGTTTAATTTGAGTTATAAAAACGAAATGACAACGTTAAATTAGTGTTCAATATTAGTTACGTGATAAATGGACGGCGAATCCTAAATGTTTCATATTGTTTACAAATCTTGTGTGTTCTCATTATTCGTAGTTGCTTTTATTTAGTTTAGTGCTTATTCTCTACCTCATTTAGTCTAGTTGGATAGTAATAATTATTTTAAACGAAAAAATTGACAAATCTCAATGGGTTCGACCCGTACTTACACTAGTTATTCAATAATAACACATACAGCTGCGGTATTTTATAAATTGACAACAAGTTTTTGGCGTCGTTTCCCGGGATTTGTTCAATTTTTTTAAAAGAGGTGGTGACTTTCGGACTAGTATTTTTTTTTCTTTTTGCATTTTTTGTTAGTAGAAATTTCAAAAGAAAAAGAATTTAAAAAAATCCAAAAATAAAATAAAATCAGCAAATAATATTCTGGTTTTTTAGTTAAAAAATCCGTTTTAATATTTTTAGTAAATAGTTTTTTAGCACTAGTTTATCCCAAAAATACATAAAAAAATCATTAAAAAAACTTGAAAAAAAAAATCCTGGAAATTTTCAGAATCGTTTTTTTAGTAAGTTGTCCCTAGAAAAAAAATATTAAAAAAACAAAAATTCAAAAAAATTAATTTTTATTTCTAGTAGCCATTCTGTTATTTCAAGAATATAAAAAAATAAAGATAAAAAATTGTTTCATAAGTGTGATTGGTTATTTTTGTTTTGTATCAAATACATTACTAGTGCGTGTTTCGTGTTATTTTTATTTTTTATTAATATTTTTTATGTCGCACTTTACGCTTGATGTAGTTTTTTGTGTTTTTTTCGTAAGCACATTAAAAAAGACGAAGAAATACAAAAAAAGGACAAAAGTAAAGAAAATTCGAAAAAAATGTGCAAAAGAAACTATCGGGGACGACTGAAATGTGGGTGAATTTTCCCCTGATCGATGTCAACTTAAACTTCACCCCGGCATAAACAAGTGATCGTAAAAAGTCCACGCCGAATGTACATTTTTGTGTGCTCCTACGTGGTTTAATTTCACATTTAAATTAACACGTTTCATAAATTGACTTAAGGGCAAAACCCATGTGAAAGATAAGGTGGGGATTTCATCACCCTTACTTGGCCCGAAAATCACTAATTAACAAAGCATTTACCTATCTCGAGCTATCACAATTAATTTAAAATCATGTAGACATTTACCTTAGGATAGCATATCGCTTGTAGGAAAACTCTTAACGAGGCTAGAGTTAAAAGTTACTCCAACGCGAACTTGTCAAATTCATTCCGGTTTACCTTGTCTAGGATTGGTGGTTTTTAATGAGTCTTCGTACCGACTAGCTAACTGGAGGTAAAATCTGGATTTGAGGCGATAACCGTAGTTGGTCATCTTTTAAATTTTCTCTTGTCAAAGAGTAGGAACTGTTTAATTTTGGAGATTAATTCAGAGACCCCCATTGTCATCGATTAATCTCGAAAAAACTAGATTTTAAAATTCATGTTCCCCTCACCTAAATTAGATAAATAAAAATTATTTTATGCTAGTTTACGTGATTTTGAGTCAATTATAATTGATTTTGCGTACTAAAAGAATCATGTGTTGTAAATTACAATGAGGGTTCCTCATATTGTTATCCCATCATCTTTCACTTATTCCTCTAATGATCCTTTGGACGCGTTTTTATAAAATACTAAAAATCTAGGTGACTACGTATTTCAATTTGCGCCAGATGGGTCAGTAATCATTTTCAAAAAAATTAAAGAAGGTATGGATGAGAATCCAACGCTTTTACTTATTATTTGGCCACCAAAATGTATCAATTGGAAAGAGGTAAACAAACGGTACAATGATGCTATTTCTAAAATAATCATGAATTAAATGGGGATAATCAATTTTGTGAGGAGGAAGAAATTGATAATCTTGACGCATGTAATACTTTTGATGATTTGAATGTCAATTTCTGTCGATATTTTTCTCTTAATTTAATTGAAAAAAATGGTGATTCCGCTTATATGTGGGAAAATTTATTTGAGGATTCATCATCTGATTTTAGTGATACTTCAAATAATTATGACGGTCCTCCCATTATTTTATAAAGAAAGTGTATCGTTCCACGATACCTCTTCTTCTCGTTGTTTTTGTAAAGTCTCATATTTAGGAGTAGAGTCTGCAACTCCAATTTTATGTGATTATTTTCGAAAAAGAGATAGTAAATATTTGGATCCTTATTGTAATTTTGCTACCCCCATGTGATGCATCGACTTATGATTCGTGCAATTCAAATTTGTTTATTATTGATGATGTTGGTTCACACTATTATGACCACGGATTTATGGTTGAAATTTGCGTTCTGTGGTTATACTCTCAAATTTATGATACGTGACACTTAGTGCTATAAAGTTTATTAATTTAAATAACCCATAACTCTTTCGTTGACAATGGTAATTGTCATGGGTTTGTATATTATTAGTGTATTTTTTTTTGTTATTTTTTTAGTTAACATGCATTCGTTAACTTTGGATATTGGTAGCAAAGTGAAGTTCACAAGTAATATCGTCATTGTTGATGCAAAAAACTGGACCGAATCCCATTTTTATGATCACAGATAAATAGATGAAAGCAATCCAATCAAGCACATAAGAGACAAAGATTTTTAAAGTGGTTCGGCTATGAATAAGGCCTACGTCCACTGTTATTTTATTCCCAGGGGTTTACAATAGCACCATAGGGTGTAGAGAGAGAAAGGATGTGTATCTTGTGTATGGGGTTTCTAGGTTCTCTCGGATCTCTTCCCTTTTGGCTAAGGGCATACATGTATTTATAGTGATGGGAGATAAAGAGATTCATTGTATGTAGACATTTATGTCTACATTCAACGAATCTAATTGTTGAATTGCTTGGTATGCTATGTGTTGTCATCTATTAATACAGTATAAATGTACATTAAGGCTCATTAAATGGGCTGCCATCTTCATTAATGCACATTAAATGCATAGTTATCCTTTGATCTTCCTGGTTGGTATGCCGACCAACTCTCCTCGGGTGCCGACTAACTCTCCTCGAGTGCCGACCAACTCTCCTCGGGGGCCGACCAACTCTCCCCGGGTGCCGACCAACTCTCATCGGGTGCCGACTAATACTCCTCGGATGCCGACCAACTCTCCTCGCGTGTCAAATATTGCCACGTAGGATGA
This sequence comes from Sambucus nigra, assembly GCA_949130495.1. Taxonomy (NCBI): domain Eukaryota; kingdom Viridiplantae; phylum Streptophyta; class Magnoliopsida; order Dipsacales; family Adoxaceae; genus Sambucus; species Sambucus nigra. The sequence goes on from OX422211.1 coordinate 146,228,785, forward strand.
CATGTGTCATTTTCTGATTGGTCCTCGTAGATGGAGAATTTTTGCGTTAACAGAAGCCCCCAATGCTCCATGATTGATGGTTTACTTGAAAGGATGGAGTATTTATTCTGCAGTGTTGCTCGGTGCTCGTGAAATTCTTGATCTACCTTCTTGATTTGTTCAACATAAAGTGCATTATCTCATGGACGACATATGATGCAGGCTGATCGATGGTTGCTAATCTTTCTTTAGAGGAACTCCGTGTGCTATGTATCACCCCTGGGAATTTGGATGCAGCCATGCCATAGTATGCAGCTTGTAGCTTGTCATAATCTTCAAGTATGTTGATTGGTTTGGCTAGCCGACCAACTGCTGACTGTGCCGAGCAACTGAATGATAACTTCACGTGCTTAATTCTTCTGATTTATACTCCTCTGAATACTTTGTCGAGTAACATACTAGCTTTTGAACCCAACCTTCAATTTGATTAGTACCAAGTTTAAAGTGGACTTCAAAACATTTTCATACAACTTCTTCTTCAATGTTGGTCGAGACAGTAGTAGCAAAGATCTCAGTGCTGTAGATGCTGAATTTGACTTCTGAACTTCAATATACCTCCTGAACTTCAATATCAAAAGTAATTCCTGAGCAAGAAAAACAACTCCTGAATGATGATTGGTCGGGGCCCCGACCGTGTGAGTTTGTGGAGTTGAATTTGATGCTCGACTGCATGATGTTATAAGAATGTGCCACCAAATGAACAAATATATTTGTAATAGAAGCCCCCAAGTGTGGAATGTGAACTTTGAATGAGATTTATCGACCAACCGGAGTTGGATTTGGTTCCCGACTAACCGGAGTTGGAAGAGATTTATCGACCAACCGGAGTTGGATTTTATTTACCAAACGGAGTTGGATTTTATCTACCAACCGGAGTTGGATTTTATCTACCAACCGGAGTTGGATTTTATTTACCAACCGGAGTTGGATTTTATCTACCAACCGGAGTTGGATTTGGTTACCGACCAACCGGAGTTGGTGGTAATTGATAATAAATTCTAGAGACTTTCTCGGAGCTGACCAACAGATTGTTGGGAATAAGATATAATAAATGCTGGAGACCTCCTCGGAGATAATATAAATATTGAAGACCTCCTTGAAGCTGACCAACAGATTGTTGGGAATAAGATAATATATGTTGGAGACATCCTTGGAGCTGACCAACAGATTGTTGGAAATAAGATAATATATGTTGGAGACATCCTTGGAGCTGACCAACAGATTGTTGGGAATAAGATAATATAAATGTTGGAAACCTCCTTGCTGAAATAAGAATAGAATATGCATCCAAATAGATATAAAGAATAATTAAAAATAATAAAGTGCCTCGTTGATCTGTCGAGGTAGAATTATATAATGACAAACAAGAATAAGATCTTCCAGAACATAAGAATATGGCCGAGAACTTTGCTGGGCCTGCATATAAATAAGAATTATCCCGACCAACTATCCGTTGGGGGTAACATATAATAAATGTTATAGTTCTCCTCGGAGTTGAATATGATAATAAGTATCTTGCCGAGTTCCATGTTGAGATGAATATAGAATATGAATCCTAAGGGATATATAGAATAATTTGTGCTTGAGCCGATATCTGGGCCTGAATATAAATAAGAATCTCCCCGACCAACTATCCGTTGGGGGTGAAATATAATAACTGTTGTAGCTTTTCCTCGGAGCTGAATATGATAATAAGTATTTCGTCGAGCTCCATGTTGAGATGAATATAGAATATGAATCCCAATGGATATATAGAATAATTTGTGCTGGAGCAGATATCATAGAAATAATAAAATCAATAGTTCCTCGCTGAGGTGAAATTTCATACGGCCGAGCTATGATAATATTTTTCAGAAGAGTAAGATTATTTCCGAGCATTCGTCGGAGTTGAATCTTGTACCTGTAAAAATTAATATCTTGCTCTACCATTTGTGTAGGCTGAATTGATTAGTCGTGAGAATAATTTAATCATTCAATAAATATATGATAGGTATATGTTTGAGAAATAAAAATATTAATTTCAAAAAATAAAATAATATATGTTGGCTGATATGTCGAGGCACAATTGCCTGATGTCGAGCAATACTACTTTTCCAGAGGTTTACGAGAGCTTTCATCGGGATTGAATATCATCCCTATGAAATTTTAATAGGCTGCCCGAGCACCTGTCGAGACTAGAGAAAATAATTATTATCATGGGAATAATTATTCAGCCAAACAATATGTGATGTGTATCAGCATAAAAATTTCAAAATATAATATTTTTGTGCCAAATGTGTGTGAGATGGACAAATTTTTATCAAATATGCATCATAATTAAGACGTAGAGTTTTTTTGTAAAGTTATTTAATCTCCAACAACTAATCAGGTATAAGTTGCTGTTTGAAAATTATTTATCACTTGGTTTTAAAAATATTTTTGGGGTGATCACAAGTTAAAAAGGACTTAAGCCCCATGTTTGTCCCCAAGCTGAACTCATGTTTAAAGAAATATCTGGGGTGCTTCGCATTTTTTAATACCCCAAGATTCTAATGCTGCCGACAAACGGCATGGATGTTGCCGACCAACATTTAAGGATATCTCAAGTTATAGAATATATGGTGCCGACCAAGAAGCAAATGGTCCCCGACCAGCTGAGCAATTTCGCCGATCAACAAAAATGGTGTATTGACAGCACCGAACAATATTAGATGTCACCGACCAAAAAGTGGATGGTTGGATTGTTGCCGACCAGTAAATTGAACCCTCCAAACAAGACTGAGATGTCGGCGATCAAGAAATAGATGATCGTCGACCTGCAATTGGTTCCACGGAGCTACAATATGGGGCTCCGACTAATAATAAGATACCTCGTAGTTGGATAAAATTATTTCAACCTTGCTGATGGATCTTCAAATCTTATCTCCGACAAACAAAAATGGCCTGGTTAACCTTCTCTTTAATAAAATATGGCCCAAGATGATGCCGACCAACAATATAGATGGCTGACCAGAATATCTCGAATCCTTAGATCAAAAAAATAACATTCGATGTAAAATTTAAACATTAAGAATGTTAATTATATGAATAATTATCTAATCCACTATATCGTGTGATTCCGATAAAGAAACCATGTGATGTGATGAACGAGGGGCGAACATATCAAATTTGTGCCAAAGAGTCTTGATATGGTAATGATTGTTTTACTGATCCTCTTTTACAAGAGGTGGGTAATGATTTTTTTTTGGTTACATAAAATTATTTTTATATTGATCCCTTCCTATTCCCCATTTGCATAGATAAAAATATGGTGAATGATCGAAATTATTACCAAATTTATATCAAAAATCAATCAATGAGACTTTATTGACATAGATGGAAGATGAACCAAATTAAGTATATAGTTCATAAAAATGAATGCAAAGGGACTCAAACTTGAAGAGAGAGAAAATAGATCTGGGTCATGATTTCCATGAGAAAACTTTTTATTGTCTTTAACCTTTTCCCATTCTCTGATTAAAAATGTAATGGGAATTTGAATAGTCATCAAAGATCTTTCAAAAATTATTTCAAAATCAACAATGAAAATTATCAAAGCTTATCATCGTCGTATATATTGGTATATGTAATCATTTAAAATATTTATTCCACGATATAAAATTGAAACTTGAGAATCAAGGAAAAAGTTATGATTTATAAAATCCACTATTTTTCAGATTTCTAAATAAGAATTAATCTAACAGTTATGATTTTAAAATCATGATATACAATATTTTGCAGATAAAAATTGGACAATTAATTTATGTATATAAACATAAAAATCATGATTGAATCAAAAGATGTATGTATAATTGATTATACGTATAGAAAAAAAAACTTAGCTTTTGATGAAGAACAATGCTACACGTTCCCACAGACGCCGCCAATCTGTTGATGTAAAAAACTGGACCGAATCCATTTTTATGATCACAGATAAATAGATGAAAGCAATCCAATCAAGCACATAAGAGACAAAGATTTTTAAAGTGGTTCGGCTATGAATAAGGCCTACGTCCACTGTTATTTTATTCCCACGGGTTTAAAATAACAGTGGACGTAGGCTTTTTCTTATAGCCGAACCACTTTAAAAATCTTTGTCTCTCATGTGCTTGATTGGATTTCATCTCACCTGAAAAATCATTACCCACCTCTTGTAAAAGAGGATTAGTAAAACAAATCATGACCATATCAAGACTCTGTGCACAAATTTGATATGCATCATTAAATGTGCATATACCAGATGTTTTCAACGTAAAGCATGTATATGTCTATCATTAAACATGGATAATCAACCCAAAATCTTATCTAATCATCAAGAACCCTAGAGTTTTCTTAATCAGGGTTCTAATTTGTCTTTACCAGAATTTCCTTCTAATACATCATCAAAATTTCGTGGGTTATTCTTCTAAATCACAAAAGATTTCTAGAATAAGGTTTAAGTCTTTACTACATGCAAATTCCTATCAAAATTTGGGTTTTCTTACATATATTTCATCCTTAATCATTCCTAAACTAATATGGAAATTGCACAAACGAAAATAGCAAGATAAACACTTGCCTGGGATTTTTGGTATTCTGATTTACGGCAGATTTTGGTATGGTTGTGTTCCTCGTCTCGCGATCTACGCGTTGGCAGCGACGGCGGTTCAAACGGGTGGCTTTTTGGCCTTGAATTGCCTTGAGAGCTCTCTCCTCTCTTCTCCAATGGCCGTCACTTGTGTTTAGTTTAGTTTACTTTATTTTCTTTGTCCATATTTTTATTTGAGCATACATTGAGGACAATGTAAAATTTAGGCTTGGGGGTAAGGTGGTATTTAAAAAAAATAGAAAATTTTCAAATTTTCAAAAATCCAAAAGGATTTTCAATATAATTGAGATTTGAAAAGATTTGTTAATATAGAATTAATTCATGGATCTCTCAATTTATAATATTTTTTTCACATTAGCCATATAATATGATCGAAAATGGATATTGAGGCGAAAGTTAATATGCTTAACAAATTAAGGTGTAGATTTTGACCCGGTGAGATATTGCACCATTCATCATTTTCGAGAAATTTAAATCCATCAGAGTTAAAATAACTCAAACATTACTTCAGTGATAAATTCACGGATGACCTCAAATTCTTTATTTTGTTCGATTGTTGAAAACAAAAAGTCAAAATGTGAATCTTAAGCACTAGAAATCTTAGTAAGTCGTCTTTAAACACAAATCAACTTAATGAAACTTGAGAAATGAGATTAGGCCATAGTTTGAAAACCCAAAATTAGGCTTAACCCGACCTTTTTATATTATTCTGTTGCAAGCCCATTTGAGCAAAAAAGAAAATAAGTTTTTTTTTTGTTGAAAATCCATTATCTTACCCAACTCCAACTGGGAGTTGAAAGCCCGTATAAAAAAAACATGCTCATTTTCTGAGAATACTAAGGTAAAATTACGGCTGTAAAAAGGCCAAAAATGAAAGAAAAAAAAGTTTGCAAAATAATGATGTGTGAAAAGAAAACAATGAAAAATAAAAAGAAAGAAAAAAGGAAAAAAAAGTATGTGAGTTTGAAAATAAATAAAAAAGGAAAAAAGAAAAGAAAAATGGAGGTTGGAAGAAAAAATCACTAAAAGTCAAAATACCAAAAAACCTCTATATTCTTAGAAATATTGAACTCTAAAAGCCATTCTTTTTAAACAAACCCCGAGCCTACAATACAACAAAAAGAAAGTCCTAATCGATTTAAAAGGAAGTTAATAAGAGTGTGGAGAGAAAATGAATAGTATCTTTTATGTGATTCAATGTTTTAAAAGTAATCGATTTTTCATTCATGAGATCATATTCATCCATTATGGAAAAATCCATTTTTGATCATATATACGTGAAATTTTCTAATCCATACTTACTATGTTATTCACATATACCAAGAGAAAATAACTGACTTGCGAGTGTTTGATTGTGAGTGCAGTCTGTGAGATTTTGAAATCAAGATGAACTTTCAGATAAGGAATGTAACAATTAAATCTTTTGAAATGGAAGGTTATCTTGACTAAACACATACACACACACGATAAGTTGAGATTGAGAAGTGAATTTATATTATATTTTTTATGTTTGCATTCAAACTTGGTTATATTACTTTTGAGTCTTTTTGTATCAAGTCGAGATTTTGAATTTTGTGGATATATTCACTGTAAACCCTCACGAGACAAAACTCGTCCACTAGGGTAACCTAGGGGTTTAATGGCTTGTTGCGCATGCTAAGTGCAATCGTGATTCCTATGAAAATGAATTAGATTTTAAAATTTTAGTTTTGCTCGAGGATTAGCGAAGTTTAGGTTTGGGGGTGTTTGATGAGTGCATTATTTTGTATATTTTATATCCAAATTTATACTTTGTTAGTCCCATTTTATTTTATTAAGTAAGTTCTTAGGACCATTTTATTAAAAAGTGAAAAAACTGCAAGACTGATTGAATTTGCATTCAAAAGGACAATTTTAAGTTAAAAACGGGCACTTAAATAATTTAATAATATTCTTGTGACTAATTTGTGAAAAAAAATTCCCAGTGAAACTTTTGTAGGCAATGATGTAATTTAGTGAAATTTAATGAGCAACTCGAAAAAGGCGAGAAAAAATTTATTTTTACGGTCGTTCGAAAAAAATTATTTTTACACTTGAAACTCGGCATGCGTGTTCAATAAGGAAATATAAGAGTTTTCGAGTGGGGGGAAATTTGGTACCTTATCCCGATCCAAATATTAAAGAAGTGGAGTGATAGCTTCCAATACTGTTCGGTCAATTAGGGAGAGTTCCACCACAAGTCAATCACCTCACCCCTTCTCCTATAAAATGGATCCTTCGGCTCACAATTTTAAAGGAATTTTTTGGAGCAATTTTTGAGTGAGGGCCAAATTTTTATCACTTTTTATAGGATTGAAGATTATTTTGAGAGAACTTATTATAAGTCTGGTTGATTAATGAAATTTCTACTCATTCTTGAATTTGCCTTTCATTATGGTAGCTTAATTCTTTTAAGGATTAGAGTGAAGTTTATCATAGTTAGCTAATATTGTCACGTTAATTTAATAGTTGCTTATTCCCTACTTATTTTAATTGTTATAAAAATTCGGTATTCATTTTAAAACGACACTAGAGTGTGTTTTAAAACCTCAATAAAAAATTTGTCAATCAAGTTTTGATATTTAAAGATAGTATTTTTTTTATGGATTATGCTTGCACAATTGTTTTGATAGTGCATGCTTAAATACATTTGCGAATTTCAAAACTTGTATTTTCTAAAGGAATCTTATTTTCTGAGTTAAACGTGATGAGAGTCGGTTTAATTTGAGTTATAAAAAGGGAATGACAACGTTAAATTAGTGTGCAATATTAGTTACGTGATAAATGGACCCCGAATCCTAACTCTTTCATATTGTTTACAAATCTCGTGTGTTGCTCTCATTATTCGTAGTTTCTTTTATTTAGTTTAGTGCTTATTCTCTGCCCTATTTAGTCTAGTTAGACAGTCACAATTATGTTGAAATTTTTTTTGGCAAATCTCTGTGGGTTCGACCCGTACTTACACTCACTATTCTATAATAGCCCGTGCACTTATGCTACTTTATAAATTGACAACAAAGGTTAATAATCGACCCAAAACTATGGTGTGTTACATACTTCCCCACTAGGATAGGAATTTCGTCCTCAAAATACGGCGAAGTGTAAGCGTAAAAATCGAGCAATAATATAAGGCTTACATATGTCTACCCATACAATGCTACGATTGGGCAACCATACACAAAATTCTACATGCACCTAACTCAGAAACAAAGATACAACATATATCCTAACTATATATATAAACATATCTAGGAAAATATTGTGTACCATGTTATCCCACCAGCCACACTTTGGCTCCTAATGATCCTACCCTGCCTGAGGTTCCCAATTTTGAAGTAAATAGCACATACCCACTGCGGGTGATGCTGGCTCTCCCTATGCACCAAGTGTTGCCGGTGCTAGAGGCCTTTAGTGCTCGCTCAAGAAGGTTCAGAATGACTAGTTGGCGCTCTCTCCCCTTGTTGTCCCTTCCCCTGTCTCCGACAGCCATGTGGGACACCATTTCCCTGATGAACGACCTTCTTCTCCTGTCCTACCCGCAGTCTCTTCTATGATTGGTCATTATGACCCTTATTCTCTCCACCTTCCTTAGCCTCATCTTAGCCACTCGACTCCTGCCTCTTACCCAACTTCTTCTGGTAATTCAATTTCTCTTACCACAATAATAGCGCGATGTCCACCACCTGGGTATAAGTAGTATACGTCGAATTCTACAACATTATCTTCTTAATAGACCATGACAGAACCTTAATGAAACATTCCATTTTCTTCACCTTAGTATTCGCCTCCGTTGGTACAAACATTGATAGATTTATGAACTCTTGCTCATACTCAGCAACTAATTTCGAACCCTGCCACTTCTTCATGCTTCTAATAGAATAAGGAAAGTATATATCCTTAAACTTCACCTGAAAGTCTCCATAATTCAAGGGATCCCTATCCTAAGATGTAGTGACACTCTCCCACCACTGTAATGCATCCTCAGTCAGTTTAAATGTAGCCAACATCTGTGTGACTCCCCGCCTAATTAAAATACCGGGTGATCAATCCTGTACCAAATTTAAACAGGAGTCTCATATGGTTCATTCTTAGAATCACTATCAAAAACCAAATTAATTACTAATAACCTATTAGGCTGGCATCAAAATTTTATTTAACTAATCTTTTTAAACCAATTAATCAATTAAAACAATCACAACAGTTTGTATAACGAAGTAAAATATATTAAAACAACCGAACACTCGGTTTAACATCATACAACCAAATCGAATAGCCGCACTAAAAGGCGGTAAAAGAATAAGTAAATACAATTGGGCTTGTAGCCCGAGTGATAGTACAATGCTTCCTATCTAGATCACAATAATGGAAGTGTCTAGACGAAACCTTCATGCATCCACAGCTGCTGCAGCAGATGTCTGACTCGAAGGAATCATCATTCAGGCGTCCTTGTGTCTGGACACCTAATATATACATATATATATAGCAAGAGAGGAAAAATATAGAAACGGGTCAGAGCACGAGTTGCGAAAATATTTTACAAGTGCATAAATGAAATATTTTTTAAAATATGTTTTACCTCATATTTCAGTTGGTATCGCACTCCCATGAGATACCCCTCACCTCTCTTTTAATAGTGTACTCCTATCGTATCCAATACCTAACCTAGTTAAGCTACCCTGCCTAACTAAATCGTTTCCACTAAAATTTCTAACAATCGTAATTCACCCGAGTACTAAGGGCTAAACTTCTCCCCATTCCCAACACTGCGCTAAATTCGTGCATGGGGTGTCTCGCGAAGAGAAATCCAAACAAGGAACCCCCCCCCCCCCCCCCCGATACACTACTGCTTGGCAATGTTGTACGTCGAGATCCATTAAACCCTCAGCACACAACGTATATATATAACTCATATATATATATAAATATATAAACATTGAGTTCTCAATAACACCTATGCTTCATATAAATTCGAATATATATACATTTACCGGAAAGGAATAAATCTTATCATTCTTTCCATTCTTATATACGATTTACTATATATGATTATTCACCTTCATATATAAACAATATACTATACGCAACCAGTATGTAATTATACATATCCCAAGCATAATAACCATCCCAACGAGCTATAACTCGAGGATGCAGTCTCATAGTGACGATCCCAAATCCGAGTTTACTCACTGTACTACGGTAACAAGCCAGACTTACTCAATGGTCATGGTAAAATATACACAACGGTGGAGGCGGTCATGTTTCCCCCTACGAGTGGAGTACACACATCGCACTCGAACGCAGGATGAGATGACCTGGTGATATACTCACCTTGCTCCTCAAGCCAGGGGATTCACCCATATAGTGCAACCTCCCTAGATCGCACTAGAAAAACATATAATCTGGCTGTTCCAACCCTACGCCAAAGGAAAGCCCGTGGAATCGGCCTCTAAATACAAACATATCAATCACACACAAATATATATGTATTTCCATATTATATGTATATATCTTACAACAATGTCAATATATAATATGTCTCACTTCTCAATAAGGCTATAATTGCCCAACTCTCGTAGCATTAGCCAATACATCCCAAATGTTCCCATTCGCAATAGTATATAAGCACCAATACGCTTAAAATACTAAATCCAAAAGTGTTCCCTCACTTCCTACATAACTCGTACCTTAATCGCTTCTAAGGATTTATATACCCTCCGATTATACCAATTCAACTTAAATAAATAAGTATGCCCTAAACTTATTTAAGCCCCAATGGTATCACTAAAGTATCTAGCCCCTATCCTCTATTTTAATTCTATCCATAGCCTAGGATTTTACTTCGAACATGTAGGTGGCATATAAATATATTTCTGCACGCCCAATCATTTATATATAATCGCTCGCCGAAATACTCCTTCGAGTGTTAGCCATTCCAAACACCCTCGACTAAATAAGTCAAGGATTCCATTTTCCATGAATCCAAATCTTACATACCGCTCAAAATAAATTTAGAAGTCCCCATTCTATTTTTAGGAACCCTAAACATTAAACTCCCAAATTTATTTTCCTCAAAACCAATCCTTTTTGTGACACACATTTTTGCCCTCTTCAAGTCCTAATTGTAACTCCCTCAATTGATTAGGAATACATTACCCTATGTGAATATTTATTTCCTCGAATAAATAAGCTAAAAACCATAAATGGGGGAATTTATCCCAATTAATTTAGCTAAGCCAAAATTGCCAAAATAACTGTTTGATCGATCGATCGACCCTTGGCTATCGATCGATCGATCAAGAAGGGAAGCTTCTTCTTCGCCCTTGTTTCGGCCATTTACAAAACCCACCAAGCTTTATACTCCTTCTCCCAACCTTATTCAACTACAATTAACTAATTATACACAAGTGAAATAGGTTCTAAACATCCTAGAACCAAGAATCAACAATTTAATTCAATTAATTCCTAAGTCTCTCCAATTTGATATTTCCCGTGTTTTACCCGTTAAACTTCCGAAAAACCAGTTTGATCCATGAAAACGGTAATACCCCGTAATTTTAATGACTTTTAAAAATGGGTTATATATTAAATTAATGGATTTATTGGATTTTATTATTAATTAATTCATTTGGATTTTATCCGAATTGTGGATATTAATATGGATGATACTGAATATTACTTAAAGATATTTAGGTAATATATGAATGTGATGCTATCGATATTGCTGTGGGTTATTAATTCTGTAATTTGAATTTTTTAGTCGGACGCGGTATGGGATGTGTCGGGACTAATTTGTAAAATTAAAAAGAAAACAGATCTTTCTATCGACCTTATAGTCATTTCGACTGCGTCGTTGCGTCCGAAAGGGTTGAAATAGTCAGAAAAGTCTATTGGGATGTGGTTTTGGGTCTCGGGTCATTTGGAAATGAAAAGATAACCCAAAAGGGCATTCTGGTCATTTTTACAAGGGGATGAATAGTGATTTCGGATTTTGTCTTATTATAAGTACTTGGATATGTGACACCCCGTCTAATTAAATACCGGGTAGCTACTCCTTTATTAAATTAAATCAAAATGCCAAGTTGGTTCAGTTAATAGCATCACTGTCGAAAACATTTTTAATAATTACTAACCACCTAGTATTTAAAAGTAAGATGTCAAATTTTAAATTAAGTCTGATTAACAAGCAGTAAGTGAGATATAAAAGAATAACATAACCATACACCATAAAGTCTCAACGAAGTAACCAACAAACATTAATGAGTCCAGAGGAAAAACTCCTCACAACAATCCACAACTGAAATGAACAAAATAGTGTACCCTGAATTAATTACATGCCAAGAATCTGAATAACTGAAATATGAAATGTCTCTAATAGAAATGGGCGACATGCCCTACAAATGATGGAACTGAATATGGAGTCAAAACCAAACGAAGTGTCTACTAGCAAGGCCCTGTAACTTCCACAACAGCTACAGCTCGTCACCTGAATGGAAATCCTATACATGGTGTCCTTGTGGCTGGGCACCTAAAAGATTTTTACAAAAATAGATTTGAAAGCAAACGGGTGAGAGCCCGAAAGTGGAGAGTATTTTAAAAATAGCAAGTGGTTTAATAACATTAAAATAATGAATGCAAAATACATGTTAGGACGTGCACTCACATGAGCTCCTCACCTCTCAACTAATGTGCACTCCTAACGCATCCATAGCCCGTACTAGTTATGCTACTAACTAACTAGTCTAATACAAAACCTAACTTCACTTTGTAGGTTTAAGGGTTTATTCATGTCATTAAAGTATACCATGTATGTGCCTAACTTCCCTATTAACAACCTTTTGTTATGTGGAGTTCTCATTTTAATCTCTATTAAAATAGTACAAGTATACACATCGTTACTTTACTAAGTATTTCATTGAACATTATTTGTATATTATTCACATCATAAATATACATTATAGGCACCCCTAATCTAGGCTACGGTGCACATACTCTGCTATCTCATCCCGGTACATCACGTACATAAGGATTACAAATTCCGAATCTCTCAGGAATTGTTAGAATAAGCATAACACACAAAAATGGAGGCGAACATAATTCAACATATCCATGGGTCACGTACATACCTACGCTTCATAGTCAGCTGACTTATTAACTCACAAATAAGTCATTCTAGTATTATGTTCTTAAGGTACCAATCTAAATCCCCCCGTAGGCACACAAAGATTAGTTGGCCCAAAACAAACGACGACCTCCGTGATAGCAAGTATGATAGGTATGTCATACACATAAGTCATATACTAAGCATTCACACGTCTTAGATATCTTAATATTAATAAAGGTATATTCTACATCCCTATACCATTATTCCAATTTGATGCATTTTAAGTCTTCCGATAATATATAATGTAGACTGTCGACACATCTCACATCCTAGCTTCTTATACTTAAAACCTATCTCAAAGAGGTTACTAAGTCTCCTATTATTTCCACATTTAATTTCATTATTCTTAAGGTCATTATTTCTGCCACAAACCTCATTTCATCAAATCATTCGAATTTACTCTTTTAACCCTAATATTATCTCACTCGTCGAGCTTTATTGGATTTTTGACAACTATCCCAAATTAAATTCTAATTAAGGTCCGATTTCACAACCATACCTACTGGTCTTCCTTAAGTCTAAGAATACTCACAAAGTATCCATCAATAATTTTCTAGGGTTAACATCCTTAAAATTCTAAATGGGAAGATTTTACTCATTCTGGGAAGGTCGATCGATCGACCTTGTATGTTCGATCGATCGATGGTGATCGATCGATCGACCTATGAATGTCGATCGATCGAGCGCACCAGTTATGCTATGGACTGCTTTATTTTGCAGTCCAAGTTTCGCCCCAAAATTCCATTATAATGCATGGAACTCTAATCTAACGTTATAATATCATCATACAACCATCCTACAACATTGTTAACGTTCTAAAACCAATAAATCATCAACCAAGGGCTTTATTTGGATCAAAACTTCATCAAGAACCCTAGTTTTCTATTTCTTTCAAGAACAATAATAATTCTCTTGTTAAATCCGTTTTTAGATCATCAAGGGTTATATTTTGGATTCATAATTCGTCCAGAATATGTCTACATGCAATTCCTAACATGGTTTATAGTTTTAATCCTCAAATTCATGGGTTCATATCAATCTTCCAATACAAAATTCGATAATTACACTAAACATGGAAGAACACATTCATTGAATCAATTGTAATTAAATCACTTGCCTTATGTTCTTCAGATTTTTGTTGTTGGTTGAAGAAGGTTGAATTGCTTTCTCTCTCTGCAGAATTCTCCTCTCTCTTTCTCTCTCTACAAGTTCTTCTCCAAGATGACAATGGTGGTTTAGAGGTTGCCTTAGGAACCTCTTAAAATTTCTTCCAATAACTCCCGTAGCCCATTAAGTCATTTAGTGTTGTTAGTGGGTTTAGTGGGTAAAGACTAAATCAGATTTTAACTTCTAATTTTCGTGGATTTTAATTCCCAAAATTCTGAAATTACCAAATTACCCTTTTGGGTTGCCGGTATGGCCTAAAAATGCCCCGGGACCCAAACTAAACCCCTGGCTAGTGTTTTCTGACTATTTCGACACTTCCGGACTCGTTGGCGCACTCAAAATGACCATACGGTTGATAAAAATAAAATTCACTTTTTAATTCAAATAATTACATTCCTGACGCGACTGTCACGTGCGTCCCAACTAAATTTCCCAAATTGTCGTATTTCAGTCTCGCGACAATTTTAATATTTTCAATATTCATATACTGCCATATATACACATTATAATCAAATACCAACTCACATCTCGTTAGTATTTTATCCGGATTAATTCTCAATTAATTCATATTTAATTCAATTAATCCCATAAATAAATATCACAAAAATACGGGGTATTACATACTTCCCCCCTAATAACATAATTTCGTCCCGAAATTCGGATAAGTAAGGCACACCTGGAAAATTAGGTATCCTCCAGTATTCAAAACAATTATAAAGAAAAGCCCAAATCACTAAAACCCTCGCTTCACAATAAGCTTGTTTAACATACTTGATACCTTATCAGAATAATCTTCGATAAATGCACCTCACGATGTGCTCTTATTAAACAACATTCAAATAAAAATAGCTTATACATCATTAGCCGCATTATTTTTATTAGTATTGTGAGTCCGCACCTCACTACTAACTCCCGCGTTTATCAAAACTGCAAACTCCCATCCTGGGATGAATCAATAACACATCTTACTACGCTTGTCCATTCCTTGAAATATCCCGACGTTGTGACTTTTACACAAGGGAAAACCACTTCAGCCTGTTGGTGTCACACAAACCTTTGTAAGCACCTTGTCCACCATAAATAGATACGGGTGCTTTTCCCCCAACTCTACCATTAGGTAATATCTCCTCCTCATGACTACAATATACCTCACTAATTATACCCAATTTGGAATTGAAAATATCACAATGAATCCAAAATTTCTTTCATACAATCCATCAGTCGTTAGTCACCTTGCGCCTGCACCTCGGGTTATAGGTGATACAACCCTCAGTTTGAATCGTTATTTCCCACTAGTTATTGTCACCCCACCTAAATGTGGATTTCGAGGATTTCATCCCAGTTCTAAATAATGCTACGTCGAACCACGTACCGACGTGTTCACTATCTAATAGTGTAAATCATTCAAGTATATAACAATTTGTCTCCTTCTGAACAACATGACTCACGTATTTGAAGGAATTTCTAACCCCTCAAGGAATTTACTAACTTGACTCTTCCATCCCTGGAATCATCGGTTGGATACAAAATTAATTGGTTAATCATCTAACACCCAACCATTCTACTACTTACTACACCCCTTTAAATTCTTACTTTCTTGTAAATGTTCCTTCCCGTTAAGTGATACTTAACGATCCTCTGCTTCTCTTGGCGTATGGCAAAGTTTCGACCCTTACACTTTCTCACCTCTTTGTGAAAATACGGACTCCTTATACCTTATTAACATTCTCACTCTATTTACTCTTGAGTCACCCACAACATTTGATTAGTCGGAACTCTACTCCAAATTGCACATAATAATTAAATATTTGCCTTCTCAAGAGATATCCCCTTATTAAATGGCTTTCCATTGCTTTTTCACTACATTCGGACGTGCTACACTGATGACATACGAGTATACTCATTAACACCTTCTTTTTCGACGCTAAATCCTATAAGTAATAATTCACCCAACTATATCCCTTCTACTGACGATACTACTTTAGTCAACCAGGATATCTACAGCTTTTATAACCCATGCATATGGCGTTACACATCATATACGCTATACGTATTCCAAACTCTTTATTGCTCTAGTATTTCCAACGTGGCCATACCACTTGGGCGTTCTAAATCACCTCGGAATTTGAAATCCTAAATAGTTCTTAACCTCAATGCATCCTTCAACTTGCCGAAATAAAACCAAAATTTTCAGTACTTCTTCACCACACCACTGGCTCTACTGGCCTTATATCGTAATTTTCCTAACTAACTATTTTCGTAATTAGCGAGGGATTCCAAATTATGGACGAATGGTTAAATATCCCCCTACTACCAACCTTAAGCTAGGTTTCATGCGTGGGATGTCTCGCAAAGCGAAATCCAAACAAGGAACCCCCCCCCCCCCCCCCCCGATACACTACTACCTAACGTTGTCGGTCATCGAGATTTATTAAACCCTCAGTCCATAACACGTACCCCTATGTTCCCATCTCTTAACAACAAAGTTACATCTCCTTTCTCAATTTAACTTAAACAAGGGACTCTTTCCGAAAGACACTTTTTCTTGACATTGATGGTAATCACATTCCATATACACTATGCAATTATACTCGGGGCTCTCAAAATCCCGTCCCCAGGTACACAACTATGAGTATAAACTCCCATATCTCTAAATGGCGATAAAATAATGCACTATACTTATTACGACATCCTGAGCGTTAATTACAATAACCAGCTAAACCGTTTTGCTAACTAGTAAATAAATTACATACTAATCATATCATTTAAATCTTCGCGCATACTGGGATTAAGTATCCAAGACCATTATGCCTTTGAAATCACAACAATATTTATATATATATACATATATACAATAGTACAATTTTGAGCCCGACCCTCTCACAAATGGGGCCTCTCCAGAACCAAAACATTCTACCCCAAGGTAGTAACTTCGATAAACTTGTAATACCAGCACACTATCGGTACAATTATATAAAAACACAATTTGGATAATATCATACTTGTATAATACAGCACTAAAACAAGTATTTTCAATCAATCAATCATGTACTGCTATCAATATACCCATTCATCCTATAAGGATAATAATACAAGGAACCCCACACAAACAGCGAAAAATGTTCACATAAACAAAATTGTCGATACTCACTAAACTCAACTCTCAAGCAAAAGTGACAATAACAACAATAACCATTGTAGTAACCTGTGTATATCACAACCAACATGCAACATCATCTGAGGATATAACTCCTACTTCCATCCTGATAATCATCCTGGCTGCTCTAATGGTTTCTGGTCTTAACACCTGTCCGTACCACACCAAATATTTCAATGACTGTCGCCCTTGCCAGGCACAATACCTTTATCCCTACACTTGCATCGGGAAACATTTATAATGTACGGTTTTTCACTCCCACAAAGTACCTCTACACATACTCCACTTATTTCCGGTCACCCTGACCATGTTAAAGTGGTCCTTTCCTCGGACGTTGGTAGTCTCAGCTCTGAAGACTATCTCCATTGTTCCCTTAGCTTGATGTACCTAAGGAACACACTACTAGTTTTCCACCTCTCTTACTGAAATTACCATCGCTCGGTAGTAATTCCTCTATCGAATTATTTTAACGGTTTCTCCATTGGGTCTTCCTCCTTGTGGTGTTTCTCCAACACCATTTTCCCAGTCTTATTCTATAAAAATTCTTTGATTTTTGTATCTCCCTACCCAAGGGAACATTTACCTCCAAATTTACACCAAGCGATATTATTACTATCTGTATTTATCATCCAAGCAGAATTCCCCATAAGAGCTAACAATTCTTATTGTATGTAGATTCTCCCTTTAACATCCTCTTCTCTATACCACCTTCTCCACCCGGTGTAAGGTTCGCTACAACATTAAATTTCTCCTCACAAGTTGACCCCTGTTTGGCCCTCTTATGTGAGTTCAGAATAACATTCGCCTTTCAACCTGAACATCTGATGAAGGAACTTATGGTAAAACCATACGTGTACACCCCTCGACATCACATTCCACTTTTAAGTGGGTTGCTTGTTTCTCACCATTGAATCTACGCTCTTACGAGTTAAGGAAAAAATTCTCTAAATTTTCACTCTCAATTGGTCATATCCTGACATATGTCCAAGCCTTTGGATACATTGCGTTCGTTTGGCTAGCACATGCCGTCTTCGCCTTTCGAGTATTGCTACTGCTGGTTCTCTTCAATGTTACACTTAACTCTTTCTCTCCCATTCCAACCTTGTTGGATGTGTCTAATTTGACCCCATTCCTACTATAGCTGTACTCGTAAGTCTCAAGTCGCGTCTTAGCCTTCTATATCATCCAGTACTTCCGTGCCATAATATCGGTGACTTCAACTACGGTCATCCTTCTTTAAATAAATCAATTAACCTCAATATATATTTGCCTCCTGCTATTCACCCAACTGTCTTCGCCTGACGTACTACATTGTTCGGCACACGAATACACCCGATCGCAATACGATTCGCTATCATATACATCATAGCAGGAGAACGAAATTTTACTAAAGGAATCAACAATCCTAAACATAGGGCTCTATATCAAAGAAAGTTACGCTGGAAGCATAATAGGCCGCACAGATCCTAAAGGACACTAGAACCTGATGCTCTGATACCACCTGTGACACCCCGTCTAATTAAATACCGGGTAGCTACTCCTTTATTAAATTAAATCAAAATGCCAAGTTGGTTCAGTTAATAGCATCACTGTCGAAAACATTTTTAATAATTACTAACCACCTAGTATTTAAAAATAAGATGTCAAATTTTAAATTAAGTCTGATTAACAAGCAGTAAGTGAGATATAAAAGAATAACATAACCATACACCATAAAGTCTCAACGAAGTAACCAACAAACATTAATGAGTCCAGAGGAAAAACTCCTCACAACAATCCACAACTGAAATGAACAAAATAGTGTACCCTGAATTAATTACATGCCAAGAATCTGAATAACTGAAATATGAAATGTCTCTAATAGAAATGGGCGACATGCCCTACAAATGATGGAACTGAATATGGAGTCAAAACCAAACGAAGTGTCTACTAGCAAGGCCCTGTAACTTCCACAACAGCTACAGCTCGTCACCTGAATGGAAATCCTATACATGGTGTCCTTGTGGCTGGGCACCTAAAAGATTTTTACAAAAATAGATTTGAAAGCAAACGGGTGAGAGCCCGAAAGTGGAGAGTATTTTAAAAATAGCAAGTGGTTTAATAACATTAAAATAATGAATGCAAAATACATGTTAGGACGTGCACTCACATGAGCTCCTCACCTCTCAACTAATGTGCACTCCTAACGCATCCATAGCCCGTACTAGTTATGCTACTAACTAACTAGTCTAATACAAAACCTGACTTCACTTTGTAGGTTTAAGGGTTTATTCATGTCATTAAAGTATACCATGTATGTGCCTAACTTCCCTATTAACAACCTTTTGTTATGTGGAGTTCTCATTTTAATCTCTATTAAAATAGTACAAGTATACACATCGTTACTTTACTAAGTATTTCATTGAACATTATTTGTATATTATTCACATCATAAATATACATTATAGGCACCCCTAATCTAGGCTACGGTGCACATACTCTGCTATCTCATCCCGGTACATCACGTACATAAGGATTACAAATTCCGAATCTCTCAGGAATTGTTAGAATAAGCATAACACACAAAAATGGAGGCGAACATAATTCAACATATCCATGGGTCACGTACATACCTACGCTTCATAGTCAGCTGACTTATTAACTCACAAATAAGTCATTCTAGTATTATGTTCTTAAGGTACCAATCTAAATCCCCCCGTAGGCACACAAAGATTAGTTGGCCCAAAACAAACGACGACCTCCGTGATAGCAAGTATGATAGGTATGTCATACACATAAGTCATATACTAAGCATTCACACGTCTTAGATATCTTAATATTAATAAAGGTATATTCTACATCCCTATACCATTATTCCAATTTGATGCATTTTAAGTCTTCCGATAATATATAATGTAGACTGTCGACACATCTCACATCCTAGCTTCTTATACTTAAAACCTATCTCAAAGAGGTTACTAAGTCTCCTATTATTTCCACATTTAATTTCATTATTCTTAAGGTCATTATTTCTGCCACAAACCTCATTTCATCAAATCATTCGAATTTACTCTTTTAACCCTAATATTATCTCACTCGTCGAGCTTTATTGGATTTTTGACAACTATCCCAAATTAAATTCTAATTAAGGTCCGATTTCACAACCATACCTACTGGTCTTCCTTAAGTCTAAGAATACTCACAAAGTATCCATCAATAATTTTCTAGGGTTAACATCCTTAAAATTCTAAATGGGAAGATTTTACTCATTCTGGGAAGGTCGATCGATCGACCTTGTATGTTCGATCGATCGATGGTGATCGATCGATCGACCTATGAATGTCGATCGATCGAGCGCACCAGTTATGCTACGGACTGCTTTATTTTGCAGTCCAAGTTTCGCCCCAAAATTCCATTATAATGCATGGAACTCTAATCTAACGTTATAATATCATCATACAACCATCCTACAACATTGTTAACGTTCTAAAACCAATAAATCATCAACCAAGGGCTTTATTTGGATCAAAACTTCATCAAGAACCCTAGTTTTCTATTTCTTTCAAGAACAATAATAATTCTCTTGTTAAATCCGT
Organism: Sambucus nigra; assembly: GCA_949130495.1. NCBI lineage: Eukaryota > Viridiplantae > Streptophyta > Magnoliopsida > Dipsacales > Adoxaceae > Sambucus > Sambucus nigra. The sequence goes on from OX422211.1 coordinate 146,249,508, forward strand.
TTTTAGATCATCAAGGGTTATATTTTGGATTCATAATTCGTCCAGAATATGTCTACATGCAATTCCTAACATGGTTTATAGTTTTAATCCTCAAATTCATGGGTTCATATCAATCTTCCAAGACAAAATTCGATAATTACACTAAACATGGAAGAACACATTCATTGAATCAATTGTAATTAAATCACTTGCCTTATGTTCTTCAGATTTTTGTTGTTGGTTGAAGAAGGTTGAATTGCTTTCTCTCTCTGCAGAATTCTCCTCTCTCTTTCTCTCTCTACAAGTTCTTCTCCAAGACGACAATGGTGGTTTAGAGGTTGCCTTAGGAACCTCTTAAAATTTCTTCCAATAACTCCCGTAGCCCATTAAGTCATTTAGTGTTGTTAGTGGGTTTAGTGGGTAAAGACTAAATCAGATTTTAACTTCTAATTTTCGTGGGTTTTAATTCCCAAAACTCCAAAATTATCAAACTACCCTTTTGGGTTGCCGGTATAGCCTAAAAATGCCCCGGGACCAAAACTAAACCCCCGGCTAGTGTTTTCTGACTATTTCGACCCTTCCGAACTCGTTGGCGCACTCAAAATGACCATACGGTTGATAAAAATAAAATTCACTTTTTAATTCAAATAATTACATTCCTGACGCGGCTGTCACGTGCGTCCCAACTAAATTTCCCAAATTGCCGTATTTCAGTCGCGCGACAATTTTAATATTTTCAATATTCATATACTGCCATATGTACACATTATAATCAAATACCAACTCACATCTCGTTAGTATTTTATCCGGATTAATTCTCAATTAATTCACATTTAATTCAATTAATCCCATAAATAAATATCACAAAAATACGGGGTATTACAGGATATTAGTTGAACATGGGTTCATTCATCTCTTCTACACAAAATAGAGAAGTCATCTTCCTAGAGAGAGTGAAAGGTTGCTTGGGAAGAGAAAATCTTTCTTGGAAGGAGAAGAACCAAAGACCAAAGGTCACCACCACCAACCACCGCCGGAAGTCGGCCGGAGAAGGGAGAACCATCTGTGATATACTACACCAAAGGATCAGACCTTCATTAGAGGCAAGTGTTTGATAATTGCAGTCTCAGTTTGTATATTGTCCATGTTAGAATAGTTATAAAAAGATGAGATTTTTCATGTTTGGAAGATGAAAGGATAGAGTTGTTAATGGATTTCTGGAAACTGAAGATATATAGGAATCAAACTCATGTTGTAGGTAGATAGTAATCCACGAAATAATCATAAATCTGTTGAAGAAATTCTAAAAACCATTGATGTGTTCTTGAAGATATTATGTTGATAATTTTCTGGAAAAAGAGGATATAAACAAGCTTTTAATTCAATCTCTTGATGATTCTAGGATGTTTAGAGCATTAGAAATCATTTATATATGTTGATATATCATGTAGTAAGGTTTATAAGTCATTTGGGTTGTTAATACGAAGGTTTGATTGATCAAAAATGGTTAAACCCGTAGTAGAAGAAATGTAGAAAAACTGGGCTGTTACCTGGGCGATCGATCGATCGACCCCCTGCCTTCGATCGATCGACCTCCCCAGATTTGTTAAAGTTGTTTCTTTTTAATGTTGGTTCTTATGCCAAACCTTTTGTAGATCTTTTTTGATTATTAATTCGATAGAATGGGACTTAGAGAAGATCAGTAAGACCTATATAAGAATCGAATTAATGTGATTGGGATTGAATTGATTAGAATTATGCTAATTAAATTTGAAGGAAATTTCGGTTGCTAGGTTCATGTGTTGGATTCTAATTTGTATGCATGAGGAATAAGGATAGGTCCAGTAGGGGAGATTTAATATAACACTAGGGTAGCCTTAGGGTTACAATTTGAACATTAAGGACTGAGTTTAAGCTCATTATTGATTGCGCAAGGACTGAGTGTAGTACAAGCGCTTAGTGGTATGGCTCCTGGATAGAGATGGGAGTTCAGACCACATTTGGTTGAAAGAGGGGATGAGGTTATCCCGGTTGCGTATTTGAAGTTGATGGACCTCCACGACCGACAAAGTTAAGTAGTAGTGTATTGGAGGGGTTCCTTGTTTGGATTTCACTTTGCGAGACGCTCCGCGCATGAACCTTAACGACGTCGGGAGTGGAGAGATGTTATAGGATGCAAGGATGTTGATTATGTTGATAAGTCATATAGTGTGAATGAAACACTAGAGACTATGTGCCATGTGATGATGATATTCAATCCTAGTTGATAGAAGATGTGTTTATAAGAGATTTAAAACTATCGGTTTTAACCCTAATTAAAGGGAGAGTTTAATTCGTAGTAATTCGAGAGATATAACGATATGGACCAGTAGGGTATTAGTGACTTCTTACTGAATATATGTTGAGGAAAAACCTATTTAAACCTTGAGTATTGAGTGAGGCTCGGGGTAATTAAATTAAGAAGTAAAGCTATGATATTTTAATACGTGGGATTTAAAGAGATATAATGCTACATATGGGAATAATCTAAGGGTAATGTGAGTACCTTGTTGATAGTATATTATAGGTATGATAATGCCTATTTGATTGATTGATAATTTATGTGTATAACATACCTAGCTTACTTGCTATCGATGGGAGGTTTATGCGTGAGGGCAGTCATATCCTGATGAATCCATGGGATCTCTGATTTTTCGCTCAAGAACATTGGTCTATGAAAGACTTATCGGGGAGTTGATAAGTCCGCTGACTGTGGGAACGTAGGTATATGTGTGACCCATGGATACGAGAACAATGTTCGCCTCCAATTTATGTGTCGATGTTTGTGGTTCGAGAAATCCTTACCGAACCTTTAGTCCCCTATTCGACGACCAGCGATGATGGGACATGATAGCAGAGTAATGCATTGCACCGCAGCTGTGACTCGGGGTGCCGTATTATATATGTATAAATATATAATGAGTTAAATGTATGTGTATATTGTGGTTAAATCTATCTATTGTGTGATAATTGTAGATAACGGTGAATTGAGAAAAAAGAATTGAAATAAGTTAATGAATATTTATTGAAGTGCTTAATTCATATTAATGATAATCGAATCATGTTAATGAGAAACGTATATGAATAATTATATGACGTATGGTATGGGACATACGGGGTTATGATACGGGATGGAATCATATTATGGGAACTAGTGAAGAGGAGCCATTAACTAAGAGGTTAATAGGAAACGTTAAGTATGCACTCTAGTTGAGAGGTGAGAATAGCAAGTGAGAGTCTGGATGCTAACATGTACATAATAAATGCTTTATTGCACTTGTTATATACTTGCTATTTTCAAAATAATTTTCACATCGGGCACTGAACCGTTTCCTTACATATTTTCGTTTCTATTGTACCTTCTATATCAGGTGTCTAGCAACCGGGACGCCAATCTTAGTGGATTATGATGAGCTATGGAGCTATGGAGTATTGCTTAGACGCCTATCTTCATTTGATTCACATTATTCTTTTAGTTAGGGCATGTCGCCCAAAGGAATTCAGTTATCTCTTTTCTATCTGAGTCAAATACTCTTGTACTCGTGTCATTTTAATACATTTACTATTGTTGGGATTAATGTATTGGATTATTATGTGGGAATGTTTATTACAATTGCTTTTAAATTCTTTTGTGTTATATGTTCAGTTATTAGTGTTGTATAATAATATGTGTAGTGTTATTCATAAACTAAAAATGGTTTTTGTTGAAATTAAAATTTGGAAAGTTTTTAACACTAGCTTAATTGGGTATTGGGTGAGTT